>OW964548.2:3472029-4138187 GCA_943138885.2 Tholera decimalis
TTTAGAGGGGCAATGCTTTAGTCGAAATACTTGTGCAACCCCCCCCCATCACCCCCCCCCACTTTTTTTTTCACAAGCACGCGACGGTGCTTGCACCTCGCGCAACACGCAAATACTAAACCCCCCCCCATCACCCCCGCCCCCCCCACTTTTTTTTTTTTGTCCTTAGCACGCGAGGTGCTTGCACCTCGCGCAACACGCAAATACTAAACCCCCCCATCACCCCCCCCTTTTTTTTTTCACAAGCACGCGAGGTGCTTGCACCTCGCGCAACACGCAAATACTAAAACCCCCCCCATCACCCCCTCCAATTTTTTTCTTCACAAGCACGCGAGGTGCTTGCACCTCGCGCAACACGCAAATACTAGTTATATTATATAAAGCTAAATTACCACTCACTGACTGACTGACTCACTCATTGACATAATTGTTCTCCCAGATGGTGGGATGGGGAGGTGGGTATATTTTGACAGATTCGTAAACAAGTAACTCTCAAACCTACGGAAAAAGTGCCAAACCTCCCCTTTTCACCCCCTTCTCCCCCCTCCCTATCGTATCTCGGAAACTACGAGACCCGTATTTTTTGTTTTTTACGGATTCGTATAGAGGAGGGCTCGGTAAAGTAAAATCATTTTTCAAAGTCCCCCCCCCCGCCCCCCTTCTCCCCCCCTTTAGGCGGATCTCGGAATCTAAGAGACTTGGAACATTTTTTTTTTCAGATTCATTTAGAGGGCAATGCTTTAGTCGAAATACTTGTGCAACCCCCCCCCCATCACCCCCCCCCCCTCTTTTTTTTTTTTTTTTCACAAGCACGCGAGGTGCTTGCACCTCGCGCAACACGCAAATACTAAACCCCCCCATCACCCCCCCCCCTTTTTTTTTTTTTTTTCACAAGCTCGCGAGGTGCTTGCACCTCGCGCAACACGCAAATACTTTTTTTTTTCACAAGCACGCGAGGTGCTTGCACCTCGCGCAACACGCAAATACTAGTTATACTATATAAAGCTAAATTACCACTGAATGACTGACTGACTCACTGACATAATTGTTCTCCCAGATGGTGGATGGGGAGGTGGGTATATTTTGACAGATTCGTAAACAAGTAACTCTCAAACCTACGGGAAAAGTGCCAAACCCCCCCTTTTCCCCCCCCTTCCTCCCCCCCCCCCTATCGTATCTCGGAAACTACGAGACCCGTATTTTTTTCTTTTTACGGATTCGTATAGAGGAGGCTCGGTAAAGTAAAAACCATTTTTCAAAGTCCCCCCACCCCGCCCCCCTTCTCCCCCCTTTAGGCGGATCTCGGAATCTAAGAGACTTGGAACATTTTTTTTTTTCAGATTCATTTAGAGGGGCAATGCTTAAGTCGAAATAATTGTGCAAACCCCCCCCCCCATTTTCCCCCCCCCCTTTTTTTTTTTTCACAAGCACGCGAGGTGCTTGCTCCTCGCGCAACACGCAAATACTTAACCCCCTTCACCCCCCCCTTTTTTTTTTTTTTTTTTCACAAGCACGCGAGGTGCTTCCACCTCGCGCCAACACGCAAATACTAAACCCCCCCCATCTCCCCCCGTCACCCCCCCCCCCTTTTTTTTTCACAAGCACGCGAGGTGCTTGCACCTCGCGCAACACGCAAATACTAAACCCCCCCCATCACCCCCGCCCCCCCCATTTTTTTTTTTTACAAGCACGCGAGATGCTTGCACCTCGCGCAACACGCAAATACTTGATTTAGAGGGGCAATGCTTTAGTTTTTTTCACAAGCACGCGAGATGCTTGCACCTCGCGCAACACGCAAATACTAAACCCCCCCATCTCCCCCCATCCACACCCCCTTTTTATTTTTTTCACAAGCACGCGAGGTGCTTGCACCTCGCGCAACACGCAAATACTAATTATATTATATAAAGCTAAATTACCACTCACTGACTGACTGACTCACTCATTGACATAATTGTTCTCCCAGATGGTGGATGGGGAGGTGGGTATATTTTGACAGATTCGTAAACAAGGTAACTCTCAAACCTACGGGAAAAGTGCCAAACCTCCCCTTTTCCCCCCCCTTCTCTCCCCCCCCCATCGTATCTCGGAAACTACGAGACCCGTATTTTTTTCATTTTACGGATTCGTATAGAGGAGGCTCGGTAAAGTAAAAACCATTTTTCAAAGTCCCCCCCCCGCCCCCCTTCTCCTCCCCTTTAGGCGGATCTCGGAATCTAAGAGACTTGGAACATTTTTTTTTTCAGATTCATTAAGAGGGGCAATGCTTTAGTCGAAATACTTGTGCAACCCCCCCCCCCCCATCACCCCCCCCCTCTTTATTTTTGTTTGTTTTTTTTTTCACAAGCACGCGAGGTGCTTGCACCTCGCGCAACACGCAAATACTAAACCCCCCCATCTCCCCTCCAACTTTTCATACTTGATTTAGAGGGGCAATGCTTTAGTTTTTTTCACAAGCACGCGAGGTGCTTGCACCTCGCGCAACACGCAAATACTAGTTATACTATATAAAGCTAAATTACCACTGACTGCCTGACTGACTCACTCACTCATTGACATAATTGTTCTCCCAGATGGTGGATGGGGAGGTGGGTATATTTTGACAGATTCGTAAACAAGTAAGTCTCAAACCTACGGGAAAAGTGCCAAACCCTCCCCTTTTCCCCCCCCTTCTCCCCCCCCCCCTATCGTATGTCGGAAACTACGAGACCCGTATTTTTTTCTTTTTACGGATTCGTATAGAGGAGGCTCGGTAAAGTAAAAACCATTTTTCAAAGTCCCCCCCCTCGCCCCCCTTCTCCCCCCCTTTAGGCGGATCTCGGAATCTAAGAGACTTGGAACATTTTTTTTTTCAGATTCATTTAGAGGGGCAATGCTTTAGTCGAAATACTTGTGCAACCCCCCCCCATCACACCCCCCTCTTTTTTTTTTTTTTTTTTTCACAAGCACGCGAGGTGCTTGCACCTCGCGCAACACGCAAATACTTGATTTAGAGGGGCAATGCTTATTTTTTTTCACAAGCACGCGAGGTGCTTGCACCTCGCGCAACACGCAAATACTAGTTATATTATATAAAGCTAAATTACCACTCACTGACTGACTGACTCACTCATTGACATAATTGTTCTCCCAGATGGTGGATGGGGAGGTGGGTATATTTTGACAGATTCGTAAACAAGTAACTCTCAAACCTATGGGAAAAGTGCCAAAGCTCCCCTTTTCACCCCCCCTTCTCCCCCCTCCCTATCGTATCTCGGAAACTACGAGACCCGTATTTTTTGTTTTTTACGGATTCGTATAGAGGAGGCTCGGTAAAGTAAAAACCATTTTTCAAAGTCCCCCCCCCCCCTTCTCCCCCCCTTTAGGCGGATCTCGGAATCTAAGAGACTTGGAACATTTTCTTTTTCAGATTCATTTAGAGGGGCAATGCTTTAGTCGAAATACTTGTGCAACCTCCCCCCCCATCACCCCCCCCCCTCTTTTTTTTTTTTTTTTTCACAAGCTCGCGAGGTGCTTGCACCTCGCGCAACACGCAAATACCAATTTCTTTTTTCACAAGCACGCGAGGTGCTTGCACCTCGCGCAACACGCAAATACTTGATTTAGAGGGGAAATGCTTTAGTTTTTCCACAAGCACGCGAGGTGCTTGCACCTCGCGCAACACGCAAATACTAAACCCCCCCATCACCCCCCCCACTTTTTTTTTCACAAGCACGCGAGGTGCTTGCACCTCGCGAAACACGCAAATACTAAACCCCCCCCATCACCCGCTGCCCATTTTTTTTTTTTTTTTTCTCGCAAGCACACGCAAATACTAGTTATTATTATACTATATAAAGCTAAATTACCACTGACTGACTGACTGACTCACTGACATAATTGTTCTCCCAGATGGTGGATGGGGAGGTGGGTATATTTTGACAGATTCGTAAACAAGTAACTCTCAAACCTACGGGAAAAGTGCCAAACCCCCCCTTTTCCCCCCCCTTCTCCCCCCCCCCCCTATCGTATCTCGGAAACTACGAGACCCGTATTTTTTTCTTTTTACGGATTCGTATAGAGGAGGCTCGGTAAAGTAAAAACCATTTTTCAAAGTCCCCCCCCCCGCCCCCCTTCTCCCCCCCTTTAGGCGGATCTTGGAATCTAAGAGACTTGGAACATTTTTTTTTTTCAGATTCATTTAGAGGGGCAATGCTTAAGTCGAAATGATTGTGCAAACCCCCCCCCCCATTTCCCCCCCCCTTTTTTTTTTTTCACAAGCACGCGAGGTGCTTGCTCCTCGCGCAACACGCAAATACTTAACCCCCCATCACCCCCCCCTTTTTTTTTTTTTTTTTTCACAAGCACGCGAGGTGCTTGCACCTCGCGCAACACGCAAATACTAAACACCCCCATCACCCCCCCTTTTTTTTTTTTTTTTTCACAAGCACGCGAGGTGCTTCCACCTCGCGCAACACGCAAATACTAAACCCCCCCCATCTCCCCCCGTCACCCCCCCCCCCTTTTTTTTTCACAAGCACGCGAGGTGCTTGCACCTCGCGCAACACGCAAATACTAAACCCCCCCCCATCACCCCCGCCCCCCCCATTTTTTTTTTTCACAAGCACGCGAGATGCTTGCACCTCGCGCAACACGCAAATACTTGATTTAGAGGGGCAATGCTTTAGTTTTTTTCACAAGCCCGCGAGATGCTTGCACCTCGCGCAACACGCAAATACTAAACCCCCCCATCTCCCCCCATCACACCCCCTTTTTTTTTTTTTCACAAGCACGCGAGGTGCTTGCACCTCGCGCAACACGCAAATACTAATTATACTATATAAAGCTAAATTACCACTGACTGCCTGACTGACTCACTCACTCATTGACATAATTGTTCTCCCAGATGGTGGATGGGGAGGTGGGTATATTTTGACAGAATCGTAAACAAGTAACTTTCAAACCTACGGGAAAAGTGCCAAACCTCCCCTTTTCCCCCCCCTTCTCCCCCCCCCCCCCCTATCGTATCTCGGAAACTACGAGACCCGTATTTTTTTCTTTTTACGGATTCGTATAGAGGAGGCTCGGTAAAGTAAAAACTATTTTTCAAAGTCCCCCCCCCGCCCCCCTTCTCGCCCCCTTTAGGCGGATCTCGGAATCTAAGAGACTTGGAACATTTTTTTTTTCAGATTCATTTAGAGGGGCAATGCTTTAGTCGAAATACTTCTGCAACCCCCCCCCCCCCCCTATCACCCCCCCTTTTTTTTTTTTTTTTTTCACAAGCACACGAGGTGCTTGCACCTCGCGCAACACGCAAATACTTGGTTTAGAGGGGCAATGCTTTAGTTTTTTTCACAAGCACGCGAGGTGCTTGCACCTCGCGCAACACGCAAATACTTGATTTAGAGGGGCAATGCTTTAGTTTTTTTCACAAGCACGCGAGGTGCTTCCACCTCGCGCAACACGCAAATACTTGATTTAGAGGGGCAATGCTTTAGTTTTTTTCACAAGCACGCGAGGTTCTTGCACCTCGCGCAACACGCAAATACTAAACCCCCCCATCTCCCTCCATCACCCCCCCTTTTTTTTTTTTTTTTTTTCACAAGTACGCGAGGTGTTTGCACCTCGCGCAACACGCAAATACTAAACCCCCCCGTCACCCCCCCCCACCCTTTTTTTTTTCTTTCACAAGCACGCGAGGTGCTTGTACCTCGCGCAACACGCAAATACTAGTTATTATTATATTATATTATATAAAGCTAAATTACCACTCACTCACTCACTCACTCACTGACTGACTCATTGACATAATTGTTCTCCCAGATGGTGGATGGGGAGGTGGGTATATTTTGACAGATTCGTAAACAAGTAACTCTCAAACCTAAGGGAAAAGTGCCAAACCTCCCTTTTTCCTCCCCCTTCTCCCCCCCCCCTATCGTATCTCGGAAACTACGAGACCCGTATTTTTTTCTTTTTACGGATTCGTATAGAGGAGGCTCGGTAAAGTAAAAACCATTTTTCAAAGTCCCCCCCCCGCCCCCCTTCTCCTCCCCTTTAGGCGGATCTCGGAATCTAAGAGACTTGGAACATTTTTTTTTTCAGATTCATTTAGAGGGGCAATGCCTTTAGTCGAAATACTTGTGCAACCCTCCCCCCCCATCACCCCCCCCCCTTTCTTTTTTTTTTTTTTACAAGCACGCGAGGTGCTTGCACGTCGCGCAACACGCAAATACTAGTTATATTATATAAAGCTAAATTACCACTCACTCACTCACTCACTCACTGACTGACTCATTGACATAATTGTTCTCCCAGATGGTGGATGGGGAGGTGGGTATATTTTGACAGATTCGTAAACAAGTAACTCTCAAACCTACGGGAAAAGTGCCAAACCTCCCCCTTTTCCCCCCCCTTCTCCCCCCTCCCTATCGTATCTCGGAAACTACGAGAACCGTATTTTTTGTTTTTTACGGATTCGTATAGAGGAGGCTCGGTAAAGTAAAAACCATTTTTCAAAGTCCCCCCCCCCGCCCCTTTTCTCCCCCCCTTTAGGCGGATCTCGGAATCTAAGAGACTTGATCATTTTTTTTTCAGATTCATTTAGAGGGGCAATGCTTTAGTCGAAATACTTGTGCAACCCCCCCCCCTCATCACCCCCCCCCTCTTTTTTTTTTTCACAAGCATGCGAGGTGCTTGCACCTCGCGCAACAAGCAAATACCAATTTCTTTTTTCACAAGAACGCGAGGTGCTTGCACCTCGCGCAACACGCAAATACTAAACCCCCCATCACCCCCCCCCCCCCCTTTTTTTTCTTTTCACAAGCACGCGAGGTGCTTGCACCTCGCGCAACACGCAAATACTTGATTTAGAGGGGCAATGCTTTAGTTTTTTTTCACAAGCACGCGAGGTGCTTGCACCTCGCGCAACACGCAAATACTAAACCCCCCCATCTCCGCCCATCACCCCCCCCCCCTTTTTTTTTTTTCACAAGCACGCGAGGTGCTTGCACCTCGCGCAACACGCAAATACCAATTTCTTTTTCACAAGCACGCGAGGTGCTTGCACCTCGCGCAACACGCAAATACTAGTTATACTTATATATAAAGCTAAATTACCACTGACTGACTGACTGACTGACTCACTCACTCATTGACATAATTGTTCTCCCAGATGGTGGATGGGGAGGTGGGTATATTTTGACAGATTGATAAACAAGTAACTCTCAAACCTACGGGAAAAGTGCCAAACCTCCCCTTTTCCCCCCCTTCCTCCCCCCCCCCCCTATCGTATCTCGGAAACTACGAGACCAGTATTTTTTCTTTTTACGGATTCGTATAGAGGAGGCTCGGTTAAGTAAAAACCATTTTTCAAAGTCCCCCCCCTCGCCCCCCTTCTCCCCCCTTTAGGCGGATCTCGGAATCTAAGAGACTTGGAACATTTTTTTTTTCAGATTCATTTAGAGGGGCAATGTTTTAGTCGAAATACTTGTGCAACCCCCCCCCCATCACCCCCTCCCTCTTTTTTTTTTTTTTTTCACAAGCTCGCGAGGTGCTTGCACCTCGCGCAACACGCAAATACTTGATTTAGAGGGGCAATGCTTTAGTTTTTTTCACAAGCTCGCGAGGTGCTTGCACCTCGCGCAACACGCAAATACTAAACCCCCCCATCACCCCCCCTTTTTTATTTTTTTTTCACAAGCATGCGAGGTGCTTGCACCTCGCGCAACACGCAAATACTAGTTATACTATATAAAGCTAAATTACCACTGACTGACTGACTCACTCACTCATTGACATAATTGTTCTCCCAGATGGTGGATGGGGAGGTGGGTATATTTTGACAGATTCATAAACAAGTAACTCTCAAACCTACGGGAAAAGTGCCAAACCTCCCCTTTTCCCCCCCTTCTCCCCCCCCCCCTATCGTATCTCGGAAACTACGAGACCCGTATTTTTTCTTTTTACGGATTCGTATAGAGGAGGCTCGGTTAAGTAAAAACCATTTTTCAAAGTCCCCCCCCTCGCCCCCCTTCTCCCCCCCTTTAGGCGGATCTCGGAATCTAAGAGACTTGGAACATTTTTTTTTCAGATTCATTTAGAGGGCAATGTTTTAGTCGAAATACTTGTGCAACCCCCCCCCATCACCCCCCCCCTCTTTTTTTTTTTTATTTTCACAAGCTCGCGAGGTGCTTGCACCTCGCGCAACACGCAAATACTAAACCCCCCCATTTTTTTTTTTATTTTTCACAAGCACGCGAGGTGCTTGCACCTCGCGCAACACGCAAATACTTGATTTAGAGGGGCAATGCTTTAGTTTTTTTCACAAGCACGCGAGGTGCTTGCACCTCGCGCAACACGCAAATACTAAACCCCCCCCATCACCCCGCCCCAATTTTTTTTTTTTTTTCACAAGCACGCAAGGTGCTTCCACCTCGCGCAACACGCAAATGCTAAACCCCCCCCCATCTCCCCCCGTCACCCCCCCCCCCTTTTTTTTTCACAAGCACGCGAGGTGCTTGCACCTCGCGCAACACGCAAATACTAAACCCCCCCCCATCACCCCCGCCCCCCCCATTTTTTTTTTTCACAAGCACGCGAGATGCTTGCACCTCGCGCAACACGCAAATACTTGATTTAGAGGGGCAATGCTTTAGTTTTTTTCACAAGCACGCGAGATGCTTGCACCTCGCGCAACACGCAAATACTAAACCCCCCCATCTCCCCCCATCACACCCCCTTTTTTTTTTTTTCACAAGCACGCGAGGTGCTTGCACCTCGCGCAACACGCAAATACTAATTATACTATATAAAGCTAAATTACCACTGACTGCCTGACTGACTCACTCACTCATTGACATAATTGTTCTCCCAGATGGTGGATGGGGAGGTGGGTATATTTTGACAGAATCGTAAACAAGTAACTTTCAAACCTACGGGAAAAGTGCCAAACCTCCCCTTTTCCCCCCCTTCTCCCCCCCCCCCCTATCGTATCTCGGAAACTACGAGACCCGTATTTTTTTCTTTTTACGGATTCGTATAGAGGAGGCTCGGTAAAGTAAAAACTATTTTTCAAAGTCCCCCCCCCGCCCCCCTTCTCGCCCCCTTTAGGCGGATCTCGGAATCTAAGAGACTTGGAACATTTTTTTTTTCAGATTCATTTAGAGGGGCAATGCTTTAGTCGAAATACTTCTGCAACCCCCCCCCCCCCCTATCACCCCCCCCATTTTTTTTTTTTTTTTTCACAAGCACGCGAGGTGCTTCCACCTCGCGCAACACGCAAATACTAAACCCCCCCCATCTCCCCCCGTCACCCCCCCCCCCTTTTTTTCACAAGCACGCGAGGTGCTTGCACCTCGCGCAACACGCAAATACTAAACCCCCCCCCCCCCATCACCCCCGCCCCCCCCATTTTTTTTTTTTCACAAGCACGCGAGATGCTTGCACCTCGCGCAACACGCAAATACTTGATTTAGAGGGGCAATGCTTTAGTTTTTTTCACAAGCACGCGAGGTGCTTGCACCTCGCGCAACACGCAAATACTAAACCCCCCCATCTCCCCCCATCACCCCTCTCTTTTTTTTTTTTAACAAGCACGCGAGGTGCTTGCACCTCGCGCAACACGCAAAAACTAATTATACTATATAAAGCTAAATTACCACTGACTGCCTGACTGACTCACTCACTCATTGACATAATTGTTCTCCCAGATGGTGGATGGGGAGGTGGGTATATTTTGACAGAATCGTAAACAAGTAACTTTCAAACCTACGGGAAAAGTGCCAAACCTCCTCTTTTCCCCCCCTTCTCCCCCCTCCCTATCGTATCTCGGAAACTACGAGACCCGTATTTTTTTCTTTTTACGGATTCGTATAGAGGAGCCTCGGTAAAGTAAAAGCCATTTTTCAAAGTCCCCCCCGCCCCCCTTCTCCCCCCCCTTTAGGCGGATCTCGGAATCTAAGAGACTTGGATCATTTTTTTTTTCAGATTCATTTAGAGGGGCAATGCTTTCTTTAGTCGAAATACTTCTGCAACCCCCCCCCCCCTATCACCCCCCCCCCCCTTTTTTTTTTTTCTCAAGCACGCGCAACACCCAAATACTAAACCCCCCATCTCCCCCCATCACCCCCCCCCACTTTTTTTTTCACAAGCACGCGAGGTGCTTGCACCTCGCGCAGCATGCAAATACTTCATTTAGAGGGGCAATGCTTTAGTCGAAATAAATGTGCAACCCCCCCCCCCCCACATTTCCCCTCCCGCTTTTTTTTTTTCACTAGCACACGAGGTGCTTGCACCTCGCTCAACACGCAAATACTAGTTATACTATATAAAGCTAAATTACCACTCACTGACTCACTCACTGACTCATTGACAGAATTGTTCTCCCAGATGGTGGATGGGGAGGTGGGTATATTTTGACAGATTCGTAAACAAGTAACTCTCAAACCTACGGGAAAAGTGCCAAACCTCCCCTTTTCCCCCCCCTTCTCCCCCTCCCTATCGTATCTCGGAAACTACGAGACCCGTATTTTTTTCTTTTTACGGATTCGTATAGAGGAGGCTCGGTAAAGTAAAAACCATTTTTCAAAGTCTCCCCCTGCCCCCCTTCTCCCCCCCTTTAGGCGGATCTCGGAATCTAAGAGACTTGTAACATTTTTTTTTTCAGATTCATTTAGAGGGGCAATGCTTTAGTCAAAATACTTCTGCAACCCCCCCCCCCATTTCCCCCCCCACCTTCTTTTTTTTTCACAAGCACGCGATGTGCGTGCACCTCGCGCGACACGCAAATACTAGTTATACTATATAAAGCTAAATTACCACTCACTGACTCACTCACTGACTCATTGTCAGAATTGTTCTCCCAGATGGTGGATGGGGAGGTGGGTATATTTTGACAGATTCGTAAACAAGTAACTCTCAAACCTACGGGAAAAGTGCCAAACCTCCCCTTTTCCCCCCCCTTCTCCCCCCCCCCCCACTATCGTATCTCGGAAACTACGAGACCCGTATTTTTTTCTTTTTATGGATTCGTATAGAGGAGGCTCGGTAAAGTAAAAATCATTTTTCAAAGTCCGCCCCCGCCCCCTTCTCCTCCCCTTTAGGCGGATCTCGGAATCTAAGAGACTTGGAACATTTTTTTTTTCAGATTCATTTAGAGGGGCAATGCTTTAGTCGAAATACTTGTGCAACTCACCCCCCCATCACACCCCCCCCCCCTTTTTTTTTTTTTAATACTAAACCCCCCCATCTCCTCCATCACCCCCCCCCCCTTTTATACTAGTTACTAGTATTTGCGTGTTGCGCGAGATGCAAACACCTCGCGTGCTTGTGAAAAATAAAAAAAAAGGGGGGGGGGGGGGTGATGGGGGGGGGTGTTGCACAATTATTTTGACTAAAGCGTTGCGCCTCTAAATGAATCTGGAAAAAAAAATGTTCCAAGTCTCTTGATTTCCGAGATCCGCCTAAAGTGGGTGAGAAGGGGGGCAAGGGGGGTGACTTTGAAAAATGGTTTTTACTTTACCGAGCCTCCTCAATACGAATCCGTAAAAAAAATAAAATACGGGTCTCGTAGTTTCCGAGATACGATTGGGAGGGGGGATAAGGGGGGTGAAAAGGGGAGGTTTGGCACTTTTCCCGTAGGTTTGAGAGTTACTTGTTTACGAATCTGTCAAAATATACCCACCTCCCCATCCACCATCTGGGAGAACAATTATGTCAATGAGTGAGTGAGTGAGTCAGTCAGTGGTAATCTAGCTTTATATAATAGAACTAGTATTTGCGTGTTGCGCGAGGTGCAAGCACCTCGCGTGCTTGTGAAAAAAAAAAAGTGGGGTTGGTGATGGGGGGAGATGGGGGGTTTAGTATTTGCGTGATGCGCGAGGTGCATGCACCTCGCGTGCTTGTGAAAAAAAAAAAAAAATTGGGGGGGGTGGTGGTGAGGGGGGGGCTGCACAATTTTTTGGACTAAAGCATTGCCCCTCTAAATGAATCTGAAAAAAGAAATGTTCCAAGTCTCTTAATTTCCGATTTCCGCCTAAAGGGGGTGAAAAGGGGGGCGGGGGGGGGGGGGACTTTGAAAAATGTTTTTTACTTTACAGAGCCTACTCTACACGAATCCGTAAAAAAAAAAATACGGGTCTCGTAGTTTCCGAGATACGATAGGGAGGGGGGAAAAGGGGAGGTTTCAGAGTTACTTGCTTACGAATCTGTCAAAATATACCCACCTCCCCATCCACCATCTGGGAGAACAATTATGTCAATGAGTCAGTCAGTGAGTGGTAATTTAGCTGTATATAGTATAATAATAATTATATGGTCAGACTTGATTTTATGTTATGCTTAAGTTTAAACAACTCTTCATGAGCTAGTCTGACTCGCCCTTTTTACCCGACTGCAAAGGAAGGGTTATGTTTTTCGCGCGTATCTTGTCATGTATGTATGTTTGTAATATTCTTTATTACCTCATATCTCCAGAACCGCTGAACGGATTCACATAATTGAGGTATCGTTAGATTTGTCTTAGCAGCCCAAGTGTTCTTAGATAGGTGATATTTGAAATAATCAAACATGGCGGCTATGCGAAGCCATTATACATAGAGAAATAAAATGTTTTGTTTCGAATACCACAATATGGGTATCAAATTAAAGGGCTTATCGCAAGGATTTCATAAAGGTATATCATATTTATCATTAGTGTAATACTAGCAAAAATAATACAAAGTGAAAGTTTAAAAATATGGACTTATAGCTCTTTCACTTTCTTAATCCGGTGGAGTGCCAATGTGACATGACCAGGAAAATCAAAAAATAGTTAATTAATATTTTAACTGAAAAGTTGAAAAAAAATTATTTAATAAATCTAAAAAACCTGACTGCTCAACTGAAATGCAAGAAATAAGCACATTTTTATTTTAAAAAGTGACAAGCAGGCGGAAAAATAAAAATACGTTTAATTGGGTCCCGTCTCTACCAAAGAGTAAAGTAATATACAGGGTCTCTACATTCTCTTTGCTATCCGGGGTCACCAATTTGAAAGGGTGTGTTGGGATTACTAGGTATCCATTCGAAGGTAATAAAACTCACGTCGGATTGTTAACTGAATACTGAATCAATACTGAATAATTTATTGACGAAACACCTGCTTATATATACATTGGTTATGATTCTATCTAGGCATGACAAACACAGTTTCTAAGCTCTCGACCAATGGCGAAGCGCCACCGGGCGAGACACGCGCGGGGCGCGGAACGCATTCTTGCCCGCGGCACGCTGTCTGGGCAGTCACGGGGCTTTGCCCCACTCCCGCGGGAGCAATGCCGTGTCCCGTAAATACGGGACCGTCGTTAGGTTGCCTAGTGTCGGCATAGTTGTTCGGGTGTGCGTTAAAGCGCCTGTTCAAAAGTGAACGGCAAACGCACACCCGCGTGATTGATTGCTATTGTGTTACTATAGGAGCGCCGCGACGCCGGTTTTCGGCGTCGTTTCTTCACGACACCCCGGCGGTCTGACCCCGCCAGGTGAAACCCCCATACGGGGGAAGCCTAGCGGGAGCCGACCGGCGACGAGGGTGCCGACTCTGACGCACCTATAGTGAGTGCGGGGCTCTCGTTCGTCCCGCTTCCAGATCTAGCCGGTTACGTTTCGAACTGCAGAGCCGAGAATGTATGTGTGAGCGGCATTGTACTGTGTGTCGCCGCTCAGTGCGTCTGCACCGAATAGCGTGCGCTGCTATTCGGTGCTAGTTATGTATAGCGCATGTAGAGTCATGAATGAGTGTTTTAGTACGTAACGTGCCTATATTAACTTAGAACACGTTACGTACTAGGTGAAGTATTGTTATGAGTAGTATTGTTGTTTGAGTAAGCCGCGTGTAAAGTGGGGCGACTTACCCAGGAGTCAAGTCCGGGGGTGATGCGGCCGCGACGTCTGTCGGGAGCAGATCTCTGGGCAGCCTCCTCGCGTCTGGCGGGCGCGCGTGCAGTGGCGCCAGGTGCTGGATGTGAGGCCAAGCAGAGGCGTCGGCACGCGCGAACATCGCCTTCGCGAGGCGCTGCACGTACTCATCCAGGCCCTCAATCCCGAGGTCCCGCCTGATTACGTCGTTCCTCACATAGCGAGGGGCACCTACTATTGTCCGCAGCGCCATGTTCTGCTGCGCGCGGAGCGGCTTGCGGGTCGTCTCGCCAGTGAGGACGAACCAGGTGGGGGCGGCGTATGTCAGCAGGGGGCGTATGTACGACTTGTACACGCCCAGCTTGACACGCGCCGGGAGGCGGGACGATAGCACTGGATAAAGTAGTGAGCGGGCTACCTTTGTCTGCGCCGCGACTTGCTTGGCGTGCGGCCGCATCGTGAGCCGACGGTCGATGGTGACGCCGAGGTATTTGACCTGCGGCGCCCACGCGATCTCGGCTCCCATGAGCTCCAAGGGTGGTGGCAGAGGGGTTGCCCGGTGTGCCGCGGCACTAGATCGTCGCGGACCTATATATATCGGAGTGGGGCGCGGACGCGGTCCCCCCGCCCGATCACTATGTTTGGCAAGCCAATCCCTTGGGAGAAGCGAGCCACAAATACTTAGGTGTGATCCTCGTAGTACATAAGGTCGGTTCGCTCGCGAGCCGCTTTCGCTCTCGGTAGGCTCCACGCCTTGCTGAATAAACACAATAAGCTCTCCCTTAGATGCAAAATCCGAATCTACACGACATGCATACGTCCTACCATGACGTACGCCTGTCCGGTGTTTGCTCATGCCAGTCCCAATCAGATCCATAGGATGCAAGTCATTCAGAACCGTTTTCTCCGAAAGGCCACGGGCGCGCCCTGGTTCTTGAGGAATGAGGATCTCCACGTAGACCTCAAACTCCCGACCATAAAGCAAGTGTTGAAACGCTTGTCAGTGCGTTACTTCACCTCTGCTGATACCCACACTAACCCCCTGATCGTATCGGCCGCCCGATACAGACCCTCCAAGATTTCTCGGGGTCGTCGCCCGCGTAACGTCCTAGACGAGCCCGACGACCCCACCACCATCCGACAAGAGAGCAGTAGGGAAACCAGCACTCTTAGAAAATACACATACAAAACGCGTTCCGTATGCCGGCCTCGCCGACGAGGCCCATCGCGACGTCCGCGTACTTGTAATGGAAATCCTCCCCGACCTTTGCCAAACGAGCCAGCCCGCGATGCTGAGCCAGTAGCAATAAATACTCCCGTAAATAATAATATGACCCAGCCTGTCCCTTTGCTGCCCTCCGTGATATGGCCGGCGAGTGCGGCGTTGTGATGACGCCGTGCTGTGCTCGTGCTGTTATCCTGTTTCTTTACAAACCAACGTCTTTTTCAAGATGATTGCTTTCTCTGTTTCTTTTCGGAATGTCAAAAACGTGGTATGGTAATTGGTTCAGTGTTGAGTGGTCAACTGGTAATTATTTGGTTTGAAGGTAAAGGTACTGGTCGGAGGTATTTGGTAATCGTTCGAAGGTATGGTAAATGCGTGACAGGTACTATGTCACTACACTGACCATTATTCGACCATTATACAAATGTCTAAAGTTGAAAAAAAAATCCATATTTTTTAAATAAAATTAATTTGAATTTAGAATTCAAAGCCAAAAAAATATGTTTTGGTTTCATAATGGCCAGTACGTCAAAACGGCAGTTTCCTATATATTCAATGTATGTATTATATTTACTTGGACAGGCTAGTTTGTTTCGAACGAAATCGATATGAAAAGCAGGTCTCTATGGACGTGAATGACGGGTGATCATTGGGTGATCTATCGATATTCTTGAAGCACAAATTCATCCAAGAGGTTGGCATTTGTCCCGCTCGCGCTGTAGTAAAAGCTGCAATAGTGTAGTGTCAACATGATGCAGCAGCAGCAGAAATCGCTGAATACTTCTGTAATTTTGTTGAATGATAGTTGTACAATCCGAAAGATCTATGAAATATTTTTAAGATTTTTTTTAACATTTTTAAACCTACTGAATGTACAATGTTATTTTTATCACCCCTAACCATTGAAGTCAATAAGTCATTGCATTCCCTGTGATTGCCTGGCATTGCCCGTAGCTGGAAATAAGACATATTTTGTTATCTTATCTGTGGCTACAATGCAGTAGTACTGCCCTCATCGGGGGATTGTGGAAACTAAAAAATCGACGTCAAACAAACATGTCAGTCACACGCATAATGGCGGTGGTTGTATTATTTTTTGTGAGTGGTTAATGCTGGTAATACGTGTTCCAGAAACAGTTAAATTAACAGAATGCCCTTGAGGTAGTTCATGAGACTTTTTTAAAACACTATAAAGACTTGAGTGCTGTGAGATTTCAGTGGAGTGTCAAAAAGTATGGAGGTTGAGTACGTTGCGTTGATGGAGTTATTGAATTAGTGCGCCCAGTTGTATAGCCGCGGGGGCGGTCACCGGCGAGCCACCAGTATGGGGGCGCAGCAGGCCAAGGAGCGCGGCACAGCCAGCGGTGCGTCCATGCGCTCGGCGCGCAGTAAGCCGCGCGTGCCGAAGGACCCCCGCATGCTGGGCTCCAACATATTCACCGAACACAGCGGTGAGTGCTCTCCTCGACCTGTGCGCGGTGGCCAGGCGCCTCTGCCCCCTGGCGCCGCCACAACATGTACTACGCGACACGGTAGTGCCGCTGGTCAGCTTCAGCCTTCCGGCGGCTCACTACATTTCAGCTATTTAATATTGATAACTTATTTATATTACGTAAACTACGAAAATGAAGTATGAAATGGGGTCTGTACATCTAAAGTGCATAAGCCACATTAAGCACCAACTGACTATGGTTCCCAATGTTCTAATCACGATGATAGATATTATTAGCCTTGGGGAAAGCAATAACTATATTGACTAGCTTCTCTAACCTGTATGGATATTGTACTGGTAATTGTAAGAACATTCAATCAATAAAACTAATCACAAATCCTATGGATATGCACAATCACTCATGTACAATAACATTGAATCTATCTGGGGACATGAAATCTGTACATTATTCATTTATTATTCCAATAGTACAAATACAGTTGGATGTGCAAGCCACTCTGTAGTAGCGACCAGTTGTTCTGCTGTCCTGCACAGCCATTTAAAAGAGCCAAAAATATGGTATATGAAGTTAATAAGCACCAAATATAAGCTTGAAGCTGATCCTATTAGTTATTTCAAAATATTTGTAACAATTTACGTTACTTTTTAATTACAAAATAACTTTTGGCCATTAATTTAGTTGAGTGCGGCATGAGTGAGACAAACCCACTGTCCCATATACTTATGTAGATGTATTAATATTTATCAGATAAGTTCCTGCAGCATATGCGGTTAATTATCTTTCTGTATTCACAACATTTATGCATCAACTTGAGTCAAACCATGGTGAATGAAGTGGCAGTAGTCAGTGTATCAGGCTGTGTCGCCCATTGGCCTGTTGTTGGAGTCTAGTCAGTCCAACACCTGAGTGTATGCTGAGCTCGATACTTTATGCTTTGGCACAAGCAGCACACATGTTCAAGTGCTGAAGTAAAACAAGACGTGGCTTGTCTTGTGACAGCTTGCCACTGCGATTGTTTACAGTGTTTATTCCTCATAATATTTCATACAGACTAGCAAGTCCTAATTCTTGGGAATTAATGAACTATTTTTATTAAAACTTGTAAACATGATGCAACTTCAGTATGTGTACCAATTCAATTCTATTTATTTCAAGTATCACAGACTCATAACAAGTATAAAACATTAGTCACAATTAAAAACATTAAAATATACTAAAAAAATAATTATGCACTTGCCAGTTTGTATGAAATACCGTGAGGTCTAATCACGGTTGTTAAGAATGGGTTCACCTGTGTAAAACTAGGGGTGATATCATTGACACCCTGTTCACATGCTGATGATATGTATAACTTTTTATTGTAAAATTATAATAATTATTTATGTTCAGAATCATACCGCAGTTTGATAATTTGTTATTAAGTGATAAGATACAGAAAAGCACCATGTTAACAACTGCATTGTCACTAAAATACTTTTAATACCTTCTTGGATTATGACTATAACTCATTCATAAATCTCAAAAAAAAAAAAATATTTATTTAAAATATATTACTTCAAATTAAGGATATTTTTATATATTATGGAATATTCCTTTATTCCAATATTGACTTGCGCATGCTAAAACTTCAATAGCTATGGTTAAACATTCATTGCATTTGCAATGCCTAAATAATTAATACATATATGACAGTAATAGGCTAACTTCATTAAGTATCCCATAGAGTAATCATATTATTTACAGTTGATTAAATCATTCAGTTAATTAATGTTTTAATGTTGCACTACAAGAATGATATTAGCCTATTTTGCTGTTTCTGTCTCCTAGCTTATCAAAATATCTAAGCGATTGTTCCCTGAAGTACTTTAGGACTTGCAAATATTTTTAATATTAATTATATCATGTGTAAAACTGCAGTGCTATTTATCAATACTTTTAGCAGGGATAAAATAATTATCAATGAAGCAGTATGAAACAAGTTCTGGCTTTTTTATTATGATTATGCTTAACTATTTGCAATAGTGTCTGCTATTGTGTTAATGTTCTTATGTTGCAAATTAATTAGTAATAATCCATAGTTTTAATAGCTGTGCGTTTTTTGTGGTCTATGAAACCAAGGCAGGAGTAACTGGGTAGATGATATTCAAACTAGCAGAAGTACGCGCCGCCCGAAGCATAAACAATGTGGTGCCTGTTCCCTCGCTATCTGTTGATGATGGATGAAGCTGATGCATTTCATTTTTTATTTATCTAAGTATTTCATTATAATTTTTACACTGTGTCAAAATCTTATACTATACTACTTATGTTTACAAAGTAACTTCTTTGCAAACATAAGTAAAAAAAAAGTAAAATCTTTCTGACATTTTTTTATGAGAAAGATCATGCCAGGCAAATTATTATAGTAAGGTGAATTGATTGTTTTCTGAAATTTTTGTTCATAATACACTAAAACACGGTGCTGTGTACTAAATTATATATATACTACTGGAAGCATATTATGAAAGACGTAATGGTTAACCTTTGTCAGGCATGCCCCTGTCTATGTGAGCCCATCAGGCATATCAGATTTGGTTGTTCTCATTTAGCACTTGCACAGACTTAACTAAGTAGTCAGAATTATTCAATTAAACTTGATTTGTAATACAAACATACAGATTCTGAAGTAACCATATTACAAGTATGTGTCCAACTCAGGTTCTGAAAATAATACCATGTAGTTCTTATTGTGTTGTTCAGCCTCACAGCAATGTGTCATCATTAACAATAATAACTTAATGGTGCCCTGTGAGAACTTCCCAGTTAAGGTTCTCATTCCATTTAGTTGAATATGTCTTATGTGTAAATAAATACCACTTTCTTATATATAAAAATATATAAGAAAGTGGTGATGGTATTTCTTCTTACATGTTTTAAATCGCAGGCCAACATCACCACTATGTTTTGAGCAAGTTCATTTTGACATTTTGAGTCTCTTCTGGTATTAGTTAACTTGTTTGAGTCTCATAAATTATCTTGTTATAAAATAAATAAAAAAAAAATTGTTTATTTCAGACATCTTAATCCATATTTTGTTAGTAACAAATTAACTTACAACTATGTTTTTTTTTTTTTTAACGTGGTAAAATTATCAAATAAGTCCTCCCACTCCGGGCAGGGTGGGAGGGACTGTCAGACTTTTACTGACTAAAATCTACGGTGTTCCTTCAATAGCCCTTTACGTACCGGGGCCACGGTAACGGGATGAGTCCCACGACCCCGGCAGGCTTCGGCCCTCTGCAGAGGGGGCCTCGTCATGTTGCTGACGCTCTTTGAGGCGCGCGTGGAACACGACGCGCCGTCGACCCGGGCATGGTCCATGGGCGGACAGCGAGTTGCCCTTTACTCGCTGTCCACATGCCCGCGCCTACGGTGGACGGAGATCGTCGGCCGACGTCCGACGCCGTGGGCGTCTACCACTGCGGCTGGGCTGGAGGGAGGACGCCATCCTCTCCCTCACGCGGCCCGCCTCCTCCTTCGGAAGCATGACTGCTTCGCAGAAGGAGGCGACCGCTTCCCACTCCCTCTCGCCCCGTAGCATGGCCTCGACCAAGGCCGGGCGCGAGAGGTCTCCGCCTATTGTCGCCGTGAGGACACGTCGGTGCTCTGCCCAAGCTGGGCAGTCCTGCACCGTGTGCTCGACTGTGTCCTCAGGGCGACCCTCGCAGTGGTGACACCCAGGCGTCTCTTCCTTACCCATCAGACACAGGTACCTCCCGAAACTTCCGTGTCCGGTGAGGACCTGCGTCATGCGGTAGGTCAGGACGCCGTGACGCCGATCTAGCCACTCCTCAAAGAGGGGTCTTACCGCCGCAATTGCGGCGTGCCCGGCCGTCGGTTGCGACAGTCGTTCCCTCCATACTGCCCTGAGATCGCGCCGGAGCTCTTCCCGCCGCGCCTCGACTTCTCGAGGCAGCGGGGATACGCCCCGGCGCTGCGCCTCCACGCGCCATTCATAGACGCGCTGGAGGGCAGTCGCCTCCAGATCCCAGGGCAGCAATCCGGCAAGGAGGTTGGCCGATTCGCCGGCGATCGTGCGGTATCCCCGGATCATTCGGATAGCCATGACACTGGCATGCGACCAACTTTAGTGGTCGCGTCCGGATGCACAGGGCCCACACTGGAGACCCGTAGAGGGCCATGGACCGCACGACGTTGGCGTACAGCCTTCGGCAGGAGGCGTTTGGCCCGCTGAGATTAGGCAGGAGTCGCCTGAAGGCGGCTGCTGCCCGGTTCAGCTTTGGGGCCAAACTCAGGAAGTGCTCCCTGAAGTTCCACCGGCTGTCGAGGACGAGTCCCAGGTACTTCATCATCCTTCCGACGCCGATGCGAACCCCCTCTACCGTTATGTGGGACTCGGACCGTGGCGCGTTCCGACCGCCATGAAAGCACATGGCCTCGGTCTTGTGCAGCGCCACGTCGAGTCCCAACTGCCGGATCCTATGAACGACTGTCGCAACCGCTTGCGTCGCCAGGTCGGCCGCCGCCTGGTGCGACTCTCCCTGCGCCAGGACGAGCGTGTCGTCAGCGTAACATACTACGCTGACGCCGTCAGGGAGGTCGCCGCGCAGCACCCAGTCGTATCCGATGTTCCACAGGGGCGGCCCCAAGACCGATTCCTTTGGGACACCGCACGACATCTCTCGCCGGTTCCACTCTCCCCGGTGACCGGGGTAGATGACGGCTCTGTCCGTCAGGTAGTCCTCGACTATACGACGGAGGTAGGTCGGCACCCGGTGATACCGGAGTGCCTCCCTGATGCAACTCCAGGGCAGGGTGTTAAAGGCGTTGGTGATGTCCAAAGACACCGCCAAGACGACCCTGCCCCGGGATACCGCGTCCCCCGTCGTGAAACTTACAACTATGTTAGTACTATTTTCAACATTCATTAAATTAAAACATACTCAGAATTTAATATTAAAATACACTTCTGGACACATCTATTGGCCCACCTTGTATTTTCAGTTTCGTTTGGTCCTAGCTAAAATTTTATATTAGGTCGAGCAAAAAGTTTTTATGCAGTTTTGAACCTGGCACATTCACAATTTCATTCAATAGTCTTTTTTTGAATTTCGAACACAGAATTTAAAGAAACAAAAGACAATTTGGAGCCTGTTTGTTGATATCAAACAATCGAATACTAAGAAAACTTGGTTTTATTGGTTTACTTGGATTTAATTCTTGAAAAAGTGATTGATATCTTTGCTTTTGCAACAAACATTACTTATTCTTAACATTAAGGTGAGGTTCTATCAATAATCTATGGATACTTCACCTGAAGTCGCCGCCCAAGCTGTGGCACTTATTCAGGCCGGACACAGCCAAAGAAACGTGAGTGCTCAACTTAATTTAAGTCGATCTGCGGTCCGAAATGTTTATCGGAGGTACCTAGAGACTGGCGGCTTTGTTCGTCGCCAAGGAAGGCCACGATCTCGGGTCACAACTGAAAGGCAGGATCGATTCATCGTGACGACCAGCTTGAGAAATCGTCACCTTACCTCCATTGAGATACAAAACCAACTTCGCGACTTCCACGGAGTATCTGTGAGCGCTCGAACTGTTCGGAGAAGGTTAAAAGAACGCGATATGGTACCACACAAGCCAGCTAATGGGCCCAAACTAAAGCGAGCCCACCGAACAGCGCGCCTTCATTTCGCACGCAGTCATTTAAATTGGACACAGCAAGATTGGAGCCGTGTACTCTTTTCTGATGAGTCTAAAATTGTGTTACATGGCAATGATAGAAGGAAGAAGGTCTACCGGCGTAAGGGAGAGCGTTTCGCACAATGCTGCTTTGAAGAGAGGGTTGCTTATGGCGGTGGCTCATGGACTGTCTGGGGCGGTATATCCGCGAGCGGCAAAACTCAACTTGAGGTTGTTACAGGACCACGGCTGCCAACATTAAATGCTGAAAGATACATTCGTGAGTGCTTAGAACCTCACGTGATACCATACGCGGACTATGTGGGCCCAAATTTCCTTTTTATGCATGATAATGCAAGAGCCCATGCGGCCGGCATCGTCAGGGAATATCTTCGGGATGTGAACATCACAGTTATGGACTGGCCAGCCAGAAGCCCAGACATGAACCCCATTGAGCACATGTGGGACGAGCTAAAAAGGCGTGTTAGGGCTCGTCAGCCAGTTGCCCAGACGATGCAGGAGTTGAAAACTGCCATAGAAGAGGAATGGGAGATGATCCCTCAAAATTTCATAGAGCGGTTGATAAACTCTATGCCTAATCGTATGAGAGCTGTGGTAGATGCCCATGGAGGCAACACGCGTTATTAAATTAAACCTTTATTTGATAAAACATGTTTTTTATTCAAAAATTAATTGCCTTTAACAAGGCGCATATCCGACTTGTTAGGCGTAGGTCCATGTCGTATGGTATTCTGAATTCAAATTTAAAACTATACGATCGAAAAAGATGGTAAAATGTATCAGGTTTAAAACTGCATCAACAGTTTTTGTTCAATCTAGCAATCATATTTCGGTAGGGGCCATCGAAACCTAAACTCTAAGGTGGGCCAATAGATGTGTCCAGAAGTGTATAATTGAATTGCAGTTAAATTAAATTGAAAAAATGGCCTACAAATTACAAATAAGCTAAAAAAAAGTTTACAAACAACTTATAAAAACTAATGTTAGTACTTAAAACTACCAGAAACACAAAAACAACTAATTATTTAATGCCACAGTGGCATGTAGGCGTATCCAATGTCCCAGTATGGGGCTGTCCCACCTGTCTGCTATAGTGTTCAGGATGCTGTTGGGGCTGACGCGTACCCTGCGCATGATTGAAGCGCATCGCTTGCGCATGATGGCATGGAAGCCATCTATACCTGCCTCTGCAAACATGCCAGAAGTACTGCAGTAGCGCGGCAACCCCATCAACACCCTGAAAGCATTATTATATTGAACGCGCAGAGCGCTGTATGCCCACCGCGTGTAGTTGACCCACAGACTGCATGTATGAAACGACTGACAGTACGCTTTAAACAGCGTAGCCTTAACGTCAGTCGAGCATTTCGCAAATCTGCGAGCCAACATATTGCAGCGGACAGCCAACGCCCTGCGCTCACGTTCAATATCCCGGCTGTCTCTTAGGTCATCGGAAATCCTAAAGGCGTTGTTGTATTGTACTCTGAGTGCATTGTAGGCCTGCTGCCTGTGGTTGGCACTGGTCTAAAAGCTTTGACAGGAGGCTCGGAACAAAGTTACCTTTACTTGTGCTGTACACCTAGAAAACCTATGCACCAAGTTACCTCACACCGACAATGCTCTCTGCTCTCTCTCAATATCTCCATCATCATAAAGGTTTTCGGTCACAACATGCCCTAGATACCTAAACGTGTCTCTCACGTCTCAAAGATACTCTGTTGAGATACACTGGTGGTTTATGTTCAGGTTGACTAATTTTACTAAGATGAGTATATACTCACTCTTTCCATCGTTGTACCTTAAGCCGTGACTCTCAGCATATGCCTCACATATACCTAACAGTTTCCGTAGTTCCCCAACAGATGGACTCAGAAACACCATATTGGCCGCATAACATTATATGGGTAATTCTACGATAAGAGGTATTCAGTCCATATAGAAAACGGCCACGGAGAAAAGTTGCTGTTTTTACATTAAACACATATATTATAATTTTCGTCCCATTTATGTATCTTTTCACGTAAGGGCAAGTCACTTTATGCATATTTTATTACTTTTTACAAGGCCAGGGTAAATACATTGGGCAGGGTAGAGACACCAAAATCAGGGAAGATAATTATTTGGCCAGGAGAGAGAATTTGTAGCAATTAAAGTAACAAAACTAGTAAAATCAACTTTAATTAAACATTCTAATTAACATATAATCAGACTATCATTTTTACTAATCATATAAAAACATTAACAGACTATATTATTTCAGCCTTTTCTGAATTTTAAAACCATAGTGTCATTAGTGTCATTACACAATAATATATGAAATTAACATGGCATTATACCTACAACAAATAATAAAATATTATTTTATTAATACTAAATATATAGACTAGCGTATTTTAAGTAATACTAGTAATCAGACTTACGATAACTAGGATAATTTTCATATTACCTGTACCTATGCTACATTTCACTAAATGAATATGTTTTAATCACAAAATAAAATAATAATAAAAAAATTAAAGGCACTCTCTTGCCTATTTTAACAAAAAATAAATGCTTAAGCTTTCTCAACCACATGCACAGACTCTTTGAAACAGTAGAATGCAATGTACCGGGAAAAGTCTTTATTGTTCTTTGGCACTATCAATTAAAGAGTATTTCTCAAGGATAGTATAGTCTTTTGTAATTCATATTTTTCGGGAACAGTTTAATTCTTTCATATCGTAGTCTCTCTGCTTCACGTGTCTTCTGTATTCTTTCTACACGTATTAACTTTTTCCGTGGTGCCATGATCTGTAACAATATTGGACAATCATATAATAACAATGTGTACTGAGAACTCCTTTATTTTTCAGTTTTAAGAATTTACCAAAATTATTTTAATTATTTTAAACTGTTCGTTGATAAAAATATGCTATATCTAAGTCATGTCGTCGTATGACGTCACGTCAAACTGTTGTCAGAAGCACAAGTGCTCTCCAAGTATTTAATAATAACAGTGCAAAAACCGCGAATAAGACCCTAAAATTGTTATCAAAGTGAAGTTAAGGTGTTCCTTTTGCTGTGAAAGCACGAGATAACACGTGCTAATATTCAATAAAACATCTAAAATCAAAGATTGAAAAGTTTCGAAACCACTAAAGAAACAATTCTACCCTCTTGATTTCCGAAGAGAAAAACCGACTTTGAGCATCTGTCACTGTCACTGTCAAGTTTGACATTTTGCAACATCTGTCACAATCACGAACTCGTGTTGCCAGAACTCGGAAGAAAAAGTCTCCCAATATTTAGTATTTCGTTCGGAAACACGACTTAAAGACTTGTATTCAAAACATGGGTGAACAATTCAAAATCTTTATGGAACAAATCAAAACCCAAACGGACGAACAAACTAAAGTATTACTTTCAAGCATTGATGAGAAACTAGAACCACTTATAAGCGAAACCAAGAAACTGAAAATAGAAAATGAGCAATTAAAAGAAAGAGTCCATAAACTTGAATACTTGACCGTTAAAACAACATAATAATATTTGGGCTTGAAGAGACGGAAAAAAACAACATGGACCTACTAAATAACCTAACAAAAACGTTTCAGCAGAACTCTGAAGAATTATCAGTCTATAGAAGCGACATTAACGCTGCCTATCGAGTGGAGAAAAAAGTTGATACTAGCAAAAAACCAAGACCTGTCAAAATATCGTTCCTCAACTACTGGAAAAAAGAACAAATTATGAATAACAAAAAACAATATGCGAAGATCTATATAACCGAAGACTATCCAAAAGAGGTAGTAGACAAAAGGAAATCTCTCCAAGAACAAATGCAAGAAGAAAGAAAAAAGGCAACATAATTAATAATTTCCGAAAAAAACGAGCAAGAAAAAATAGAACCTATAAACAACGAAGAAATATTAAGGCATATAAAAAAGTTAAAACCTGACAAAAGTCCTGGGCCAGATAACATAAGCAACGAAGCAATGAAAATAGGAGCCCAGCCCTAATACCATGCTTAGCAAAAGTATTCAACATGGCACTCGAAACAGGAAAAGCTCCTAAGCAGTGGTGTGAGTCTGACATAATACTTCTTCACAAAAAAGGTAATCCAGCAGACATCGGCAACTGCAGACCAATAAGTTTACTGTCGAGCATTTACAAACCTTTTTCCTCTATATTACTGAGCCGGATAACATCAAGAATAGACAACAACCAAGACCAAAACAACCGAGAGAACAAGCCGGTTTCCGCCAAGGATTCTCCACTATTGATCATATACACACATTAGACCAAAACCGACCTCTCTATGTAGCCTTTATTGACTACTCAAAGGCATTTGACAGTAGACATGCGCAAAATAAATCTTTTAAAGGAACAAAGATTTAAGTATAAATCTTTTTGATAAGAAGATTTAAATCACTCTTTTAAATCTTTAAATCCCAAATAACTCCCATCTTCTAAATAGCTCACTCACTCACTGCATCATTTTTCTTTTAACCAAAAGCAATGTTTCAGCGGGTGAATTGAATAATCATTCACTTGCATTTTGATCTGCTAGTCAATCAATATTTTATTTTCATATGAAATGTAATCTAACTAGACTTTTAAGATACTCCAGATTTAACACTTTGTGACAAAGACGGAAGAAATAGTATCGTTCGTACATGCGAGATTCAATGTAAATTCCAGGGATCATTGCAGTACCTACGCATACACAGAGTTTGAACTTACAAATCATTCTCCGTCTCGTTTTGTCTCGCCTAATCCTGCTATAGTCATTTCACTCTACATCTTTTCATGTTCAATCAATCTGAAATGAACCATAGAGTTAAAGATTTAAAGATGTATTGTGAAAACGAGGGAGTTACTGATTTATACATCTTTTGTGACGGATTTAAATCTTTTTTACGAATCACTCCTGAGTTACACATCTCTATTTGACAGTATAACACACGCCTCGATCTGGGAAGCACTTGCCTGTTGCGGAATAAACAAAACTTATATAAACATCATAAAGAACATCTACTCACAAAGCAAAAGTAGAGTAAGATTAGAAACTAAAGGAGAAGAGATAGCAATAGGAAAGGTAGTTAGACAGGGGGATCCCATGTCACCGAAACTATTCATAGCTGTGTTGGAAGGAATATTTCAAGAAATTAACTGGAAAAACAAAGGACTCAGAATGCAAGATCAATATCTAAGCCACCTCAGATTTGCTGACGATATCATCCTCTTCGCGGAATCAGCAACTGAGCTAGAACAAATGATACAAAAACTGGACATGAATAGTAAAAAAGTGGGGTTACACATGAACGCAAGCAAAACAAAAATCATGACGAACCATACAGAAAAGGAAATACACGTGTCGGGAAATCAGATTGAATATGTAAAGGAATATATCTACCTTGGAAAACAAATATCATTTGATACAAGAAATAACGAAACTGAAGTGGATAGAAGGATCACTTGTAAGAAATTTTGGTTACAAAAGGAAGTCCTAAAAGGGGACTATCACATGAAGTTCAAAAGAATAATAATGGACACCTGTATTCTACCAAGTATGACATATGGAAGCCAGACATGGACATATACTAACAAAATAAAAAATAAAATCTTATCATGCCAACATTCCATGGAAAGGAGAATATTAAAACTCAGAATAATACAGAAAACCCGAAACGAAGAGATAAGGAAAAGAACTAAACTAACAGACGCCCTCCTACACGCTCTACGACTGAAATGGAAATGGGCAGGTCATATTTCGAGATGTAGAGATAAAAGATGGACATTGGAGTCAACGAAGTGGTCTGGACCGGAAGGCAAGCGGAACAGGGGCAGACCACACAAGAGATGGGCGGACGATATCATTGCAGTAGCTGGTGCGAGTTGGCTGGAGTTGGCCCATAACAGGGAAAATTGGCACGGGATGGAGGAGGCTTTTACCCAAAAGGGATCCATATCCAAATAATATAGAATTCTGTTGATTTATAAACACGCATGTAATGAAGAATATGGAATAAATGAGCTTTATAAATATAAACTAGTATTTGCGTGTTGCGCGAGGTGCAAGCACCTCGCGTGCTTGTGAAAAAAACTAAAGCATTGCCCCTCTAAATCAAGTATTTGCGTGTTGCGCGAGGTGCAAGCACCTCGCGTGCTTGTGAAAAAAACTAAAGCATTGCCCCTCTAAATCAAGTATTTGCGTGTTGCGCGAGGTGCAAGAACCTCGCGTGCTTGTGAAAAAAACTAAAGCATTGCCCCTCGAAATCAAGTATTTGCGTGTTGCGCGAGGTGCAAGCACCTCGCGTGCTTGTGAAAAAAAAAAAAAAAAAAAAGGGGGGGGGGTGATGGGGGGTTTAGTATTTGCGTGTTGCGCGAGGTGCAAGCACCTCGCGAGCTTGTGAAAAAAAAAAAAAAAGAGGGGGGGTGATGGGGGGGGGGGGGATTGCACAAGTATTTCGACTAAAGCATTGCCCCTCTAAATGAATCTGAAAAAAAAAATGTTCCAAGTCTCTTAGATTCCGAGATCCGCCTAAAGGGGGGGAGAAGGGGGGCGGGGGGGGGGGGGGACTTTGAAAAATGTTTTTTACTTTACCGAGCCTCCTCTATACGAATCCGTAAAAAGAAAAAAATACGGGTCTCGTAGTTTCCGAGATACGATAGGGGGGGGGGAAAAGGGGAGGTTTGGCACTTTTCCCGTAGGTTTGAGAGTTACTTGTTTACGAATCTGTCAAAATATACCCACCTCCCCATCCACCATCTGGGAGAACAATTATGTCAATGAGTCAGTGAGTGAGTGAGTGGTAATTTAGCTTTATATAGTATAATAAATAAAATATCTAAGTTTGTTTGTTTGTTTGTTTGTTTGTTTGTTTGTTTATGAACACATGTATACTCACCTTAGATACATATTGAATTCACGACAGCACGGATTTATCACTGGTAGATCAACAAATTCTAATATATTGCAAACGTCAAGTAGACTCCATATACACAGATTTTTCAAAAGCCTTTGATCGGGTTGATCATTTTATATTACTTGCAAAGATTTTTCATGTCGGGATTCACGGAACTCTTTATAGATGGCTCTCGTCTTATCTATTAAATCGTACACAACTCGTAGCACTAAGTGGGTATGACTATACCATTTGTGGCAATATCCGGAGTGCCCCAAGGTTCGAATCTAGGTCCGTTGTTATTTTTAATATTCGTAAATGATTTGCTTAGTAAAATTAAAAGTGAATGCCTAGCTTATGCTGATGATATAAAAATCTTCAGGCGAATCTCAAATAATCATGACTGCGAGGCTCTTCAATCAGATATTAAAACAATTGTAGATTGGTGTGATGAGAACTCAATGTCACTAAACACTAAAAATTGTCAGGTTATAACATTTTCGAAAAATACTAAAAACATAGTTATTACTACAATATCAATGGAGTAGTAGTAGATAGAGTAAAAGTGGTACGTGACCTGGGTGTAATATTTGATTCGGTTTTGTCATTCAGGCCACACTATGATCATATTTGCAACAAGGCTAACCGTCTCCTGTCTTTTATACTACGACTTACTAAACCATTTAAACATCCGCAAACTTTGTTAATTCTGTACTATTCCCTGGTAAGATCTATTTTGGAGTATTGCTCGTCTGTATGGTCCCCAATATATAACACTCACATAGATTGCATAGAATCCATACAGAGAAGGTTTGTTAGAGTTTTAAGTGCGAAATATGGACTCAGACGTAAACTACCCAATTACAATCAGCATCTCACTCACTTTCACATAAAGAGTCTAGAGAGAAGGAGATGGGTTAGTGATTTATGTATACTGCATAAAATTGTTAATGGCTCTTTTGATATTCAATTGCTTGGTCAGATACTTTAAAATACCAACTCGATCTGTGCGCACTCCACAATTGTTCAGTATGCCCTCTAGTAACCATAATGTTTCTGAAAACAATCCGTTGTCCAGAATGTGTAGTCAATATAATGTAATATGCTCTAATTTAGATTTGTTTTTGAACAGTTTTAACGAATTTAGAAATTTGCTCTATAAAATGTAATTACAACCATAATTATCATTTAGTATCATTTAGTAACTTTAAGCTTGATATTAACAGAACCCAACCGTCACTAATGAAGTATATTAAACAATGAATGCTGTGTACAGTAATAATTGGACCTCAGATTTATGTAATGTATGTATATTGTTATAACTGTACTAAATGCCTTAGTCTGTAGTCTGCCTCTGTACTTATTAAAATAAAAAAATAAATAAAAATAACATTATCTCCCCTGGTCAACAAGTCTCTCCCCTGGCACTTATCTTGCCAGGGGAAATATGCCAGGGAAGAGACGTTTTCATGATAAATTTTATTATTTTAATTGACATAAGAAATGTTTCGGTACATTATGTATCACACTCGAACTATTACATTATTATTAAATTAGACCAGTAAATGCAAATAAATTAAATGAATAATATTACTTTTATGACTTACCAGTGGAGAGAAACAATGACCTCGCGAAACCACTACTTTGAACCAATGCGTGACGCGTTGGTTCAAAGTGCGTTACGCGTTGCAACAACTAACAAATGGCGGCGCTCTTAATGGCTCACGTGCTTTGCATTGCTAATTTCACGTCGATAGATGACCTTGAGCGCTATTGGGAATATGGCCGTTTGATATATGTGTTTGTAGTAGCGTAATGAAATTTGCCAGGGTAGATACCGAAAAAAAGTGGGAAAAAGATAAGTTTAAAAAATATTGCAAATAAATAAATATTGTTCTGTTTTTCCTTAACAATACTTAAATATAGTTATTGACATTTGTGTTTAACATACTTTTGTTTAATAACTGATACAAAGAAGGTATGTATCGTTCGCAAATTAAACTGAAACAGACAGGGGGACAAGCCAGGGTAGATACTTTTTTAGACTTTATAAGGAATTTCAGAAAAATATGCTTTAATTAGGCATTTAATCGTAACGTTATTTAATAAAGTACATTTAGATGATGTGTTTCACTGCAAAAAATAACAACATATAGAATAAAATTTCTATTTTAAACTGATTGCCGCACAAGTTACCTCTTATCGTAGAATTATCCATATAATTAGTGGTGGTTAATAAAGCATATAGCAAAATAAAGCACCGTGCTTATCATACATAACATAAAGCAAATGCTATCGTAGCTCTCACTTGTTGCTATTTGCTTTTTGCTTTATATCGCACATGCCTCCGTCCGTCGCACATCGCATGATCGCAATCGCAAGTAGTAATAATAAAATTAAGCAATAGCAGCGCGGTGCGTGCGATGTGGCCAGTCGTCGCATGCTAGCGATTCCTTTCGGACGCGTGCTTAATCATTTAAATAATTTTACGCACCGCGTGCGATTTTGCGATCTCGGGTGGCGATGAAGTAATGTAATATTATAAACAATGTTGTTATGCTTCGTGCTTTTTAGTGTAAATAAACAGTGGATGGACATGCAATATTGATTAAAAATACAATCCATGAACTTTTAAATACGCCTATAATTGTTTTAAATACTTTATTTCATATTAACACTTAACCAATCATAGATAGTCCTAAGCCTGGAAAGTATGAAGCTTGAAGGAAAGCTCATTGTTTTTCTTTTACTGTTCCGTAATAAATTCATAAACGCGATGTAATAATATTCCGCTCTGACAGCACCGCGCTTGTTTTATTCGCACCCGCCCGCTTGGCCGTAATTTTATATGCTTATAATAAAGCATATAAAATAGCTTGCTTAACATATAAAGCATAAAGCATTAAGCAAGTGATTGCCATAAAGCAACTTTGAACACTACTAATATACATAGACAGGCCCGTTGGTATAGTGGTCAGTGGCCCTGACTGCTATGCGCAAGGTCGTGGGTTCGATTCCCACCTAGGACTAATGTTTGTGTGATGAGCATGATCATTTGTTCTTTGTCTGGGTGTAATTTATCTATAATATGTATGTATTTAGAAATATATATGTATGTTTGTCAGTTGTCTAGTACCCATACCACAAGTTTAGAAATATATATGTATGTTTGTCAGTTGTCTTGTACTCATACCACAAGCTCTGCTTAGTTTGGGACTAGATGGCGTTGTGTGAAAGTTGTGAAAAAAAAAAAAAAAAGTATGTGACATCCAACGTGGCTGTTGCTGAGCTCACCTATCAGCTGATTGACATACAGATTAAACGGTGAGGTTAGTCTCACACCACTTGACAAATTTTCTGATGGTTATACCAGAAAGATAATATACTAGTGAGTTCAGCGGGGGCCCCGACCTGACCAAGCTTAAACCGGAGCTTTTTATTACCCACCAGGTCGAAAGCCTTCGACAGATCAAGAAAGCACGCATATATTTCCTCTCAACATAGGCAACCGCATGCTTTAACGTCAAAATAGCACTTTCTGTTGACATATTCTCACGAAACCCAATGTGGGCATTGTGAAGGCTAATATATTTGAGCTGAGCGTCTAGGAGACCATCGAATGTTTATTTTATTAAATTTTTAGTACTAAGTGTTGAGCCTAGCTTTAAGGTTGATATATTCTTCGGAAATTCTCTTAAAATAATTCAAATCAAGTCATAATTGCAATCTCCTGTGTTTTACATTATTTTAATAATAGTAATACAAGTCTTATGTCACATGGCACCTCAATTTATATGATAATAAAAGTGGCTTTATAATATAAATAAAATAAAAATATTAATTTTGCAGAATCGAAATGGAAGTTATAAGCCAAATTAAGGACATTGGGACCCTTTCCACCCCCCAACAGACATGAAACATGTGTCATCGAAACTGTCTCATAGGATAATTTCTTTATTTTCTTTATTTTATTGGGGACTTTTACGCACTTTAAATTTCTTATTATGGCGACTTACTTTAAATATATGGATTTTGTGATGTATAATATACTAGCTTCTGCCCCCGGCTTCGCTCGCGCGAAATAGCTTTTCTGCGAAAAAAGATACTCTGGCTCTCTGCAACCCTTCAATATCTTTACACTAAAAATAATATCGATCCATAGCTCTGTTGACGTGAAAGAAGGACTAACAATCAAACGCACTTCCACAGATGAGTGATCACCTTTTCATATCGATATTTCTAAATCTAGACCTTTTGGTCCTAGTTTTAAGTTTAGCTAGATGAGGCTGTTATTTCCTAATTGAATACTCTGAGTAAAAAAAAAACACCGAAACAAACTCAGAGCTCTACGTATCTATTAAAGTCCATACAATTCGTATTGGTCCAATCATAACTATAAACCACACAAATGTAAGCAGACCTCTCCAGACAGTGCAAGCATTTGTCAGTTATCGTGAAGCATAACTTAGAACTTAAGGAGCTCAACTGAATGGAATGATTTTTTATTTCGTCTATCCTTTAGTGTGAGGTATCGTTGGATAGGTTGTTAAAAAATAATGGGTAGGTAATCATTTTCAGTGTCACTAGTGTGTTGTCATAGGAATGTCCGTGTGTAGTGTAGTCCACGGGCCCTTCAGGATGAAATGCTAGTACTAAATCTCGTTTCTGAAATAAGCGCTACATGGTTTTTTCCAGCTGTAGGAATGTATACTTACTTATTATTAAGCTGTTGGTGTCGCCACGTATAAAATAATGCCTAGATTCAATAACACGACTTTGACAAGGCGACAAATATTAAGTGAATAAGTACCTACTGTATGTATCGAGAGGTTCACATCTTCATACTGATAGACATACCCGATGTCATCAGTTTCACCTCATATCGTTATTTCGTCTTACTTTCAGTTGGCTACACTTAACGACATCTACGGCGCCTCTAATACAAACAAATGGGACACGTGGTCCCGGAATGGTCCTCCAACCTTCCCCATAGACCTTCCCAAGCCACCAGACTCTAATCTAATTCTTAGCTTCGTAACCTCTCAATACATCTCACTCTAAAAATAATTCTTAGCTTCGCTTACCAACACGAAGGTTTCTTTAAGCTTTCTCCTCTCTGACTCCTTTATTCATTTCTTCATTCCTTTTCCTCCATTTGTCCGCCATTCCTGCACCCATGACTCCCCCTTCGTCCACACCTACCTCCTTTTATCTTATTTCTCACCACCCTACCAGACCACCCACCATAGGCTACACGCTCTCAGTGTTACCAACCTAATAATGTAGTGAAATCGCGATCGTTTCGCGACAGTTGGCGTTCCAAGTAACTGCTCGGACTGTGTGCAGCTGGATCAGCTGGATGATGTGATCCATGATTTTGTGTACATCATTTTCATTATTATATCTTCGAAATTAGTGAACACTGATTTCAGCTGAATGCGTTTGTGGGGTTCCATAGTATTTTGTTACATCAGCATACAGTCCTACCAACTTATCTGTGAACTGAAAGAGGACGGCACCGTCGATTCAGTGTTGCTAATTAATATAAGGTGCCAAAAATTGAGTAAGTTTTCAAGAAGGAAATTTCGCTTTAGACATAATCGTTTAATAAACATTACAGTTTTTACAAATTAAAAACAATGATACCTATATAAAAATAATAAAATAAATAAAAAGAATTTGATAATTTACAGTTACGTAGGTACGCTAACAGTTTAGTCTCTCAGCAATAAACAATGGCTTTATCTAAAAAGTAATCCAATGAAGCGGAAATTCAGCACATAAAATGTTCCATGGGGGGGGGATACAACTTTAGTTTAATGCGAAGTTAAGTAGGTACCTACCTTGCAAGAGGTACCCGAATGTCTAGCATTTAGTTATGATCGTTGACTAATTATAATTAGCAGTGGTACCTAGTGGTAGTGCAATGTACAAAACAAATTGCTTTACAATGATTTATTGAAAACCAGGCTTATAGTAATTGTGATCTTTAGATGAACCTGCATACACAACTTCATCCTGGTTGTGAGGCCATACTCCGCTTATTTCCGTACCACTATCACACATTTCATTATCACTATCGTTTTCGGTTTCAGTGTCACTTACCACTTCTATAATAAAAGGTTTATCTAAATACAAATCATGTTTTAAGTATTCTCCTTCTAACCTGCGAACGTGTTTACAATGCTGTGTGTGCCCACTCATGAACTGTAATAGCGTCAAAAGCTTCTCTAACTAGGCGGGGAATTTCAGCATTTTTGAATTCAATATTTACATCAGCAACTTTTCTTTTCATTGTGCTCCATATGAGTTCAATGGGATTGAGATCACAGTGATAAGGTGGTAAATATAAGTATTTGTGCCCATTGTCTTCTAAATTTTTTTCAATCTCATATACAGGTTCAGGATTGTTTCTCTTAATTATTTCTAAAAGCTGAGGTTTAGTCAAATTCCCTCCGTAGTCAATTTTATTTTGGGTCAACCATAATTGCATATCTTTTTTTAAGGAATTCGTATTTGGGACTTTATTCACGCAAATACGGTGATAAGGAGCATTATCCATCACTATTATGGATGGCTCTCGTAAATTAGGCACAAGTTTTTCAATAACCCACTTTTTAAAGTTGGTACCATTCATCTCGTCATGATAATCACCACTTTTTGTGTTTGATTTTAACACAAGTAGTGCATTTGTAACAAATCGAGTATCTCCTCCCGCATGAACAATAATATATCTTTGCCCTTTCGATACAGGCTCCAATACTCCGTCTTCACCCTCTCCTTGCCAACATTTACCCAATGTATGCGAAGAGTGAATATAGGTCTCATCTAAATAAAATATGGGCCGGGGCTGGGGAGATTTATTATTTTTATCCACGGCATGCAAGTATTTAGCTCTCCAAGCTGATATTTCATTACGCTCCATAAGAACCTTCCGATTGGATTGAGATTTTTAAAACGAAGTCCCACCTTGTGAAGCAGCTTTCGCAGACTCTCTCGCTGTCCTGTGTAATTTATTTCTGTTTTTAAGACCTCTAGAAGCTTTTTAACAGTAGGGACCTCTTTTTTAGCAGAATAAAATTCATGTACTTTCCGTACATTAACTCCCATGTCAAAATCATCAACATGCACAAATCCACTTTTACGTTTTCTCTCCTTACCTGGTGTCCGAATTTTTATACCAGTTTCTTCTGCTGCGTGCCCTTCCTTACCTATTTTTGAAATTAGTCCTTGACTCACACCTGAAATATAAGATAATAAAATAAATGTTAGCAGAAATTTGAAATCTGGCAAGTTAGTTTGCTCACTCACTTAGCAGGCTACCTATTAGGTGTACGTTACCGTTACGCTAACCTGCAGCAAGAATAGAAACGAATATTTCGTGGACTTAAATAATTAGTTAAATCTCGGGTAATTTATAACAAGAAAGTTGACAACACTAACCTGTCGCCGCCGAAATTCGTTTGTATATTTGATTAAATTGAATAATCGGAGACCCCGCCCGAGCTTCTTCTTCAAAAAAGGTTTTAACCTTTAGAATAATGTTTCGAGCATCACTTTTAATAGCTTTCGGCATATTTGACTTTATAAATTCAGCAATATCACGACAAAACAACCAGAGAACCCGAATGTAGTATGAGCGCTGACGTCACTGACAATCGAATGACATTTCAACATGACGGCCGTAGTTCCAATTTTCGCCATTTCACAGATAAGTTGGTAGGAGTGTAAGTACATTTTTGTGTATTATGTTTAGTCTGTCGTTGTTTACGTTGTGTCTTTTTTTTCATATGTTTGTGTTATTACCTTGTTCGTGGGTCTGACTTTCATTTGTTTGTACTGTCTGCATTTAGCACATTTGCAGTTCGCAGGATATTCCTCCGGACAGTTGACACGTAGCATCCGTGTATGACACATGTCACACCTGTGGGGTCTGAAGCACCGGTTGTCCAAATCTTTGGCATCTTTCATAATGTAGAATTTCCTTTTTTTGTAAGGTGACTTATATGACACTTTAATTTGCCCTAAATGTTTAATTATGAAGAAGACTTGACAGTTGCAGTGGTTTTTTGCTGTTTCGGTGTAACATATTTACTAGGTTCTTAAGATCATGGCCTTGTTCTTTCAAGGAGGTGGCTTTGGTAGAATGCAGACTTGTGAGCACTACTGTATACGCCCTTTCGCTCTTGTAGTGTCTCTATACGTGTAGTGGGCTATATTATGAGATATAAAGTTTGCTCGTTTCGCTTTGTATGTAGAGATATTATTTGGCATTAGTTTTAACATATGACTGGATCGTATGGTTGTCAGTGTATATGTTTTGCACTCAACGATTTAGATAAATGCAGTGTTAAGTGATGTGATATCAATGATTCCTGTCACAAGTCTAAGTTCAGTCTCTGGTATGAAATCCTATACTGGTTCTTCGAAGTCTTCTGCATATAGGATACGTCATATTTGTTGAAAGTACAGCAAAAGCTGTCACTTTTATATTTTTTTTGGTGCTGTTGTTGTTTGTTAGACTAACTGCTTAGTTTCTTTTCGTTTCATGTCGTTTCTGGGCAGCGTTATCATTTTCCTACTGCAAGGAGACGCCCACTTTGCTTGTTGGCTCCGATTTGTTTCTTTACTGTTATTTGACTTTACAGCGAATGGAAGGCAACATGAGATGAGATGTCTTATCAACATAATTTTGTCAAGTTAATGTTAAATCATGTTGTTTAGATTTTTTTAATTATATCATTCACCTTATTTCTAAGTCAGTTGCGGGGTGAAGCCTTTCCCCTCAAGAAGGCTCGATAAAACAACGTTAGCCGGGTCCATTGATGTTGACGCTTATTAGTTTCCCACTAGCCGCTCAGTTCGATTTTTATGAGTATCCTTTAGCCACGTCTCATGTTCTAAATGTCCTTCTGGCACGCTGGGTGAGAGATTCTTTCGATCGATCGAAAACAGTAATAATAGTGTGTCTGTACATTAAAATTTTATACAAAAAACATTTTACCAAAAAATTAAACCGACTCCAAAAAAACACTGCAAAGTGAAAAATAACTTTAATTTCGGAAGTCGGTTTGGTAAAAAGTTTTTATTTCACTCTTTTAAGTTGGTCTATTTTTAATTTACCTAGTTTCAAGAGCCTAAATGTTAACTACTTCTAACCTCTTCCGAAATATTGCTTTTCCCAATGCTGGGCCGTTAATTCTTGAGGAGTTCTCCGGGTACTTCACCGTCAGCTCTACATCACCATATGCATTGTGACGAGCATAAAGTGCTTAACATCCGTATTCAAGTAATCGAATCGCAGTCGACTCAATACTTATTATTGAGTAGTTTCGGCGGCCATCTGTGGTCTTCATCATCAGTTCCACTTCCTCAAATGGTACTTTTTGATAGCAACTGCACAAGTAACTATAATAAATACCCAAAACGTCATAGGTGTGCCTATAATATTTGAAGAGTTCCCTCGATTTCTCCAGGATCCCATCATCAGATCCTGACGTTTATGAAAATGGGACCAATTTCAAAGTATACCCCTTCAATCAAAAAAAGAATTTTCCAAATCGGTCCAGCCGTCTTCGAGTAATCGATGATCATACATAAAAAAAAAAAAATATACGCGTCGAATTGATAACCTCCTCTTTTTGTCGTCGGTTGAAAATAATAATTGAGGGTTAAGAAACGGTAACACGGCAAAATAAATAAAAAAGTCTGTCTATTTGTACACGCTAATCTCCGGACATACTGGATGGATTTTAATGAAATTTAGTAAGTAGATAGTTGACATCCTGGAATAACACATAGGCTACTTTTTATCCCGGAATAGTTGACATCCTGGAATAACACATAGGCTACTTTTTATCCCGGATCGCCACGGGATCGGGATTTACGCGGGAAATTCTCCCACGCGAACGAAGTTGCGGGCAGCAGCTAGTTCTATATAAAACAAGTCAAACGATGTCAGCTGCAAAAGTATAAACTGTAGCGCAGCTAACAACGCCCTTTTACGGATTCAGAGAACATTATATAATGCTTCATACAAAAGTTAATTAACAAACAATTTAAAATATGATTAAATAATTTATAAATTAAAAAAATACTAGATAAAAATAAATAATAAAAGACGTTATGACTGATAACTTTTTGGCAGGGTGAGCAGGTCTCGACTTGGCAACATTTTACATGAAAATTTGTTTGGCGGAATTTCACTTCAATTTGTTAGTTGTTTACAATATTTCAATGTTTCTTTTCAACCAAGCAGTGATGTGATGATGTGAAGAGTTTGTTCAAGTTCTTGGCAAAATATAAGACTTTTTAAAAGTTAATGTATTTAAAATAGATTTAGGGTATGATGGGGCTATCATACGTAGTGCGTAAAACATCCCAATAAAATAAATTAAAAAAAATCTTTTGTATTATACTTGTTACCACATTAAAATTTACACACTATCTCACCTGATGGTAAGCGATGATGTGATCTAAGATGAAGCACGCCTGCCTAGAAGTAACCTATTCACTCTTGACTTAAAGACCTCAAGAGGTTATAGCTATCAGGAAAAACAGACTCCGGTAGGGAATTCCACTCCTTAACCGTACGCTCAATTAATGTATTCCCAAAAGGTTTTGTACGTATAGGTGGGTCGCCAACTCGCCACCATGTAATGATGGCGCATCGCCTTTCGTCTTATAGTCCGATGATGGAACGAACTTGGTGGAATTAGGTTGTGCAATTCCATCGCATCGCTGATGTTCAAGGCGGAGGTTTGACTCAACTAGTAGTATTCGTATAATATACCCTAAGTACAATAATGTCGGGCACGCCGCAATTGCGGCGGTAAGACCCCTCTTTGAGGAGTGGCTAGATCGGCGTCACGGCGTCCTGACCTACCGCATGACGCAGGTCCTCACCGGACACGGAAGTTTCGGGAGGTACCTGTGTCTGATGGGAAAGGAGGAAACGCCTGGGTGTCACCACTGCGAGGGTCGCCCTGAGGACACCGTAGAGCACACGGTGCAAGACTGCCCCGCCTGGGCAGAGCACCGACGTGTCCTCACGGCGGCGATAGGCGGAGACCTTTCGCGCCCGGCATTGGTCGAGGCCATGCTGCGGGGCGAGAGGGAGTGGGAAGCGGTCGCCTCCTTCTGCGAAGCAATCATGCTATCGAAGGAGGAGGCGGGCCGCGTGAGGGAGAGGATGGCGTCCTCCCTCCAGCCCAGCCGCAGTGGTAGACGCCCACGGCGTCGGACGTCGGCCGACGATCTCCGGCCACCGTAGGCGCGGGCATGCGGACAGCGAGTAAAGGGCAACTCGCTGTCCGACCATGGACCATGCCCGGGTCGACGGCGCGTTGTGTTCCACGCGCGCCTCAAAGAGCGTCAGCAACATGACGAAGCCCCCTCTGCAGAGGGCCGAAGCCTGCCGGGGTCGTGGGACTTATCCCATTACCGTGACCCCGGTACGTAAAGGGTTATTGAAGGAACACCGTGGATTTTAGTCAGTAAAAGTCTGACAGTCCCTCCCACCCTACCCGGGGTGGGAGGACTTATTTGATGATTTTACCACGTTAAAAAAAAAAAGTACAATAATGTAGTAATCTTCTTCAAAACCTGACGAAAGCGCCATATGTAAATTTATCCCCTAATTTAATGGATTGACTGTCGTTTTTTATCAAAAACCTGAAACACTTATTTTTTCATTTATAATACGAAGTCTGGTTGTTTGTATAATTTTCAGATTCAGAGAAATTAAGTTAGTTTCTGAAAACTCATACAAACTATATTGCTTCGGTGATTTACTAAAAATCTGAAAGTATGTATTTTATTATAAATATAAAATACTATATCAATTCTCAGTCCTCTGGCATAAAATATGCGGAAGTCTCATATAAAATTTCATCCTCTTGTTTAGGGGAGTCGCGGTCGGGGGTAAATGCTAAAATTTTTGTTGTTATTTGTGTACTAATACTTACATACAAAATTTTAGCTTTCTTGGACTTCAAGAAGTAACGTAATAATAATGATGATGCGTGACTGATTCGGTGACCAAATAGCAACGCATTTAAAACGTTATATTATGTTGAATAAGTCAACTATTGACATCATATCCCGATGCTTCGAAAAAGGTAAACTTGGTTCGTCTTGGCGGGGGCCCTACCGTGTCCACAGACGTAAAGTGTTATCTTTCTGCTTTTGAGATATCTTTTGAGCACAATGAGCGGAAGCCAAACAGGGACGTCAAATGTGTTATTGTTCTTTAAACAAAGTGGCAGAGACGTTGTGCCACCGGCATCGGCGCGCCGCGTCGTGTACCGTAGTGAAATTATATACACAGGTGAGGCAGGGCGGTTCAGACCTAGCATGGCCGTACTTAGCGTACTGTAGCGATCTTAGTACCGAGCGCGGACCGTACCAGACAGAAATCAATAAGAGGAATACTAGTTGATTCACGTATGTTATAGCGTTGTAGTGCACGAGAGAGTGCAAGCTGCCACTCCGCCGCGTGCCGGCACTGCTCGAGCGCTCGTCTCTCCCACCATTAACTATATCGCCTAGGACTAAAAAAAAATAAAAGAAAAATAAGTAAATAATTTATGTATTTTTAGTCATTAATTTAATATCAGAAACAAAGTAATCCTGTCTGTCTATCTGTACATGTTTGTTACGTCTTTGACGGGAGCACTACTAATAAGTAGTGTTGCCCAAACGAGAGTCTCGCAAGAGTCTTGCAATTAGCGATTATCCTATTGCTATTTATTAAACGGTAGTTGAGATCTCAGAACAATGTAACAGAGTAGGTACATTTTGAGCTTGAATTGACATAGGCCAACCAAATGAATTAATTTAATTGAGACTCTTGAAGACTCTTGCGAGACTCTCATTTGGGCAACACTACTAATAAGATTGTTATGAAAATAAAATAGACATTTGCGCGGGTCACGATTTTCTTCAATCAAATGAATGCCCTAGATTGGTAAGAAGATCGATGTGATGACTAGTACCTGGTACCTACATATATTATTTTTAGTACCTTTAACTTCATCAATATTATGTTACTTTAAATAAGTAAGTGTGCCAAAACATTCAGATACAGAATTATAATGTTATGTAGGTAGGTAGGTACTATAGATGGGATTATTTCTTAAAAATATTAGAAGAGAACGTTATAATGCTTTGCATATGATTATAATATTATAAAAACTCTACTTTGAATTTTCAAACTGATTGATATTATTTCATGATTTTTTAATGAAATTCATTAAAATGAATCGGATTTTCACATGTGTCGACACTCTGAACAACAAGTATAATATTTATACTGTTACTGTTAGCCTGCATCATGCCACTGCTGGGCAAACGCCTCTCCCCATGATTTCCAGGTGGTTCTGTCCAGGGCCAATCCACTGGTCGTTAGTTTAATCCAGCTCGTCCCGCCTTCTACGAGGTGTACTGCGATGCCTTCTAGCTGTGTCAGGGCTCCAGAAAGTGATAACTTTGGCCCACAACTCATTGGGCATGCGGCAGACGTGGCCAGCCCAGGCCCACTTCAACTTAGCGGCCACTTTAGCAACGTCAGCAATTTGCGTCTTGGAGCGTAGTGTGGTCTGCTTGACGCCTAGGATGCTGCGCTCCATTGCACGTTGGCAGACCTTGAGTTTGGACTTTTGAATCTTTGTCAAAGACCAAGTCTGAGATCCATAGGTCAAAATGGGCAGAATGCACTTGTCCATGATTTTGCGCTTAAGCGACAAAAGAAGTTTTCCTATAATATTTATGTATTTATTTATTAGTCAAACATATATTATGGCTTTGTAAACCCAGAACAATATATACAGTGGTGGTCATATAATTAAGAACGACTTGTAGTACCAGACATTTAAAAAAAACAATGTCATATGTACTTTTATGTTCCTTCTCAAAAGTATTAATTATGTTATGAAATAGCTACATAGATAGAGTAAACGGGATTAAGAGTAAATATTAAAATCACTTACTATTTAACTTACTAATTTAATTTATTATCGACAGTTACAATGTCGAATAGTAATAAAGCTGGACAAATAAATGAGAACGATCGGTGATAATGTTAAAAATTGCAATTGAATACATTTTATTCTAAGTTAATAGTTTGTAGCGTGTCCACGGCTTTTGATGACTGCCTGTCACCGGCGAGGCATTGACTCTATCAATTTTTGTCAATTTTCAAGAGAAATAGAGCACCATTCTTCTAAAAAAAAACGTTGTATAACTCACTTAGGTTACCACACCGTCGATTTGAAACCTTTTTCTTAACTTCGCACCAAAGATGCTCTATGGGCGTTGTCTATGGGATTTAAATCTGGACTGTTTGGTGGCCATTGTAAAACAGAAACTGATTGAGATGCGAGGAATTCTTTAACCGTGCGTGCAGTGTGCTTGGGATCATTGTGGTGTTGAAATGTCCAAATAATCGGAAGCACGTCTTCAGCATATGGTAACATTGTTTCTTCCAGTATATTTTTGTATTGGAATTAATCCATGTTTCCTTCTATCAATCTAACAGGTCTAACACCATGACCAGAGAAGCACCCTCAAATTTTCACATTTCCACCACGATGCTTTAATGTCACTTTTGTATACTTGGGGTCTTAGGGGTATTGGGAGGGCGTCGAACATATCGTTTCCCATCAGAACATACTCTGTTAATTTTTGTCTCGTCAGAGAAAATAACATTTTTCCACTGTTTTACTGACCAGCTTTCACACCCCTTAGGAAATGCAAGCCGGGCTTGCCTATGACACCGTTTCAATATGAGTACCTTTCTTGCTATCCTTCCGTTCAACTTAGCTTCTTATTGTTTTTCCAAACGCATGATATTTCTATCGTCTCGCCGAGATTAATTTCTCTGTTTAGGTACACGTGGAATATTTGAAGTTGTTTGATACGTGTTAAAATGCTTCACAGCGTGGAATATCATCGTTTTTGAGCACTGCAGGTAATCGGCTATCTTTTTATATGACCAATTCTTATCGCGAAGATTTATTATCACTTCCCTTGTAGATTCATCGCATCTTTTATTTTTCCCCATTATTTTTATCTGAAATAATCAACATCTTGACTTTTACAGTACTAAATGGCGCCAAAATTACGCGAATAATGGCTTAGTTACAGAGTGTTCTCTATTTAAAATATAAACTATCCAGCGTTCTTAATTATGTGGCCAGCCAGTAAGTTTGCAATAACTAATATGTTAGGGTTTAATGTAAAACGTTTATCTATATATTTGAATTAATCGTGTTATAACTGTTTGCTACGACAATGTGGAACAATTTTGCGATACCGAGAGATGTACAAAAAGACACGCAGTGTAATTCTATATGTTCTTTTATTATTTTATACATAGGATTTGTATATATTCACATAATTTTCCATGATCTTAATTTCCTAACTTAAACATTGGCATGTTGCTCACGCGAACCCATAAGATTTTTCCCTACCTTAAATAGTCTAACGCGCTTATAGAAATGTTAAGTTAAAAAAAAAAACACTATTTATTGAAATAGTCACACATCATATTCTAAGTATTGGTTATATATATGGCTAAATGGATGCTGTTTTGTTCAGGTCCATCTCTGTAGAGTTAGTGCTGTGCTCCCAGCGCGTGAGTCAGCGCCACACGCGGAGTAGCGCCGGCGGGGCTCGGCGACGTAGCCGCCAGTAGCACGCGTGTGACATGACTTAATTAACTGCTAATAATAAATTCATGGATCATAATCGCAATGCTTTGTTGTCGCCACATCAGCTCACCGAGCACATGTGTTACTTATTTTTCGTACTTTGGCATTTACGTTAAGGCAGTGGGACATAACAAAAGTAATCTCGCAAGCGAAACTTTTAAAAATCCACATACATGTGTTGATCACATTTTTAATTTTATGCCATACTAGCGACCCGCCCCGGCTTCGCACGGGTGCAATGTTTATATTAAATATAGACAGCGTTCGCGAGAATCGTTAACGTACGTCAGTTTTTTCGACGCCTTACTCCACAATTTTCACTACCACGATAAATCCTATCTATTTTCCGGGATAAAATATAGCCTATACGGATTCGGAAGAATCCCTCTAAGTAATGGTAAAAGAAATTTTGAAATCGGTCCAGTAGTTTTTGTGCCTATTCAATACAAACATACAAAAATACAAAGGTTTCCTCTTTATAATATTAGTATAGATTTAAATCAAACAGCTGTAAACATTTTAAATTATTTGCTGTTTGCTTGTCACAAAAGTTTGGGTAGTAAATAAATAAATAAAATATTTATTGCACCGAAAGTACTTAAAGACGAAATGAGTATGAAGATGAAATGAAAAGTAATGGCGTCACTATCTGCGTACTGTTTCGTAACACACATGAGTAGCTACTGGTATCTGGCAGCAGCGGTGTCATCACTCAAGTCATCACACATGATCTAAAACCTTAAAATGTGGGCAGGAATCAAAAACCGTTTTGACATGATTGTTTTATATAATACTCTGTAAAGAAAATACCGGGGATGATCAATAATATACAAAATTATAGTTCGTTATTTTGTCCCTTTCAAAGTATGCTCCTTCAGAAACGATACACTAACGCCAACGAATAATCCAACTAGTGTTGCCCAAAATCAGTCTTGGTCTTGTTCTTGCATTTTTGCTAGACCAAAACCGCCTAATTTTAGCAAGACCAAGACTTACCTTGAAACATTTAATCAAGAACAAGACTAAGCCTGCGAGACTCTTGCGTCTTGCAGTTAGTTCAGACTGTCGTTTTGTTTGTGTTATTATTATTAAAATGAGAAAACTTACAGTGGAAAAAGACAGGGAAAGGGCGGGCGATGCGGGAGAAACAATGAAACTTAAGCAGCTCTGAAAAGAGCTATTTATGTGTTCTCCGAGTTTGGATCGTTTGTCCGGAGCCGGATTATTCGATGAGGACGTTAATGCGCTGGCTCTGACGGATGTGCTGCTCAAAGTTACTACCAGCAACAGTGATACAGGTCCGGCAACATCGCACAAGACTAGCACACACATAATATTCGATCCATGATTTAAAAAAATGAGAAATCAGGGGAAAACACACTCGGAGGTAAAGTTTACGCACAACTTAATTTAAAATTTTAAAGTGATTTCAAGTAACTAATATTTAATGAAGGTCAGGACAGCCGCCATACCGTCGGCGGCGGCGGTACCTTTGACAAGGGACAGGGACATTTAAATTTGTAGTAATAAATTTAAATATCGATACGATGTAAAGATTTTTTGTATCGATTCATCATGTAGTTTTAAAGCGTAGGTGTATGTGTAGCGTAGGTGGTGTGTGTGTAGCGTCAGTGCATCAAAATGTAAAAAATGTAATCATACCCACAAACCCATGTCGTATTTTTTTTTCGTTAAGTAATTAATGACAATTGATTTCCTCAATAATTAAGCTAAATACAGATACTGATACTTTTATCTCAACTGCATTAAATAAGTCAGTATTGTTGTTTCACAGTTTTCATTTGATTTTATTAGAAATAGCTTTTGCCCGCGACTTCGTTCGCGTGGGAGGTTTTCCCGCGTTAATCCCGAGCCCGAGGGTATTATGGTATAAAAACTGCTTTGTCCTTCCCAGGGTCCTGAACTATTCCCATGCCAAATTTCATGTAAATCGGTTCTGCGGTTAAGGCGTGAAAAGGTAACAGAGAGACAGACAGACAGAGTTACTTTCGCATTTATAATATTAGTACATGGATGGAATATGGAATATTAGTATGGATGGATTGCATTATTTTCTTTAGATTGACATTTTAAAATTCGTTGAATGGAATGTCCGATTTTAATAATATATAAAGTATTTTACAGGTATTGAAACGGTCTTTAATAAAATATCAGTTAATAGGATAAGGCTTAATACAGAGGTATGAATAATATGGTTTGATTATTGTCGGCACTTTTATCAACTTTTAAAATGTAAAAAGTAGTTATAGTGTCATAACTACAGTAGTTGGACATATAGTATCATGGACTTTTTTGTAGATATTGATACAATCTATTCTGTAGAACATTTTTTTGTTCTATCATTAAAAGTGTCCGCAGCGCACGCGATGACAGATTTTTTATGACTATTTTTTTCACACCTTGGGTTACATTATTGTTTTTTTATTAGGGATACCTATTTTTTTTTTGTAAATGTAATGTAGCCTATGTCACTCAGTGAAGATGCAGCTTATCTAATGGTGAAATAATTTTTGAAATCGGTCCAGTAGTTTTTTAGTGAAAACGTTACAAACATACATACAAAAACACAAATGTTTCCTCTTTATAATATTACTTTAGATTGTTTTAATTTTTTGTCGTGTCGAATTGTGATTAGTTAATATTTGTGTGTATTATTTGTACGATATCGAGTTATGCGCATTACGAACAATAATATAAACATACATTGAACAAAATATCGATTAAAAGAAAAAAGACTGCATCCCTAGTTTTGACCATCGGCACTTTGATAGTGCGCGGCGCCTTATTGTCGGCACCTGTCAAAGAAAGTTCGCAACTATTCGGAAGTACAAGGTCAAGATACATGCACTGGCGGCTTCTATTGATATCGCATACAATCGTCGCCGCCGTACGCGCTCATTTAAGAAATATTGCAACGTGCAAAAATTGTCTACAATACTAATCAAATGAGTGACGTCACGTCGCGCATTTGTGTTTTAAAATCACACTCATCCAAAAATTGAGATTAGTAATGTCGGTTTATCAACTTCTATCGTACTCTAGTAGTTATTAAGTACCTTCATAAATACAGTGTAGATAGCGTACCTAGGCAAATTTTATTTAATTAATGAAAGAAGACTACACACAGAGTACAGAATACACACAATATTATTTACATATCTACATTTTATTGTTACGTAAGCACACTATACCTATCCGGTAACGCATCTTTTTTATTAATCTTCCAAAGAATCATTATTTTTATTAACGATTTATCGGTGTTTCGGTGGCTGCTTATAAATAGGAGTATTTATTTCAATTTTAGTAATTCCCAATATTTAGTTTCGCTTCGAGTTTAATGTAATATTTGTTTTTAATGTAATCCTTGTTGTTCTCGGAGTGATAAGTTTACAATTTGACATGAGTGACGAATATTCAAATACAGTCAACTTGTGTCATTAATTTGTTTTTCATATGTTTTAACCATGTTATAGCACCTGTAAGGTTATTACATGTAAACGTTTATTAAGAAACCGACGGAATACCGTGGGACACGGTAGGTAGCTCGGTTGGTTAGAGCATCGGCACGGATCGCCGAGGTTGTGGGTTCAGACCTCATTTGTGTCAGTTGATGTTTCGAATTCCTTATTAAATTTTTAATTTGGTTGGCCTTTACTATGCCTATGTCAATTCAAGCTCGAAATGTACCTACTCTGTGACGTTGTTCTAAAATCTAAATAAACGAGTCTGTGTTTCCCGATAGCTATAACCTAGGGGTCATTAAGTCAAGAGTAAATAGGTTACTTTTAGGTAAGCGTGCTCCATCTTCGACCACATCATCACTTACCATCAGCTGAGATGGTGGTCAAACGCGAGCCTATTATCGATAAAAAAAAAAAGTAAGATAATAGTTAATTGCAACACTTGCGAGACTCTTGCGCAACACTAAGACTGGTAGCGCAATACCAAGACCAAGAACAGGTGTATTGACGCAAGACTAAGACCAAGACCAGGTGTATTGACGCAAGACTAAGACCAAGACTGGCTAAGTCTCGTCTTGGTCTTGCATTTGGGCAACACTAAATCCAACCGTTGAAATTTTTTTTCAACCTTCGTGCTTTCTACCGAATGAAAACGGGTGCCACGAAGTGGTAATTTGCGTTTAGAACTTTTTTCTAGAAGAAATCGGCTAGTTTGCTGAATAATAGTGATCTAGTTGCTTAGTGGTATTTTTTATTTTTTGTTGGCTTGAAAGCGAATTACGAGATGACAACACCGTGAAAATCAATGATCAGTCGAAATGACTTTGACTGATATATACTTTGGCGTGGTGTTTTTGGTTTCAGTTCAGTTGGAAGGCGCCACACCAAAGCTTGGTAACTGGTTTGCATGTCAAACTCGTAAATCCACGTCTCGTCACCTGTAACAATGTGTTTCATAAATGTTGGCTCGGAATTGACTCGTTCTAGCATTTCCTCAGCGATTCTTATGCGATTGAGTTGTTGGAGAAAAATTCAGGACTTTTGAGACTAGCCGAGTGGCAACATGTTTTATGAAACATGGGTATGCCCAAGTAATTATTTAAAAGGGTACGCATTGACTCGTGAGTCGTGAGACTCAAAAAGTTCAGCGGCTATCTCTCTAAAACTTGAATGAGGATTTTAAATCACTATTTTCTTCACTTTTGCGATGTTAACTTCAGTTAAAGACTCATGGCCTACCAGAGCGAGACAAATCTTTCATTATATCTCGACCGCTGTAAACCGCTTTATTCTACTTATCAAACACGCGTTAACGTATTAGGAAATTTATTTATTTATTTATTCTCAACAAATTTACATTATTTTATATTTATGGAATGAATGTGGATTTGTTTTTGCAGAAGCGCTGCTGCAGAGCCGGCCGCTGCCGCATATCCCGGACCTGCCGGACGGCGAGCCTGTGCCCGGCACACCGCAGCCGCTCGACGCCGCCAACAGGTACCACACGCTGCTACTGCACCACACTAGCCACACCACCCGCTCTCATACAGAGCCGGCCTCTGCCGCATATCCCGGACCTGCCGGACGGCGAGCCTGTGCCCGGCACACCGCAGCCGCTCGACGCCGCCAACAGGTACCACACGCTGCTACTGCACCACACTAGCCACACCACCCGCTCTCATACAGAGCCGGCCTCTGCCGCATATCCCGGACCTGCCGGACGGCGAGCCCGTGCCCGGCACGCCGCAGCCGCTCGACGGCGCCAACAGGTACCACACGCTGCTACTGCACCACACTAGCCACACCACCCGCTCTCATACAGAGCCGGCCTCTGCCGCATATCCCGGACCTGCCGGACGGCGAGCCTGTGCCCGGCACACCGCAGCCGCTCGACGCCGCCAACAGGTACCACACGCTGCTACTGCACCACACTAGCCACACCACCCGCTCTCATACAGAGCCGGCCTCTGCCGCATATCCCGGTCCTGCCGGACGGCGAGCCCGTGCCCGGCACGCCGCAGCCGCTCGACGGCGCCAACAGGTACCACACGCTGCTACTGCACCACACTAGCCATACCACCCGCTCTCATACAGAGCCGGCCGCTGCTGCACATCCTGGACCTGCCGGATGGCGAGCCCGCGCCCGACACGCCGCAGCCGCTCGACGCCGCATAACATCTATAACACTGCACAACAGCATTTCGGATGATAGGCTTCTGATACATGGTATCAGGCCAACTTTTAAAGACGATTTCAAATCTGTGACTAAAATTTCTTGATCAGATCTAGTTCAAAAGAACACATGGGTCTTTTTATAATAAAATGCTACATATTTATAGATCATCCTATTTTATTAAGTTCTTAAATTGAAAAAAAAACTTTCTTTAACTGGACTTTTTTTGCTGAAGATGAAAGCAGAGAGGTGTTCTGACTGCTCCAACAATAGTCTGCCATCATGTGTGGGTTCCAGTAGCCTTGATAGCGTTCCCCCTTCGTATGAAGGTGCTGTTAGAATCGTTCACACTGTTCTTCATTTAGATTCCCATTTTTGGCAGAGAATAGTCTAGGCGGTTACGAAGAAAGTTAGTTATTAGTCGTTCAATGTGTTGAGAGTAGTCTGAACTATGTTACTTAGTTTCTTTCTTTTAGCCTGGAAGCCAAAATATCTGAAGTAGTCTAACAGTCCCAGATCTCTTATAAGCTAGTTTAAATCATCCTGGTTGAATATTGGCGTTTCCAGGTCGCATTCAAAGTCACTATCACTACTGTCCGTTTTCGCTTTAAAATGCATAGGCTCTTCCCATGAACCTTGAGGTGACATCTTAGGGCTCAGGACACATCTATATGCCGTCCGTATGCGAGGATATACCCATTTCCTATGTTTTTAGGGTTCCGTAGCCGAATGGCAAAAAACGTAACCCTTCTGTCCGTCTGTCTGTCTGTCTGTCTGTCTGTCCGTCCGTCCGTATGTCACAACCATTTTATTCCGAAACTACACATGTGAAACTTAGTAGGTAGATGTATTCTGTAAACCGCTTTCCGATTTTAAGAAAAAAATTAAAAAATATTTAAAATAAAGGGGGGTCCCCATACATGGAACTAGAACTGAAAATAAATTTTTTCATGCAACCTATGCGTGTGTGGTATCTATAGACAGGTCTTTAAAAATGATATAATGGTTTCTAAAACCATTTTTTCATAAAGTCAATCGTTTAAAAGATATAAGCTTCCAAAGTGGTAAAATGTGTGTCCCCCCGCTTTAACTTCTATAATAATGGAGTATTAAATCTAAAAATAATAATATATGTCTGTAGATCTGAATGTAAACTTTCAACCAAAATTGGTTTGAACGAAATCGGGTCAGCAGTTTTTGAGATACAGCATATTTTCTAAAACCGAAAATATAACTTTGTAATTCATACAAACACTATGAAAAACAAAGTTATTTAGCGTAGTTGTAAAAATGTAAATAAGCTAGTTTTAAGAATTTTTTAGGTTTTTTTTTTAAACGTCAAATAAATATACATATTAAATTAACTATATTATTATAGTTACTACGGAACCCTTCATGGTCGAGTCTGACTCGCACTTGGCCAATTTTTTTTTCGGTTAATGCCGGTTATGTTCACCAAACAAAAATAGCATTCGTCGTAGTGGTTTGGGGATTTCTATCAAATCATAGCACTTTCTTATCTGTTTCTTTTTTTTTATTTTTCACAAATGATAAAACAACGCATGTTTACATACTTTTTGCGGTATCCATGGCTTATTTTTCATATCCAGGGGTGATCAAAGTAATTTTTGTAAGCCCCATTTACGAAGGCTTTGTCGGTATTCTTTAAACATGTATTCACCGCAAATGAAGCAAAAATGAATCGGATCATTCACACAAACTCGGCTTGACGATGCCATTTCAAATTATATTATATTATATATTAAAAAGTTAATAGTTTTTAAATTATGTATCAAAATTAATTTGTTAACAGTGGAACTCAGCGATTTTTCAGTGAAAGCTATAATTCGTAAATAAGAGCTGTTACAAAATAAATGAGGGTCATCATGTATCAAAAGTCATTCATCAAATAAAAGTTGCAATTTTGTTGTGTAGTGTAATTAAATAGTGAGTAAACTGGCGTCCGGGAATTCCGTCGCCCTCTTTCATACAAATAAAGAACATGTGTCCAAAGCCTCAAAACATGCTACAGGTATAAACAGTAACAGTTTGTGTGTTGTCAGATGGACGTCGAAGGAGAACCTGCTAGCGCACCACGAGGAGGACGACCCGCAGCTGTTCGTGGCGCTGTACGACTTCCAGGCAGGCGGGGAGAACCAGCTCAGCCTCAAGAAAGGTAACTCCACGATAACGTTCTCACTGAGGGATCGCTTTCATATGAGCACCCGCTACTGCAGCAGCTTGCAGCCTACTCTTGTGTTATTGCTGTACTACTACTAAATTATCTCGGAATAAATATCTAACGAAATCGAATTTCTAAACTCGCCAGCTAGCCTAGTGATACACTTTAGAAATGTTCAGCCTTTGTGGCACTAAGGTATTCTCGTCCATAGGGTGTGGAGTGTCTGAGGTCATTTTGGCTCTCGCTGGAGCTTGCAGCTGCTCTACAAACATTCGGTGAAAAAAAATTCAATGCTGCTTTCCGGTAAACAGTAGCTGCTCCAGAACTTTTCGCCCTATCGACAATCTGTTGTGCCCACTGCAACTTAAGTTTTGGCGATTCCTAAGGCAATCGGTCAATTTGCGGAAAGAGTCCTTTCCGTTACCGTTCGCCAAATAGGCGAGTAGCTTTTTGATGAGACTCATGACGAGCGGCCTCGTCACAGGCGTACATGTTTACACTAAGCTCTCGTCAGTACTTTCAATGACCTCTACTTGTTACAGCTCACGGTCCAAAAAGCTCATTCTCTTTTGTTTTAAAACTTATTACAACTCAAATTTTTACTGCATTGATTTATTTTTAAAGATGGCATTTTCTTAAGTTATTTAAATTATAAAGTAACCTTGTTAAGTATAAGTAACCTTCTATCTTCAAACTATTGATGCAGTGTTTTTGGAAACACCAGTGTTTATTTGATAACCAGTTTAAATAATAAGAAATCTGCACCTCTGGATAGTGAAGTCCCGCTCTGTAGCGTAGTTTGTAACCCAATCTTTATTTGGGATCATAATCTTTGTCATTAGAACTTTAAAGAGGATATTTACCGGGTGTATTTATGGTTTAGAGTAGAACTCTGTGTCGCTAACCATTCGTCAAAATGACGACGCGTATCTCGCGTATTTAGTGTTTCGGTAGAATACCCGACCCTCCCCACCCCGGCCGTTTCTAATATGTTTCTAAAATACCTTATATTATTTGATAAATATTGGGGATTCAATTTGTCGTAAAATTTACGAATTTTTAGTACGTTACTGGAAAGTTCCACTGATACTCTTAGTCACCATGTTAGTTTAAACATAATCATAATCTTTGTAAATTAGCACAATCTAACTAATACGATTTCAAAAAACGAGTTTTGCTTGAATAGTTATCATAATAGGCTATTTAAAATCTCAAAACATTACTCTAAATGGCTGGTATTCATTATGTTATGAAATACCTACATGGATAGAGTAAACGGGATTAAGAGTAAATATTAAAATCACTTACTATTTACCTTACTAATTTAATTTATTATCGACAGTTACAATTTCAAATAAAGCTGGACAAATAATTAAGAACGATTCTTAAACTGCTCGAAAGTTGTTTCAGTAGATACTTAGATTTTAAAAATCTCATTAAATAAGACGGTGATAATGTTAAAAATTGCAATTTAAATACATTTTATTAATTATGTACACGGCTTTTGATGACTATCAAAAGCCGTGGAAAAACTTATAGAGTCATTGCCTCGCCGGTGTAAGGCGACTGCCTTACACCGGCGAGGCATGACATTTTTCAAGAGAAATAGAGCGCCATTCTTCTAAAAAAACGTTGTATAACTCACTTAGGTTACCACACCTCCGATTTGAAACCTTTTTCTTAACTTCGCACCAAAGATGCTCTATGGGATTTAAATCTGGACTGTTTGGTGGCCATTGAAAGACAGAAACTGATTGAGATGTGAGGAATTCTTTAACCGTGCGTGCAGTGTGCTTGGGATCATTGTCGTGTTGAAATGTCCAAATAATCGGAAGCACGTCTTCAGCGTAAGGTAACATTATTTCGTCCAGTATATTTTTGCATTGGAATTGATCCATGTTTCCTTCTATCAATCTAACAGGTCCAACACCATGATCAGAGAAGCAACCCCAAATTTTCACATTTCCACCACCATGCAAAAAAAAAATTAGTGTCACTTTTGTATACTTTGGGTCGAATGCTGTATTGGGAGGGCGTCGAACATATCGTTTCCCATCAGAACATACTCTGTTAATTTCTGTCTCGTCAGAGAAAAGAACATTTGTCACTGTCTTACTGTCCAGCATTCATAACCCTAACAAATGCAAGCCGGACTTGCCTATGACACCGTTTCAACATGGGTACCTTCCTTGCTATCCTTCCGTTCAACTTAGCTTCTACCAAACGCCTTCGGATAGTGCGCGCTGAGATCGCTGAAGAGTTGTTTTCACCAAAATATTATTTTCTCAACTCGTTAGACCCCTTAAAAGGGTATTATTTTGCCAAACGCACGATATTTCTATCGTCTCGCCGAGGTGAATTTCTCTGTTTAGGTACACGTGGAATATTTGAAGTTATTTGATACGTGCTAAAATGCTTCACAGCGTAGAATGTCATCGTTTTTGAGCACTGCAGGTAATTGGCTATTTTTTTATAGGACCAATTCTTATCGCGAAGTTTTATTATCACTTCTCTTGTAGATTCATCGCAACTTTTATTTTTCTCCATTGTTTTTATGTGAAATAATATCAACTTCTTGACTTTTACAGCACTAAATGGCGTCAAAATTACGCGAATAATGGCTTAGTTACAGAGTGTTCTCTGTTTACATTTGAATAAAATAATAAACTATCCAGCGTTCTTAATTATGTGGCCAGCCAGTAAGTTTGCAATAATATGTTAAGGTTTAGTGTAAAACGTTTATCTATTATTATTGAATTAATCATTTTATAACTGTGTGTGCTACGACAATGTGGAACAATTTTGCGATACCGAGAGACAAAAAGACATGCAAAAAGTCTAATTCTCGTAAGTTTGAAAAAAATCTTGTTTTTGAATAGTCGTTCTTAATTATATAATCACCACTGTATATATTTTTATCAGCATATCTTATTTGTATCTATTATATGATATATATTATATTCTACATGAATATATATACTGATCTCTTCAAAGTGCCCAATCATCTTTAATATTAACTAGCTGACCCGCCACGACTTCGTTCGCGTGGTATCCTACCCCTACCCAACCGATACCCTACCCCTACCCTACTCTCCATTTCTTCTTCGTTCGCGTGGGATGTTTTTCCCGCTTAAATCCCGATCCCGTGGGAATTCCGGGATAAAAAATATCCTATATCCGTCTCCGGGTTTTAAGCTACCTCCCTACCAATTTTTAGCCAAATCGGTTCAGCCGTTCTCGAGTTATAAGTGGTGTAACTAACACGACTTTCTTTTATATATATAAGATATTAAGTCTGATGCACCTTAAGTATCTGTTGTGGATAACTGTTATTGACTAATTATAGATAAGTACCTATTTAAGAATTGTATGCTGTTATTATCCTTAATAATAAATAAATAAATACTACAAATGCGAAAGTTTGTGAGGAGTATAGATTTATGGATGGATGTGTGTTACTCTTTCACGCAAAAACTACTGAACGAATCTGAATGAAATTTAGTAAGTAGGTAGTTGACACCCTGGAATAACACAGATTTTTTATACCTGTATTCCTATGGGATCGGGATTTACGCGTGAACGCTCTCGCGCGCGAACGAAGTCGCGGGCTCAAGCTAGTCACAACATATTTTAAGAAACGAAATAAGATGACGAAAAAAAATCATATTTTATGATTTGACAATATAAAACATTATGTTTTTGTTGTGTTAAATAAAAAGTCGTCAGGGTTACTTCTTCTTCTTCTGTAGTTTGGTTTCCGCACTTAGTCTCTGCACGAGACCATTGTGCGTGAGCCATGTCGGCCGTCACTCCATCCAGCCAACCTCCCTCCAGAAGCAGATCAGGTCTTTCGGTCTATTCAGGATATCTGTAAGGGAATTTAATGACCCGAGGGTTCGTTTCCGTATTTCGGTGATTTCCGTGCACTCTAGGAGCACGTGTCCTACCGTTTCCTCCGTCCCCATACATGCCCTGCACAGACTGTCCGTTATACCTATTGTGTGATAGTGTTTGTTCAGTGAGCAGTGCCCGGTGATGGTCCCCGCCACCATTCGCAAGCTTCTTCTGTCCAGGTGTAGGAGGCGCCTGGTTAGTTTATTATCTAAGTTTGGCATCGCCTCTTTGGACTGCCTGCAGCCTGGTGCCGAGGACCACCATTTCTGGGCTTGGTCGTGTGTGTGTTCTTTAAGCCATGTGCGCAGCTGGGTGAAGGGGAGCGGCACGATGGGCTCGGGTCCGAAAACCATCGTGCCGGTCCCCCTCCTGGCCAGTTCGTCCGCCGCATCATTGCCAGTCACAGTGTTGCGGTTCTCGACCGCTGAGCGTTGCAGCGCATTGTGACATTCTAGTATGAGCTTGGACGTGAAATATATTTTTTTCTCTAGGGATTGAAGTACTGAGGCACTGTCGGAAAGTATGCGGATGTGACTATCCGTGACTTTCCTGGCTTCTATGGCATGGACCGCCTGAATAATGCCCACACATTCCGCCTGGTAGACGGTGTTGAGCTTCCCCATCGGTCTGGATATATTTATGTTGAGATCGTTGGAGAAAACTCCAACTCCAGTTCCAGTGTTTGTCTTTGAGCCGTCAGTGTAAATCCTAAGCTCCTTAGGCCCTGAGTAGTCCTCGGGCTCCGGCATGAGCGGTATTTGGTAGTTTTTTTTGGAAGTGGTGCGTCTTTGCAGTCTTATCATATGGTGCAGTCATCAGGGGTTGTCGTTTGACTCGTCGACGTCAGGGTTACTTATTGGTTAACACAATTTATTATCAGTTGCGTCCCGTGGTTTCACCCTTGGTAATTTGAGAAAAAGACCAAAAGTCATTAAAATCGGTTAAGCGGTTTAGATTTCTCAGAGAGTGTGGTTTTCAAATCAGTGAGATTTCTCATACAAACTTTTATACCCTATTTCATCGTTTTAGGGGTTGATTTATGAAAAAAATAGCGTATGTTTGACCTGGATGTCAATCATTGGTGTGGTTCAGCCGTGAAAGCGTAACAGACAGACAGAGTTTCGCATTAATATGATTAGTATGGGTGTATACGGGTGCAGTATGAAGTGTGTACAAGTGCGGTGCGTGTGGCAGGCGAGCAGGTGCGCATCAAGAGCTACAACAAGAGCGGCGAGTGGTGCGAAGCGCACACGCTGGCGGGCGGCGTGGGCTGGGTGCCCAGCAACTACGTGACGCCCGTCAACTCGCTGGAGAAGCACTCGTGGTACCACGGGCCCATCTCGCGCAACGCCGCCGAGTACCTGCTGTCCTCCGGCATCAACGGCAGCTTCCTGGTCAGTCCGTCCACACCTACTCCTACTACACTCTACTATAATCATACTACTACCTAAGGAATCAAACATCTCCCAAGTACACTTCGATTTTGCCGTGCGTGGGTATAGGCTCTTAAATCTAATAACCTGTCATACTAATTGAATGATAATTACAAATTTTCACTAGTATTATACTAATAAAACACTAACGACGAAATAGAGCTCGCCAGCGATCTATATTTATTCATGTGATTGTTTACTATATCCGTCCGTGATGCTGCTGGTATGACATTGGTCGCGAAGTACAGTTGGGACGTTTGTAGGACCAATGACCAATGTCGTGCGTGTAGAGTGCAATGAACATGTGTGGTGTGTTGGTGACGAGCTCTCACGGGTGTTGCAGGTGCGCGAGTCGGAGTCCAGCCCGGGGCAGCGCAGCATCTCGCTGCGGTACGAGGGCCGCGTGTACCACTACCGCATCAACGAGGACTCGGACGGCAAGGTAGGGCGCGTGCGGGGGGTGGCGCGGCCGGGGAGTGACGCGAGGTACACGAGCGGGCGTGTTGCAGGTGTACGTGACGTCCGAGTCCAAGTTCGGCACGCTGGCGGAGCTGGTGCACCACCACTCGCTGGTGGGCGACGGGCTCATCACGCAGCTGCTGTACCCGGCGCCCAAGCGCAACAAGCCCACCGTGTTCCCGCTGGCGCCGCCCGACCACTGGGAGATCGACCGCACCGACATCGTCATGAAGCACAAGCTGGGCGGCGGCCAGTACGGCGACGTGTACGAGGCCGCCTGGAAGCGCGGCAATATCACGGTCAGTACTCGTACACATTCGTAACACCATTCCAGGACATTGAGAATAGTGCCCAAGTAGCCTTTTTAATTGATTGTAGTGCACAAATTCACTTATTGACGTGTACTTCAGTGGCGCTAACGTGTATTTCACTGGCATCCAAAATTATGATTTTGTCGTCAAATTTGTCCGACCGGCGAAATCGACACTATTAATTTTTATTAATTATTGCTCTGATGGACGTTCTACAGCTCTTATCTTACAGTTAAATGATCTAATGTGACATCTGCCTAACTAGTTACATGAAGTTAAAAGTCCAAACAGAAGGTTTTGTGTACTCACTTACGTAGAAGAGTTTAGGCCAAGTCGACTGAACGAACTAATTAATCCTTTCGGTCTGGCTACGGCGAATTTTGGATAAAAATGCACAATTTAGTTGTACTGTTATACCTGAGAGCATTTTTTTATTAAGTATAGTCGGGTATATACAGTCGGGTGTGTTGGGCAGGTGGCGGTGAAGACGCTGAAGGACGACACGATGGCGCTGAAGGACTTCCTGGAGGAGGCGGCCATCATGAAGGAGATGCGGCACCCTAACCTGGTGCAGCTGCTGGGCGTGTGCACGCGCGAGCCGCCCTTCTACATCCTGACGGAGTTCATGTCGCGCGGCAACCTGCTGGACTACCTGCGCGCCGGCAGCCGCGACGCCGTGCCCGGCGCCGTGGTGCTCATGTACATGGCCACGCAGATCGCGTCCGGCATGAGCTACCTGGAGAGCCGCTCCTTTATACACAGGTACCACACTGCTGCCACTTCCCTGCCACTCCACTCCACGCACTGCAACCTGCTGGACCACAGTACTGGTCGTTATATTAGTTATCCTAATTTATTTTTCTTTCTTTTTTTATTTTAATTTTTTCTTATCAACATATGCAGCTGAGTTTCATCTATATAAAAGAGTCCAAATGTGAGCGCCCCACTGCTATTTGAGTCGATAGTTACACCCAAAAATACAATAGCATCGAGTTTTTTTGCCATCAAGGATTAAATTGACGCCAGGTTGTGGTCCGTCTACCACAACTTGGTGCAATGAAAACTTTACACATTTCATTTTGTTCGCATTAAGTGCGAGATTATTAGCGAATCATTTCGAGAGAACAGCCAAACTTCATAGACATTTAAACATCCGTATATTTTCTGCCTATTTTAAAAATGAGGGAAATGTCATCGGCGGATAGAATTATATCGCATAAGTTGGTCATTAATGTATACAAGGAAGAGGAAAGGACCTAGAAAAGAACCTTGCGGCACGCCGATCTTGACTAGAGATCCTGTAGATGTCGGTCCATTTTAAATTACTTTTTGTTGCCTATCTGATAAATAGGAAAGAACAAGATCAGCAGCTAGTCCACGAATTCCGGAATGGTGAAGTTTACAGATCTGAGTTTTGTGGTCAATACAGTCAAAAGCTTTAAAGAGGTCACAGAATATGCCAATTGCATCATAGGATTTCTCCCAAGATTCCAAAAAATGACGGATGAGTGAGTAGCACAGCACTCACGTCACATTTTGGAACCTATTTTTTCACGGTGGGAAAATCATCGAATACCTTCTCCCGCTCTGAGTTAAGCGATGGCCTTATTGGGGTCACTGGTGCTGACAGCTCTTCGAGGCGAGCTTGGGATATGACGCGCCGTCGACTCTAACCTATTTATACTAGCAAATAATAAAAAAAAATACAAGTATTTTTAATAAATAAATCCTACTAACAGAAAAAAATGTCATCTGAGTAAGCATGAATTTTTTACAGTTTTATTATTTACAAAAATACTAAAACGGTTTTTTTTATTACGGATGAGCCCGCTTTTGACCTCGGTTTTAATATTTTTTTAATGGGACCACTTGAGAAGTAAAGCTTTCAAAAAAGAATTTTCAAAGAACAATCGCAGGTCTCCATACTAAGAATTGTCTGGGATCAAATTGAAGCGTCCCGTAATAAAAAAATATATTAAATGATTTGGCGTTAGCTCCAGAATCTATAAATGAGACTATTTTCATTTGGGAAGGTCGGAAAAACAAGATTTCAGTGTTTGTATTTTTAAGTTATGAATGTACGTCAAACAACAAATATCTATAAAAAATCGCAATTTGAAATTAAATCATAAAGAAATGGACAATGTGGTGTGGTGTAAGTGAGGATAAGATTATTTACGGATAAAATGAGAAAAACCTAAATAAATTCTAACCCTCGGTGTAGATTAGTACTCAATCGATGTTTACGAAAGCTGGGGCGTATTTAAAAAAAAACTTGCCCCGTAAACACTAAAACTGAGGGTAGTTTAATACCTAATGATAGGGCAAATAAAAAACACATTTTGTTAAACATAAGTATTTATTTTATTTTTCATCCTCATCTCGTATTATTATCTCATCAAGAAAACCTGCTGGTGCTGCGATATGTTCTTGATGTCTGGCCCACCCTAGACACATTTTTTTACTGTGGCGACTTGTGAATCTAATGTTATTATAATATCATCAATAGTGAAAGTGTAATCACTATTTCGCTTACAAGACCTTCCTGTTTCGCTTTTTATAATATCCCAAGTCGTTTTAATTACAACTATTTTTAATTTTAGAACTTAAGTAGCGAGACTTGGCAATATAACAGCCTTTTTTTAAAATAATTTAGTGTAGTTCTTAACATATAAATTAAATTCTATCTAGTTAGTGTAAGTCCGCTCCTCATAGAGTTCATAAAGCCGGTTTCTACTTTTATAAATACCAGTGGTGGCCCAGTCACTGAAAGAAGTGTTAGTATTTACTGAAGCAATTATATATTATTTATTATACTACATAAAGCTAAATTACCACTGACTCACTCACTCACTGACTCATTGACATAATTGTTCTCCCAGATGGTGGATGGGGAGGTGGGTATATTTTGACAGATTCGTAAACAAGTAATTCTCAAACCTACGGGAAAAGTGCCAAACCTCCCCTTTTCCCCCCCCCTTCTCCCCCCTCCCTATCGTATCTCGGAAACTACGAGACCCGTATTTTTTTTTTACGGATTCGTATAGAGGAGGCTCGGTAAAGTAAAAACTATTTATCAAAGTCGCCCCCTCCACCCCCCTTTTCACCCCCTTTAGGCGGATCTCGGAAATTAAGAGACTTGGAACATTTTTTTTTTCAGATTCGTTTAGAGGGGCAATGCTTTAGTCAAAATACTTCTGCAACACGCAAATACTAGTTTTGGGAATAAATGTGTTATCGAATTGTTGGCAATAATATATTTTGAAAAAATCATTATAATGTTTATGGCATTTTATTTAAGAGTTTAGTTTTGAATGCTTCCAGGCAATATTTAGTTTTTAGATTTACAGTGGTATCTTTTTTAAACATTTTATTGACTTTTTTGGTAAAGTGATTGCCCACAATGATCAGAGTCTATTAAATTAATTATTTTTTGTGAGTCGGGATTTAAAAGTAGGCTCGAAGATATCAATTGATCAAAGACAAGAGCATAGAGCATTTTAATAATTATGTAGAAACCAAAACCAACTCTACATGGATCGATCGATCGGTCGATTAAATCAGTCATTCATTATTGATACAGATAAATTGCATTCATACTATTTGTACTCACACCACTATTTTTATGGTAACATTTCGAATATACCTAATTCGGACATCGTTTGATAAGCTTTTAAAAACTTAAAATAATTCCGGCCTTTACAAGAAGGAGTGAATAATTGAAAAATCGTAGAAAATTAATTAAATATGATTCATATACATATATGAAATTTATGGACGCTAAAAAGTCCATACCATATTCTGCCATGATTCTTTGTTCAGGTGTCTTTGAGTAACGCCGAGATTCTTCGAAACTCTAAACAACCATAAAGATGATATAGAAGTACCATGCAGAAACAGGCAGCTATACATGACAATAGTACAATAGTACGGTGACAATAGCAGGCAAAGTGTTACGTGGCAGTGTTTTGGTGGCGAGGAACCCTATCCTTCCCTATCCTAAGGATCTCGAGGCCGACAAAAGTCAAGAAATTCCAAACTTACAAGTATATTTTATTTGTGAGTTTGTAATTTTAAATGGGAGTATGTGAGGATGGATGGATGCTTTGTTACTCTTTTCACGCAAAAGCTACTGAACGGATCTGAATTAAATTTGGTGTGTAAATAGCTGAAATCCTGGTAATATTAATGTACTTAGGCTGTTTATAATTCACTCGTATTTTTATCCTGAAATTCTCACGAGAACGGGATTTACACGGGAAAACTTGCCACGCTAATGATGTTGCAATAGCTAGTGCTTTATCTTCAGTGTTTATGTTTATACAATGTTACGACTTGCGAATGTTGTTTTTTATTATATCAAATGTTGAATTTTGTTTTATGTTTCTGCAGACCTCGTGTCTTTTCAAAATCGTATTCCTATATAACATGATATATTTTTAATGGATATGTTCTTTACATGCTAATAAACTTCCCTTTTTATAATTCCTATTTTGTTCATTCTTCACTTTATATGTATGTATATGTATATTGGTATGATGATAGATATGTGTTTAAATTAAGTTTGTATTAGTTATAAATATAAAATATATTTGATTTTAGCCATTTACTTAAATTGAATTATTTATTTAGTTGACATTGATTTAATTTACATGCCACAGGTTTACACAGCGGGTCCAGAATTAGGCACAGCCTGTATTTTGGCTACCCATACAACTCATTAAGTCTTAACCTAACACTGCTCTGCTAGCACAATAAAAGTTACATAAACACAGAAAAAATACCTTGTATACAGAAAAAGACGAAGAAGACACTAATAATTTTCTACTTAGTATATTTTTATACCCCTGTCATGTTATTTCTGCACCACTCATGCTCGACTGGTACAGAACATTCAAGTCCGCCTGTGTACAATTTGTATTGCATAAAGTTGAAATAAATACCTTTTGTTGACATCCGTGTTTTAAACTAATTGGAACCAAAAAACGTATCGCAACTTAACTATAATAATTACATTTACTTTCTCGCGGACTTCCTTCTTTACATTAGTGAAAACGACCAATATGTATCGTATTTTTTTGTGATACAAATAGTTATTACAGCGCACGCGTTATAAGTATATTTTATTTTATTTATTTAGGGACAATAAACAGCTACAATATTTGTTGAAACACAAAGAATAATACATTATATGAACAATATTGTAGCCCACTACATTATCCGCATATTAACAAAAGAAAATATAATAAAGAGTGCCATAAGATAGGTAATAAATAAATAAATCACATTAATAATAAATTAATTACATAATGCAAAATTTAAATTGAAAATTGAAATATATATTATTAGTCAATTTTTATTATTCCATAATTTTAAACGTAGCGGAGATTATCAAGTAAAAATATAGCCTTATTATTAAATAAATGAGCCGATCCCTTGAAAGACAAGCCAAATACCTGGTGTCGTGTGATCTTCGATAGCTATAGCCTCACTCTTTAGCTGAGTACATGCTCGCTCGCGCGCTGCCTTTGCTCAAAGTAAGTCACTTCATTCTATGCGCCCGCAGCGATTTATCACTCAATCATAACCTATGCCTGCGCTGTGTTCGCACACGCAATCATCCAGCAGTTCATGTGCCGCCTCTCCAAGTATTTCTTTGCAACTGCTATCCAGCATCGCAATCCCCTCATTGTATCGGCCTTCCGACATGATCCCTTGCGCATCTGCAAGGTTCGTCAACCAAGGCATACTACACTCACCCGACGGTGGTATCACCCTGCTCCAAGAGAGCCATATCGGGTTGCTGAGCCTGAAGTTTTGATTTCGTCTTAAAATAATCCTTGCGTAATTCAGCTGCCTTCCCCTAGCGTCGCCCTTACCCGAGGTTTGTACCTCCTAGTTTATCAATCTAGTTAGCCCTTTTCAATACCAGTCTCCTGCTGGCATGGCTTCGTCGTTAGGAATACGTTCAAGCTCGTATCTTCGCCTTGACCTGCGCGGTGTTTAGTTCTTAAAGCAATCCACACGTTCTTAAGGTACCCTTAAGGTGTAGTCGCTTAGTTTTTTTTTATCCCCGGCTGGAGGCTTTAATCATTATAATTAAAGCCTCCACATGTAAGCAGCTGACAACTTCCTAAATTGTCTTGCAAGAGTTCACAGTTTTTACATATATGTTTCTGTATTTCGTCGTACTCGAATTGATAACAATTGTATTGTTGAATACCAATAATACATAGTATTTATTTCGGACAACAATAATCCATTGTGTTAGTGAAAGTAGTGCTTGGAGTGACATAATATGGAAATATTTCGAGCAGAAGGTGATCAACAAATTGACTATCCTCCCCACGAAATGACATAGAATATAGTACATACATTTTTTTAAAATTGTTGATAGTTTATCAACCTATTCACTCTTGACTTAAAGACTCCCAGGTTATAGCTATCAGGAAACACAGACTCCGGCAGTGGATTCCGTTCCTTAGCTGTACGCATAAGGAAACTATTCCCAAAACGTTTTGTGCGTATGTATGGGTGGGATGTCCAACATGTAACGATATATAACGAGTTTTCCGCCACCGTTACCTGTATGCTATTGACAATCACCCGTATTCGATGCATCAATGACTGACTTGTTGCGTATGACCACACAAAAAATTAAACCTAGGAGTTCTCCTGGTACTTCACCATCAGCTTCACCATATGCATTGTGACGAGCATATTGTGCTTAGTAACCATATTCAAGTAATCGAAGCGGAACCCATGAAATACTTATTATTCCTACTTATATATTGAGTAGTTCCAGTGGCCATCTGTGGTTTTCATCATCAGCTCCACTTCACAAATGGTGCTTTTCGAATGCAACTACACAAGTTACTACAAAAAATACTCAAATCACTATAGGTGTGCCTATAATATTTAAAGAGTTCCCTCAATTTCTCCAGGATCCACCTCGATTCATCAGATCCTGACTTGGTGGTAATGGGACCAATTTGAAAGTATACCCTTTCAAACAATTTCCAAATCGGTTCAGCCGTCTTCGAGTAATCGGTGAACATACATAAAAAAATAATAAAAAAATATAAATAAAAAATAAACGCGTCGAATTGATAACCTCTTCCTTTTTTGTCGTCGGTTGAAAATGGAAATGCCAATATTATTGTGTATGTATTTTATTCATTTGTCATTTATTTACGATTTGGCGGCAAATTGAAAATTGTGTGTGTCACGTCAGCATGAATTGAATGCGAGATCGTAAATTTTTATGACTTTCGATGTCATTTAAGTCAACAAGAAAGGGAAGAACCAGCTTTCAAATAAAAATCATCAAAATCGGTTCACCCAGTCGAAAGTTCTGAGGTAACAAACATAAAAAAAAATACAGTCGACCTCCTCCTTTTTTTGAAGTCCATTAAAAATCATTCGTTCGTTTTGTGCAAACATCTCGGAGGCATTAAAGAAGCGAGATAGTTCCAAAACATCCAGCAATCATTTTGTGTAGCTGACCCATAGATCTCTTGTTTACAAACCCTGACAAAATGCCTTAAGGAGGGTGATTTCGACTTGATCTGCACTACGGAAGAATCCACGGATCAACACTTCAAGCCAAAATGATTTTATCGTTTAATAGAGTGGCCAAACAATGCACTAGCAGTAGTCCACGACTCCGTCCCTTAGCCATCGTATTGAACTTGGCAGGCTGCACCGATGTCAAAACAATTGAATTCTGATATCTTCGTATATTCCAAACGATGAAAAATCGAACGGATCCACTGAATCTGTTTTGAAAGCAATCCCCCAAACAATATATAATAATCGTCAAGTTATTTATTTTTAATCGATGACCTTTTATTTCATCTATCGATTATGTTAGGTAGGACCTTACTAAAATAACTTATCAATTTTATACTATGACTGGGTGTCGGTATGACGGACAAATGTCTAATATTAATTAATACTTTCGTCTCTCCATGCATTAAATCATGTGTGATATTGTACCTTTTTGGCGGCGTGTTGCACCGGCTGCTAGAAACATGACGTAACGCGCACGCGACGCTCGCCTCTACACTGTTTGTCTGTTCTTATCGACTGCGAAAACATTGTTAGAAAACACAAGCTCCAACACACTTGTACGTAACTTTACCAAAACATGGAAAATCATGCAGGTGTAGGCTACATTACATTTGTTACAACAAGCCATAAAGATACGTCACATTCAACACTGGTTACCTGGGTCGACTGGGGACTCTGGTCGGACTGGGGGCCGACCCTAATGTGGCTATCTAATGCTTACCAGATAATGATTTAAGTTTAATTACTAAGACTTTGTTTTTAATTTTCCTAACTAGTTTACAGCAAAATATGGACGGTATTATGTTGACGGTAAATTTTGCTTTAAAATACGATCCCACAAATATGCAAAAAAAAATCTTACCTTTACGCAACTAATAATACCGATAACTGATATTTTTGTCGTAAGTCAATTTATTTCTTGTGATGTTAAAAAGAGTTTTATGTCGATTTCGTTCAACGCTGTGGGTAGTGACTGTATCAGCCGTAAGATGATCATTCCCATCCTTGATAACATTCTTCCGGACATTCTATATATCCTTAATTTTTCGATTTTTAGTAGCGTTTTTCCACAAGCCTGGAAAGACGCCCAAATTATCCCTTTACCTAAAAAAACTCGTCCGTTTACCTAAAAAAAAACGGTCTGACTACCGACTCATTTCTATTCTCTCATTCTTTTTCAAAGTCTTCGAAAAGCTTGTCCTCCAACAACTTGGCTCCTTTAATTTTTGTCCATCTAAAGGTTGTCTGTAAGAGATCGCCCTGTGTAAATAATAAGACCTACCATTGTACACTAGTTTTACTTTTTGTATCCATAGAAATATTGTAAGTTGTACAATAAAGTATATAATAAATAATAATAGGTTTGTCTGTCTCGATTTCGAAAAAATCAGAAAAAATGAATATATAGAAGTAATGAGGTGTGCGATGTGAAGCAAGGCGTGTATGAAGCAGGTAGCGCGTGGTGTTGCAGGGACCTGGCGGCGCGCAACTGCCTGGTGGGCGAGAACCACCTGGTGAAGGTGGCGGACTTCGGGCTGGCGCGCCTCATGCGCGACGACACGTACACGGCGCACGCCGGCGCCAAGTTCCCCATCAAGTGGACGGCGCCCGAGGGGCTCGCCTACAACACCTTCAGCACCAAGTCCGACGTGTGGGCCTTCGGCATCCTGCTGTGGGAGATCGCCACCTACGGCATGTCGCCCTACCCCGGCGTCGACCTGGCCGACGTCTACCACATGCTCGAGAAGGTAATGCTGCGCTACTCATTATAAACTTGTTGCGGCCGACCGGCTCTTACACAGCTCACCGACGCCGGTTGCGGCGCATTCTTCTCGCGTAAACAAATATATGAAATACAACAACACTTAATTTCAATAGTTTATTAAAATAATATCTGAAATATAAAAACAAACAAACGAAACCCCGGCCCGCGACCCAACAACTCCCGTTAGTTTAACAAGGTGTGTTAGTTTCAAAACAATAAAGTACTATATGTTTTTGCATTTCATAGAATGGAAACTGTTTCGGTTGTTTAATAAACATGTTGTGTAACACGTTGCGTAACACGCTCCCATGTCCCGCTGGGCGCTAGCAGTGCGTGGCGTCGGTGCACAGATGCTTCTTGCACAGCGTGCACTGCGGCCGGCTGACGGCGATGCGCGAGAAGATCTCGGAGGCCGACAGCTCCTTGCTGAGCTTGCTGCACATGGAGTACGACACCGTCTTCTTGGAGAAGTCCTTGGCGGGCACGCACGTGCGCGCGCGCACCGGCCCGATCTCCTGCCCCGTCTCAACTGCAACAAGAGCTCGCGTCACACGCCACACCACACCACACCACACCACGTCACACCGCAGCGGCACTATACTCACCAAGCTTGGCCGACTCCGACGTGATGACGATGCACAGGAACGCCATGCCAGGGATGTAGCAGTCGATGTTGGGGACCTGCACACAAACAGCGGTGAGCGGGGCGGGCGAGGGGGTGCGGGGAGGTGCGGGGCGGTGCGCTCACCGTAATGTTGGCGTAGTCGGGGTGGTCGGGGTCCCAGCAGCCGGGGTGGTCGAACGACAGGCAATTGTAGCACTGGATGCCCTTCGTGGTCGGCGATACGAACTTCTTGGGCTTCATCTTTTTGTGCTTACCTACACAGAAAATGCATTCACTGTACTCGCATCTGTTATTCTATTGTTACCAAATCTTTCAATTAATTATAAAAGATTAAAACTTAAACCTAGAGTATTTATCTACTCTAGTTACAAAACTAAGTAAAGAAACCGATGTGTAACATCAGCTATAGTATAATGAACAAGTACGTTACCGAGCACGGTGACGGAGAGCAGCAGCGTGTAGATGATGGTGTTCTTGAGTGCGATCATGTTGCGTGCGGCGAGCGGCTGGAACTGTGCCGAGGAAGCTGCGCGCGCGCCGTTTATAGCGGCGCGGCGCCCGGCGCACGCGCACAGGGTGTGCCGCGCCCGCCGCCTGTTGGAAAACATCGTCGCCGGCCGGCCTGCCCGCCTGCCCGCCGGTTTCCTCGGTCCTGTTTACTAAACACCGCGACCACAATATGCAACTTTGCATAAACTGCACAAACTAATGTAAACGGACGCTACTATTTCCGCAATAGTATGTCGTCCAGTGCTGGCATAAACGTTGTAATACTAAAGTAAGCTACGCCTTTCCTGTGGTATAGTTCGTGTTGGTCAATCAATACTTTATGATTCGTTAAACTCGATTAGTCCCATTTTGAACAAAACTAGTTTAATAAAAATACATCTCGCTGTATACGCAAACGGTGACAACAGAGTTGTATTTGTTTACGTATATGTGTAAGCTAATTGTTTATATGAGTTCACTAACGGCTCAGCTATGTGCCCCCCCTCCCCCCGCACGCCGGCGCCACTGCTCGTACAATCCAACTCATTAGGTAGTTACACACAAGCGGCGGCTCTCTGGGCTACACTCAAACTCAGTGAACTTCAGCGCCTGAGCAATGTGTCCGGTAACAGCAGTGAGTGCTCCACTTTGTACTCTTCTCTTACACGAGCTCAGAACACAATTTAATCTTCCCACTGAAATGTGCATAAAGTAGTATGTCGTACGTTGTATGACTGTATGCACATTTCAGTGCTAGCTGTGCCCGCGACTAAGACTCGTCGGAATACATGTTACGTACGCGGTTTTTGCCGCATAAATCTCAATCTAACTGAATGTGGGATAAAAACCCTGTATGTTCCAGAGATTTGGCCGGACAAACATAAAGACAAAATTAAACAAAGTTTGTTTACATTTTAGTATCGTGTAAATATGTGCACTTGAGTAAACAGTCATTTTGAAATCACAGATGGACACTTCAATTTTATTTATGTGTATCTATAGAAAAGCAACAAACAATAAAAAGCGAAAATGCGCCATGAATATGCTTCACTGTTTGAATATATTATAGTAGATGCATTGTGAGAATAATGAGTCACAGTTATCATTGGCTAAGCTATTTTGTCCAATTTATTATTAATCCTAAATACATAATTTAGTTGAGGATCAATTATATGTAGAGAGTTGTTGTGTGGTGGCACGCGAGGTGAGCTCGGCTCTCCCAAGTATTGCGCGCCATAACATTGTGTGTGCTCGGCTCTGCCGGTACCGGTGTACACGTGCATGGAGCTCTACCTCTGTCACTCTTTTCGTGATCCATTATTACACGTATTTTAATTAGAATTGTCATTTATACGAGAATTCAAAAAGACGTACAAACTTAAAGTGCTTCCCGTGTGAAGGGTACTAGTGGTACATATATAACATACAGAGTATGTACGTCTGACACGACTGCAGCCCAAACTCTTCTAGATTTTGGACAAGGCTTGGTGTCGGCGGATTTATAACAAAGATGAGTAGATTTTTTTCAAAACTAACAACCAATGGCGGTGCAGGGGATGTTAAATTTTATGGAATATTTAAACGCTTGATACGACTAAATTCAGTTTAGTAAAAATCGTGTTTTCTGCTAATCAGTGACCCCATCAAATATTTTTTTTTATATAATGCATTCCGACCATGGTATAAATGGATTATTAAAAGATATAATTCTTACGATACCGCAGTATTACAAAACACATTAACATTTCTTTTTATATTAAGGCATAGAGAAGGTACTCATGGCGAAAATACTGAGAAATTGCGAGGAAACATGTAGTAATAACCCTTTCTTTGCAGTCGAGTAAAAACAACACATTTTCTTTTCCCATACAGACTGTTCCTAGCCGTCAAACATTTGACCAACTAAAGACAAAAGAATAACGAACGAAACTTTACAAAAAGATAATAAAAATGAGGAAAAAGCACAGTCTGTTAAAAGCAATACACTCACTAAGTGTATAATACTCTTGTCTTGCATCAAATGCACTTTGTAAAGTGATTGCTATTCTGACTCTCTAGTGCTTTGTTCAATAAGGAGTAACTGAGTCGCGCAGATCAGTCGCTGTGTACTAGAGCAGTGTCGCTATTAAGTACGTACTTTCTTCCACATTGTTAGAAATTAGTCTTGTGTGTTGGAAAATCATCCGTTGCAAGTGCTTAGTGTAACGAAACGCAATCTTCCCCTATGTATAGCTGGAAAGACTCGGATATTAGACCCATCGGACGCTGACGTCACGACGATAGTATTTTATATCGTTTCGGTATCATGTGGCAAAAAATGTGTTTTTGTTTACCAATATGGTTTGATTGGTTTCCTTCATTCATATCGATACAAATAAACAGAAGTCAAGTGTCTGACTGTGTATTCCAAAGTAAATATGTTTTCTCAAGTGCTTCTAAAGGGATTTTCAAAATAAAACAATACATTTAGAGGACAATGATTCAAATTTTTATTGTATTCAAAAGTAAGGTTTCGCATTTATGAATGAAAAATAATATCTGATAATGTCCACCACGACTGCGGCTACAAATTAATGTCGATCAAACTTTTTAATCGCTTTTGACAAATAGTGTGTCTATTTCGTTAATCACTTCACAAATTTTGAGTTTTAAGACTGTAATCGATTCAATTGGCTCCGTAAGACTGTCTTTAACATCCCCTTAAAAATAATCCAGCTGTGTTAAATTACATGATCGTGTTGACCAAATATGCGATCGGGAAATTTGGTTTGTAATAAATTCAGTATTTCGATGGCTGTGTGATTTGTGCCAGACTTGTGGCACCGTCTTGTAGCACCATCTTGTTGAAACCACAGTGATATCATCAATAATAGGCCAAAATTGAGTTGTTAACATTTCTCGATAGCGTAATTCATTGACCGTGACCGCATTTTGGATCTTCTTCAACACTGGCTCACGGCTGCAATGTTTTCACTAGAACGACTCTGTCAAACACGCGTTGATACATTATGTACCGAACCTGTCTACTCAAATTTACTGACCAAATTCTTAAATGCTGTCTCAGAAGGACGATTATGTTGACCGAAAATATCCCGAATTTTTATAGATCCACCTGAACAATTAATAATCATGTTAATAAAACCCTGTAGTTATTTTTACGATACAAAACACATTTTTTTAAATAAAATTATAGTGTTTCTGTTTGTCCGGGCTAACCACTACTAGTCGTGGGCGTTTTGACAACGAACCGATTTCAAAGACCGTTTTACGTTCTGCGACAGCGAAACCGTTTTCTTCGTGGGTCAAGCCAGTCTTCGTTGCACAAACCAGTCTTTTCATCACACAGTGGCTCGTCCCCATACAAGAGGTTGGACATAGAATCAAAAATTGAAAAAGTATTTACTTTAAAAAAATAATATATACAGTTGCATTTCTCTATTAAAGAACAACAAAAATTGTTACTACGTTTTTTTTTACCACCACTTTAGGAGCGATTCGATGAAAACTGCTATTTTTGTATGTAAACGAACACAAAAATGTCTGTATCTCATGATTCCCTCCTTGTTTCGATTTACTGTTTGGCTAAATGATATCGGAACATAACCACTCTCCGTTCTTGTCCATGAACTTTTCGACTATCCTTCTTGATTGCAGCCATTTGGAGTAAATCCGATAGTAAAATCGTCAATACCAGTTCTATAAATCCGACACATCATTTTCACTTAACTGGACGTTACTATTCGACTTCAATATGTTAAATAAATTTTCATAGTCACGAAGATCTTTATGATTACGTAGAGCAACATAAAGATCTAGATAAGTAGAAAACCCACGGAAAGCCATAATGACAACACTTGGTAGAGGTTGTAGTTACAACTGAATTATATTTGCAAAACACACAAATATATAGGGCAGCAAGTTTGCAACTAGCAATGAATTTGATAAGCTAATGATGACATGAGCCAATCACAATGCAGAGCTTAAGGGCTGTTAACATAGTGATTACAATAACTAATTAGATTAAGCAAGTACTAGTAGTCGTTACTTAATGACTCATTAACGCTTTTGTTATATTGCAACAAAAGCGTTCATAAGTCATTAAAGTACTCACAAATGCACCTGTTATTTAACGAACTACTTTGTGATGACTAATTCTCAGTAATAAGTATAGTTAATGTACCTCCATTCCATCAGTAATACAATAACAAAGATAGTTACTATGGGCAAAATATCTCGGAAGGGGCACTCTAGGGGCAGAAGATAAATTTTGAACGTTGTATAAAACGTATGCCTTTAGCAACTTCAGTCATAGAAATGTTGAGACCATTTCAATTTAACGACGATGATGACGTTCAAAATGACGGTGAAGATAGCGTGGAATGCAATGAAACCAATGAAAATGAGTTCACATTTAGCAGAAGATGAAAATTAAATCAATTGATATTTTATTCTAATTTAGTCGAATCCCGGAATTATATTTCTCCGAAAGTCCGCCAGGTTTTCAGTTGTTTTTTTTTTGTGTTTGTAGTCCATATGTGTGGCTACAGTTTGAGACCAAAAAAACTTGCAAACATTGAATACATAAGTAAGAAAAAAAAAGATTTTGAAATATTCGCCATTATCTTAAAATTTAAAAGCCCTAGCCTACTCCTGATTGGTTCTTAATCTAGTCTTAGGGTGAAGCTTTCAGGCTGCAAAGGAACGTAAAGTATTATATACGTAGTTTATAAGAAAAAAAAAATTAAATCGCTAAACTTGAAATTCCGGGATTTCGGAAGGAGAAGGAATGGTAGGAGTTTTTGTCTAGCATTTGTAACATGTTTCTTCATACAATGAGCTAATAAAAATAAGCTGTCCCGAAATGAGGTCAAAAAATATATTGTCAGTTGGTATTGGAGTGTCTTGTAAATTGTTTTTATTGTTTTGGTATTGGGTCCCAACTCTTAAAACATAGTGTATTACATTCTCTTTGATTTGTGCAAAGGTAAAAAAAATACGCATTTTTCATATAAAAATCATATTTTGTTGATTTGAACAGTGAAGCGGGGGTACCTTCGAGGGGGCGCGCCCCACGTATCTACATTCTCTATTGTACAAAGAATCCAAGATTTTTTTTAGCGTTACGTCACGTGCATCTAGTTTACACTGAACTATTACAGCATCCAACTGGTCTAATATACTTCATGTAACCAAATAATACCGAGATCTAACTTGATCTCAACACTATCTATCGACCTAAGAAGTAGTTATTTTAACTTAGTATTTGTTATGATTGTCGGGTAACGTTGGAATCTATCACACAGTTATCATTATCTTTTTAACATTGAACAACGATTGAACCTATTTTAATGGCAGTTTTCCTGGAAGGTAGAGGAGGTTATAGTGCAACATATAAACATATTATCCAAGGAATTCCCGCGGGATAGGGATTTACGATTATGTAGGGACAGCTGTTTAAGATATGTGGTATGTAGGCATTCAGTTATTGAATACAATGGCTCATGTCTTGAATATGTACTATCTATTGTGTAAAAATATGTTTGTTATTATTATGTAACAATTTTGAATAATCATAAATATGTAGTTATAGACAAAAGAATATTATTGTGATGAATAGGTATTAGTTGGCGCTATTGTTGAAGGGAGGGTGACGCACTGTTGCAGGGGTACCGCATGGAGTGTCCGCCGGGCTGCCCGGCCGCCGTGTACGAGCTCATGCGCGGCTGCTGGCAGTGGAACGCGGCCGAGCGGCCCACGTTCCGCGACATCCACCACGCGCTCGAGCACATGTTCCAGGACAACTCCATCACCGAGGGTGAGTGACGCGGCGGAGCGCGCGCTCGCACGCGGCCCCCACTCATTGCGTGTGTGTGCAGAGGTGGAGAAGCAGCTGCAGGAGGGCGCGGCGCCGGCGCAGCCGTCGCTGAAGAAGGCGGCCGTGCAGCTGCGCCGCCCCACCAACCGCCGCGGCAAGCAGGCGCCCACGCCGCCCAAGCGCACCAGGTAACCTCACCCTACAAGACCTACTCACACTTGGTACACTTCTCCTTCCCGATCTGCCACATTTTGTTCCTTCAGTTTTTTCTTTATTGGTCAAACAATAATTGTTTAGACTCATAAAAATATAAAATTAGCTGAGCTAAGCTGAGTGTACCGTGTAAAAGATAACGAGCACTACGGTACATGCCAAAAAAAACTCAAGAAAATTTAAGGATACACTAAATAAAATTAAAACTAGTATAAACAGAAAAACAATTTCACACATCACCTATATCTGTGGAACCTACCAAATGACTCACAATACACGTGAACAAGATCGGTGACACTATTTAACAGTTTACAAAGCCGAGTGATGACAGAGCTTGCTCCAAGCACTTCAAGCTAGCTTTCCATAGATGGGAATCCAAGAGAGTAATAAAAGCCCGAAACAGTCTATCGGAGGCGTCCGCATCTATTTAGAAATGTTTTATATTTTATTTTTCCACAGGAACTTTTTTAGATCTTGTCTAGGTGTTCGATCCTACAAAAGCCAGCCAACGGTAACTGGTATGGTCGAACAGTCCACGGTACGTGGAGCCTGACCGTTGCTTGTCAAACACAATAGGCTCTCCGGCCTTACCAATACATATTTAAACTTTACACAATTAGATATTCCAACATGCACACTTACCTGTGGCTGGTTGACGACAGCGTGCGACCTTGGTAGATCACGACCGTGCGATATGTGTTAGTGTGTATGATTGTGTAATGATGTGAAGTGGTGTCACGGCGGTCACAAAGGACGCAAGCTTCAATGTGTGGTCCGGGCCGGGATGTAGCTCAAACTTCGCACCAGATTGGAGCAGCTATTTATCACCAATTCACTATTACTTTCAACAAATTCGCGTGCCATTCGGTCTGGCGTCAATACTGCGTTATGGTTCAAAATATCCCAGTATGTTACTCAATTCGGGATTCCAATATCAATTAATCGTTAATCACACCCAATTTGTCCTTAATTAACTGAGATTCAACAGGATTTTTCAATTACGCAATAAATCGATCTCACCAAGAGTGGACATTTTTCCAACGAACAAAGGTTATCTGTCAAGTCAAAAAAGTTATGTCAAGTGTCAACATCAAAGACAATAGAATACTGCCACACCAAAAAATATGCGTTCAAATACGTTTTGGACGCAACACTAGGCCTTCTACACAATTTCCGTGAAACTCCTTTAGAAAAATCTGTAATATGCGGAATACCTGCCAGTACCTGATTGGTTCACGAGTTACCTATCTAACCTTGCGCAATTAGTCAAAGTAGGTGAACACTTAAGTGATGTGCTTCCAATTCGATTTTGGAATTCCACAGGGCAGCACATTCGGTCCTACTTTCTTCAGTTTCTACTACTGAAATTTAAAAGTGATGAATTCCAGTGAGGACCACGAACCAGACGGGGGAAATACTTGATAACTACAATATTTCTCCATGCTTCTACACTCTGATAATAATTTACCATACCCAGCACAAAAGCCATGTACGGGTAATAGCCGTAAATTTTTAGATACAAAAAAATTACTTCAGTGAAATACGTTGGGTATTTCATGCGGGTTCCAGATTGCACTGTTTGTTTCGAGTACGGATGTATGAGTTGTATATATGTATGTAGTCTGACCCAAAACAAAACCGAAGTACTCTCGGGTCTTATTACATTGTTTTGTAACAAATTTAGTTTTGTACCTTGAACACGCCCAGAGAGCAGCTTTAAAGGTTGCTACTTTTCGACCATTGTGATTAGCTACACCAGATCTACTTGGCATGGATGGTTCAAGTTCGCTAAAGTTCTGTACCGTCGGGTAGCATTATATCGGGTAATATCTGTACGATGTTGGGAAGATTTATTTATTAAAACTTTATGCAACACAAATGGTACAAAGACGATCGATATACCTACTTAATAAATAAACCAATTTGCTGCTAACTCTCGCCTTTCATTGACACTGTAAGTTCGATCCAGTTCCTTCAGATAGAAAGCGAAAAGATCTGGTTAAAAAATTCAATTATACAAACACGGAAAAATTACTAGAAATATAAAAATAACTTAGTATTAGTTCCTTCTCCATTAGTCATTGTAATTATTGTATCTTCATTTTAAGTTATAGTTGTTGTTTCATATTAAAATTTTTGATGTAAAACCTGAAACACAAGTTATTATACCCAGATCAGTCAGGCTGCATTCCAGTAAGTAAATTTGACCCTGATTGAAATTAGCAGCCTAGGTGACCCTCTTACAACTATTATTTACTTCTGGACTATCTGTACATTTTAATTCAATAAAAAAATATTTATTTAATGATTCTTCAACCTTTCTCCAACGAAACTATTCTAAACCGCGATAATCTAGATTCATGTAATGTTTTTGTTTTTGGAAATTTCCAATTTACTAGATGCCGAAAACATCTCTTTTGTAGTCGCTTTAATCTCAAATTATGTGAAGCATAATGAGGCCTCTAAGTTGTACTACAACTAATGAAAATTTTGCTTGAAGCAAGAAACGTTCCTAATAACGAAACCCAACATTCGTGTTGCCTTTTTAATTAACCTTTCGACATGAGGCACAAAGGTAAGAGTAAGTACCAAAGGTAACTCCTAAGTTCCGTACTTCATCCACCCCTACGATTATACTGGGGCCCGCATGGTATGTATATTTTATTACCTTTATTTGTAAAGTTCACGTGCATTATTATTACACCTAACCGAACGCGTCAATATCGTTTTGAAGTAATGCAGATTCAATTGTTCTGGAGTATTTTTAGATCGTACGCATACATGTAACTATCAGAGAATCTTAAACAATGTGGGATATCATTATCGAATATGGTAAAGAGAATCGGACCAACATTAGATGCCTGAGGAACCCCTGAAATGGTTTTGTAGTTTAGTATTGGAAGCCATTGACTGCAATAAAAAAAGTGAAATTTTAAAATATGGTTTTAGCCAGTTATAAAGAACACCAGTAATTCTGTATGCTGATAACTTAGATAACAGTATATTATGCTGAACATGGTCAAATGTCTTGCCAAATTTGTGTTTTGTAAAAATATGTATAAATTAATTACGTCAATTTATTGCCGCAGTGTGGGTACTATGGCTTCTGTGAACTTTTCTTTAAAAGTCGCTAAATTAGTGCGGGTTGACCTAAAACCAACGAACACTTGTTAATAGTCGCTTAAGTAGAGTTTAAAGTTGACTGAATCTTTGGACAAATTAAATTTTCAAAAATCTTTACTAGACCTGTTAAGATAGAGGCCTTATCGGCCTGTAATTATTATGATATAACTAGTACTCACGCGGGGCTTCGCTCCCGTGGATTCTATCAGGGTAAAAACATAACTCTCCTTTTTTGCAGTCGCGTAAAAAGTAGCCTATAACCTTCCTCAAGCTTCAAGCTACTTCCATACCAAATTGCATGTAAATCCACCCAGTACTTTCGAAGATTAGCGCGTTCAAGCAAACAAACAAACAAACAAACTTTTCCGCTTTATAATATTAAGTATAGATTTGCATCGCTTTGGACAAGACCTTTGTTTTTTTCCAGGAGTCTGTCTGTCTGTCTGATAGATCTGTTAAAAATCAATAATAATTAGGGGGATACCAAATAGGTGGCGCACTTGGATGTAAATATAGAGAGAATACCATCAGGGCCAGCGCCTTTTCGAGGATCCACACACGTAAGTTTGTTCAACAAGCACTCGTTATCAATATCGGGTGCCGTCGGTTGCAGGCTGTTGTTAATCAATTATGAAAATAATCTGAGATTGGAGTACTTTGGGGTAGCTTTCGCAAAGCTAAATGCCGAAGACAAAATTGTGAAGTAAACATTTCACATATTAGTAATATACATATGAATTTGTTTCATGATCACGTTTACGTAAGTCGTGGTTGGTGGCACAAGCAAGGAGAAACACTATAAACCATAAAGCGTGACGCTGTCCGTGAAGGGCCGTTTCGGAGCTGGCCCGCCTCATCGGCACCGACGTAGCATGTTGTCTTCCCTATTATATTTGCCTCCAGCGGTCCTAGGTTTCGTTTCTAGGGCCTCCTCTACCCCTAAAGAATAACAACAAACCCTCTTAGTCTAAAAACAAAACTAACATTACAATAAAGATTTTATTTGTTATTTTGAAAATATGTCGCAAACTGACTGTTTTTTTATAGCCTTGGCTTAGAAGCTTGATTTTTCTTAGCTTTAAAAAACAATATTGAACTTTATCTATAAACAAAACAGATTTTAATTTGCATCTCAAATGTCCATTGCATGGTCGGAATAATTAGTTTATTTTTTACCAGCAGTAGTTACAACAAAGTTAGTTACTTGGTCGTTTACTTAGGCAATGCTTACAATGCCTTTTGGTTGCAATATAGTTAGTTGGTAGCCCAGGGCATTGAGTGATGTGCAGGAGTGAGCGCGCGTGTGTTGTTGCAGCCTGCTGTCGTCGTGCAGCTCGTTCCGCGAGTCGCAGTACGCGCCCGACGAGCACGCCGCCGACGACGCGCTGGCCGCGCTCAACGGTCAGTCGCACGCCACACACCCCCACACACCCGCACACACCCACACACACCCGCAAAAACCCCCACACACCCGCACACACCCCCACACACCCGCACACACCCCCACACCATACACCGACACCACGCTCAACTATATTCTAATAACATGTATATGCATATGCATCACTTTAAACTAGCGTTTTCTGTTTGTTGTCCGCTCGCTCAGGTGTATAGCGATGGGTTCTCACCCGTTGTAAGTATACGATGCGTTTCGAGTTGACGTGTATCCACCATATTTTACTATGTATTTCTGTATCGTTTAACTTCTGAATTACTAGATTAACATAATAATGTGAATGTATCCGTATGTATACTAACTGTTCCCCGCTTGTACCGGCGCCGCCCGGCGCTCTGTCGCGCCGCGCTCTCTCTGCTTACTTCCTACTTTATGCATGATAGTCATGTTCTCACCAAACTTAACGAATCTCCAATAGGTTACTATTAAAGTGACAGTAATGTTGTATTGTTCAATATGAGCAAAGTTCGCTCGTATAGAATGCACAATCGAACTCGTAACGACTTCACTAACCTCACGTCGTATGTGTTGACGTAACAGCGGACTCTCTCTTTGACGGATTCTTCAAAGCTTCCCAGGGTTAAGTTGATCTGAGCAATTTGGTTAAAAATAGCTTTTTAGTCCACTCTAGTTTAATACTTATGTATTTCATTGTAGAAGAGAAAAAGTCGTTAATGTATAAAACTGTTATTCTGATTGTACACGTTGTGTAAAAGACGTGGCTGCTGTGTGGCGGGAGTACACGTGAGCAACTATAAGCACTTGCAGTTGTGGTCACTGTCCTAGGCAGAATATTCCATTTGTGACCTATTGACCCGTAGACATGCTCACCATCACAAACAGTTTTCATATATCCATAAATTATGTGTTCCGGCTCAGTGCACAACGCGCGCGCATGTACTGTGTATATGCCTTGTTGCTCCTTGATCTACAATTTAAAATTAAATACCGTCTTTCTCTAAGTCTTATAATAAAAATAATCGTGTACAATCCAGCGTTCACACAGTGACACTGTATAAGAAAGAAAAGCATTCCCGTGCATGCTTTCCTTTCTGCGGCTGTCGTACATAGAACACCGACTCGTTGTTTGCGTGCGGCCACGCGCCTTACGTCGTTTACTTGGTGAAGGCGAACACATTTTTGAAAGCTTAATTTTTTCTACCGTTAAGTAATTAGCTTTCCATGCACTCTGTTTTATTTCGTATGTAGTAGATAATATGTCACCGGATAGTTAAAAACTACATAAGATTAAAATTGTCTTCAAGAGAATTGCAAACTCTTGATAATCTGTCAATGGTCATTTCTCGGAACGATCCGGACAGCTTGTGCAATCGTTGTGTTCAATACAGGATGTTGATTCGCATCGAGTATTGTTCAAGGAATGTGTGATATTGTGGAGTTAGCAATGATCTGTTGACAGGTATATTAAGTTATGAAGTGGCGGGCGGAGCCCTGCTGGTGTTGTTAAGTACTTCGTAGTGTTATATCATTGAGACTGTTCCCGGTAGTGTTTTATCTCACTGTTTTTTATTAAGTAATAACAGTATCTTTAAAAAAACATGATTGTTATGGCATCTTATTTCGTTTCGTATTCAAACGGTGTTTATCAATGTGTGCGCCGGCTGCTCGGGTCTTTTGTTGCTACTGCACTTGGCGGAGTGTTGAGTATATTGCATTTTGTGAAGTATAGTATATTGAACAGAAGCAGGTATATTTGTAGTGATAGTGTAAGTAGGCGCCAAGTGTAGCGGCAGCAGTAGAACCGGGAGCGGTGTGTGAGGTGTGTGAGAGCAGGACTGACGGGCGCGTGTGTGCAGGCGGCGCGGGCGGCGCGCGGCGCGAGGCGTCGTCCGAGGGCTCGCTGGCCGAGGGCACGCCCGACACCGACGAGTCGGGCGGCGAGCCGCGCCCGCGCAGCAAGCGCCGCGCCGGCGCGCAGCCCGTGCACGTGGCCGCGCTCGAGGTGCAGAACGTGAAGCGCGCCATCAACCGCTACGGCACGCTGCCCAAGGGCGCGCGCATCGGCGCCTACCTCGAGTCCATGCGCCAGCAGGCGGGCGCGCGCGAGCCGCGCGACGAGGCGCGCTCGCTGTCGCCGCGCACGGCGCGCGCCATGCCGCACATGATCCGCTCCAACTCGTCGGGCGGCGTGACGGCGCCCGCGCCCGCGTCCCCGCGCGCCGCCCGCGCGCTGCGCTCCTTCGCCGACAGCCCCGCCAAGCCGCGGCCGCGCCTGGCCGAGCTGGAGTTTCCGCCGCCGCCGCCCGAGCTGCCGCCGCCGCCCGAGGACGCGCAGCCGCCGCCGCCGCCGCCCGAGTGTGCGCGCGACGCCGCCACCGACACCTGCGAGCGCCTGGACCTGCCGCCGCCGCCCGATGACGACAAGCCCACCAAGAAGAACATGAAGGAGATGCTCGAGCTCAAGCTGGTGGCCGAGATCAAGGAGCGCGCCGACAAGAAGAAGCACCGCCTCAAAGAGTCGCCGCCACCCGACGAGCCGCTCGACGTTCACGCGGCCTTCGGCGATCCCGTCACGCGCCTGGTCAGTGAGCTATCCGAGAGCCTCAACATGGACGCGCTGCGTCGCAAGCCCGAACCCGCGCGCGCGCCCGACGACGCCAAGGACACCGTATCGCCCGTCGACCTCAAGGCCAGCCTACGCAAGACCACCTACACCAACAACGTTGACCAGAAGAGTGTCGAGCTCAAAAACAGCACTGATTTTAAATCGCAACTCAAAAAAGTAGAAACAAATAAAAAGATAGCGCCGGCGCCCAAGGACACGGAGGAGTCGGGGCGCGCCATCATTGACTTCAAGTCCCGGCTGCGGAAAGTAGAGAGCGGCGCGCCCGCCACCAACGGTACCGGCAAGAAGCCGGAGCGCTCGCCCGAGGAGGCGCGCTCGCCTGAGCGGCGGCGCGCTGACAGCGGGCCGGCCGACGACGACGACGACAAGCGCCGTAGCACCGGCAGCATCAGCAGCCTCAAGAAGTTGTGGGAGAGCAAGGAGTCGGATGAGCGGCTCAGCCCGGCCGCGCACGACTCGCCCGAGGGCGCGCGCGCTCGCCGCCGCGACGATAAGCCCGCCGTGCCGAGCAAACCGGCCGCCAAGAGCAAGCCGCCCGCCAAGCAGGGCATCTACGCCACGCCGCTGCCGCCCGCCGCCGACGACGCTGACGACGCCGACCTGCTGGCCGCGCTGCGCACCACGCTCGACTGGTGCACAAACGAGGTAACACACTCTTTTTACTATCACCGGTCTGCACTATTATTATGCTAGTGTTTTCATTCGTACGTCTTGTAAATACGAGTATTAGCTGATATCAAAATTTTCGTCAGTTAAATCATTCTCGAAATTATAATGAGTATCAAGCTATGGAAACGTACCCACGAACCCAATAGTTGTGAGCTACATACTGGCTTCCCAAACGGACTTTTCCTATTAAGTCAATTTTTGCCAACTGTTCGTAATTTACTTTCATTTTTATTTGAAGAATCGATGTTGTGATTTTTCGATTATCAGGTTGCTAGAGATGATAAATGATATTAAGACATACAATCTCACGGTACATTATATTCATGTAACTCTAACGGTTTAGGCAGCGCACGCCATGGTAGCTCTCACAAAATATATTTACTTTGTACATATTGTTGTATTATGGTCAAATTATATAAAAGTCAAATTTTCTACTCTACTACTAACTCTATCTGTCTGGTTCGATCACGTGACAAGGTAGGTTAGCATCTTGAATCTTGGCAGGATGTTAAAGGCATTGCATTGGCGCCAAGAAGATTCAAGTCCGGGAGAAAATGATGCGTAAGGGAAATGTTTAGTTAAGCCGTATTTGATGCGTTATTATGATTGGCATTCGTAGCAGTAAAACATGAGGTGGTGTTTGGTTGTGCGCAGGTGCGGCGCGGGTGCGGCGCGGGCGGCGGGCGCGGGTCGCTGTGGCGGCTGCAGTCGTCGGAGCGGCTGGCGCGGCTGGGCGCGGCGTGCGGCGCGGCGGCGGGCGCGCGCCGCTGCTCGGCGCCGCTGCGCGTGTCGCTGCGCGCGGCGGCGGCGCGCCTGGAGCACGAGGCGCGCGCGCTGGCCTCGCCCGCGCCGCCCACGCACCACCTGGCCGACGCCGTCGAGCGCGCGCTCAAGGACCTCGCCGACATCGTGCACAGGTACACACACACTGCACACTACTACCGCTGCCCGGCGGCGGCGCGCCTGGAGCACGAGGCGCGCGCGCTGGCCTCGCCCGCGCCGCCCACGCACCACCTGGCCGACGCCGTCGAGCGCGCGCTCAAGGACCTCGCCGACATCGTGCACAGGTACACACACACTGCACACTACTACCGCTGCCCGGCGGCGGCGCGCCTGGAGCACGAGGCGCGCGCGCTGCCCACGCATATTCTTACATAATCTTATCGTGCCTAAACAACATGGCTTTGTTAAACACCAATCGACTATACCAAGTCTATTTTAGTTTAACAAACTTTCTGAAAATGTTATACGCTTCTGCAAGTTAATGCAGTTCACAGATTCCAAGAAAGCTTTTGACAAAGTTGACCACGCAATTTTACTTACCAAAATGGAATTTAATAGCATTTGGAGATATTTGCTTCCCTGATTATCCTCCTATATTAAGAATAAAACTCAGAGGGTTGTCGTGAATAAATACCAGAGTGATTTTGCTATGATAACATCTAGTGTTCCACAGGGTTCTATCCTAGGAGCACTCTTGTTTATAGTTTCTACGAACGATTGAGAAATGTTTCCAAAATACAACATTTATCATGTATGCTGGCAATCTGATAGTTTTAAACCTATCAAAACGAATGAATAATTTATTTACCAGAATATAGATGCAATAACAATATGGTAAATGTACATATAATGTTTTTTATAATTATCCTTAGATATTATGAACATTAAAACTATAACCAAAATTGAATTGCTCTCAAAAGAGGGTCTTTTATTAAACTAGTATCATGCTATGTCATTCAATCAATATGCCAGACAGCTCCATAGAAACGAGTTCACAGATAAATTATACGCCAAAGTTATTACGCGGCAAGTCAAAACTAAATGAAGTGTCACGCACTTCGTTTATATCTCGACGAGAGTAGAGATTACCAAACTTTTCCTTATTGGTTTTTTACAAATGTGGCAGTCTCATAGATGTGCAGGGCAGGAAAGGTTAAAATCTTAAGGTTTTTAAAATATGACCTACAGCTATCATGGACATGTATGCCACAAACTGCTCTAAGACATTTCTTTTGAGCCGTAAAAGCGAGTACTCTATCTGTAGCATTCCCCCAATAAATTATTCCATATCAAAGCGTAGAAATAAGCATGATAGGCGGTTAGTACTGCTGCTTGATTTACAATCTTAAATAGGCTTTAGGAAAATGTATTTAGCTTTTTACACACCGTTAGTCCTAAGAATTTAATAGTATCTGTTTACCCTAATTTTTTTTTCGTTTCATTTCCTCTGTCGCGTTCTTCATAACTGAAGGTCTTAACTTCTTGAAAATTCTTAGTCGCCTCGGTCGTAATTCTTCTCCATCCATTCCGATCTTCGGCTTTATTTAACGCTGACGTGACTGGAAGGCTCGTGAGTGTCGTGATCTGGTCAGTCCATCGGATGCGTGAGCAGCCCCGAGATCATTTACCATTATTTTCCCAGTGACAACTAGCTTCTCAAGGTTTTCTGGTTCCCTGCGTGCAATATGACTAAAGTAGCTAAGGACATTTTGGTAGCAGATAGTAAGGAGTTTGGTTTCGTTTCATAATTATTTTTTTTTTTTAATTTAATATCTAAGGGGTTTTTATTTGAACTGACTGTTTCAGAGATCGTTTATATGTATACATTAAAAATAGTGTCGGTCCCAATACACTTCCTTGCGGAACGCCGAATGACACATCCGTATTGTCACTAGTGAATTGGTCTATCTTTACTCTCTGTCGTCTGTTTGAAAGACAATCTTTGAAAAAATTAAAAGGGACGCCTCTGATTCCCACGTTTTCTAACTTGCTCACAATGGTTGGAACAGAGACGGTGTCAAACGCTTTTTTTATTTAGATTTAGGAATCGATCTAAAAAGAACGTTTAGAAAAGCTGGTATTCATAGTATAAAATAAGAATATACATTTGTAGAGGTGTCCCGCGATGAGGCAGAGCTGCGTGTGCTGAGTACTTGTGTTACTGTTACAGATAAGCCGCCAGCAGCGCTACTGACCAGTGCCAAATGTTGTGACACATGCGCCGCCTACATTCCCGGTACGCGAGTGCACCTCACTACTCGTACCCGCACTCACCTCTACTCCTTCGTTTAGCATTTAACTAATATTTATAAATATGTAGTTAGTATACGTTACGACTCGATACACTCGGACCAATAACGATGCTTTTATGATTTAGCGGTGAGCAGGGCGCACTCGGTTGAGACTGTCCTACTACTGTTGGTTTGTATTGGGCCTATGTAGTAACATTTATATTTAGTTTTCGTCATGATTCGGCATCACTATATTCGATATACCGTTGTTGCGCATATTGAATACTATATATTTATTGTAGTACGTGTATGATGCGCGAACGAGTCAAGTTGACAGACATGAATTATGTTAAGTTAGCGTACTGTGATACGGCTTATAAGTAATGTAATAATAATTATGCTCAATATTTTGTTTAATATTATTTGTATTATTCGAAATCATAAGGTATTATAATAAAACGGTTATATATTAGGATCGGTAACAATGTATCGGTACGAAACTTGAACACGAGGTAGTATAGCGCGCGGCCCCGCCACTCGTGTGTGCTAGTCTTTATTATAATGTTGTGTACGTGACCCTGTGAGGCGGTACTTGTTCGTCCTGCAAGCTACCCTACTAATTAATGTATCGCTAAGAGTTTTGTATTCGCCGCTCACTAGCCAGTGTTCAACACTCTCAAGTTATTCACTTTTTGACAGAGCTTACATGTTAACTTATCCAGATTACGGAAAATATACTTAAAAATTAGTGATAAAAGAAGTATTTAAACCACATAATCTTCATTTATAATTTCTTATATTCTATGTAACATCATGAATGTATCAAACTATCGTTCTATTTATAAATAATAATTATACAAGTTATGCATATTAGATGAATGTATACATTATATTGTACTTAGCGATGGGATTGAATGTATTTACTGAAAATTAATTATTAAAAATAATCATTTTATACTTGTAAATATTGGTACTTATAGGAAAACACTTGCTTGGTTATTAATATTAGGGTATCAAATTAGGATATATGGTGAATATCACACATTCACTACGCCCCACACGACAGTCTATCGATCGTTGTTTTTCATTCCACACATATTATATACGTTCCAGAATATTCCTCGGGATTCGATCGTGGTCCACTTGCTTAGTTCACCTGGGTGGACCACGGGCAAGTTTTCTTGCCGGTGGTCCTTTATATTATTGCACTCTCGTTCCTTTGATCTTTATTTAGTTTAGTAGTTACCACCATTTTGCGTCTTCTAACTGAACTGAAGAATCTTGAATTAAAATTTGCCAAAAAAAAAGGAAAGCCCAATATAAGTGATGATGATGATATAATAGACACAATTAGAATTGTTAAACAAATTTCTGTAGGACTCGCTTTGGAAAAGTTACGCTAATTGTCTCAATGATAAATACTTTTTTGTTTGTTTAATTATTTCATCAGTTTTTTTTTTCGTTTCGTTCTACATTAATTTGTTTTTTTTTTCGATTTTCATTGTTCTTTCGGCATTCATTTTTCAATTGTAGTAAAATGATAGGATCACGATCAGGGGAAGGATTATTTTTCGGTGGAATTTATTTTAGGTGGACCATGACCTAGATGTTTTTGATTTGCGTATTCCTCTTCATGCAGGTGGAGCACGGGCAAGAAAAAGTGCCCGTGCTCCACCCAGGTGAACTAATCAGTTGGACCACGACCGAATCCCGATATTCCTGTTTAACATTAAAATATCTTTTATTTAAAAAACATCTAACATATGAATTATTAATTCATTAAGTAAAACAACATATTATTGTTAATGTATTCCCATTTTTTTTCCGAAAACTAAATGAAAACATTAATTTAATTAAAAACGCATCCATAACCTGTTGTTGTATGTCATGATCTGTTGTGTTGTGTTGGCAGAAAGTAGATGTAAATCTAGTGAGTTTAATGTAATGGCCGGCGTCGCACGGATACCTTGTCAACTCCTATGCTTGGAATACAAAGCTAATTGCATTATTTTGAACAACGAATAGACCACCGAATAAATATTAACAAATTTGAATGACCAACATGAAACTGTACTATCACATACATTTATTTCCTTTCGGCATATTGTAAAGTCCGAACGTCTCTGGAAGTTAAAGTTTTCTTTTATCAGATAGAAAATTATCGATAATTCATTCAAACTTTTGTTTTAATAATCGAATTGATAATCAGAATGTTAGGTTCCTTCTCTCACTAGTTCCATCTGTCAAAAAGTGAACAACATGCTGGACAGAGTGTGTGCTTCACTAGGACTTGGAGAAGTGGTACATGTGGTCACGAGCGAGCCCCGGCAGGCGGCCGGACGTGCAGGCAGCACGCGAGGGAGCGCCCCGACGAGACTGTGCAAGTGAAACACGAGCTTGTTGGAGCACATCGCCACCCGCCTCCTACTTGCGGATACAAATAGGAATGGAATCGGTTGGATTACACATGATGCTAAACATTTGGAGGTGCTTCCGATTGTGAAAACATGTTCTTATGGATGTTGATTCGAACTGTACTGGCACCATTAAAAGAAACTCAATGCTTAACGTGTACTATTAACAAGACTAAGCACTATATGGGATTATAGTCACTATTTGAGAAAACCTCGAAATACGTTGCGTGGTCAAGTAAGTGGGGAAACTGAGAGACGCAGGCGGCCACTTTGTCTTGTAGTATTCCGTGGAGCTTGTAGTGTTTGTAACGGTTTGTGTCTGCATTGATAGAGGGAGTTAGTTCTGGTACGGGAGTGCAGCAGCTCGCCCCGCTAGTGCTGAATCCTGACGCTCTCAGTTATTACAAACACCTAAATTCTGTCTATAAAACTATGCATTAACGATAACTTATTTTTTTTATATTGCACGTATATTTTTTATAGAAAATCATTCTCTGGCGCAGAACCTGTTCAAAATGAGTAACAAAAATTAGAGAATGGAATCAATTTTTATTGTCCAATTAAAGTATTTAATGTACATCAGAATCTTAAGAGACAATTAATTAAATTATAATTATATAATTTTTATTAAAAGACTCATTCCGAATAGCTTCTCTCACTTAAAGACCAATTCAAATTGTTTAAATAAATAATAAACTTGCTAGACAGTATTTATCGCAATATGAGGTTTTTATGTGAATAAGCCAGTACAATGTACATAAGTGTAGGGTCGGGGAGCGCTCGGGCCGCTTGTGCAGGCTAACATGTATCCATGGCCCTCTGGTTCGTCGCCGACTTAATTCCCTTCTATGATAAGTAATAGAATCCAAAGATACATAACAGATGTCCAATTGTAATGGAAATAAATGATTTCATTAAGAACACTGCTTATAATTTCGACCACCCGATCCCAGAAGACAGCAGCGAGTACAAACGAGACAGCGGTAAGGCCTAATAAAATGTTCTTTCCTAATTCACACCAGGTACCGCACAAAAGTTTGAAAGCACTGCTGTTATTGATCAAAACAAAAGATGGCCGGGTATTTTACGATTGTTTACTCAGAACAAAAGGATTATCTGCAAATATTCCAGAAATTCCTAGGATGACGTATATTTCTACGCTGCTGCTGCTCCGAAGCTTTCACTACAGTCATAATTTTTTAATGTTCTCCGCGATTTAAGTTACTAGACTTTACTAAAATATTTATGTCGCGTCAATATCCTAATCATTCAACACACACATAACAAAATATCTAACAGCAGGCAACAGGCGACGGTCACAGTCGACTAGTCTACATAATAAAGCATGTGATGGTTTGGTAACTGTAAACACGGAAACTCGAAAACTCTTACATACGTCATTTCAGTATTTATTAATTATATACTTTAATGTACGCCTTACAATACACTTAAGGATACAAATAATAAAACTAGTGTACAATGGGCGGTCTTTTTGCACAGGGCAATCTCTTACAGACAACCTTTGGATGGACAGAAATTAAAGGAGATAGATTTAGGGCTGTCAGTGTACAACATCATACATACCTAATTTAATTAAACATAATAATATAAAATACATACCACAATAAATAAATATATAAAAATAACATATCAAATTCATAATAGAGAAGGAGGGGAAAAAAATATAGTGAGAGGTAATGCTCCTTCACCATTCTTTTGAACGTAGGTAGCGTTTGAGCACGCCTCACATCTATGGGTAATGCATTCCACAAACGGGCCACTTGGATAGTGAAAGATTTATCGAAGAAAGAAGTGGAATGCATACGGATACTTAACTCTAAATTTTCCGATGATCTCAAGGACCTTGAATGTGTGTCACAGAGAAACCGAAAGTTGTCTTTAAGATAAAAAAGAGTGAAAGGATTAAATAGGTAACACGTTACAATCATAGTCATCTGAACTTTCTCCAATTTGTCTTTTTTTTTTATCAACTGTAGGAATCCCCTGCGAGCTTTGAACGTTAACTATGGCAACTATGCAGCCACTGCGTATCTCACCTGTACCACCCAGTAGCTGGGTAACATGAAACAACCAGTGTCAGACTTTCTCGCTTCAGACTACCCATAACAACTGTCATAGATTTCCAAATGACAGCCGGCCACACTCCGGGTTACTCTGGGATGTTTCTTATAGAAAAACCCTATATACATTTTTGCCCATACTCGGGAATCGACCCCGAGACGTGTTTGCTCATCAGTCGCGCTTACGGCCAATAACGAGGTAGCAAGATAATATTATTTATAAATAGTGGCAAAGTGCGAGTTAGACACTCGCCCATGAAGAGCATAGTAGTCAGCTTAGTGGCCATAGTAGCAAGCAGTTTAAAGAAAAATAACTTTGTTGTTCATTCTAGTGATTGTATGAATGACAAAGTTACAACCCAAAAATCTTAATATTTGAGGGTCTTACAACTATTTACCAACTAACATAATTATGCATAATAAGTGTTGCGTCTCAGGCATCGTGAAAGCTCGCGAGCGGCTTGCCCCGCGGTGGCGGCACAGCAGGCCATAGCTCACGAATAGCAGACGACAGGAGACAAGCCCACTGCATTGTGGCACAGGTAGCCAAGCATTGAAACAACTTCAACAGAAAATGCCGATTCAATGAAGCTGGACGACTCCGAGAGAACTAAATTAATTGGAAAGGTAGGCCATATAACATCATTTTCAACCGACGACAAAAAGAGGAGGTTATCAATTCGACGCGTATATATATTTTTTTTTTTTTTTTATGTATGATCATCGAGTACTCGAAGACGGCTGAACCGATTTGGAAAATTCTTTTTTTGTTCGAATGGGTATACTTCGAAATTGGTACCATTATCACCAAAGTCAGGATCTGATGATGGGATCCTGGAGAAATCGAGGGAACTCTTCAAATATTATAGGCACACCTATGGCGTTTTGGGTATTTCTTATAGTAACTTGTGCAGTTGCTCTCAAAAAGTACCATTTGGGGAAGTGGAACTGATGATGAAGACCACAGATGGCCGCCGAAACTACTCAATAATAAGTATTAAGTGGATTGCGATTCGATTACTTGAATATGGATGTTAAGCACTTTATGCTCGTCACAATGCATATGGTGATGTAGAGCTGATGGTGAAGTACCAGGAGAACTCCTCAACAATTAACGGCCCAGCATTGGGAAAAGCAATATTTTGTAAAAGGTTATAAGTAGTTGACATTTAGGCTCTTGTAACTAGGTAAATTAAAAATCATCCAACTAAACAGAGTGAAAAAAATACTTTTTAACAAAAAATTAAACCGACTCCCAAAAACACTGCAAAGTGAATAATAACTTTAATTTCGGAAGTCGGTGCCAAAAACGAAAAAACAAAACTAAAGACACCGACTACCGAAATTAAAGTTATTATTCACTTTGCAGTGTTTTTGGGTGTCGGTTTAATTTTTTGTTAAAAAGTTTTTTTATTTATTTTTAAAGACCTGTCTATGGCAGTTATTCGACTGCCGGCGAGAAAACGAATAACTATCGGCGATTTAATCGCTCAGGAAACGCACAATAAAATATACATCCCATGTAAACGAAAAAGATGCATATATGTTGCTCTACACTGCACACTAAAACAGAGTATTACCTACTCTTTGCTGCACACTGCCCGCGACGACTCGCTTCACTAGTTCTGTCGCTGAGCGACAGGAGCTGTCGAAGATAAAACTCGCTCAGCGATGCTCACTTGGCGGTCAGAACTCACGCCCAGATAGGTACCAACTAGCGGTCCAGCGGACCAACTAGCGAGTAATCGCCCGTCGCACTCGCCCCCACTCGCTTGTAGCTAGGGATGTGACATTGTACATAAATAATCGATTTTTAATTAATCGATTATTTATTTGGCATGAAAAATCGATTAATAAATAATCGATTTTTCTTAAGAAAATAATCGATTTTGATATATTAATCGATTTTTCCTAATTTATCAATTAATTTCAAAATAAACGCCATAAATATTAAATCAATATATTTATTAATTAAAAAATAAAAAAAAAACAGAAATAGTAAGTTTTCAAGTCGACGCGTATATTGTTTCTTTATGTATGATCAATTGATCACCGATTACTCGAAAACGGCTCAACCGATTTGAAAAATTCTTTTTGTGTTTGAAAGCGTATATATACTTCAAAGTTGGTCGCATTGTCACCAAATCAGGATCTGATGATTGGATTTTGGAGAAATCAAAGGAACTCTTCAAATATTATAGGCACACCTGATTTGAGTATTTTTTATGTGTAGTTACTTGTGTAGTTGCATTCGAAAAGTACTGAAACTACTCAATATATAAGTAGGAATAATAAGTATTTCATGCGTTCCGTTTCGATTACTTGAATATGGTTATTAGGCACAATATGCTCATCACAATGCATATGGTGAAGTGAGCTAATGATGAAGTACCAAGAGAACTCCTCAACAATTAACGGCCGAGCATTGGGAAAAGCAATATTTTGTAAAAGGTTATAAGTAGTTGACATTTAGACTTTTGTAACGAGGTAAATTATAAATCGACCAACCAAAAAGAGTGAAAAAACTAGCGACTACCGCAATTAAAGTTATTTTTCATTTTGTAGTGTTTTTTGGAAGTTGGTTTAATTTTTTTGGTAAAAAGTTTTATTTATATAATCTACACAAATTAAAGTTTTATAACAATCAAATTATAAAAAGTTTCAATTAAATTTTTTTCACACAAAATCAACAAAATTTAATTATTCAAATAAAAAAAAAACAAGAAATCCGTACGTAACGAGTTCAGGAATAACAACTTAGGTAAGCGTTTGGATAATATTCGGCTTACGGGTGTTTGTATATGGCGCCAGCTTTCGACAATTTTAACAATCTCTCTCCAGCAGAGAAAGCAGCAGGCCGAAGCATCCGAAATAACGAGACTTTTAATAACACTAAACACTTTTTGTCTCGAAAAACTTTCGAAATTGTCATTTGAACAATGAAGTTTCACCAACGAATTAGGAATGAGATATATGTCGGTAAAATAATACAATTCGTTGACTAACTCCATCTAGTGAATGTTAAACTAAATGAATCAACTAAACTGTTTCACAGAAGGAATGCCATCATAGATGTACAGATAGCGTTAATGCAGTATTATGGAGATAGTATTCTTTGGTAGTTCGTGTTCCGGGCTCCGGGCCAGAAGACCAAACTTAATGTTGGGGGTTGCAGACGAAAAATCGGTAATAATTGATTAAGTGATTATAAAAAAATCGCTTATTAATCGATTATTCATAGAAATAAAATCACTTATAAAAATCGATTTTTCTTTTGATAAAAATCGATTTTTAATCGATTATTTCCATAATCGATTATTTTTTCACATCCCTACTTGTAGCCCAGCGACAAAGCTATCGGAACTACACGCTCGCTGCTCGCCAACTCGTTTTCAGATCGTTCGGCCAGTCGAGGTAGGGAGCTAGCTGCTACTCCAGTTTTTACTGACGATCATGTGACGCATAAAGATGCCAGCCAAAGAATTTGTGACGGAACAGTTCGAAAGTTAGAAGCATTTATTTAAGGCCGAACGACCTGATATCAGAACATTCGGCCAACCTGAATCTTCATAACTGAGGACCTCAGAGAAACTGTTACTGAATAAAGATATAGTGACGATTTGCTGACAAACAACCACTGCTTTACTTTTACTGGTAATGCCACCGGTTCAAAGTAAAATGAATTTTAGTTCCTGGAATATCAGGACGTTCGGCCAACGTGATCTCCATAACTGAGGACCTGAGAGAAACCGTTAATTAATAAGATTAAGTGACGAGACTGAAACGAATTTTTATTGCTTTATTTCTTTTTGTGACGGTCCTTTTAAATAATAAAATGAAAAATTAACATATAACCTCAAAACATTGGGATTATCGATTCCTCCACAACGAAGAAGCCTAAAAGACTCATTAAACCCCTGATGTGTTATAGGTTTTCAGTCCAATGGTGTGAGTATTTTTTGTTGATTCAAGATTAATCTATAAAAATGCACTATGGCGGATGGTGACTGAAATAGGGTGACCATGTATTCCAACGAAACAAGTATTTATCATGTGGGTACCTATTTATCTACTGAATGAAGCAAAACACGTCGAAATAGTTGAAATAAGGTGACGATGTAGATATTGTAACAAAATAAATAGATACGCGGATGGAGGAGTATGAAATTTGTCACAGTTAAAATTTATTTGGAGAAGTAGTGCAGATAACTAATATTTAATATAATATGCATTAGAAATAAATTGTTATAAAAAAAACATTACACACACCATTATGTGTTATGATGTGGCCTCTTTACTTTGACTGACTTTACTTCTGTGTCTGTCACTGTCACATGAATAAAAATAATTGGGGCGCGCCAAAGTTCACCTAAATTTTCAACTCCGATAATTGGAAACCCTAAAATGTTCTTCCTAACATTTTTCATCCTAACAATCACAATTTCTAACTACTCTGTATCTAATGTTCATAATTCCGAAGCATTCAACTTCATAATGTCAGTAGCAATAAACATCTATTATACTTTTATTTGTTTTCCTATATTTTCTCAACATAACCATCTTTAACACTATTATTCAAAGTTATATCTTTTTTGTTTAGATTTCTTTCGTCTTCTTTAATTTTATTTATAGCGGTATGTACCTGCAAAGATAGGTTAGGTTAGAACTGTGACCAACGACGCGCGAGCCGAGCGAGCGAAGCGAGCGGTGCCGCGGCAGCGGCCGGCGAGCGCTACCTTAACATGTATTTTTTATTACGTTTGGTAAAGGTTTCTTTCTGAGTATGACTGAAAATATTATGGTAATTATGTTTAGGGATAAAAGCGTTATGATAAAAATCAGTAGGAGTTTAAATATATTTACATTAATGATATTACAGTTTTCGGAAACATGAATGTTATGAACAACACCGGTAGCACTACAAATAGTATGAATGAAAACTTTAGGATGAAAAATTTGAGGAAGAGTGATCATTCGGATTACAAATCATTAGGAAGAACAATTTCGGGTAAAGAACTTTAGGTGAGCCAATATGGAACCAAATAATTGAAACTATCGATCGAATTTCGACCAATAAGCGACCGCTATAGGTTACGGCCGCTTCCTATAATATATCTCAATTCCAATCTTGATCCCGACCCTTGTCTGTAACCAATCAACGGCCGAGTTTGTCAATCTGAGTCTTTGAGAGGGCGAATCCGTCAATTGGGATTGAGATATACCTACTATAGAATTTTGGCTTAAATCAAGGTGCATCTGTTACGATAGATGGCGTGCAATGGAAGGACCGCGCTTACCATAGATGCATTTTTGATACTTCACACCTACGTAACAAGGTTCATTTTTGTGTGCAATGTCAGTTAGTGAGTGTATGTTTTGGAACACAGAGCCAAAAATTTGTTTTCCGTGTGTTTACCATTATTATAACGGCGTGGCCGGGCGGCTGGATAAATAAAATAAAATAAAGTAGGTACATGTGCAGTGATACTATCCAGAGTGGTAAGTAATTGAATAAGATATGTGTGAAACTTACGTTAACTCTATACCTACATGTTGCTGGATCTATCTATACCTATACAGTGAGTCTTCAATTCTAAAAAGTACAAATTATTATGTACCTAACTACCTACCCCTTTTTGTGGATGATTGAAATGATTACAATTAAAGCATTTTTTTGTTGTGTACCTATTTATTTAAGTATTCTTGTACTTAGTAAAATTTCCAATCTCCAATGTCAGTCACCTTTCCACTTTTGTGTGCCCTTAGCCAAAATAGACTCGACTAAAATAACAAAAACTTCACAAGTGGACACTGGTATGCTGGCATCAGCTCAACGTTGCTTGTACATAATTTAGTATGTATTACGAAGGTAATTAAGTACTCGATAAATACTTGTTTCGTTGGAATACATGGTCACCCTATTTCAGTTGCCATCCGCCATAGTACATTTTTATAGATTAATCTTGAATCAACAAAAAAACTCATACCATTGTACTGAAAACCTATAACACATCAGGTGTTTTACGAGTCTTCTCGGCTTCTTCGTTGTGGAGGAATTGATAATCCCAATGTTTTGAGGTTATATGTTACATTTTCAATTTACTATTTAAAGGGGCCGTCACAAAAGAAAATAAAGCAATAAAAGTTCGTTTCAGTGTCGTCATTAAATCTTTATTCATTAACGGTTTCTCTGGGCTTCTTCCTTGTGGAGGAATCGATAATCCCAATTTTTGAGGTTATATCTTAATTTTTCATTTTATTATTGAAAAGGACCGTCACAAAAAGAAATAAAGCAATAAAAATTCGTTTCAGTCTCGTCACTTAATGTTTATTCATTAACAGTTTCTCTCAGGTCCTCAGTTATGGAGATCACGTTGGCCGAACGTCCTGATGGTTCAGGAACTAAAATTCATTTTACTTTGAACCGGTGGCATTACCAGTAAAAGTAAAGCAGTGGTTGTTTGTCAGCAAATCGTCGCTACATCTTTATTCAGTAACAGTTTCTCTGAGGTCCTCAGTTATGGAGATTCAGGTTGGCCGTACGTTCTGATATCAGGTCGTTCGGCCATAAATAAATGCTTCTAACTTTCGAACTGTTCCGTCACAAATTCTTTGGCTGGCATCTTTATGCGTCACATGATCGTCAGTAAAAACTGGAGTAGCAGCCAGCTCCCTACCTCGACTGGCCGAACGTTCTGATGTAGCTCTACTCGCCACTCGTTGATCGTCGGCGGCGAGACAACTGCCTATAGATACCACACAAGTATAGGTTTGATGAAAAAATTATTTTTAGTTTCAGTTCAGACAGACATGACTAAACAATAAGGGTTCCGTTTTTTGCCATTAAAAAAATCTGTATTGCAAATCTAATACGCCTGCCAAAATACAAGTGTTATGACTTCAGCGATCATGTAGTTGGTATGTCGGCGAGTTACTTTTTTGAAGAGTATAGAAAACATCAATGGATATCCGTCAAGTGGCTAGTAACTACTAGTGTAACCAGTCTGTCCGCGGTGCACGTGACGGGCAGCCGCCGCACTGCGAGCCGGCTCTCACAAGTTGTAGTCAGCCATATCCACTCATGCGCCTACGCTCAACATATGAATAAGGAAATACAATAATTAAAACCAGTAGTAATACTTCTTTTATGGTGAACAGTTTATTTTTTAACATTATCAACAAAGAAAAATAACATTGAAATAATAAATAATTGAACTTATAAGAATACCAAGCCAACGCTATTATTCTTAACTTTTGCTAGGTGCCTACACACCAATGGACTATACTACAGTCTCAAAAATAGATCAACTATGTCTAATAAGTACACGGGGACCGACGAAGGGCAGAGCCCTCGCGCTCCACGCTCTGTCCACGAGCCTTGCACGTTATATAATAAACTCTATCATAAATAATAATCAACAAAATAATAGTATCACATTATTTCAACATTTGTACCACGGTTAGATTGGGAAGTGCGAGTTGAATATGTACTTACTACATATGACACTATTATACATGGTGCGGCACACTTAACCACCACCTTGCTTTCAGTAAACTAGAAGCTTCGAAACAACTGTATTGGCCTCCAAACACGGGATCCATGAAACTAATAGAAGTATTAAGTATAAATAGGTAAAGTATGCACGTACCAACTGTTAAGAAACTATTTGGTTTTGAGAATAGGTAGGTATAGTTGAAGGCTTCCAGACTACATGTTACTTGTATAAGTAGCTAAACGGACTATAACAAACATGATCAGAGCGCCGGCATGCAAACTTATTGCCGGCTTTGTGTAAGTTGCACGAGGCATTAAAAATGAGGAACACTCCATGTCATGTTAGTCCACGTAGGGGACAACCACATTATCTATTACTTTATCATATCGGGCAAGTAGTTTACTAAGGTAAACCAAGTCGCTTCTCGTGTCTGTCTGTTTGTCGGTTATGTTTCACCGTCATAGAGGATTTAAAGTAGATACACGAGTACCTACAGCCTCCGGACTCGTACTCATTTTTGTGTGCCACTACTACACACAGTAGTTTTTCTTTGGCACCCTTTATTTTGGGTCGCCGCGAGTCCCGGTGCCCTGGAGCACGTGACGGAGGCTCCAGCGCCCGGGCAACTCCCAAAAGTTTAAAGCTAATCGCGGTAGACAGGCTCACAGCCGCCCGGCTTCAAGCGATGCCGAACGACGCAAGACTTCTTGAAAAATAATAAATATTGAGCAAAAAGTGTTTGCATAAACAATTATAAGTACACGATGTAGCAACTAAGACTAAGTAGTTACACAGTTTTTTATACTCGATCCACAGCCACTTTACACGCATGAATAACTTATTAGATAAATATCATTTACTAAGGCTTATACATACTAAACGTCAATTATAAATAGTTCATATCCGGTTATACCTACCTAACTGACACCAGCTTACTACGATATGTGATTGTGTTAGCTAGCAGCCGAGCGGCGCGTGACGTGCGCTCTCGCTCGCCAGCTGGCAGATGCGCGCCGTGGTGGACATGTGTGCTCGGTGCTTGTTGCCGGTGACACACTGCTCGTTCGCGGGGACGAGGGTAAACTATCGACCAACTCAACTTTAATGAATCTAATTTGACTCATAACAGTGAGTTGGGCAGACTTTCTATACGTACTTTAAGTTTTTTTAACCGTAGTTAAAACTTGAAACTCTATGGACGAACAAATTATTATTTAAAGCTTCAAGCAAATGTCGTATTATGAGCGGTCAGTGCCGGATGAGGGTCATCTACCCGGGCAGTGGCGCCTCGTCGTAGAAGTCGGGCTCGTCATCCTTGTCGATGTCTTTCTGGGCGCCGTCCAACTGTAAATATTATAGTCTTGGTATTATATCTAACATATTCAAAACTGTGTACCACTTGCTACGAACATTAATTATGCGGAAGGATGAGTGCAGTGCAGAGCCCTAATATAATAATGCATTAGACATTATATTAAATGAACCTTAGTAATAATAATACCTAATAATTTAAATAATTATTATTGAAGTTCATTAAGGAATCCATAGAATTCTTAGTGAAAGAGAATTACAAACGAATGTTAGTGTTTTAATAACGCCTTAGTAAAATTACAAGTACCCTTTAAAAACTGCAAATACAAAGGAATGGGTGTAAACATACCGCTCTGAGCTGCAGCGGTGTGAACACGTAAGCCAGCGTCATGCGCAGGGGCACCATCATGACCAGGAAGAACGGCATGGCCAGCGAGAAGCGCGACGACTTGATGGCGTACAGCAGCGCCAGCCCCGCCGCCTGGATCAGCGTGTACGTGTGCATCTTGAGCGTGGGCACCCGCCGCACGTACGGCACTTGCGGGTGGTGCTTCACGGGCTTGAACAGCAGGATGCAGCGGTCCCAGAACTGGATGCCGCCGAGCGCGGAGATGCCCATGTACAGGAACACGCCGAACAGCACGGCCATGGGCACCAGGCGCAGCCAGCGCGCCGCCACCACCGACACGCCCACCAGCAGCGCCACCAGCAGCGCCGTCAGCCGCTGTTCTGTACGCGCACAGCGAGCCGGGGATTACTAACATGTCCACAGTGTATGTAGCTCTGTTCATTAGTGTGTAAGTGGACAATGCATGTGATGCGGCGCACGTACCCTTGACCTCGACGATGTGCGGCTTGTCGCCGGGCGCGTGCGTGGTAGACATGACGGTGAGCGCCGCCACGTGGCTCACGGAGCGCACGGTGGCCACGCACTGCCACGGCGCGCCGAACAGCCCGCACATGGCGTTCACGGACGACATGATCACGATGTCCATGTGGAAGCCACTGCCCTTCTTCAGCTTGCGCTCCGGCTTGTCGATGATCAGCCTGCGCACACAACACCTCACTACTACTCTGCTCGCATGTCCGTAGTTTTTTTATGTACTACATGTGACATTCAATGCAGTTAGTCTCGTTCGCTTTTGCATTCATTGTTGAATTGGCTCAGCTAAAGTTTCCAAAGTTCATTAAATATATACTAATGATTTCCGTACATTAAAGACAGTTATTATATTCAATATTTTCGCATGAGTTTTATGGGGATTGCAGGTACAGTCGCTTGGCACTATACGGTATACTGGCAGTCATCTTACTCTGCGATGTGAGTCTCCATAAAGACGATAATGTAGACCATGAGCGCAGGCAGCCCCATGGCGAAGGCGGCCCAGGCGGGGATGGTGCTGAGCCCGTCGTTGAGCGGCACGAACCACGAGCGCGGCGCCGTGGGGCTCAGCCCCTCGGGCACGCGCAGCGTCTCGGTCCACACGGGCACGGCGCACGACAGCCCCACCATCAGCACGATCGCGATGGGCACGCCGAAGTCACCCAGCGCGCGCCGCGCCTGCTCGAATGTTACATGTACCGCATTATAAAAATATTACAAATATTCTAACCTAACCTCCGTCCGACCCCGTGCTTGTGCTCTGGCAAAGCTCCATTCTCACAATGGAAATTGATAAAATTTATAATTACCTACTAGTTAGAAGCTTTCTGTTGGTACATACTTAGCCGAAAGTATCTAAGTAATAATTTTCTAAAAGTTAGATACAGATGGGTCTGTCACACACTAACAGTTCACTCTGAAGGAACAAACAAAATCACGAAATGTGTCGCGGTTCTCACCCGAAACACTGAGACGCTGCGGTGGATACCAGGACACAGCGGTTTATTGGGGTTTAATCAGCAGTGCTACGCTACAGCAGTACACACACTCACAAGCAGCAACATGATGAGCGCCTACTTCCTCAGGTCAAACATGCGCTCGGTTGCGTAAACTAACACCGAACACTGACAAACGTCCAGGAACACATGGGAGGCTAAATCTGTTCCTGTAGACTATAGGATAATTGGAGTAACGGTTGCCATAGACCCAGTGCGGAGACCAAATCCCAATAAATACTCTCACTGTGTGACTCATAAGTGCGCTCAACCCAGATCCTTGTACTCGAAGCTAGGTATGGAATGTTTACGTAGCAATCGGACGCTACAAGTTGCAGATGAGTCATTGGGCAGTGAAGGAAAGTGACGAGGAGCCGGGCTCGGCGGTACTCACGCTGCGGCCGAGGAACTTGCCGTTGCGGAAGATGCGCAGGTAGTAGGCGATGATGAAGGTGGTGAGCGTCAGCATGGTGCACCACAGCGCCGTGTTGGGCTGCGGCGGCATGGCCACGTGCTCTGCGACGCACATGTAATCACATTACGAAAACGTCTTTTAGCGTGTTGCTGGATTGCCTACTGAGAATATGATTATTTTACTATAAAATTTCTTTTACGCTAATTTTTATCTGAAAAGTTAAATCATAGACTAACTATAAAATTCTAATGAACACTACGGATTTTATATGTATTTTCAAATTGATTTTCGCTTTCACTTAAACGAAAGCTTGTTTATCTCATAGAAAGCTATGTACCTAATACCTTCTAAAACAAATACAAAAAACTTAGAGGGTGGAACCGTTCAATGTCAATTTCTTATAACACTTATAGTGCTATTTCTTAGAACGGGGCACAAATGGAAATCGGTTTTTCTTTAATTATACAAAACAAAAATCTACAAGACACAGCCGTGTCCCACTGAAACCGAAAACCACTAAAATAATGGGCAATCTCATGTATTGAACATTGTGACTAGCGTAGTGTGCCGCCGTGGTAAGGCCTAGGCGTCAGTACCTAGCATTTTTAGAAAACTGGTTTATATCTCAATGTATTCAAGTACCTATACAAAACCGGTTTTCCTTCTTGTTTAGGTTACGGTGACACCGGTGGCCCAATTGCGTCACGTTTTTAGCAAAGGCAGTGCAGTGTCCGCTAGATTCGCGTCTCCACTAATATCCGAATTGAGTAACATCAATATTAATTACAATGACAAGCAATAGCAATCGTTTTCATGAAGGAGGCTAAAGTCATGATTGCATTATTTCATTGTACTGTTTTAGCGATTAACTAACGTGTTTATGTGACTCTGTCACCCAACCATCAACATATATTATTATTATATATATATATAAGTATGTTAGAGCTACTCTATTCACCGTGCTAATTAGTCTGTAAGCTAATCTATTACAAGTTTACTCCACAGTCGTCTCGCTAGTGACGACCAGAATAAACGTCTTCTTTTAATGTAAACATCTATTTCACAAATAAACTGATTGATTGATTGAAAGGCATTTTTCGATACCTAATATTGATGCTCAATTGAAGTTACGGTCGTAATGTAATGGTTGGTATCGTACCCCTATGAACCATGAGGCTTCAGTTGTTAGGCCATATACTCATACGCATGATATTGCTGTCGCTCACACCTTATGTTGAGGTGGTTGAATGTAACGTTGGTGGTACCTGTTACTCCTGCTAGAGTGGAGTTGGCGAGCAGCGTGGAGTTGGCGAGCAGCGTGGAGTTGGCGAGCAGCGTGGAGTTGGCGAGCAGCGTGGAGTTGGCGAGCAGCGTGGCGTTGAGCGGCGCGGGGTTGGGCGCGGCGGTGGCCGCGAGCGTGGAGTTGTCGGGTGCGTAGTAGTGCAGGAGCGGGTGCGCGCGGAACACGTTGATGAGGCTGGTGACGGGCTCACCGATGAAGATCAGCGAGATCAGGAACGCGAAGATGTCCTCCGTGAATCTGCACGTCGCCCACCGGCCTCGTCGTTATTACCCACGGTTAGAGATGCGGCATAATATGCTAATATAATAGCATAATATAACATATTATGTTATATTGTACAAGTGTGCGCGCCAAATCAGGTGCACTAACTGTTGCTTGAGGGTTTTTTGAGGTACAGGCGGTTCCATACCACCCATTCAGATCAGAACTCTGGGGTCCTATTGCGAAATTTTGCGTAACTCGATATTGGAACGAACTGGGAATCGAACCCAGGATCCCACGCTTGGCATTCGCGCTTCCGACCACCAAACTGGATTGTTAGTACTCGTAGTTGCTGCTTGTCTCTGTAGTCGTTCGACATGCAGTTTTCATTGCCGTCATGTGATGACATGAGAGACTCGATCCAATAAAACAATAAAGCTGTTTGCGGGCACCTGGTGATCTTCTTTACGGCGACACTGCCTTCGACGGAGGCGACGGCGAGCGCGATGACGATCATCCACAGGCCGCAGTACATGCGCGCCGTCAGGAAGTCGAACCCGTTGGAGTGGCAGAAGTTGGCCAGCGACTCGTCCAGCAGCAGCAGCGGGCCCGTGGCGCCCGTGATCATCATGGGCTGCCCCGCCACCAGCGCGAACAGGATGCCGCCGGCGCACGTGAACACCTGCGCACGCCACGCGCCTCATCTTACTGTACAGGCCTTCACTCTCGTGCAATATACAGTGTGAGTCTTTATAATGTGCACGTATAGAAATGAGGAAATCTTTACTTCATTTTATCGCCGGTAAAAGTATTAAAAAAATCTAAATATATATTTTTTTAATATTTTGTTCGCTATAGTGACCCCAGTGTAAACAAAACGGTATACTTAAGTTTTAAAATAAATGACCTATCATGTTGAATCAAACTCCATAATGATTGGAAGTAAATAGGCGTCCTCATTAAATGAAAATTATGGAAAAAACACTACCCTCAATTAAAAATAAACGTTTTTTTTTTTCAAAAATCTTTATTTTTTTCATTAATTATATGGAATTTTTCAAAATTTTGTTCGCTGCTGTGACCCCAGTGTTAACAAAACATGTAACTTTTAAAATAAATGTTCTATCACGATGAAACAAACTCCATACTAATGATTGGAAGTAATTAGGTGTCCTCATAAAATGAAAATTATGGAAAAAAAACTACCCTCAATTGAAAATAAACATGTTTTTTTAGCAAAAATCTGTTTTCTGTTTTCATATTTTCTTACAATAATTGTAAAATTTCTGAATAAGTCGCCCCCACGACTGCCTGTTTGACGTCTATTTATAACATAATTCAAGGTCCCTTCGGTTGGTCCTATCTCCCCGCACCCCGACCCGCGCACATTCACAACAAAATTCACAAAAAAAGGTTACCTTTTTTTTACCAAATTACATTTGGCAAATCTTCTGTTTGGTTTAATCAAAACTAAAAAACCGTTGTATTTGTACGACAAGCTTGAGTGGACAAGAAGAGGTCATAGAAACCGGCAGGGAAGCCTATGTTCTCAGAGCCTTTTGACACCACATTACAAGTCAGCAGCGTTCAGAGGTAGTTTTCGGTATGCGGCGAGTAAATGTTGGAATAATATTCCCCCACCTATAAAATACTGTGGAAGTAGGCCAACATTTAAGTTAAAACTAAAACAGTATTTACTCGAACATCAAGAACAATATGAGAATATTAAAATAAATTCATCTGCGATTTGAGTACTTACCGACTGCCGTCTCCTTGTTTTGGAACACTGGTCATTATTTAATTATTCAATTTTATTAATTTCTACAATTTTAATTATTTATATTCCGATTTAATTTAATTTTAATTTATTGATTATATTGATATTAATATATATGCATATTAATTACGCGTAATTCAATTTTTTGTCGTTCAAGCGGTGTTAAATGAAATGTTTACGCGTGTGTATTGCACGTTCGAGCGTGTGGCATCCGTGGGCTGCGGCTGAAAATCAGCGTTAGGTGGTAATATTTAGCATTGTCACCTGACATTATGCTGAGCTGAGGCCCTTTTGGCACAACGAATTTTTTTTATTTTTAATGTTCTCTATAATGTGTTTTCTATGTGCCAGTAAACGCAATTTTCTTTCTTTCTTTCTTTCTTTACCTACCTGCTAAACAATAGTGCGTAGCCATGCGCTGGGCCTTTCTTTGACAGTTTATAAGAAATGTTTGAAATACGCAGTTTTTACTATTAGGTGGCTAATACTATGAAAAATAAAGTAATAAAAAGGTAGGAATTAGGGGCGAATTATTGAGAAATTTTACGATTATTGTAAGAAAATATGAAAAAAAAAAACAGAATTTTGAGGGTAGTTTTTTTTCCATAATTTTCATTTTATGAGGACACCTAATTACTTCCAATCATTAGTATGGAGTTTGTTTCATCGTGATAGATCATTTATTTTAAAAGTTACATGTTTTGTTAACACGGGGGTCACAATAGCGAACAAAATTTTGAAAAATTCCATAGTAATAAAAAAAAATAGATTTTTCTTTACATTTTACCGTCAATAAAATTAAGTAAATATTCCCTTATTTCAATTTATGCACATTATAAAGACTAACACTGTATTACATACCACACCGTATGTAATATACTCCTGCAGAGCTGGTGCACAAAGCTAAGAGTCATGGCGCCCTTCAATGCGGGTTTTATGATCCGACCGAGTATCTATTCTTGATTTTGATATAAGGATGAAATTAATTTTAAGATGTGTAATTCTAAGTTAGTCTGAACACACAGGGAAAGATTTTTAGCTGTGAGAGTGTGAGTAGAGTTTGTTATACTTATCTTAAAATAGCAATTCGACCCTTTGAAATGAAGTTTCGTACAATGCCATAACATTTTTTGGAAAATCTCTTGTTTACTCAAAATAAAAGTACCGCACTTGACGTACACATTACAGGAAAGAGGTACTTGTTAATTATTCTTTCCAAAATAGTAGTAATATCCGGAATAAATTCCGGACATTTGATGAAAATTCCTGACTTTCCTGTAAATATAATATTTAATGTCATTATGCATAGTGTATGTGGACGAACGATGCAAATTCTAGAATTTTCTCGCCTCCGCGCGGAAGCTAATGACTGTTAATATTATAATACGTCATTGCCATCGGGGAACAATGTGTTCACAAATCTACAACATCGATTAAATAAAGATATTATCGGAGTTGGCTGCCCAGCTCATTTACTACACAGCAGCGTGCAGAATGGAACCGACGCACTGAACATGTATGTGGAAGTATTGGTGAAGAAACCTTTCAATTATTTTTCTCTTTACACTGTCCGAGGCACTGAAAACCATTTGCGAATACATTGATGTTAATTATGAGAAGTTACTGTCACACAGCAAGACAAGGTGGCTGAGTAATGCCAATAACCAATGGACAATTATTCTAAAGGCAGCTGGACCAGGAAAACTTACAATTAACTAAGATATGCTCTTATATATTATTTGCCATGCAGGCATAAAATGCTAATGTTGAAAGGGTTTTTTCCTTGATGGGAACTCAATAGTCAAAAGAAAGGAACAGACTTTCTGTAGAGTCTGCCAAGTCGATTCTATTAACGCAGTATAATTTTAAAAAATTAGTTGCTAAATGTTCTACAAAACCATTATCAAAGATCCGGAAGTGTTGAAGAATATTTCTGAGAGCACTAAATATCAAAAAAAAATAACTTACGTTATTCCCGTTAATTTCGAACATCCCATAAACTTTGTTAGTACACTGTTTAATGCACGCTAAGCGGCTTGCGAAGTTAATAACTTGAAAACAACATAATCCGGACCCCAAGCACTTTTAAATGTAGTGCTATTTTAAATTATTTTTGTGATCATTATGAATAATAACGGTTAGATATCCTGGCATTTCGGCTTACCAGAGTCTCGGAGATGCCGATGTTACCGTAGGTCTTCTCGGCGAGCAGCCCGCCGAACGTGATGGCGGACGACAGCGCCGCGAAGTACATGAATATGGTGGCTGCCACGCACTGGCCGTTGAGCGCGTCGCGGAAGTCGGACGCGTAGTGCGGGTAGCGGCGCCGCATGTCGCGCAGCACGCCTGCGGGCAGGGGGCGCTGTAGCGAGCGGGGCCAGGGGGCAGGGTCGGGGGGGGGGGGGGGGGGACCGCACTCACCTCCAAACAGGCGGCCCGTGCGGACGAGCGGGTCGTCGTGCTCCTTGCTGGGCAGGCCGCCCGCCTCGGCGGCCAGCAGCGCTTTCTTCTCGTCCAGCGGCGCGGGCGCCTCGCCGGCCGCGCGCTTGCGCTCCAGCGCGTCACGCTTGCGGCGCCGGATCATCTCGCTCTTGGCGCGCAGCTCCTCGAAGGGCAGCAGTGCCTGGCGCTCCCAGTCGCCGGGCGGCAGCACGATGGAGTCGTCCAGGAACTCGTTGATGGCGGACAGCAGCTCGCGCCGGTCGTCCGCCTTGTAGGCGATGGAGTGGAACGCCGGGTTGGACATGAGCGTGGAGATGGAGCGGCCCACCTCGTGGTAGTCCAGGTCGGCGCCGCTGGGGCCCAGAAGGATGAACATGAAGCGCACCGGCACCGGCACCTCGGTGATGGACGGCATGAGGATGCCCTGCGCCAGGCGCACGAAGGCGATGGTGGGCTGCTCCAGGAAGCCCACGGCGCCCACCAGCACGGTGGTGGCCTCGGCGTCGCCGGGGATGCGCTTGAGGATGGAGTCGTTGTGCGGGCGGCGCAGCTCGTCCTGCGAGCCGGCGTCGGCCGCCAGGTACTCCACCTCGCGCGCGTCCAGCGCTCCCGCCGACGACTTGTTGCGCAGCTCGGCGCGCTCCAGCGGCAGCGCGTACGAGCTGCGGCGGCGCCGCGGGTCCGCCAGGTTCTGTGCACGACCACTCCGTCAGCACGACGCTCATAACGGTTACCAACTGGTCTAGCCACTTGTTCACGATATTTACATAATTTCCCAATCATTACAGGTATTTAATCTTCGACCAGAAAGAGGGTTCTCAATAAAAAAAGTAATTAAAAAAATTAAAAAACCCGACTGCAACCTTATACTAAAACTAACTGAAAAGCTATAATAAAAACAAGCCCATTTTAAATTAAATAACTTTTATTTAATTTAAAATGGGCTTATTTTATTATAAAAAAAGTATTAGTATTAGTATTTAGTATAAGGTTGCAGTCGGGTTTTTTAATTTTTTTTAATTACTTTCTTTTATTTCTAGCTTTTTAGTTTGCAAATGTGAAAGATTTCGCAGACGATTTAGTTCTTGATACGTGTTTTTTTCGATTTGTCACTTCGAATTACTTTTAACCGTATAAGTTGTATATATGTTTGTAATCGCCTTTTAAAACCCTTTATTTTGATACCCCACTCGATAGGTTTTGAGAAAAAAAAAACTTTTTTGAGGGCATAATATGGCGCCAAAAATCCGCCATTTTGTTTTTTTTTATATTTTATTTTGATATACCCAGTGTCACTTTCACAGTCAATACGAATCTAACGATACCTCTCAAGCTAAAATCTGTCGAGCCGTTCAGGCCACAGAGCGTGCCAAACAATTATACATACATACATACTCTCGGAAAACATAACCCTCCTTCTGGCGCAGTCGGGTAAAAAGATACCCATATGAAGCATAAAACGGAATTATATCAATTCAAATTTGCTACACATTTATAAATAATCCTGATAGAACTCATAGAATAGTAGCAGGTATTATACATACTGATAAAACTTGTCCATAAAGCCCGCGAACTGGTCGCGCCGCGGTATGTCGCGCGGGTTGCTAGCTCAGTGTTACTGCTACCGGTACAAGCGCCGGCTGTCGGAAGGACAACGCTCAAGAAATGGAAATTAATAAATTTCGCTGATCAATGTGAAACTTGTACGTACACAACTTAGCTACATACATTGTAAATATAAAAAAATTTATATCACTTTAGAGTTCTCTAATTTTCTTACTGTTTTACTTTTTGTTGTTATAAGGACAGCTTAGTTCAAATTCACATTTAAAAAAGAAACCTCTATTAGAAATGCCATTAATTCAAGGTTTGGAATTATGTAAGTATCTACCTACTTTCACCGGTTTACTTGACATTTTCAAAACTTGCCCTGAATAGGTTAAGTGCACGTTAAAGATTTCATAGAATTTTTTAAAGCTTAGTTTAATTAACTTGAAATTTGACAATTATAATCTAAAAACCGGTGGAACCCGGCTTGTATGGCATCATGCAATCCACGCGACATATCTATCGACCAAAATCATAACACGTAACGATGTTTTGTCGGACCGTAGGTACATTATAGTAGTTGCATCCTGTCTATAGTGCAATTTGTGGCTAGACCAAGTGGGAACTTAATGGCATATACCTACATATGAAACTAATTTATACAAATGGTTCGATTGCAACAAAATAAGCTCTCAAATACACTCAAAACCAATAATGAAGCTTCATGTCTATGTTTATTTACTTGTTTTGATTTCAATCAACTTTTCAGTAAGTATGAGTCACACTATACGCAAATGCATTGTCGATGTCGGTTGTGAATAAATGTATGCAGCGATGCTAATGTAGATGTCCGTGGTGGAGCCGCGGCGCCGAGCTGTGAGCTGTGAGCTGTGAGCTGTGAGCTGTGCGCCGCGAGCTGTGCTCACGTCGCGGTCCCCACCGGAACATGGGATGCGTGATCCACAAACAATCAACCGAATGACGTGTTCTCTTGTGTCATCTGAATGATGTGTTCTGTTTTGTATTGGCATTCCTGTTCAATTTTTAATATTTAATTTGAATAATTTTTTTTACGACAATACTATATTAATCGCAATTGCACTACGTGCAAGCAACATTTAATACCTAATTACTTTTTTATAACCTGTGGAACATGTTTGCACTTGCTCACTTAGTATTTATTGTTTGTGTTTATTGTAGTGTGTAACAGTTTATTATCTAGAATAAATAACATAATAATGAGCCATTAATGTAATTAGATAAAGTGAGGGTGTGTCCCACGTAGCGCGCGTCTGTCATTCAGTTCCTGATGACAGTGCTGATGCTGACGCGCGGAATGTTGGTGAACGGGCGCCGTCACTTGACGCTGATCATCTCTTGACTGCCAGTGGCTTACGTTAAACATTCTATGTTGAAATGTTTTTGATGGTGTGGTGTTGATTGGTTAGTAAAAACAAGATTAACATTATTCTTGTTGTACATATTTTGAAAGAGTTTCTATAGAGATCGGATCTACCTACATACCTACATTTTGGTACCTACGTGTAACTAGTGACATGTTTTGAATTAATGCTTTGTGTGCATGAGTTTGAGCTTTATACCCAGAGTCAAACTATGGGTAGGTATGTGTTTATGTTAATGATTGGGGAGCATGGCAGCTCCAAGTAGTGACATGAAGCCGCAGTAGTGATACACACGCATGAGTCGAGCTAGTGAACACAAAGATGAGAGCGGGTGCAGCCGCAGCTCGGCCCGGCCGACAGCGGCCGCTACACACTACTACATACGAGCACGCTGGCGCAGGCGAGCGTCAAGTGCGGCCTGCGCAGCGCGCGACGCGAGAGCTAACGAGCGAGGAGGCCGGGGGGCAGGCGGGAGGGGGCGGGGGGCACACTGGCGCGGGCGCGCTGCGTACGATGAGGTGCGAGCTGTGGCGCCGGCACGCCGCGCTGGCCCGCCGGCCGGCCGCGCCCGCGCTCGCCGGGCCCGTGGCGCTGCACAGCGAGCAGCGCGCGCGCCGCCCCGCGCCGCCCTCCTCCATCCACAGCGACTGCGACACAACACACACAGTCCACCCTCAACCCGCGGACCGCCTCGCCTCACTACCGTGCCTCCATTTGCAACTCGTACGACAAAAACAGGCGTCAGATAGTTATACAATAATTACGTCAACAAACCTAGAGCCAGTGAATTTATTAGGGAATCTGGAACAGGAAAAGGAGCAGGTATACCGACTTCCTTTCGTTATTTTTATTGCCAGCCCTTAAATGACCTCCACCACTTAAAGTAAGCTGCCTGCGACATTAAGTTGTAAAGTAATTAGCACGTGCATGATGCGATGCAACGTATCTCATTGGCATCAGAAGTGATACAGAACTGACCTGACACGAGCCTGGCAGGCTGCATCCTACAACGGTGGAGCTGCCGTCGGGAGCACGGCGGTATGTATGACTACTTGTCGATAAGAGGTGTTATGTCACCAGTTGTTTGTCGCGGTAGCGAGCCGAGTCCTTCATATCGGATTTGCCTTGATCGTTTTCACAAACTGACATTCCGTCGGGCACATGCCAAACGTCAGATTATCGTAAGTAACTTTCTATACACGTGACTCGCTATCTGACACGAAAAATTATCTCTTCTTTTTTGTTATCATTTTTGTACTTTTCGTGTATTGGAAACCGATAGGGTTATTGTGTCATACGACAGCTGATAAATCATTATGGCATGGGCGTCAAGGCCAAGTGGGGCAAGTGGTGCCATCTGTGGCTTCAGCTTGACCGATAAACATCGCAAAGCTTATATTGAATCGAAAATTTTGACGTTAACCAAAAGGCAGCGGGTGCATGTCTCACCTGTAGGCTGGTGTAGGACGAGTGCTTCCTGCCGCTGATGGAGAAGCGGAAACGGTCGTCGTGCACGTGCCGGTGGCGCAGCAGCAGCGAGCGCATCACCACCGGCTTGTCGTCCTCCTCGATGAGGCCCTCCGACACCATGCTCTCCACCACCCGGTACGCCACGCCAGGCAGGTCCTTTTCGTCCAGGTCCAGTAGCACCACGCCGGTCTCCAGGCAGCGCCGCAGGTTAAGCAGCGAGTGGAAGGACAGCGAGGCCACATGCGGCTTGCCCCAGCGCGCCGACCCCTCCTCTACGTCCTCCTCATACTTGATCCAACGCGCCGTCTCCTTCCATTCCGCCTCGCCGTCCTCAGAGGCCAGCAACTCGTCCAGTTGCACGAACACCTGCAACAGCGCGACAGGCATCACTAACGCCGGCTCCATCAACACCGCACGCCGTATCTCCCGATGCGGGGCGGAATACTCACCGAGTGTGGGCTGTGGTCATACATCTTCTTGTAGGCTGCATCAGTTAATAAATTCTGCACTTTATCGCCACCCTCTTTGCGGCTGACGTGAACCGTTGAACCCTGGAAGCATTAACACCATTGTACATAAAGTTTAAATAAATATATTAACAGCACTCATCACATCGAATAACGTCCTGCGTTTCGGTTGAGGAAGCCTCAGAGAAGACCTCACTCGCCGTCGCAGTTTTACTAGGTCCTGTGCTGCTACTGTTCGGAGTCCACATTGAATGGTGCCAAAGTGCCTTTGCACGCCCCAGCACAGGTGCGAAAGAACTCGGGGTGGTTTGGTTTCAATCAGTTAGAGTCTGACAAACTCTACGCCATCCCGCCCAAGGCGGTGGGCATCCATGAAGATTTCCATTCCAAAAAAGGAAAAGAAACTGGCTATTAGGACGTGATTACAGTTAGTGCGGCAGCAGCCGGCGGTGAGTGGAGATGGGGACTAGTAGGTAAGTGGTTGGAGGAGAGACTAACTCTTGGCTGGATCTTGTGGCGGCGCAGCGAGCGCGGGTCGTCGCTGCGGTGCGCGGCCAGCTCGGCGGCCAGGTCGGCGGCCTCGGGCAGGCTGTCCTCGGCCGGCTCCACCGACACGCGCCGCTCGCCCGCGCCGCGCGCGCCCTCCTGCAGCGAGTACTTACGCGGCTTGTGCGGGTGCAAGTGCTTGCTGCAACACCGACACCGACCACTCATTATCACGCACTTGTATCAAACATCTTGCCTTTTACATGATTTTTTTAATTCAACTGTAGACACTAGGGCATGAATTTCGGAATCTCGGAATATCGAAATCTGGGAACGAAAGTTCCGATGTTACGATTCCTATACTGAATACAATATCTAAATCGGACAAATTTTTATATCCGACAAAATGCTTGACGCTTTGTTGTTCTTAGAGATTTTAAAATATAAACATATCTAGTCCTTTATTCTGTTGAATTTTCTTGCACATTTTAAATTATTTATAAGTAATTTAAACTACGGAACTTAGAATCAACAAAACTTCTTTAAGCTTTGTTGATTCTGAGTGCGGTACTTAAATTAGTAATAAGTATAGGATTGTTGTTCCAAATTGTAGATTTTTCTTGCAAATTTTAAATTATAAGAAGTTTCATTGATTCTGAGTCAGGTAGTTCAATTAGTAAAAATTGGCGAAGTGCGAGTCGGACTCGCCCATGAAGGGTTCCGTGGTAACTATATTAAATATAATATACTTAATATATTTAAATGAAAAAAAAAAAAAAACAAAAAACCTTAAAAATTTCTTAAAACTAGCTTATTTACAATTTTTACAACTACGCCAAATAACTTTGTTGTTCATAGTATTTGTATGAATTACAAAGTTATATTTGCGGTTTTATAAAAAATACTGTATCTCAAAAACTGCCGACTCGATCTCGTTCAAACCAATTTTGGTTGAAAGTTTACATTAATATCTACAACATATGGTTTTTTAAGATTTTTCACTTCATTATTATAGAAGTTAGAGGGGGGGGACACACATTTTACCACTTTGGAAGCCTATATCTTTTAAACGATTAACTTTATGAAAAAGTCATTTTAGAAACCTTAATGTCATTTTTAAAGACCTGTCTATAGATACCACACACGTATAGGTTTCATGAAAAAAAATATTTTCAGTTTCAGTTCCATGTATGGGGAGCCCCCTTTATTTTAAATGTTTTTTAAATTTTCTCTTAAAATCGGAAAGCGGTTCACAGAATACATCTATCTACCAAGTTTTACATGTATAGTCCTAATAGTTTCGGAATAAAATGGCTGTGACATACGGACGGACGGACAGACAGACAGACGGACAGAGATGTCGAAACTATAAGGATTCCGTTTTTTGCCATTCGGCTACGGAACCCAAAAAAGTATAGGAATACAAACATACTTAAAAACCAATTTTTGAACCAAATTAAACAATAGATACGATTTAATGTTTTTATTAACCTCAATCCAAGCTGATATCGAATTTAGGCAATTAATAAATATTTTTTTTTTTATAAATAAAATTTGGAACGAAATTCCGATATTGAGATCTAATATCGGAAATCAGTATCGGAATTGGAAACTCTCCGATATCACATGCCCTAGTAGGCACTGGTAACTAGTGTTCTCATACTTGTCATATCTAATATTCACCGATAAACACGAAATACATGTATGTATTTGTGTTTTCAAAAATTACGCAGCTTTAACAAAAGAAAGGTATACCACATAAGTGTGAATACATAACAGAAGAAGCAGTAGGTGGCATGGCAGTGAGTGACGTCCACACGCACGGCGCGCGGCTGCGGCTGCGGCAAGTGCCAAGTGTGGAGTGCACAGTGCTGTGTGGAGTGCACAGCGCACACAGTGCTGTATGGGATGCGCCGCGCCGCCACCCAACTTCCCAGCGTCTCGTACGAAATTAATGCGATGACAGAAGCGGCTGAACGACACAATTTGCAAACGATATGTGTGACCAAACAAACAAGGTAACGCCATTACACGAAATGTCACGTATGTTTACGTAAATAATATTTTTCAAATTCTCAATGATTCTCATGCCTTTCTTATTACTCTCATCTCATGATGCTTTTTTTATTCGGTATATGCCCTTGACCTCAATCTCGCCTGATGGTAAGCGATCGATGAGGTCTACGATGGAACGAGCGAGCCTAGAAGATACCTATTCACTGTCGCTTTAAAGGCTGAAAGTGGCAGGGAACACAGAAGCCTGCAGAAACCATAAAGTAGTCGTCGTTATCGCAACCATCCAGTGGTGGGCCAGACAGGACATGACTACTCGTAAATGTTGCCGTTAACACGTGTACTTATAGAAGGCCACCCCCAACCCTCATTCCGCAAGAGAAAGATCGAACGGCAGCCCAGTCCCGGAGTGCGCGCCTCGTCTGTTGCCGCAGCCAGGCTTCGTGCGCGTGTTGTAGGGGCGCTCGCGTGCTCAAGGCCGCGCCCTCGGCGCCGCGCCGTGCCTGTCGCCGCCAGCACGCCCCTGACCTTCACGGTGCTTATCGTCATGTTTGGGTGGTGTCTCCACTTATTCAAACCTATGCGATTCCCAGTTTTAATATTATGATAAAAAACGCGAGTAATTTCCAATGCAAGAAAGTACACAAAGGAAAGATTATTCTAAGATTTACTAACATTATTTTATGAACTCGCCATTTATATATCAATACCACTCATGTGTAGCTACTCCCCCCGTACTTAGTCGTGGAAGTACTCTCCTCCTCAGACACCTGTCAGAGTACTAAGTACTCTCTCTGTACTGAGTATTCTTCATAATAGGATCAGCTTGTGCTATGGGAATAATACTGAAATAAGAAAAACCATTCAGTTGTTACGTGCCAATACGTCATAAGTATCCGTATGCTGGAACATTGTATCGAATTGAACAAATAAGTACATATATGCAGTATGGGCGCGCTGATTCTTCGTGTGTGTTCAGGGTTCCGTTCAAAGCATCTTTCGTAAATCTCCAGAAACAGTCACGTGCATGATAATCGTATCCGGATCATCAGTTTGTCGTGAGGGCCTGCTCAGTGGACATCTCCAAGCTGCCATGCTTGAGGGAGTGCACTGCTCTATGGTTGTCCATGTTCGAAGGCCTACTTCGAGATACAACTGTCTTCGTCTCGGAGACTGGCAGTGACAGAGCCTGCCACACATGACACAAAAGCTTGTTAATGATTTTATTTAAACAAATGCGCTGAGTTTGATACAGTGGGTATAATTCTGAATTATTTCGAACTTTTTTCAAGACTATTCTTATAGACGCTCTAACACTTTTAAATGACGCCGGTGCGTTGATTTTAATAAATGGGCTATATAGTAAAAAAGATATGACGATGCTACGTGAGCTTCCGTAAGATGTTTCCATGTTCAGCAAAATATGTTGGGAGCAGTTTGTATCCGCTAGCTTAGTTCATATTGCAGACATAGTGAACACGACAGCTGGTCGCGACCAGGTGAGCTGATGTGAGTGGTGGATGGCGCGGTGTCGGGGGATGCGGGCTCACCGCTGGTGCTCCAGCTGCGAGGCACGTGTGTACGTGACGGGCATGGCGGGCTGGCTGCGGGGCTGCGGGCTGGCTGCGGGGCTGCGAGTCAGGCGAGCGTGCGGCGCCGCGGCCGCGAGTGGCGTGCGCGCCAAGCCCGCCCGACAATGCCAATGTCAAACTATTTTTGTCACACTAGCATCAGAGTGAGCTGCCACTTCCGCACTCGGCACTCGACAGTGTCGCGCCGCCGCTCTCCTCTAGCGTGCGACGCTCGCCAGCTGCCCAGCACCGGCCACACGGCACATTTCTTATTATTCAGCAACGCAACGGTACAGTAATCGTGCACATTCATCACTCGCGCATCTGTTGCGGCAACAAACTCGTGTGCACGCACTCGAGCTAGTCGTACACACGTGCGCCTCACGCCTGGCTAATAATATGCTCAGTGTTAAACAAATGTGCGTGCGGCTACTCGCTCCCCGACGCCCCAGGCTACAGGATCAGCGCACGGCGCGCGAGCTGGCCCTCAATAACTACTGCGATAACAACCTAACTATCGCGAAATTATACCAAATCAAGGTGTATGTGATTCGTTTCAATAATGGACAATATACAGACAGGTTTATTTATGAACTCACTGTATATCACCCTGTCTATGTATTGCCCAATAAAAACTACATTTTGTTTAGTGTTCTGTATCAAAAATATTATAAAAGCCTTTTTTAACTTCCGAAAAGTTTCATATAAATGCATTGAATTTATATAAAATCGAAAGGTCACTCACCCATTACGAAAAAATTATAAAAAACATTGGCCAAGGGCGAGTTAGACTCGCCCATGAAAGGTTCCCTAGTAACTACGCAAAATAACTTTGTTTTTCATAGTGTCTGTATGAAATACAAAGTTATATTTGAGGTTTTAGAAAATGTGCTATATCTCAAAAACTGCTAACCCCATCTCGTTCAAACCAATTTTCGTTAAAAGTTTTTATTAATATCTGCAGCATTTTGTTTTTTAGATTTCTTACTCCATTTGTACGGAACCGTACATTAATCTAACAACTTACGCTCCGTGCATTCTGCACACACATCAATTATCTAGACACGCGGGAGCGTGTCAAGCCAAGATCTGGCGCGCAGCTCACCGTGTGTAATATTACACGAACCAGTTGGAGCCACTTTTGAGCCCCTCATATCTCAAAAACTATTTTACCTAAACTTGTCAAATTTGGCTCATATATTGAGACTGGCAAGATACATATGTGTTCCAAATTTTATAAACGTATCTCAAACGGTTATTTAGATATTAACGTCCAAAAATCGTCATTTTTATGACTGACCTATAGATCAAAACCATAACCCAGTTCCAGATGACCTAGAAAGTTCAAATTTGGCATGAAGATAGGTGAATACAAAGGAAAAAATCAGAAACTGGTAATTTTTTATCATTTTATTATAATTTTCACTTAACTTATAATTAGTGCCTGTAAATCTCTATATGTGGATTTTAAGATCATTATGTGAATATATAACGAGTTAAATACCACCCTTAACTTTTTTTAATCCAATTATTTCCGTTTTTGTACTTATAAATAAGAATATAGTAAATTTTCGTATTTATTACGCGTAACTAACCGTATTCTACAACCACTAGCGCCACCTATTATCTTAGAGGGTCACTACACCATGGAGGCAAAACGCGTAAAAAGGATTCCGGATGAATGGGCAATTCATTCGAACATTTCAAAGGTACAAGAAAATATATAAAATAACGCAAAAAGGACAATTATACCCCGTAAACGTAGGAAAATACAGTAGTTTAACAAAAAACCATTTAGTATTAATTTTGTTATAAATAAGTACCTACTACTAATTTATGTACAAAAAGTAATGATATCCCATGATAAACATAAATGTGAAATGAGAGCCAAGTTCAATATTATCAAAAATGCCTTGGTTGTTGACTTCAACGACAAAAGAAGAGAAATCTAAATGGGTGCCAAGTTCAATGGTCAGTCCTGAAATTTATTTATAACAACATAAAATATTATTTATTCTTATAACTTAGGAGAATATATTGTAGCCTAAGGTCTGACTTGGCTAGTTTTCATATTGGCATTTCATTGGCAATACAAAAGTTTCCTAAACTCTCAATTCTATTTCTCCGGGGGGGGGGGGGGGGGAGGTTGAAGTAAAAAGGGGAGGGGTAAAAGTTTGCAGCATATAACGCATGCACGCAGACGGAATTCACTCCTCGAATATTCAAATAACATTCAAGTTTAGAAAGTAAATGTATAAACATATAATAATAAGTTGTTAGAGGGTTACAGTATGGTGCTCACATGCTGCGCTGCGCGCGGCGCTCGTCATCGGCGTCGTCCAGCGCGGCGTGCTCAGCGTGCGCTGCGTGCTCGGCGTGCTCGGGGGGCGGAGCGCGCGCTGCGTCGAACTGCACGTGGCGCGCGTCGGCGGCGTCGCGCGGCGAGCCCGCGCCGGAGCCCGGCATCTGCACACAACAGTCCGTGAGGCGCGCCCTGCGAGCCGCGCCCGGCCCGCCGGCACCACTTACCTGCCGCTCGGGGCGCGCGCTCGCCGCCGGCTCGGAGCTGCTCAGCGCGCTGCCGCCACCTGCAAGCACAGCACTGTCAGCGTCCTACATGTGGCTGCAATCCCCCGTGACACTCCTCTTAGCTTAGCTTAGTACTTTCAAGAGAGATAGTTGGGGTAATAAATGGCATGGCAGACAGCTCGTACACCCGACAGCACGGCGGAGTGGAATGAGAGGCCGCCGCGAGTCTCGCGCGGCACGGGTCGCGTGGACGCTCGTCGTTTGCTGACGTGACGAGCGCGCCCAGGCTCAGGGTCACCCATGTGTCACGAATTCGCAATCGCGGGTTAATCGATAATGATAATTGAAATAGAGAGCCCAATAACCCTTTGATTTATAAATAAAAAGTAATTTCAAAAACTAACATCCGACTCGTATGTATCATTCAAATAAGTAACGAGTTGGTAACTTGTTTATGTAATCAATTAATCATTTACTTTCACTTACAAGTTGCCTTAATGTTAAAATGTACATTTTTCTAATTTGTTAGCCAACCTTGTGAGAGCCTGGTGCCTGAAGAAGGTTTTTGGAAGAATACCTGTGTTACAGGTCACCAGGCTGGATTTCCACGGCTAGATTTAAGTTAGAAAAACAACCATGTTAGGAAAAGGTGAAACAATATGTACAAAAAGAAAATAAAATGAAGTAGTTATAACACAAAAAGTAAACTAAGTTTGCAGATAATATGTTGTGAAATGAAAGGCAATGTATGACTGAGCCTTTATAGATTGTGTAGTGTATAGTGTGAGGGTAGTTGGTTAAGTGAGAGTAGACGTGGCTGAAGAGTGCATAGTATGTGAATGAGAAGCAAGCACTCAGGCGAGGAGCACACGTGCTAGCATGAATCAGGCTTATTTCTGAATGGTTAGACGAACCTCTGTTTTCTGATAGTCTAGGGATTTCTAGTGTTGTTTTATTTATTTAATGCGACTTAATTTAATCTATACTAATATTATAAAGCGGAAAAGTTTGTTTGTTTGTTTGTTTGCTTGAACGCGCTAATCTTCGAAAGTACTGGGTGGATTTGGATGCAATTTGGTATGGAAGTGGCTTGAAGCTTGAGGAAGGTTATAGGCTACTTTTTACGCGACTGCAAAACAGGAGAGTTATGTTTTTACCGTGATAGAATCCACGGGAGCGAAACCCCGCGTGAGTACTAGTTTTAGGATAAAGCTTTAGGTATTCTTAAAGTTTATTGTAGAGGTATTGACCAAGAAAACAGAAACGCCGCGCCGTGGGATACATCTTACCCTTTCGTCGTTTGTGTTTATAACTACGTTTTTGTATACACGAAACTAGCTTGCTCCTCTCGATGCGAATTGCTGTAATTCTTGGAACACTTGGAGGCATAATCCCAGTTAGTAGATATAGCATTCGTACCGGGGTCGGTGACAGGGAACCATAACGATCCGGCAAGTCCCATTATTGGAATTTTCATGAGTTTGTGAATGAGTTCATGAGTTTACAATAGTTTACATGCTACTTTAATGAAATTGTGTACCTATGTACTAGTGACCCTCAACTCGGCGTGTAGACCACGCTGAGTGACACGCACTTGGCCCTTTTTTATAAATGAATGATTCATAGGGTTCAGTTTGTTTTCGTCAAACTCAGGCGCGTGACTCCTGTGCTTTCTTTTCATTATATACTCTCAATCGTCGAGTCAATTGATGATTCTCCGCCGCAACAAAAAAAATGTCACTTGAAAAATTTATTTTTAAACAAAATATTTTTTTAGTACAATATTTAGTGATGGTCAATCAAAATCTAGTTGTTAAAGTTTGATTGCAGTCTGCATTGCACAACACCGTAGGTACTGCGCACCAACCCGAAGTCGACACGGTGTCGCTCCACGGCAACCTCAGGAGATGATGAGTGGAGACCGCTCAAGAGCCAATGAAACGCCTGCAATACTTACCTATATTTTGCATTTAATAAAAACTTCCGGCTGTGTGAGTTACGGCAATTAAAAATAATAAAACATAGTAATGATAATAAACTGGACTGTTGATTGATGAACTTAATTTTGTTTCATCATCACTGTTTCGCATTAGTGGGGGTAGTTCGTCGCGACCATGCATCGCGTGCATGTGACGTGTATAGGTGTGGCTCACAGTATGCTGTATCCCCGGACCTGTTGTATGTGTTAATATTTTCAGGCTGTGTCTTCAAGCTTGAACAATTAGTATTTCGTGGAAACATCACTAATTTACACTAATATTACAAATCTGAAATGATAATTTGTTTGTTTAACCGCGCTAATCTTGGAAATTACTTTATTGGAAGTAGCTTGAAGCTTGAGGAAGGATATTTGCTACTTTTAGCCGACTGCAATCAAGAAGGGTTATGTTTTATTATTGTGATAAAGTCCACAGGAGCGGAGACCCGCGTGATTGCTAGTATATGAATATAAAATCAATTACTGTTCGTTAGTCTCGCTAAAATTAGAGAAGGGCTGGACTAATTTAGCAAAATTTGTTTTTAAAATATCTGTGGAAAGTGTAGGAAAAGTTTAAAAGGTGAGAAAATATGGAAAGTCTATACGAATATTACATTTGTTATTAAGTTTGTGTTGTTAAGATAGTATTGAGGTGTATGTATGTACAAGAAAGCACATGTATGAGATACGCACCGGGCGCGGGCTCATAGGGCGGCGGCGCGGCGGAGTCGCGGCGCGGCGCGGCGGCGGAGGGCAGGCGCGGCGCGCCCTCGCCCCACACCACGCGCTCCATCTCCTCGTCCAGCCGCACCTCGTCCTCGCCGGCCTCCTGCACAAACAACACTCGTCACTGCCATGCTCCATACAAGCCCAATCCACGTATTCGCAGCTACATTCTTATTATTTTTTAAAGAAAACTAGCAATATAGGTAGAAAGCACATAAGCTATACAGTATGTTAACTAACAGAGGGCGTTCCCGTTAACCCGCAATAGTATAGCATCCACACATGCTAAAAAAAATACCATTTGAAAACAAAATTCCTTTATTTTTTTTTTAAATATGTGTTAAAATATTCACAATGATTTTTTAATTTATAAGTAAAAGAAACACTGCGGACGGCAACGTCGCAATTTATTTATGAATGCGTACGCATGTACAGAGTGTTTCTTTTACGTATCAATTTAACATTTTTGTGAATATTTTAACATTAAACGAAAAATAGAAACATTTCGTTTGGATTCATGTATGGATGCTATACTATTGCGGGTTAACGGGAACGCCCTCTGTTAGTTAACATAATGTATATGCTTGTGTCTGAAATGGATTCACTGTAATTATGTAAGGGCTATACATAATAAGGAACTCAATCAAATGCTATTCAAGGTCTTCTTGTTGCACATCACGACTACTGAGCGGGAGCTCCTGGGTTCCGGCCCGGGGAAGGGTAAAAGAGTTATTGGGTTGTTACAAGTTTGTCAATCACAGCTCGTAATTTGAAATTGGGTGGTGAGACATTCCGTTGTATCAGAATTTACGTGGCAGCAGCTCCGGCGAGTCTGTAGTTGTCTATGCGATATGGTCAGTCAGCCAACTGGCTCGGGCTCATACCTGCTGCTTCGATCTGGCTAAAAGTTGGGCCTATGTAAATCCCTCCATCAGCTAGATGAGAATAACTAGAGATTGTGTTGTGGACAAGATTATATTGTTATTTTTAAAACGGAACTTTTAGCAAAAACTGAGCGATTGTTCTTACAAATAGAATATTTTGGCGCGCTCTATAGCTTTTGTAGATTATAAAGTATGCCTAGGCCAAATAGTGGGTACATTCTGTGTATTTAAATTTATTGACACGGTTGGCGTAGTAGCTGGGTAACAATCAGCTGCTGCGTTGTGTCGCGGGTTCGATTTCCACACCGGCACAAATGTTTGTATAGCTTAAAAATAGTCGCTCCGTGTCAAGTGTTTCTGCAAGTGAATTTAATAAATGTGTGTTTATTTTCCGGGTATGTCAAGAGCAGTGTGCGCGCTCCTCTCGGCGAGGGCCTGGACCACGCACTGCGGCTCCCGAATTACTTGTTTACATGCTGTTTGATGACTGCGATGTTGCAAACCGTTCTATGGAACAATGCGTGATAAACAACTCGATGTGTAAAGATGGTCACCGCACGGACGTCAACCTTTGCGTTAAAAAAAACATTAAATATTTGCGTCTTTGCTCTTTATTATAAGCAAGCCAACTCATTGAAAGTAAATGGTAAGATTTCATAATAATTGTATGTAGGTACCATAGCTGGGATATTCTTGCAAGCAAATCCATACTTAAATGATAATATTAAATACGTATAGCAAAAACATTGTAGGTAGGACACTGATTAGAAAACCACTTGATCGCGCATACGTTGCCCCGACGCACGAAAACTATGCGAGTTTTTGCTCTTATATATTGGCTACGATACACGAACCATTTTAGTTGTGACCAAGTATTAGGCCTGTGTGCATGCTAAACAATTACAAATTTTAAATTTTTGTATCCAATTTATAACGCATAATAATGCTTTCATGCGCGTTGAAGTGGTGTGGAAAACATTCCCAGACATCTAGATACCAAATGGATGACATAACTATTCATCAGTAATGAAATAATATGAAAATTATTTATCATTTAATCAGATTATAAGCTACCGCAGAGGTCCATTTAAAGTGGTGGTTCGGGTGGTAAAGGACAAAATTGTGTCGCGCGTTGATGTCTTTTGGAAATGTCTCTTTCTTACATGAAGGAATTCTAATTCTTTTATCCCTATCTTTTCTTTGTATTTCTATCGTAAAAATCTGTGCTGTTACCTATAACGGCTGAATACGATATCGATAGTTATAAAATTAAACTCATTTTTTTTAATTCCATTCAGATAGTTGTCATAAAATACCTATCTACATTAACCGACTTTAAAAAAAGGAGAAAGTTCTGATATTTTTCTTCTGTGTGACATGCATGTTTTCATTTTAGATTCCCAAGATTCCAGACTAAAAAGAAAAGTGGATGGATAAGGTTACTAGGGAATATTGGTTTCTAGTTTGGTTTTTATTGATATAATGTTGAGAAAAGTCAAAATAATATAAGATACCTATATCCGATCTTTCTAGGCTTCAAATAGTATGACGGAGTCTAATATTAATTAACTTGGATCTTTGCATTACAATATCGCCCTCGTAAGTTACTTTGGTTCCGGTGTTGCGGTAATGTTCTAATGAGATACCGCGGCCCCGGAACTTAAGGGCAGCTGAAGGAACAGGGTGGATTTTTAGTCAGTAGAAGTCTGACACTCCCTTCCACTTTACCCAGAGCGGGAAAAGTCATTCGATGACTTTCCCACCCAGGAAAAAAAAACAGATTACTTTGTTTCGATGTCGAGTCCACGGGTTAAGTGTAAGTAGGAGGAAGGAGTCATTAGATAAATCATCTAATGACTCACCACCAAAAAAATAATTATTACCGAGTGCCTGCTTAAGCTACAGTTGTTGACACAACTGATTTTAATTAAAATATATTTATTATGGAATATAAAATAAATATAAAAAAATAAAATATAAAAATAATATATGGCCGGATACATTATCCATGCTCTGATAAAGCAAATAAAATGCCTAACTTGTATTGGAGCGTTGATTGGTGTTACAAATCAAAACGCCTTACAATATCAAAAAGACTCTAAAAACAAGTTATTGTACAGATCCACCACAGTAATAGAAATTTGTCGTCGTTGTGAAATTTATATTAAAAGGGCGATCAACGAGAGTGGTTCGAAAGTGCTGTCTCAGAAATATAATTCCAATTATTTTATGAGATCGGTTTTAAAATCACTGTTTGGGTATAATTTATTCCCGGATATTAATTTTCATCACTATGAAATAGAAACTACCAATCATTTGATTGAATTAGCAAGATGCATAATTCAGAAATATATAGACGCTCGCTTATCATTTTTTAGCAAAAACATTCAGGACCCTAAAACTTTAAATTCGAAAAACATTTACCAAATTAATTCATTTTAAAAATCAATAATAACAGCATACTTGTTTTTCTTTTTGTAATTGAGACTGATAATGATTAAATATTATTATGTGATTTTATTGAGTATTTTTTATAATGTTAAACTTCATTTTATCGATATCTTTCCCTCAATCAAGTAGAGCAATCCCTAACTTATATATATAATATCTATGAAGCTTGATCTTGAACTGACCAATTGCAGTAGCGCATTTTTTCTTCGCCTCCCAACCCTAACTGGTGAGTTGTGTTCTTCAAAGAAATCGGCCTATAAGCTCTCTAGGTTAAATACTGTCTGAGGTAGGAGGACTATGAAATTTGACACAGTTAAAGTTTATAAATAGAGAAGAAGTGCATTAACCTAATATTTTGACATAATAATGCTCTCTAAATAATTTAAATAATGGTCGAATTGTTATCTGTAATAGATAATTGAACAATAATTGATACATGAAGCAATAGGTAATTCTGTTCCCCCTTTTTACGAAACTTACGAATGGAGGAGTATGGCTGCTCAACTGAAATGCAAGCACATTTTTAATTTAAGCCTTAAATCCCGAATCCTGAAAGCCCTTCAAATCCATTTTAAAATGTTATATATCTTAAACGGTTGTGTATAATATTTTTTTTTTCATTTATTTATATGGCGCCTGGTTTTCTTTGTCGTGAATCTTGATTATTGTCATGTGTTTGACACACGCAAGGTTGAAACTAATCAATTGAAGTAAAATCGGCATACCAAGTACATAGATATGTACATATCGCGCAGTCGGGTAAAAATAAATAACTATTCGTTAGTATATCTAATACTCAAAAACGGCTGGACCAATTTGGCTAATATTGGTTTTAAAATATCTGTGGAAGTTCAAGGAACATTTACCTAAAAGTTCACCGGATCAGCCAGTTTAGTCATAATTATAATACGTGTCAATTGATATAAATTATGAGAATAGCTTCATAGATAACATTTTTTATGTTAAGAAGGAAGATAGATAAAAAGAAGAGATATTAAGGTACTGGCAAGTAGCGTAACTGAGCGTACGTGCTTAGTTATCAGGGGTTCATAAAACAGGTATCTACCTACAAATGTTTATTCGCAATTTTAGTTCGGATAAGCGTAGATATTAGTGGGAACGTAACACATGTCGAGACTACAACAATGGCATGTCCCACGAGCGCGCGCTTCGCAGAAGAGGCGCGCGACGCGTGCTTTCTGGCCGGGCGGCCGCACGCCTGAGCTGGAGCGATTCAACGTCGCAGTTTATGGATATTTATACAGTATGTTAACATTGTTAACTAACAGAGGGCGTTCCCGATTACCCGCAATAGTATAGCATCCATACATGCTAAAAAAATATTACCATTCTAAAACATTTTTTTTTAATATTAAAATATTCACTAAAAATGTTACTTAAATTGATACTTAAAAGAAACACTCTGTACACGCGTACGCATTTATAAATAAATTGCGACGTTGCCGTCCTTCAAGTACGCGTGTACAGTGTTTCTTTTACATATCAATTTAACATTTTTAGTGAATATTTTAATATAAAAAAAAAATTGTTTTCGAATGGTAATGTTTTTTTAGCATGTATGGATGCAATACTATTGCGGGTTAACGGGAATGCCCTCTATTAGTTAACATACTGTATATATAAATCGGGAAGCTTTACAATCCATTACAATTGCAATACTAGCGCTATCAATGTAAATTCCTTCCGCTACTCAGATTAGCCAAGTTTTTAGTTAGTTAACGCGGGAAACATTACAAATTGAATACGTTTACTGTTTCAGTTTATTGTGCGAATTTTGATAACAAACATAATATACCTTTCGACACGACAATCACTTGAATTGAGAAAAAGTACGATCTACTGTCCAATTAGTGTGAGTGTTGAATCCATCAACATTACATCTGACTTTAGCCTAAAAATGTTACTTGCCTGGGAGTCATATTTAGTGACGACACATATGAAATCACGGTCGTTTAAAAATTGTTCGAGGCTGTCTTTGCTGCTAGACGTAATGAATTTCTTTAAATTATCGGTCCCAAACACAGCACTTGTAACAATGTAGCTATAAATACACAACAATATTTCTACAATTTTTTACGATCAAACAACTTTAATAAAACTAAATGCGGAAGTAAGTAATTGTTTTCACGATTAATTAGTAACGCCCCTAATTTAAATCAAAACAAACGTCATACACTCATACGCTTCACATATAGCTCTCTCTTTCTGGCACGCAGCGCTTCTGTGCCAGCAGAAATCGTGGAGAGAAACGTAGAAATCCCTCCCGCAGTTCAGACCGTCACTTTTATGATTTCTATGATTCAAAGTCGAAGAAATATTTTCATTATAAAGTCGTGAGTTCGTGAACAATCCCCGCAACGCTCTGGATAACAAGTAACTTTTTGTTAAAGGTTTAAGGTTCTGAATACTGGAAGGCTTTTCATAAACGCGGCGACGACCAGCTAAGCCACACTAAGCCAAGCAAAGAAGGGTTATGATTTCAGAAATCTATGTACTTAAGCAGGGCTGGATTAACCATTAGGCGGAGTAGGCAACTGCCTAGGGGCCCCGCATCAACTAGGGGCCCAGGCCCAGTGCACGCACCAAGAAAACATGTGTCTTCGAACGAGAATTTGATGTGCGTGTGAACTTAGGGACTTCACTGTTATCTCACAAAATACAAATCGTTAGATTTAGTAGTAGAACTAAAACAATTTTAGAAAAAATCTGGGAATACGTAAACAAATATATTAAAAACCACAGCCCTTAATGTGCGGCTCATCAGTTCACACACGATTAGGTCAGTCAAAATAAGAAAAGGGGCCCCGAACATGCCATTGCCTTAGGGCCTCTGACAGGGTTAATCCGGCTCTGTACTTAAGTACCTACAATTGCTACCAAAATAATGTGCCCTTACATCTCGAAATTTTTTCTATACTTGAGATTATAAAAATTTTAACCAAAAAATTAAATCGACTCCCAAAAACTACAGCAAAGTGAAAAATAACTTTAATTCCGGTAGTCGGTGTCTTTAGTTTTGTATTTCCGTTTTTGGCGCCGACTACCGAAATTAAAGTTATTTTTCACTTTGCAGTGGTTTTTGGGAGTCCTTTTTATTCCCTTATTAATTTTTTGGTAAAAAGTTTTTATTTCACTCTTTTTAGTTGGTCGATTTTTAATTTAGGTACCTAGTTACAAAAGCCTAAATGTCAACTACTTATAATCATTTACAAAATATTGCTTTTCCCAATAATGTTGGGCCGTTAATTGTTGAGGAGTTCTCCTGGTACTTCACCATCAGCTTCACTTCACCATATGCATTGTGACGAGCATATTGTGCTTAATAACCACGTTCAAGTAATCGAAGCGCAACACATGAAATACTTATTATTCCTACTTATATATTGAGTAGTTCCAATGGCCATCTTTATCATCAGGGCCACTTCACAAATGGTGCTTTTCGAATGCAACTACACAAGTTACTATAAAATATACTCAAATCACTATAGGTGTGCCTATAATATTTGAAGAGTTCCCTCGATTTATCCAGGATCCCATCATCAGATCCTGATTTGGTAACAATGGGACCAACTTCAAAGTATACCCTTTCAAACAAAAAAGAATTTTCCAAATCGGTTCTCCCGTCTTCGAATAATCGGTGATCATACATAAAAAAAAAAAACAAAAAAAGAATATACGCGTCGACTTAATAACCTCCTCCGTTTTTTTCGTCGGTTTAAAAAGTTTGTACGAGCGCATGGGTGCTGATGCTGTTCTCAACTCATCAATATCATGAGAATCACGGGTTCCTTGGAACATGGTGTTAAATCAACTCGTTCTAAGGACAGCCAAGGTGTTGTAATTCTCTGTCGGCTTCTGTGTTCCCCACCACATTTCAGGTCTTTAAAGCAAGAATTCTCTCTCCTCATCTCTCCCAGCCCTCCTTCTTATCTAATGTCTCACTTTCAATTTCTATGTTCTTCACACAATAAGAATCTACGTTCATGCAATAATCTTCTGTCCTCATACTTCTAACTTTGTTCATTCTTCTTTTCATATCCAGTCGATTCTCCTCTGGAATGCGCTTCCTCTCGAAATCAGGACGACTGACAATCGCTACGCATTGCGGATCCACTTTCTACACCAATAAGTAGAATTTCCACATTTAATTTTCTTTAGCTTCTTAAGCATATATATATATATGTACATGTATTTATATAAGTATTTATTCATATTTATTATTTATGTAGATTTCTATTTTATGATACTAGGTTTTTTGTGTTATCACTATTATTTTTTCCAATGTCATTTTCACGTATATATATTGCACCTGCCACACTCTCTTCACCACTCATGGTTGACTGGTGGAGAATGCCAAGTCCGTCTTTGTACCTATGTACAAAAACTGTACATAAACAAATAACAGGCATCGTCTGAGCTCGCTTGTTCCATGGTAGACCTTATATTTCGCTGCTTACCTGCCATCAGGCATGCGTGATCGAATGGTCGAGGTGAAGAGCGGGCTCATCACGAATAAGTATAGTCTGGCCGATTTAATTATATTGTATATCTGTATGTCATCTTAAAAGAAAATTATTGTATTCGATCAGTAGAATCATCGTTCAATAAAACAGCCGACACTTCAAAGTGATCTGAGAGTGTGTGCGCATATCGGAACGTGTTTAAGTCTAGTTTGACTATCACGCGACGCTGTCGGCACGCGTTTTGTTTCATTAGTGTGTAGCAGGCGCACACCAGGGCACCAGGACTGCTGCACCCACAACCTCGATCATTTCGTTTTGGCGGAATTATTACCAAGTATCGTTTTTAAAATATGTGAACACACCAGTGTTTTGGTTCAGTTCCCTGTGACTTGGTTTCCGCTATGTAAATATACCTCCTCGTCACAACATTCGCCTACTCATGTAGCGCGTGGCCTGGCAGCGGCCGTGCAGCGTGCTGCTGAGTGTAGCAGCGCCGCGTATTAATAACTCCACGGATCAATTGAACATGCGGGCGCGGGGGGAGGAGTACGCTGTACAATACGATGTGGTAAATATACCGAGCGCGGAGGGGGGGCGCCGCCCTGACACTGACATCCAGAGTATAAATAAACAGCGGCTGAGAGCGCGACAGCGGTGAGCCCTGGTTGGAGGCTTTAATTAATTTATTAATTAAGCCAACCACCGGCAAGCCCGGTTAACCCGGCGAGGATGTGGAGGGGTCAATTTGACCCTGACAATTTTTAGTCGTGTGTAGTTTTTTTTCCCGCGACCGTAGGGTTTTGGGCGTCTTAGTAGCTGTTGTTAAAGAACCCGCGCGTGCGCCACGCACCGATATTCATCCGGCCGCCGCCTGCGATGGGAGCAACACGTGCGCGGAGTCGAGAAGGGTAAATATGACCCCGCCACAACCGCGGCGTTACATTTTTTTGCGATGTTTCAAAAATGTTTTTTACCTATTATTATATAATTTTAAGGTGTTTTTATACAAAATGAGTAACCCGGAGCTTGAGGATGAGCGTATACGTCATATTTTAATGCAATTCGACAGTGAAGACGACTTGTTATCCGACACGCAGTCAGGACAGTGATACTGTGCAAACTATAAGCAGTGAATTTGACAGCGACGACGAGAACCTGAACCTGAAGCACCTGTCAGAGTTCCAGGTGTACGTAAAAGGTGCCAAATATGTCTGTATGCTCGCCATCGCAAGACAGCAAATGTTTGTGATGAATACCATTCTTATATTTATCCCGAACACACCGTTTCGTTCTGCCAGAATTGTGCTGCAATGACAGACAATGATAACATGTAGTTTATAAGTGATTATAAGACTGTAATTGAAACTGATTGATCTCTACTACATATGTACCAAATTAAAGGTTATTTATAAAAGAAGTTTTCTAATTTTTGTTTTATTTAGTTTTACTTGAGTAATTTTATGAAAAAGTTGATCATTTTGTAGTACTTTGCCAAAACTGATTTAATTATAATATTTTGTATTATTATATGCGTGTTTTATTTATCAAGTCATAAAAATAGTATTTAATTTACATAATACTTATTGAAACGTTGGTTAAAAACAAGAAAAGCTATTTTAGACCCAATGACATACAGGGTCAAAAAGACCCTCGACAACCTCCACGTAACTATTTTCACCACATCCTCGCCGGGTTAAGCAGAACTTACGAGATGCCACACAAAAGAAGAGCGCGAGAGCGGCCCGGCTCGCACGGAGACCTGGCCGAGCTGGCACAGCACGCTATACTTCGCTCAGGGTCTCTGCCCCAACCATTGCGTGCACGCTCGTGACGAATGACAGCCGTGCGTAAGTGGTACTTACCATTTTGGTATCCAATCATTGATCGATTGGTATATTAAGTTTTACCCCTCTCAGTTCGATTACGAGGACCTCTTGTACGCTCATAAAAATAACTTTGTGCTTGTTCCTAGTAGGTACCTATTTACGTTATGGATATGTCGTGGTCAGATCTTAGAATTAATCATTTCATGAAGTGTTTGACCATTTCATGAAATGATTGTATTTCATGAAATAGAACATCGACCGATGGTCACATCATGATGTGGTCTTGCCAGATCATTGAATACGCATCGTTTGACGATATGAACAGTTAAACGCACGACTACTTCATGATTTGGCCAAACATTAGTGATCATATCGTAAAATAGTTAGATTATCCATCTGTAAAGGGGTGCGTAAACTCATATGGTCTAATTTCATTTTATTATCGTTCATAAGATATAATCAACGTGAGATATACCAACTGTTGATATAATTTCTTTACATATAACATTTATTTATAATAAAACTTAATTAGTATAACGTTGTTTGATATAACGTTTATGTAATCGATTATCATTTGGTATAACGTTTAATATGTATATTGTTTATTTAATCGAAAGTCATTTGGTCTAACGTTTAATATATATAAAAAACGTCATTATGGTTAACACCCCGACTCGGATAGGTTAGGTTAGAAGTTATTATTGGTTATTTTTTTTAAACCACCCACCCAGAAATAGTAACCCCGCTTGGCGGGGCTCCGTTGACCTATCTTAGCACAGGTGGTAATCTATCCATTTACAGACAATTTTATTGCACCCATTGAACTTTTGTATGTCTCACACTTGTAAGAATTCATTTTTAACCGACTTCTAAAAAAGGAGGAGGTTCTCAATTCGGATGTTTGTTTGTTTTTTTTTTTATGTTTGTTCGGGCATAGCTCCGTCGCTTGCCAACCGAATTGAAAAATTCTTTTTGTGTTGAAAAGAGTATACTTCCCAAATGGTCCCATGAAAATTTTATCGAAATCGAATAAGCCGTTTCTGAAAAATCGATAAAAGTCTAAAAAAAATATTTACGTTGATGATCTTTTCGTTTACTCTGCATTGCGTTTTTTGTTCGCTCATAACTCCGTCATTTACGAACCGATTTGGAAAATTCACTGACCCACTAAAAACCGCGAAAATAAAAACATTTTGCAAAAAATAAAACCGACTTCCGGAATTTCGGAAAGCGGTGTGACAAAAAAGAAAATACAAAACCAATAACACCGACTACCGAACTTAAAATTATTTTTGGCTTTGTAGTGTTTTGATATGAAAGTCGGTTTTATTTTCAACCGACGACAAAAAGAGGAGGTTATCAATTCGATTTTTTTTAATGTATGGTCATCGATTACTCGAAGACGGCTGAACCGATTTGGAAAATTCTTTTTTTGATTGAAAGGGTATACTTCGAAATTGGTCCCATTTACATAATCGTCAGGATCTGATGATGGGATCCTGGAGAAATCGAGGGAACTCTTCAAATATTATAGGCACACCTATGACGTTTTGGGTATTTATTATAGTAACTTGTGCAGTTGCTCTCAAAAAGTACCATTTGAGGAAGTGGAACTGATGATGAAGACCACAGATGGCCGCCGAAACTACTCAATAATAAGTATTAAGTGGATTGCGATTCGATTACTTGAATATGGATGTTAAGCACTTTATGCTCGTCACAATGCATATGGTGATGTAGAGCTGATGATGAAGTACCAGGAGAACTCCTCAACAATTAACGGCCCAACGTCATTGGGAAAAGCAATATTTTGTAAAAGGTTATAAGTAGTTGACATTTAGGCTGTTGTAACTAGGTAAATTAAAAATAGACCAACTAAAAAGAGTGAAATAAAAACTTTTTACCAAAAAATTGAACCGACTCCCAAAAAACACTGCAAAGTGAAAAATAACTTTAATTTCGGAAGTCGGTGCCAAAAACGAAAATACAAAACTAAAGACACCGACTTCCGAAATTAAAGTTATTTTTCACTTTGCAGTGTTTTTTGGGAGTCGGTTCAATTTTTTGGTAAAAAGTTTTTTTGCAAAAAAGTTTTTATTAAAGGAATACTTTAATGATTATTATTTAACTGAGCAAGATTACGTACACTAAAGCTTTGGTTTCCTAGGAAAGCGGTGCCATCATATAGCGGCCGTAATATTACGGACGCAAAAAGGCGGCCGTCTTTACGGTGACGACATGTGGAAAGTTCCACGGCCGTTAACACACTGTCTGCTTCATCGCTATCAATGAAACGTTCACGAAACCATCTGACACCGACAAGACGGCCGTCATGCAAATGGCGGCACCGCTTTTTGACGTTACGGTGTCAGTTACCGCTCTCTAGGAAACCGCGCCATTTTGTTTACATATACATCGTTCTAGTGACGTCATTCACCGCTGTATTACGGCCGCTATATGACGGCAGTCTTTACGGTGACGACATGTGGAAAGTAAAGCTTTGTTTTCCTAGGATAGCGGTGCCGTCATATATCGGCCGTAATACAGCGGTGAATGACGTCACTAGAACGTTGTCTATGTAAACAAAATGGCGCGGTTTCCTAGAGAGCGGTAACTGACACCGTAACGTCAAAAAGCGGTGCCGCCATTTGCATGACGGCCAACTTGTCTGTGACAGATGGTTTCGTGAACGTTTCATTGATAACGATGAAGCAGACTGTGTTAAAACGGCCGTGGAACTTTCCACATGTCGTCACCGTAAAGACGGCCGCCTTTTTGCGTCCGTAATATTACGGCCGCTATATGACGGCACCGCTTTCCTAGGAAACCAAAGCTTTACACGGCCGTTTTATCACACTGTCCGCTTCATCGCTATCTAGTGTATTACGTTCTCTTTGGAAACGTTCACGAAACCATCTGACACCGACAAGACGGCCGTCATGCAAATGGCGGCACCGCTTTTTGACGTTACGGTGTCAGTTACCGCTCTCTAGGAAACCGCGCCATTTTGTTTAAGCTTTGGTTTCCTAGGATAGCGGTGCCGTCATATAGCGGCCGTAATATTACGGAAACAAAAAGGCGGCCGTCTTTACGGTGACGACATGTGGAAAGTTCCACGGCCGTTTTAACAGTCTGCTTCATCGCTATCAATGAAACGTTCACGAAACCATCTGACACCGACAAGACGGCCGTCATGCAAATGGCGGCACCGCTTTTTGACGTTACGGTGTCAGTTACCGCTCGCTAGGAAACCGCGCCATTTTGTTTACATAGACAACGTTCTAGTGACGTCATTCACCGCTGTATTACGGCCGCTATATGACGGCACCGCTATCCTAGGAAACTAAAGCTTTACATAGACAACGTTCTAGTGACGTCATTCACCGCTGTATAACGGCCGCTATTTGCCGGCACCGCTATCCTAGGAAACCAAAGCTTAAGTGACAACTAACAATAACTTTTGTTGAGCTAGCACTAAAAATACTAAATAGCCAAGTAACTGAGGCCAATTTTGATGTAGAGCTTGCCAGCCGTTCCCGCGGCACCGCTCGCTTCGCTCGCTCGGCTCGCGCGCGGTTTGTCACAGTTTGCCACTAGCGATATGCCCAGTGGTCAGTTGAGAATGTCGATAAATAGGTAGCTTTCGTCACGATATGGCCATTTATATGATAATCATTCCATGAAATGTTCGGAAATTTCATTAAATGATTGTGAATCATGATATGGCCAAACGTTGACTCGCATTTCATTAAACGTTAACGTTTAAACGATATCGTAGATTTTAGCTGGCCATTTCATGAAACACAACCATTTCATGAAATGATCGAAGACTTCATGAAATGATCAATTCTAAGATCTGGCCACGACAGATATATCACCCATCCATAACGTAAATAGGTACCTACTTGGATCAAACATAAAGTTGTCATAACTAATACCAGGCTCAAGAATAATGGTGGTTCCATACATTGAACTGAAACTCAATTATTTTTCTTTTTCTCTCGTATCACTCAAAATATACATTTTTTAATAATTTTTCTACATAATAAAAACTTTTTATCATAATATTTTTCACTTTGCAGAGTTTTTTGGAAGTCGGTTTAATTTTTTGGTAAAAAGTTTTTATTTCACTCTTTTTAGTTGGTCGATTTTTAATTTACCTAGTTACAAAAGCCTAAATGTCAAATACTTATAACCTTTTACGAAATATTGCTTTTCCCAATGCTGGGCCATTAATTGTTAAGGAGTTCTCCTGGTACTTCACCATCAGCTTCACTTCACCATATGCATTGTGACGAGCATATTGTGCTTAATAACCATATTCAAGTAATCGAAGCGGAACCCGTGTAATACTTATTATTCCCACCTACTTATATATTGAGTAGTTCCAGTGACCATCTGTGGTCTTCATCATCAGGTCCACTTCACAAATGGTGCTTTACGAATACAACTACACAAGTTACTATAAAATATACTCAAATCACTATATGTGTGCCTATTTTTCAAACAAGAAGAATTTTCTAAATCGGTTCAGCCGTCTTCGTGTGATCGGTGATCATTTATAAAAAAAAAATGAAATATACGCGTCGGCTTGATAACCTCCTCCGTTTTTTTTCGTCCGTTAAAAATCATTTTAGAATGGCAAAGGGTATCGGGAGCAGGGTACAAACTGCCGGTGGTTAGGTCCTCAGAGAAAGGAACCTCCTCACAATACGAGCTGTCTAGAGAAATACTGCCTTCTGCAACAGGCCCTTTATCTAGCTGTGCAACGCCAGCTTCGACAAATGGTCGTCGAAGCTTATAGTTATCAGCCCATTGACTGATATGACAATCGGCACAATGACAGCCGAGTCCACATTCCACATGTCAACAATCTCATGAGCTAAGTCGAGATACTTTATGTTTCGCTTTCACAGCTTTCACGAGGTTCTCGTCATGCGGAATGGCAACATCGATTATCATTGTGCGGCGCACTAATCAGTCTATCACCACTAAATCGGGCCTATTGGCAACAATAGATTTATCAGTGATGATGTTCCGTAGTTAACAAGAAACCTTTATAGTTTCGTCATGACCGTCTGTCCGTGGCTTAGCTCAGAAACTATTGGCTCTAGAACGCTGAAATTTGGCATGGATATACATATTAAAAAAAAAAGTAAACTTATGTTTTCTTTTTTTAAAGATTGCTACTAATGTCGGTAAAATTCACATTACTCGCAATCTTTTTAACCCCTCCAAACGAGCTCAACATGCTTGTATCTGGAGTGAGCTCACGGCAATAATATAATGCGTGGGGTTAGAACCCGCGACCTCTCGATTTCAATTCTGACTATCGCTGCTCCGTGGAACAACCATTTGGTTCAACTTGTTGTACCACGGGGATTTCTATTTCCCCGTGGACCAACCGTTCGATGGTTCAACTAGAATTATTCCCCGTGGTACAACTAGCATTCAAAAGTATAATGTGCGTACGGACCGGTTGTAGCACGGGGGGACTTTTTTCCCGGTGGACCAACCGTTAGATGCTAGTCAAAAGGAATATTATTTCGAAATCAAAAACAGAATAATTACACAAAAGATACTAAAAGAGGTTGGCTGTAAGATATCGCCCTGTGCCATAAGACCGCCCATTGTACTCTAGTTTTACTTTTTTCCATAGGAATATTGTAAGGTGTACACACAATAAAGTATCTACCTATATCATAAACAATAAAAAGTAAAAAAACTAAAACCCGACTACGACAAAAAAATCGATGCTAAAAAGGACAGAACAAAAATAAAAGCCGTAGTCACACGTCACGTTATTAATGGTTTTGTTACGGTTGATATCCTATATAACGTGTGACTACGGCTTTTATTTTTGTTCTGTTCTTGTTTTTCCAGTAACCTTGTTTATTTGAGCATCCTGAAAATCTTGTTTCATCCTTTTTAGCATCGATTTTTTTGTCGTAGTCGGGTTTTAGTTTTTTTACTTTTTATTATTTAAACTATTTTGGTGTTAAATCACTGTGCTTCTATACTATTTACTTTATTTTTTATAAGTTCAAGTGAAGCCCTTTCAAATGATACCAAACACGGTATATCTATCTTACTTTTATTTTTTACACATGACTTTTTGACCGCAAGAGGGCGCCACGTTAAATTTAAGTAATATTTTTGATAAGTACAAGTGAAGCCCTTTCAAATGATACCAAACACGGTGTATCTATCTTATTTTTATTTTTTTACGCATGATTTTTCGTCCACTAGAGGGCGCCACTTTAAATTTAAGCAATGTTTTGGAAATGTGCATGTGACGCTCTTTCAAATGATACCAAACACGGTGTGTTTATCTTATTTTTATTTTTTAACACAACACTTTTTGGGCCCTAGAGGGCGCCGCATTGGGTTTTGTGACACGTCACGTAGCCTATGTTCAGCGGACGGTCAAGACGGTTGTAACGATACCTCATTTGTCGAGTTCCGTTAAGCAGCTTTGGAGCTATGAGGGAACAGATGAACATACACACATACATACATACATACATACATAGCCTGTCAAAATCATAACCCTCCTTTGGCTTTGCCGTAGTCGGGTAATAAATATAATATTACTCTATAATGCAGTCGTAGAGACTGATGTAAAGAGTTAATATGCAACTTGCAATTTAAGAAATCTTCTGGCTTATCTATAACTTTGATAACCTTTAAATCTAATTCAGTACTAGATAGAATAGTTGTATCACGGGGAATAATTTTAGTTGTACCCTCGAACAGTTGGTCCACCGCAGAAAAGAAATCCCCGTGGCACTACCAGTTGAACGAAGTGTTTGTTCCACGGGGCAGCGATGATTCTGACAACTTTATAGATATTAGGCTATTGTCGCTTAAATAGTGAATTTCGTCGTCCCTGTGCGGTACTACTTCATTGAACGGCACCTCTGCAGTAGTGTTCCGTCCAACAATTAAATAGTGAATTTCGTCGTCCCTGTGCGGTACTACTTCTTTGAGCGGCACCTCTGCAGTAATGTTCCGTCCAACAATTAAATAGTGAATTTCGTCGTCCCTGTGCGGTACTACTTCAATGAGCGGCACCTCTTCAGTAATATTCCGTCCAACATTAAATAGTGAATTTCGTCGTCCCTGTGTGGTATTACTTCATTAAGCGGCACCTCTGCAGTAATGTTCCGTCCCACAATTAAATAGTGAATTTCGTCATCCCTGTGCGGTACTACTTCATTGAGCGGCACCTCTGCAGTAATGTTCCGTCCAACAATTCTAGAAAGATCCTCCGTACTGCGCTCTGCAGTACTGTCCCCATTGTCATAATTACAGTAAGTAAAAAAAATGAAATGTTGGGAAATCGCACTTTTGTTTTGATGTTTTTAAATTGGTGTATCTTGATAATTATAGCAGATAGCTTAAATATTTAAACGGATAATAAAAGATATATGTTTGTAGATTAGTCCTCAATATAATTTATTTGTTAAATATTGATGTTTTTGTTTATCTAATGAATTGTACTTATCTATTAATTACCACTTCTATCAGCCCAACGAACACTTTCTTAAGCGTATTTACAGTAAGTCGGTAAGATACTGTAATTACATTATTACAGTAAGTATATCTGCTCACTCACTTACTTGATATACAACAAGTAAGTGGCTTACGAATTGGTTTTATTTTTTGTGAATTACACAAGTTATAAATAGAGTAACTATACTTACTGTGAAAATGAGTAGCTAAAACGCCATATTTAAATAATGTCAACCTACCGGAACATTAGTTACTGTAAATATGATAGTGAAAATACGAAATAAAACATAATTTTAATACAGTAAGTCTACTTACTGTTATTTGTGTGAACGATTGACTCTTCTCAACATTTACTGTGATTGTGCTAATCGTAACTTTGTTAATAATTTAGATATAAAAATAAAGAAAAAAAATTCCTTGTAGGGCTTGATTTAAGGATCACAGTAATGTAAAAAAGTCATAACACCAGTAACACGACTTAATGTAATTATGACATCGGGGGCAGAGTAGGTACATACCTAGGCTTACAATAGTAGCATTCGGGTCAAGTATATCCAAGTAGTGTTGGAAGTTAAGTGCAGCAATTCCGATGCTAAGCTTTAGTATGTACTTATTAAATCTTATCTTTAAATGGTACTTATTGAACACAGTCGCTCTCCGCCTGAGTTCGTTCGCCGCGCACTTATTTAACGATTTGTCCAGTTCGCAATTCATTATGATGAGGTTGTCATTCTTGTCATGAACACTAAACTAAATAACAAATGTTTGTTTACGTAACTAGCAAATGTGCCATAGAACACAGCTCGCCTTGAACATCGTCCAATTTAAAAAATGGCGAAAAATGAATGTTACGGAATGTATCGGTATGACAGTAATGAATGAGTGGGTCGCGCGTGTTCGCTCACAGTTCCTACCTAACGTACTCGTATAGCTTGAGGCCGCGGCGCCCTCACTTAATGATTGTTACCATGCGTCATCGTTGTTACCATTTTTAACCGTCTTTCTTATGTAATATCCTATCGTAAAGACAGAGACATATCTATGACATACCGACAATATTTTGAAAACTCATCAAAGTTAGTACAAAAAGTATGTTCTTCCTCTATGATCTATGTCTTTTCATTGACGAAAATATACAACACTAATAATTGTAGCACACAAAAGCTCCACAAAAGCCACGTATGGAGAGTCGAATGTTCACGCTAACATGTGACACACCGAAAAAACGGAGGAGGTTATCAAGTCGACCCGTATATTTTTTTTTAAGAATGATCACCGATTACTAGAAGACGGATGAACCGATTTGGAAAATCTTTGTTTGTTTGAAAGGGTATACTTCGAAATTGGTCCTATTGTCACCAAGTCAAGATCTGATGATGGGATCCTGGAGAAATAGAGGGAACTCTTCAAATATAATACGCATACCTATAGTGATTTGAGTATTTTTTATAGTAACTTGTGTAGTTGCATTCGAAAAGCACCATTTGTGAAGTGGACCTGATGATGAAGACCACAGATGGCCACTGGAACTACTCAATATATAAGTAGGAATAAGAAGTATTTCATGGGTTCCGCTTCGATTACTTGAATATGGTTATTAAGCACAACATGCTCGTCACAATGCATATGGTTAAGTGAAGCTGATGGTGAAGTACCAGGAGATGTCCTCAACAATTAACGGCCCAGCATTGGGAAAAGCAATATTTTGTAAAAGGTTATAAGCAGTTGACATATAGGCTTTTGTAACTAGGTAAATTAAAATTCGACCAACTAAAAACAGTGAAATAAAAACTTTTACCAGAAAATTAAACCGACTTCCAAAAAACACTGCAAAGTCAAAAATAACTTTATTAATCTCGGAAGTCGGTGGCAAAAACGAAAATACAAAACTAAAGACACCTGACAGACTTCCGAAATTAAAGTTATTTTTCACTGTACAGTGTTTTTGGAAGTAAGTTTAATTCTTTGGTAAAGTTTTTAGTTAGTAGTCTTTCTTAGTTTAAAAGAGTTTAGTTTAGAGTTTAGGGGAGGGAGGGAGGCACATTTTACCACTTTGACAAAAAATGGTTTCAAAAACCTCTCTCTTTCGTAGGATGTCACAGAGCTTAGTTGACATCACTATTAAAACAACGATATTTATTGCAAAAGCAATGTAATTGGATGCTGAAATTCCGACGGAATATAAATCCTTGTAAAGGGTTGAAGAAATATAATTTTAATTTAAAACATTAATATTTGTTAACAGATAACTTATAATATTCTAAATATATAATATATTATATAAATATTTGTTAACAGATAACTTATAATATTCTAAATATATTATATATTATATAAATATATAATCAATTTATTTTGTTTGTAAATACAATACATTAATCTCATTCAAAACGAAACATCAGAGGTGATTCGATATTTTTATGAGAAGTGTACATCATTATAATCAATTTGTTATTTGACGCCGACTCAAAACTAGTTTATAAAATTACGTAATAAAATGAGCTCGATGCTCTATAATACTCTACATATAATATATCTACTAAAAGGTGTTAAGGTTATATCTCTAGTTTCCTTTATCAGCATTTTTAATAGCTTATTTTTATATATTTAAGAAACGTCAATAGCCTAATGGCTAAGGTGTCGGACTTGTGATCAAAGGTCGCGGGTTCGAATCCCACACATTACACTTATTTTTTTATTAAAAATAGGTTGCGTTTGACCACCATCTCACCTGATGGTAAGTGATGATGTGGTCGAAGATGGAGCACGCTTACCTAAAAGTAACCTATTTACTCTTGACTTAAAGACTCCTAGGTTATAGCTATCAGGAAACACAGACTCCGGCAGGGAATTCCACTCCTTAGCCGTACGCACAATGAAAGTATTCCCAAAACCTTTAGTGCGTATGGGTGGGATGTCCACCATGTAACGATGGCGCATCGCCGTTTGTCTTGTAGTATTGACAAGAGCTTTTAGCTTAGTTGGAGGAACACAAGATTTGTAATGTGAATTCTACCCACGTTGCTAGATTAAATATATATCCTAACCTAACTTTTTGAGCTTTAATACTTTATCTACGTAATGTATCTTTTGTCTGGCATCAGGGCCGGATTAACCATTAGGAAGAGTAGGCAACTGCCTAGGGGCCCCGCAGCCACTAGGGGCCCAGTGCAAGCGACAAGATTTTTTTTATCGATCGACAATTTTAATGTGCGTGTGAATCTAAATATTTATATTTAGTAGAAGAATTTAAAAAAATATAACAATTTTGGGTATTTGTAAATATATATATTAAAAACTACAGCCCTTAATGTGCGGTCCCTAAGTTTACCGGGGGACCGTACTTAGGTGCTATAGTTTACAATAACGTACCTATGCAATCGCGCTTTTTTATGTTCTCCTGTTTAAACACTGAAATAAGGAAAGGGGAATTTTGTTGCGCTCAATATTTGTTAATAAATATTTTAATAAATGCTTGTTTGGTTCACTCTACCCAACTAGTTCGATTTAATAGCTATGACGACACAATATGTCGCTAAATCGATCCTAATCTTAGTCAAAACGCATCATAGTTAAATTGAATGTTAAAAAAGTTTCTGTAATTGCGATTTGTGAGATTTAAGATCGGAAATGTAACCAAAAAACGTTGTGCTTTGTGTTTAAAAATTTACAAACTTGGAGTAAAATACTAGAATGTTTTTATAAACACTGCCTTGAAAATATCGGTAATGACCAGGTCCGGGTCGGCGGCGCGTCGTGTTCCACGCGCACCTCAAAGAGCAGTCAGCAGCACTGACGGGGCCCGATAGGACCATTGCCTGCTGGGGCTGCGGAGATATTCTAACGAGATACCGCAGTCCCGGACTACAAGGGCAAAACTACCCAAAGAGGGAGGAGTCATTTGATGATTTTCCCACCCAGAAAATAATTTATCCGTATAATGTACTTTGAAACGGTTGCACCTATTTTACTAATTATTTTTGTTATGTTTATAATTGTCAGGAGTAAAATGTTTGATTTTGTTTTTAATTATAATATGCTCGCGTTTGACCACCATCTCACCTGATGGTAAAGGTAAAAAATACCTGAAACAGAAATGTGAAAGTAGGCGTGCGAGGTAATCATATGACCGAAAAAAATAAGAACTAGGGCGAAACAAAGTTCGTGGGAATGCCAGTAATTTAAAAATATAGTATTTATGTATTTTATTAATAGAAAAACTTTAAAAAAAAAAACAAAACCAACTTCCAAAAACACTACAAAAATGAAAAATATCTTTAATTTCGGTAGTCTTTGGTTTTGTAATTTTGTTATCTGACACTGCCCAAAAAGTTTTTTAGTGGGTTGGTTTATAGTTTATCTAGTTACAAAAGCCTCAATGTCAACTACTTATCACCTTTTACAAAATATTTATATCTGTCCCGGTACAAGGCCGTCAATTGTTGAAGAGTTCTCCTGGTACTTCACCATCAGCTCCAATTCACCATATGCATTGTGACGAGCATAAAGCGCAACAACCATATTCAATTAATCGAATCGCAACCTATGAATGAAATACTTATTATTAAGTCGTGCGGGTGGCTATCTGTGGTCTTCATCATCAGTTCTACTTCACCAAATTATGCTTAACGAGAGCAACTTCACAAGTTGTCATTAAAAATACCCAAAATCAGATCAAATCCTGATTATAATATACTCTTTCAAAAAAATAAAGAAGTTTACAAATCGGTTCACCTGTCTTTCAGTAATCGGGGAAAATACTTTAAAAAAGTATGTTATGTAGGTTAAAATCACCCAGACTTAAGATAACAGCCTATGTCGAGAATCGTACACAGGACCACGAGGTGAGACCGATTTTAGCGACACACGATTTGGTCAGTCAAAGTAAGAAAGGGGGCCCGAGAATCCCATTGCCTAGGGGCCCCTGACAGGGGCGATCCTGCTCTGTCTGACATCACCGACGGACGTACCGTCGGCGTCGCTCACTGTGTGACGAGCCCCTGTCGCAGCGGCGTGGTAGATTGCCGGAGGCTCTACGCGGGGGTCGTGCGGTCGATGTCACTGTGTGACGAGCCCCTGTCGCAGCGCCGCGATAGGATGCTGGAGGCTCTACGCGGGGGTCGTGCGGTCGATGTCACTGTGTGACGAGCCCCTGTCGCAGCGGCGTGGTAGATTGCCGGAGGCTCTACGCGGGGGTCGTGCGGTCGATTTCACTGTGTGACGACCCCTGTCGCAGCGGCGTGGTAGATTGCCGGAGGCTCTACGCGGGGGTCGTGCGGTCGATGTCACTGTGTGACGAGCCCCTGTCGCAGCGCCGCGATAGGATGCTGGAGGCTCTACGCGGGGGTCGTGCGGTCGATGTCACTGTGTGACGAGCCCCTGTCGCAGCGGCGTGGTAGATTGCCGGAGGCTCTACGCGGGGGTCGTGCGGTCGATTTCACTGTGTGACGACCCCTGTCGCAGCGGCCTGGTAGATTGCCGGAGGCTCTACGCGGGGGTCGTGCGGTCGATGTCACTGTGTGACGAGCCCCTGTCGCAGCGCCGCGATAGGATGCTGGAGGCTCTACGCGGGGGTCGTGCGGTCGATGTCACTGTGTGACGAGCTTCTTTATTAGTCTTCCAAAGAATCATTATTTTTATCAAAGAATGCCGAACTTTCCTTTATCGGTCTCGACATGTGCTTATAAATAAGAGTGCCTATTTATTTCAATTTCAGTTATTTTTTTACTCTAACGCTTGTTATTATCGGAGTGATAAGTTTACAATTTGACATGAGTGACGAAGATTCAAATACAGTCAAGTTAATGTCATAAATCTGTTTTTTTAATGTTTTAACCATGTTTTATCACATGTAAGGTTATTAAATGTAAATGTTTATTAAGAAATCGACTGACTCCCATAGGACACGGTAGATAGCTCAGATGGTTAGAGTACGATTTGGACTCGGAGACGAAACGTCGGCACGAATCGCCGCCGTGGTTGTGGGTTCAGACCTCATCTGTGTCAGTTGATATTACGAATTTCTTATTAAAATTATAAAGGACATTGTTCCGGCTTCATACATGTCACGCCTAAGAATCGTTTGAATCGAAAATGACTTAGATAGACTCTAAATATTTTATGGAATCGTAGTAAATCAATTTTTACTAACAGACACTTGAAAATACAAAAATAATCAATTCATCGAAATCAAGTCCGAAAATAGCCAGGTAGTAAGATTCACAGAATTACACATCCGAGATTAATACACAGCCGAGTCTACCAAGTATGCAATCTGATCAGAGTCCGTTATCAAGCCAAAGTTGTTAGAATAAAACCATAAAACGCATAGAAAATCGCAAAGAAAAGAACTTTGCAATAAAAATTGAAATGAAATGAAATATAAGCACACCAGTGTTGCCAATTACGAAAAGCTATAATACCCGAATACCATGCCAGAAATTCCCGATTTCAGATTAAAAATATTGAATACATTTTCTTCTCCAGCTAGTCAATTCAGGTATTTAAATGAATAAAGTGTTAAATAAATAATTTTTTAGATATTAATTAATTTTTTGTCAATAATAGGATATAGTGCCTATTTGATTTATTGAATTCATATGATTATTTCTGTACCTATATGTGATTAACTCAATTTCAGAAATAATCAGTCAATTGAACAAACGAATGTGAGCTTCACTAAGTGAATGAGACAAAGCGTCAGACTGAAGAAGCATGGAGGATTTCCCGTCCTCAATTAGTTGACGATTATATATTATTTACTAGCGTTAAATTAATAACGTAACCCATTCAATATTTTAATATAATTTTTTTTCTATCTATACGTTGAAAATACCCAAAATAGTCCAGATTTTATCAATTTCTGATTTAATTCAGACAACCGTCCGTATTTCCTGAAATCGGGGAAAAATCCCGTAAATCGGCAACACTATCTGGCCAATAGACATTTTTATGGCACCACGCATTCGTTAATCGTGACCCAACTTTTTATTTTGAATTTATTTATTTCAAGTTTCCGTGGAATACTAAAATATGTTTCAAGCGGTATAAAAAGAAACAAAAATTATCATGTAATTTATATTGACATCGGTTATATAGGCCAAAATCGAGCAATGAACAATGCTTGGTCTTTACAATTCCTATGTCAATTCAAGCTCAAAATGTATCTACTCTGTAACGTTATTCTAAGATCTAAACAAAAGATTAATAAATAGCAATAGGATAATAGTTCATTGCAAGACTTGCGAGACTCTTGCAGCAAGACCAAGACCAAGACTGGTTAAGTGTTGCCCAAGTGCAATACCAAGACGAGTGGTCTTGCATTTGGGCAACACTAGGCGGGACTCGCGAGGGAGAGGCGGGTCTCAAGGCTCTCACAGCCCTTACGTTCGAGCCACCACAGGAGACGCTCCGTTGTCGCAAGGTAACTTCCAGCCACTGTAGTAGGCGTAGGCCTGCGGGCTGCGAGCAATGGGTAGCTCGCCGCCCAAATGAAACCAGGCCCGTGTAGACGGCGAGTCGTGTTCCACGCGCGCCTCAAAGAGTATCAGCAAAATTGTCGGGGCCCACAAGGGGCCGTTGCCTGCCGGGGTTGTCGAATACGGATGGATTTTAGTCAGTAAAAGTGCGAACCACCCTCCTTCTTCGCCCAGATCGGGAGGCGTCATTGGACGACTTTCCATCCTTAAAAAAATAAATGTGGCGCGGCAGGATCGAGTAGCAGGGGTGCACAGCCACTACAGCCAGGCTCAGGCCGCGGACGCTCGCGCCGGCTCCACACTATCACTCTACGTTTTCTATCTAACATCCGAAAACAGCAATCTAGATGAGTAATGAATGCAATAACAATGACGAGCTATGTGCGACTCTATTGAAACTAAATCCTCAGCAATGTAAACATTGATACCGTAGCCGGCAGCTTCGGTTACGTATTTATGAATAGTTCGTCACACTTGGATGCAGCGATGTGACTCACGGCGCGCCTGCGCTGTGCACGCAGCACACGCAGCGCGTCTTGCTGCGACCCCGCATGGGAATCGTACAACAGCGTGGTTTCGGTTTTCTATACTATGCAGGTGACAATGGATTGTTTGGTGATGTTTAGATGTAACTTCACACTACTTTACTAACGTTATTTGTCAACTAATGGGTAGTGTTGTTAGACGAGACGATGTTTCAAAATTGCTGGACCGCATATATGTTAATCCTACCAAAATCATATATTTGATGTGATTTTCATGTACTCTTGAGATAATTTTCATATCCCTAACTTAAGAAGTGCTGGTTCCCTGAATGCTGAATACAAACTCATCCCCTATATCACCCCCTGTAGGGTTGAATTGAAAAATTAATCATTATTATTATTGAAAGAAAAGTAGTTTTGATAAACGTAAAGATAACGGACAGACACGATGCAGTGGGAACAGCGGGGTGCGACGGTCGTGCAACGACACAGCAATGGTCACGACGCGACGATAGATATAATATTTTTTTTATATTTCTATGGTCACGAGTTCACGACACACTGAGCGCGCGCTTGTCCGTCTGGTTTGTCTCTGTCAGTCGAGTCCTGACCAGTGACCACACCGCCTCGTATACCTCTCAAACAAGATAGCCACCTTCCTTGGCAGTCCTCCGGCCTCATTTAGTTTAAATTTACGAAAAAAAAAGATGTGTAAAAGTGTTATTTAATAACCAATTTGCAAAATAAAGATCATTTATTCAAAATAATAAGTTACTGTAGTGGAAGTACATAAATAGTTCGATTTTGCAAAACACGCTCTGTATGTCCTGATGATGAATGAACGAATAATCAGATTACTCTGTCACTGATAAAAGGCTATCAGACAGAATAATCTGATTATTTGGACACTTACATTGTCTTAAAGTGTCGTAGGAAATATTTTATCCCAGAAAATATATGCTTCCTATACCTAACACAGGCCTACTAAGAGAGTGGAGCTTCGAACAAATAGAGCTTAAATATTTTTTTTACTCGTTAAATTACATAATTAAGCTAACCACCTAAATGTGCCCCTTATGTCTATGGTCTTTTGGAGTCATCAAATAAATCACGATGCAAAGTCAACACACGAATAATAATGGCTACTAGGTACAGCTACCACATTGCGACATACTAGAATTTTAATAATAATTCACAAAGAAATCAAAACCTGTAGGTACGCTTCCTATTTCGTTCTACCGGTAACTACACTCGAGAACTTCTACATCATGAATAAAAGAAAAGTTTCAAACATAATATGAATCATTTTCACAATAATTTATACTTCGTAATTCGATCGGTTCGATTGTTTGAGCATTTGCTTTTAAATTGTCGTTGTTGGACTTTGCACTGATCCGATTCGTTGCACGCATCCGACGGTTCGACTCGAACACTGTCGTGTATATATTATTCTTCTAAGTCGTAGACAGAGAATAGGTACGGTCGGCCAAGAAAGTGGTGTACCAGTTTTGATTTAGTTTCCCGGTCATCGAAAATTACAACAAGGTTCGTTATAAAAAGATATTACTGAAAGAGACAACATTATCTTGACGTAAACCTATGTATTTAGTATTCATACGTCATATGTCACATCACATTTTAACCTTTAGTATAAATGAAAAGGACATTAGTTTCTACAAAGCAATTGAAATGTTTCCAAACAAAAGTAATAAAAACTATTTAGACAACCGAATTCCATTTGAAAAAGAAAACTGACAATTGACATTTTGTCAAATATATGCAAAAAATCGATATATTTTCCGTGTTATTTTTCAATCAACTGCATATAAAATCATCTCAATGCCTGCCAACTTGACCATTGCCGAAAGAGCACAAATAATTGCCCAATTTAATGAGGGAAGCAGTATCAGTGCGATATCCCGGAATTTGAATATATCGAGGCGTTCTGTCCGCTTTTGGATTCGTCGTGAAGGAGAGGAGGGAAGTTTGTTGGATCACAGAAGAAGTGGTCGCCGGCCTGCACTCTCCAATAACGATAGAGAATTCATGAGACGGGAATATGAAATCAATGGTTTTAAGACCACAAAACATTTTGCGGAGATGTTCGATGTGAGTGCCCAAACAATAAGGAATCATCTACATTACATGGGGTTGCACCACAGGCATTACGCCAAGAAAATATATTTGACGGATGCTCACAGACTTGCTCGTCTGAACTTCGCCAGAGAGCACTTAGAGTTTGATTGGTCTAATACAGTGTTTTGTGATGAAAAAACGTTTAAATCCAGTCAGCATGGACGTCTTCACCTTTGGCGATATAATTCAACACGGTATAAAGATGATCATGTAATCCCAAATAGAGAATCAGGTCGAATTTCCGTAAATATTTGGGGCTGGATGAGTACGGATGGTGTAGGAGAATTGTGTTCTCTACCTCCTCGAGCGACGGCTGTAAATTATATCGACGTGCTTCAGAATGCAATGGTACCGACAGTCCGTAATGTTTACCCGGAGAACGAAGTGCCACAATTTGATTTTGTTCAAGATAATTGTTCAATTCATAATGCGAGGATCGTAAGAGCCTGGTTTCGTTCACACACTGACGTAAGGGTAATTCAGTGGCCCTCAAGATCGCCGGACCTCAACCCGATAGAAAATCTTTGGGGCCTTATGGTCCAACGATGGTCGCATCAAAATGAAAGAACCAAACAAGCTCTTATTAGTCACTGTAATTATATCTGGGAGGAAATGCGGGGAACCGATATTTGCTCACGGCTTGTTGGTTCAATGAGGTCTCGTCTTTTAGAGGTTATAGAGGCCAACGGCGGTTACACCCGTTTCTAATTTTAAAAAATTTTCAATATGATCTAAATATTACTATATATGCTATGTTTTTGTTTGTTATAAGTATTTTAAAATTGATTGTAGAAATTTAATAAAAGAATAAATCTATTTTTAGCTTGTTTTTTATTGATATTGTAATTACAAGTTTACAGAAATTGTAGGTTTGTGGACTCGCCTTGTGCCTTTACAATTTTATGTAACTTGTTGATTACAATTCTGAATTTGTAGATACAATTTTGTCATCAAAATCTACAGCCCCCCGCCGTTGATTTTACGACGTCATTGGTTCCATCAAGTTCAAACTAAGAACAGCTGTCACGTTACAAACAGTAATAGTCGTTATCAATAATCAGATAAAGACAGCAATAGAAGTTGTCAGATCGATCTGCAAGCGAAACTAATCTTTATCACCTATGAATCTGCAAGCGATATTCAACCTTAGGGTGGTACACCACTTTCTTGGCCGACTGTACTCTGTCTACGTTCTAAGTGTATATATAATCTATGTAGGTATGTATTAATACGTCAAGCGAAAACTTTGTACCTCTTTTTACGAAAATTACTGACGGAGGCGTATGAAACTTGGCACAAATACAGTTCACACGGACGAGTGCACACAGGTATTTTTCTGTTATAAATACTGTATTAGAAATACATTAAATTATTTTAATTAAGTACCACGCGTTTGACAGATGCTGTTTGACCACTCTGCATTAACTCTGCACGACAACATTGTGACATTTCTGTCATCAGCTGATTCGAGAGATGTAGCAAATTACGTCATGAAACTCAGGAATTTACATCGTATTTCGGGAAGTCAAATTTATCATGCAAACATTGTTTCTATAGCTATTTTATACTATCACTTAGTGAGAAATATCCCAAATAAATTAATGTCGGTTCAAAGTATCATTTATACTTTAGAATGCGTGTATAATACGAATTAGGACCTTCCGAAACAGTAGGCAATTTCGATTTGCTCATAATATGAACATAATTTACATATGAACTGTCTTGCTCGCTGCAAACATTCAAAATGGCAAAATAAAGAACTAATCATTCTATTTCAATTCATATAAACACAATCAAATAATGACAAATATGTTTTAGTGCATTGTTCTAAATTATGTTGCAATATGAAACTTCTTAGTGCTGTCAACTCAAGGTTCTTGATCGATTTAAAAACTGCATTCAGGCTAATCGCAATACTCAGATTAACATGAGCAATACAACCTTTCTGGTACATTCTCATTCAAACATTATTGTATTTCACAAAAAATTGAGTGATACAATCCTAAATTGTTGAAAGCAATAAATCCATATAAAAACTTTGAAACCTCTTTTACGAAAATTACGCAGACGGTGGAGAATGATATTTGGCACAGTTAACGTTTATGTGGAGACGAATTTACAGAAAATTCGCTGTGTGGCGATCGAAATAATTGAGTCTTTATGGTATCTTTGATATCAAATATAAAATTATGGAATTAGAATTGCAATTTATGCGAAAAGGGTTAAAATATATAAATTGGGGTTAATAGGGATGAAAAAAAAATATTTTACAAAAAATAGAACCAACTTCCATATCAAAACACTACAAAGCCAAAAATAACTTTAATTTCGGAAGTCGGTGTTATTCGTTTTGGATTTTCTTTTTTTTTCACACCTCTCGTCTCTAAAATTATTGGATATTACCACAATAACTCCGTAAAAGCACGTTATGTATCAGCCCTACGATAAAAAGTTAACACCGTAAATGTCCATAATATAATGTTACGAAATATTTTATGTGATAAAATTACTGCAATAACCCCGTAAGTACTATTACTGTAATATTTTATGTATTTTTTTTAGTATATTTTTATTTTCATAAATTACCAGGTTTTTAATAAAAGGAATTTCATTTTAACGTCACAGTCATATTCCGCGTAAAAATAGCTTTCATTTAATACACCAATGACTTCAATAGTCCTACTCGTTGAAAAGATATTTGATAAAATCAGTAAATCTTTTCTCCTGTAAAATCTTGATTTTTCGGTTACCGAGTTATTGCTTGGGAGGGTCGATATATACATATAACAAAACAGTAAGAAAGTGTGTCTGTACATTTAAATTTTATGCAAAAATAATAATTGAGGTAGAAACGGTACAAAGGCAAAAAAGTTAAAAAAAATGTCTGTTTGTACACGTTAATCTCCGAACCTACCGGATGGATTTTAATGAAATTTGGTAAGTAGATAGTTAAAATCCTGGAATAACACAAGGGATATTTTATTTATCTATTTAGCTTTTTGTTCCTTATTAACCCGGAATTCCCACGGGATCGGGATTTACGTGAAAAATCCACCCACGCGAACGAAGTTGCGGGCAGCAGCTAGTAAATAATAATTTTTATCTATTTATTTTGTTTTATAGTATTATTAAGTTTATTAAAAAAACAATAATTCTTACGTTTTTTTTCTTTATTACTAGTGTCTGATTACTATGCAATATTTATGTATATAACTAAAATAAAATGCATTTATGGCTTCGTTTAGGTTTTTCTACTACATATTTATTTCAAGTTTCATATTAAGAAGCATTTTATCGAAACTCGAGCACTGGAGCCCTACCATGACGTGTTAAAACGTGAGTCGTTCGAGCGAGTAAGAGGGCTGAAGCTATGCACGCTATATAGCTCCATTCCTCTTTCTCGCTCGAACGATTCACGTTTTAACACTTCATGGTTTGGCCCTTGATCTCTGTTTAAAACTAGTTTTAAGTCGAGATTTCATTTTAGAATGTTCCTTAAGCATAGATTCATCGATCATAGTTCAGCCAGGTACCGCTTAATTCTAGATCGTTACTTAGTTGTAGATTCATTACCTAAGTATAGTCGACAGCAAGCTTGAGCAGAGATTTCCTTCTCAGTTAACTATTCGCTTTTCAGTTTATTATTTGATATAAAAATGGTAATTTTTGGCGAATGATGATGATATGACATTTTATTTTGCAAATTGGTTACAAATAACACTTTTACACGTAATTTTTTGCCATTTAAGTTACTATATGAATCCCGTGTTTTCTAACTTAAATAGATTATAACAATGATTTTTTTTACCGATGATTTGGACAGAAAAACAGAACTTCAGCGTTCCATGTGAAGGGCCCATACAATTTTGCTAATAATTTTAAGAAATGGTATAGATTTTCACAAGATGAAGATTTTTACAATTTGTAATACTGCATTCCTGTTTTGTTTTAACTATAACTTTGTTTTCTTTTAATATTTTTACTGATCGTTTTTTCCCAAATCATTATTTATTTGAATATTATTTATTATATAATCAAAATGAGCAATTTATAACAACACTGTCACAGATATTATTTAGGATCCACTCCGTTCCACGAACAATTTACTCTTGCTATATTTTTATGTTAGAAAAGATTGCTATAACAACATTTTCCAGAATTTACTTTTACAAATTCTTAAAAAGTAATTTCTATAGTGAAACCGTGGAATACGTATTTTTTATTCTTAAGAATTTGGTATAAAAGTAAATTGAATTATTTACGATCATTCGTAGATCGGAACAGCTGAGACGAAGAACATAAACGTAAACGAAAACAGACTGTTGCATAGACAATCAGATATTCTCTATTTAAGGCTCGATTTGAATCTGAGTGTAGTTTGATTACCGTTCTGGAACAAGACCACTGCTCAAGTGCAGATTCTATATTTAAACTTAGATCGGGCGAATTAAGCTCAAACTGGACTTGAGTAACGTTCTATAATACGGATCTAAGACTCGATTATTTATTAAATAAAAATATCTATACAAAACATTAAGGAATAAAGTAAATTATTACCTAGAATAAATAATTTAATAAATCGTTTAACTGCTTAGTGATAATCCTATAAAGCTGTACCTATTCATACAATAGTCGTTCCCATTCATCTCAGTCTTATCCCGATTAACCCCTTTTTCGTTATGATTCATACCTAAGACGTCCCCATTCACCCCAAAGAAAACAGATTTTTCATGTCTTTCTTATAAATTAAAATAATATTTATATTAATTAACAACTGAACCTTATGTTTTATTTATATGACGGCTCAAACACTAAATGACGTATTAAATAAACACGTATTCTTTTACTACAAAATAAAACGTACACAGCAAAGTTTCAAACACTGTAACCGGCGTCTGGTTTAGGCTATTTTTAAATGACATTTTTGGCCATAAAAAGTTCACATAATCTACTACTATCCCACGAAAAATGGTAAAAGTTGTAGCGATTTGGTAACTAATATTGAGCGTCAAAAGTGATTCCTGGTTTTATCCCTATCCACCCCTGGATCCCCATTCCCCCATTTTACTAATCTTAAATTTTTGAAGTCAACTTAGGTCTGATTGTTTTCCTTTTTAACCGACTTCTAAAAAAGAAGGAGGTTCTCAATTCGGATGTTTGTTTGTTTTTTTTTTTTATGTTTGTTCGGGCATATCTCCGTCGCTTGCAAACCGATTTGAAAAATTCTTTTTTTGTTGGAAAGGGTATACTTTCCAAATGGTCCCATGAAAATTTTATCGAAATCGGACAAGCCGTTTCTGCAAAATAGACAAAAGTCTGAAAAAACATATTTACATAGATGATCTTTTCGTTTACTCTGCTGGTGAAGGTGATAAGTAGTCGACATTTTGGCTTAACTAGATTAATTAAAACTGATCCACTAAAAAGCGCGAAAATAAAAACTTTTTTGCAAAAAATAAAACCGACTTCCATATCAAAACACTACAAAGCCAAAAATAATTTTAATTTCGGAAGGCGGTGTTATTGGTTTTGTATTTTCTTTTTTTTCACACAGCCTTCCGAAATTAAAATTATTTTTGGCTTTGTAGTGTTTTGATATGGAAGTCGGTTTTATTTTTTGCACAAAAGTTTTTATAACTTCATTAGATGTAGGTACCGCTACTGCCGTGACGTTTGGATTTCTACCGACAACCACTTAGTTGTTAGGGGGGAGGGGAACCTTGATTCTATTTTTTTTTTTAATTTGCATTTTATAGCTTAATATTTCGCAAACAACCCATTATTTTACGATATTATTTTGAGATAAAACAAAATGATCCCCTCTTTAAGTGTAGGGCGAGTAACCTAAAAAAAGACCTTATTTTACTAATTTGTCGGCGTGATTAATATGTATATCCATTCCAAATTTTAGCCTTCTAGTAGGTACCAATCGGGTCTCAGAGCCCTGGCCGATCGGACTACAAGACAGACAGCGATGCGATGCTGGATGATGGAAATAAAGTTATTAAGTTATGCCATCGTTACATGGTGGACATCGTTTTGGGAATGCTTTCATTGTGCGTGCGGCTAAGGAGTTGAATTCCCTGCCGGAGTCTGTGTTTCCCGATAGCTACAACCTGGGGGCCTTTAAGTCAAGAGTGAATAGGTTACTTTTAGGTAAGCGTGCTCCATCTTCGACCTCAACATCGCTTGCCAGCTGCGTACGGCCGTACCTACAACATTTATTTACGTGTCCCGTCTGCATCACTCTACAACGGCAGAGGACATTGTCAAATACATTATGGCGAAATCCAATTTCTCCCTGAGGGTCGAATGGCTAGATCATCATGAATCTAATTTTAATTCTTTTGTGGTGAGAGCGCCGACTGAACATCTGTCGACTTTCATGAAGTAGGAGTTTTGTAATGTTCCGGCGTTTTCTAGGCCGGACACCGGACACCGCGCGACACACGACGCTGATAACTCGTGTAACATGGTATAAGTTTTGCTTTAGTGATATAATATTAGTTTATTTATATTTATTGTAATAGATTGTATTTTTAACCGACTTCTAAAAAAGGAGGAGGTTCTCAATTCGGATGTTTGTTTGTTTTTTTTTTTATGTTTGTTCGGGAATAGCTCCGTCGCTTGCCAACCGAATTGAAAAATTCTTTTTTTGTTGAAAAGGGTATACTTCCCAAATGGTCCCATGAAAATTTTATCGAAATCGGACAAGCCGTTTCTGCAAAAACAACAAAAGTGAAAAAAAAAATTATGTTGATGATCTTTTCGTCTACTCTGCATTGCGTTTTTTGTTCGCGCGTAACTCCGTCATTTACGAACCGATTTGGAATTTTCACTGACCCACTAAAAAGCGCGAAAATAAAAACTTTTTTTGCAAAAAATAAAACCGACTTCCATATCAAAACACTACAAAGCCAAAAATAATTTTAATTTCGGAAGGCGGTGTGGAAAAAAAGAAAATAAAAAACCAATAACACCGACTACCGAAATTAAAATTATTTTTGGCTTTGTAGTGTTTTGATATGGAAGTCTGTTTTATTTTTAGCAAAAAAGTTTTTATATTTTAAAGTTAGGCCAAGTTGCCTGAAATATATATATATTTTTTTTTTATTACGAATGAGCCCGCTCTTGACCTCGATCACACCTGATGGTAAGTGTAATATGAGGTCTAAGATCGAACGAGCGAGCCCAGAACATGCCTGTTCACTCTTGCTTTAAAGGCTGACGGGTCATATGTGGCAGGGAACACAGAAGCCGGCAGAGAGTTCCACACCTTGGCTGTGCGCACAATGAATGTTGAAGAAAAGCGCTTAGTACGACAAGACGGTATATCGACCAAGTGTGGATGGTATCCTGCGGTACATCTGGTAGACCGGTAGTAAAAGGGGGATGAAGGGATCAGGTCGTGGAGAAAAATATAAAATTCTATTCTATTCTATTCACCATCAGGTGAGATGGTGGTCAAACGCGAGCCTATTATCAACAAAAAATAACCAATAGTTTCTGAGTAAAGCCGCGGACAGACGAACGGACATGTCGGAAGGGTTCCTTGTCGACTACGGAACCCTAAAAAATGAAATGATTTAACTTATGTTCGAATTTCAAGCACCAGGCGACGTTACAATAACACTCATAATTATTATAGTATTTATAAAAGATACAGGGCAAATTATAATTTAAATATACTGCTGAAGGCGGTACGGCACAGCTTGTCCTCCCCTTCAAGTAACTGGTCGCAGCGGTCGCACCACACAAGCCGATTTTCACATAAACCGTAATAGAACCTTGTCTCTCTGAACATGTAGCATTCTCCTCTTGTAACTTATACTTTGTCGTCGACTGCAAAGCGAAGCAAAGGCATCATTCTCATTTGTATCTTCGACAATATTTTATAAATAGTCTTTATTGTGGTATATAATATACGTAGTCACGTTTGTACCAGCAGCCAAATGCTCCTTGTATCGTGTGACGAGCGTTCTCTTAACTCTTAGCAGCGCGTTTCAGGAAACGGTGTTATCAGTAGAATGCCACTTATCGAGCGCGTATAGATTGTCATCGTGTTTTATTTTTATTTATGTTTTTATTTTATTTAACTCCTGTGCTTCGCAGACATCAGAATATACTCAAAATGCTAACTTTATTCCGAAGAAACATATTCTTAAAACGGTATAAAAAGTTAAAAGCCTACAAATTTTTATTTTTGTAAACAAAAAAAATAATACATAATTAATTTAAACTTTTCCATTTCATCTTAATTATCTAAAAACTGCCTCCAAAATTAAATTTTGTTGTCTAGCACTTGTACTAATCTGGATCTTGAGAGATAGGAAAAATGAGTAACGAAAAGTATTTTTTCGTATGTACCACTTGCTCAAAAAAGTGACATTCTATGCCACAAAAAGCGAACATAACAATAGTCATTTTTAATCTGTTAAAAACAGGGAAAGAAAATTGTACTGAATTTCATTCATCCTCTAGGGGGAGAATGTGATTTAAATTTGGAATACTTACCGAAATTTATACTGAACTACATCTGTGTTTACACCATTGAGTTTGTATATAAAACATTATACATCTTTTTGAAAAAGGAATACGCATTTTAATTGTCATTATTTTTAATAAATGCTTATCTCATATTATTATTGTGTTAATTTTTTCGCAAATGGTACGAAAAGTAGAGTATTTTCCTCGGTGATAAAGCTGTGCTGTCTTGGGTGAACTTAAATCCCTCGCTACATTCAGGACTAGTCTTAAATCCCTCGCTTCGCTCGTGATTTAAGTTTTTCAACACACTTGCTCATAAAATGGCTCTAATTTCACCGCAATTAGGCACATAATGACACCTGTAATCAAACTGTGACTTTACTATTATTCACAAGTGAGTTATAGGTTTTTTTTTTTAATTGGTTGATTTGCTTTGTTTTTAAAAAAGTTTCGAAACAAAAAAGATCGCGTTCAATAGTACAAATAAATTATTGTACCTACCTATTGCTTGCTAGTTTCATGCAACTTCGTATTTAAATAGATAAATTTCATCTTGTACGTTTTTAATAAATACAACTTTCACTCAAATATAACTTTTGTTTTTTCTGTGATAAAGAAAATTTTGAATTACCCATTTTGTACGTGGCTAAAACGCTGTTCCGAGAAAAGCCAAAAAAAAAAGAAACCTCATTCTTTTAGCCTATGGCCGATCTGTTAGATGCGCGCGCATAGGAAAACTGATTAATTTTTCCCGCCATTGCGAAAAAAATTTCACAACTCGTTTTCACTGTTGAAATTATAGTTATTTATTAATAAAAATGTCTACAAGTACTAGCTATGAAGAAAATGATTTATGTTGTACACCACCCGATATAAAATGTGAAGCCCTTAACGTTATGGTAAGTTTACTACCTGGAAACTCCAAGGCCAAATATCTATTAGCGTACCAAAATTTCATACAATGGCAAAACAACAAGAGTACGCAGTCTTTTTTAGAAAATGTGTTCATGGCGTACTTTAAAGAATTATCTTCTAAGTACAAACCTAGCTCTTTGTGGTGTATATACTCAATGTTAAAAAGCACAGTCCGAACAAAGAATGGAGTGCACTTAAAAACATACTCTAATTTATCAGCTTATCTAAAGAGACTATCCGATGGATTTAGAAGCAAGAAATCAAAGATTTTATCTTCTAACGATGTTGAAAAATTATAAAAGATGCTCCAGATAACCAATATCTAGCTACTAAGGTTAGTTAAATTATCTAATTTTATATATCTACGCGACTTCAGACTGTGTTGTGTGTTGAACTTAATTATTGTTTCTTTTTTTCAGGTTGCTTTAATATTTGGTGTAACTGGTGCATGTAGGATACAAGAATTAACAACTATAACTGTAAAAGACATAAAGAACCATGGCCAGATGCTTTTAGTGAAGATACCTATCACGAAAATAAAATACTTAGGTCATTCACCATACACGGTCCATTCTATGAAATTGTTAAGAAGTATGAAAATTTGCGTTCACCAAAAGCGAAAAATGACCGTTTCTTTCTAAATTACCAGAATGGTAAATATACCTGTCAGCCAATAGGTATAAACAAATTTGGTTCTATGCCTAAAGAAATCGCTAAGTTTTTAGATTTAGCAGATGCTGAGAGCCACACTGGACATAGTTTTAGAAGAACTTCAGCTACATTGCTGGCTAATTCAGGAGCTGATATAATGACTTTGAAGCGGGATGGCGATCTAACAATGTAGCAGAATCATACGTAGAAGATTCCATACAAAACAAGAAAGAAATTTGTGCAAAAATCACAAAAAGAATTAGACTTGATTCTGAGGCGCGTCCTACTGGCGAAACACCAGGTACATCCTATGATTGGATTTCACCTACCGAATAATGGAATAATGAATAATAATAATGTCCAGGAATAATGAACCATCTCAAATAACAATACAACCTGAAAGTATTTCAGTAAATAATCTGTCTGATGAGACCGCTATGCCATCAAAAACAGTTAATTATAATTTTACCAACTGCACATTTACTAATTGTTTCTCTAAATAAACTTTTTACTCACTAAATAAAATGGCTTTTTAGTATTATTTTCTTCACAAGTGTGTTGAAAAACGTCGTATGATACACGTGTGTATTGATGATTACCGTCCTCGGCTCTCTTAAGACCCTCACCTAACGGCTCGGGTCTCAATGGCGCCTCAGCGGTAATCACCAACTTTACACACTTGTACCATAATGTACTATTAACACCCTCGCTACGCTCGGGAGTAAACCTCGAGTCCTTCGTTACGCTCGCGATTTAAATCGTCACCCGCGACAGAAGACACTGCTTTATCTCCTTGGTTAATAATCTACTATTAAACTTCTGATTCTGACTAGGACTAAACGACACTAAAGCCCGATTTACACTTCAACAAGTACAGTAGCGAGTTAACTTGCGTCATTGGCGAGTTAAGTTGTTAATGTAGTTTGAACGGTAAAAGCGAGTTAAGTAGTAAGTTGTTGATTAAGTTGAGCTAAATAGATCGCGATCCTATTTTTCGGCGAGTCCAGTGCGAAGTAGCCCCCTCTCTCGCGTCTCCCGCACCCCTCCAACCGACTTCAACTTAACTGGCTGGCATGTAGACGGGCGAGTTTAGTACAGTCTAGGGATGTGACATTGTACATAAAAAATTGATTTTTAATTAATCGATTATATATTTCGCATGAAAAATCGATTAATAAATAATCGATTTTTCTTAAGAAAATAATCGATTTTGTTATATTAATCGATTTTTATTTTGATAAAAATCGATTTTAATCGATTATTTCCATAATCGATTATTATTTCACATCCCTAGTACAGTCCATAAATTTGTAGGTTGCGGCCGCGTACACGTGTTATTTTCTTTTCTTCTTCTCGGGCAACTTATGACTACTCACTCGCCTACGTTTGGACGCTACTTACAACTTACTACTTATTACTTAACTGTCTGAGTTCTTAACTCACTACTGTACTTGTTGAAGTGTAAATCGGGCTTAAGCCGGTAGCACGAGGAGGTGCAACACGGGGCGGGCCACTCTGCCCTGCACTAACTAAAAGGCCGTTAAGCCACAGAAGGTCATATTTCACTTTTCAATGTATCCTTAAACTACTTTCGACTCTCTGTCTTTTGGTCTAAGAATCAGTTTGCTACGATTAATACTTTTTGAGATACAGCAATTTTACTAAGCAGTTAAACCACATAATTTTTGTTACTTCCTTAGTTAAAAAGCGACTGAACCACAACACTATATATTCAATATTAAAATATAATACAATACTTAAATATAATAAATAAAAAACGTTATATATTGTGCACAGAAACTATGCCCAACTAAACAAACTTACTACCGTTGTCATAGGTAGCGTAGTTTTGTAGAAAAAAATATTTCCCACTTATTTTTACGATTACTCGAAAATTACTTTTTGGGGATAGCGGCCTTTTAGTTAATGTAGGGCAGCACTGCTGGGGCGTGTTACACGGTGAGGCAGGCGCCCTGTCTGAGAGCAGGGAGCCGAGCGCTCGGACACTGCGACTGCCGGGAGGACACAGCCTGGCGTGCGCTTCGTATCTTAAAGACTGTTTCATTGAATGTCTTATTTCATTTATAATAAGGGCTAGGCACCTACATGGTCATCTGGTTGAAGTCGGTGCCGAACCAACTGAATAGATTTCATGACGACGCGCGTGTTTCAGACTTCAGCCTATCAAGACTATTCATTGGCTCGGCACCTGAACTAATAGCGGGAGCCAAACACCTCACTCCCCCTCCCCCCGCTTAAAGAGATGGGGCCCGCGGAGGCGGGCCGGCACTAGTCGGGGGCCGCGTTGAAGAATACTTATGTGTTCTCGCAGACCCCGGCGCATGTGTACGAGGGAACACGGGGTGGTTATAGTGAGTAAGAGTCTAACCGCCCGCCCCAGGGCGGATGACATCCATGAGGATTTCCAAATCGAAAAAAAAAATGCCCAAGTTTACTTTGAGTAGTTACTTCCAGTTTAACTTAAACCACTCTGTTTGCAAAAAAAAATATTAAAAAAAAAATATATGAATAAATAAAGCAGTGTCTTCTGTCGCGGGTGACGATTTAAATCGCGAGCGTAACGAAGGACTCGAGGTTTAGCGAGGGTGTTAAAAACTAAACTATCACGAGCGAAGCGAGGGATTTAAGACGAGTCCTGAGTGTAGCGAGGGATTTAAGTTCACCCAAGACTAAGACAGCTTTATCACCGAGGAAAACACTCTACTTTTCGTACCATTTGCGAAAAAATTAACACAATAATAATATGAGATAAGCGTTTATTAAAAATAATGACAATTAAAATGCGTATTCCTTTTTCAAAAAGATGTATAATGCTTTATATACAAACTCAATGGTGTAAACACAGATGTAGTTCAGTATACATTTCGGTAAGTATTCCAAATCACATTCTCCCCCTAGAGGATGAATGAAATTCAGTACAATTTTCTTTCCCTGTTTTTAACAGATTAAAAATGACTATTGTCATGTTCGCTTTTTGTGGCATAGAATGTCACTTTTTTGAGCAAGTGGTACGAAAACATTATTATTATTATTTATTACTAGGTATAGTGTTTTTGACCTAATTAATTAGAATTAAAACCAAGAAAAGCCTGAATTTCTCCGCTTTAAGATATGATATGTAATTTAAATGTTTGTAGATGTTTTTCATCGCACAAACAACTGGCAGGTGGTTAGAAAGATGTGGCGTTGTGTGTCGCTCACCAAGTGACACACTAGTCACTACATATTTATCTTGAATCAGGTGCAGCCTCAATGTGCGAGCCCGCCGCGCCGCAGGTACAAGTGTACAACGCACATTGTTTCTACACGCAACACTCCTATCAACTGTATGTTATATTTAAAATGGCCTGCCTTTATTATTTACAAAAATTGATTTTAAAGCTGAGTGAGCGCGGTCATTATACAAGTGCGAGACAACAGTAGGTACTCGGACCGCCTACTATTTGCGTACAACATACTATTGATTCAAATCGAACCGTAAAGTTTTTTGTCTTCGTTGTTTTGCATAAATGGTAATTTTATGTCACAAAAAATGTTGTTTTAACACACCATTTAATAGCGTATCTACTAGCTTCGCACCGATCATGTTAAGAGTTTTTTTAGTACGTAATAAGTTTTTATAAAGAACAAAAAACATACACTAGGCATAACCTTCTTTTGGGTCCACATATCTTTGTAAACTTAAAAAAAAACTTAGTAACAAAAAACTAAACCGACTTCCCAAGGTTTGTCTATATTATTTGAAAAGTATCCTCGATTTCTCCAGGATTCCATCATCAGATCCTGACTTGATGACAATGGGACAAACCTTTCCTTTCAAACAAGAAAAGATTTTTCCAAATCGGTCCAGCCGTCTACGAGTTAAGAGGTAAACATAAAAATAACATTCTAATTGAGAACCTCCTTTTTTTTAAGTCGGTTAAAAACAAATAATAAAAATCTCACGTTCGAATTTATAATAACCCTAGCTTCCGTTTACGTCACTGTGCAGCCCTCCAGGTAGCTGCAAGCCCGCAGCCCCGGCGGCGCGCGGCGCTCCGGCGTCACATGGACAAGGACAAACAATACAACACACTTTTGCATTTAAAACAATTAGTAGTACCTCAGCTATCCGACATACATACATAACACAAAAGCATTGTTGTTATTTACTCTTAATGTTTTGGTTTGTGACTTATAGACTACAGGCCCGTGTCCAAAATGGATGGGTCATATGAACCACCAGGTGACGTATATAGGACGATATAAGAGCATAAAATAATAAGATTCAGCACTATGCCGTCACTTGTAAGCTGTCCAACTGAGTGCTGGTGAGAATTCAAAAGTGCAGGTAGAGTGAGTACATTTGGGTCATATATTTTTGTACGGCATTTTTACCATCGATAGATCCATGAAAAATAATAAGAAAGCGCGCAGTGCCGTAAAAAAATGATGCGCCACAAAGTCGGTAATTTTTTTTGATTTTCTGTCAATTTCCACGGTAAATTTGGTCATTTAATTCTGTACGGCGTCAGTTTTATACTGTTTCAATACAGCTTCTAATCCATTATTAAGCAACGACGTACAAAAATCATGCGACAAGGGAAAAAAATCGAGGGTTGCAACCCCCTCTCTTTCCGTGGTCCGGGGAGTGATTTGAAACAACATAAAATTAATTTATTTTGAAAGTATTTTATGCATAGATAACATTTTTTTACATGCCGTACATTTTCGTTGGTCCAAAGGTTTGTAGGGAAAAAAAACTCAAGGAAAAATCCATATACCGAAATGTAAGGTGAAATTCATGACGATATTTTTTATGCGGCATTTAGATAGTTTATTTGTACTTAATGCATTAATTTATAAAAGTTAATGCCGTACAAATCTGAAAGTTCATATTGATGAAAAAGTAATAAAATATTACTTAAATAAATATAATTTACATATATATCGCTTACGGAGCGACGTTCTGTTACGACGTTTAGCATTTGTAGGCATATATCTACACCTGCCTATACTGTACTGTATGCTAAGTAGTCGTGGGTCACAACCATGGAGAATAGACTAGTCTATTCTTTATGGTCACAACGTATTTTATTCGGATGTTCTCGGCTTGAACCCGAGTAAGGTGTTCGTTTGCGCTCGTTCACACATAGTTCGATTAGTATGTGTGTACTCTGTGACATAACGGAACCGGATGAGGAATCAGGCAAAGAAATTGATGACGTCATAGGTAAATAAATAAATCTTTACATCTTTAATCTGTACGTAAGACTTTGATTTTGACAAAAACTTCTTCATGTTTCAGAAAATGATAGAGAAGATAATTCGGACGTGAATGAAGACGTTGATTCCGATAACAACTCAGCGGCTGATTCCGATACTGAATAATTTAAATAAAAACCTTATTTTGTATTATCATCTTTAAATATATCGAATTTTTCTAAAAAATAGTTGTTTTATTTATTCACATCATTACAATGAAACAAATCAATTATATACATGTATCAACAATGTCTGAAGTATTTATTAAACCAAAAAGTATACAAAACTGTTGATACTGGGAAACTGGGATTGAAACTGTAAAAGTTTCAATTCTTGGAAATTATATACACACCCTTTCACTTCAGTTAGACGTCATAATGATTTTATCATATTATCAATTGTTCTCTTCAAAAAGTATGTTAATACCGTACAGTATCAGATGGCCATAAAGTACTACACCCTTAAAATGTTAGCGACATTTTCATCAGCCTAAAATATAGTTATGGTCTGCATTAAAGTGTACTGCATCATTTTTTCCTAATTTATTTATCTTAATACTATTTAAAACAGGGGAAAAATGTAGAAAATTGCTATATTTTATTAATCTATGAATATTTAACCTTTTGCAATATATTTAAAAATTTCAGTTTTTGTATTTCTCTATAATTTTTTTAGAACAGTTTCTTTTGAACGGCAATACTATATAACAATTGTATTCTACAATACCATGTGTCAAATGATTTTACAGCTTTATAATTCAAGTATATCATGAAATTAAGATAATTATTAATATACATTCAAATGAACAATAATTTTTTGACCGCATTATTTTTAATAGTACTTTTGCTAGATAATATTTTGGAACCGAAGCCGTACTTTTTCAAATCACCCCCCGGACCACGGAAAGAGAAGGGGTTGCAACCCTCGATTTTTTTCCCTTGTCGCATGATTTTTGTACGGCGTTGCGGAATAATGGATTAGAAGCTGTATTGAAACAGTATGAAACTGATGCCGTACAGAATTAAATGATCAAATTTACCCTGGAAATTGCCGGAAAAAAAAATACCGACTTTGTGGCGCATTATTTTTTTACGGCACTGCGCGCTTTCTTATTATTTTTCATGGATCTATCGATGGTAAAAATGCCGTACAAAAATATATGACCAAAACTTTTTACCAAAAAATTAAACCGACTCCCAAAAACACTGCAAAGTGAAAAATAACTTTAATTTCGGTAGTCGGTGTTTTTAGTTTTGTTTTTTCGTTTTTGGCACCGACTTCCGAAATTAAAGTTATTTTTCACTTTGCAGTGTTTTTGGGAGTCGGTTTAATTTTTTGGTAAAAAGTTTTTATTTCACTCTTTTTAGTTGGATGATTTTTAATTTACCTAGTTACAAGAGCCTAAATGTCAACTACTTATAACCTTTTACAAAATATTGCTTTTCCCAATGCTGGGCCGTCAATTGTTGAGGAGTTCTCCTGGTACTTCACCATCAGCTCTACATCACCATATGCATTGTGACGAGCATAAAGTGCTTAACATCCATATTCAAGTAATCGAATCGCAATCCACTCAATACTTATTATTGAGTAGTTTCGGCGGCCATCTGTGGTCTTCATCATCAGTTCCACTTCCCCAAATGGTACTTTTTGAGAGCAACTGCACAAGTTACTATAAGAAATACCCAAAACGCCATAGGTGTGCCTATAATATTTGAAGAGTTCCCTCGATTTCTCCAGGATCCCATCATCAGATCCTGACTTTGGTGATAATGGTACCAATTTCGAAGTATACCCATTCGAACAAAAAAAGAATTTTCCAAATCGGTTCAGCCGTCTTCGAGTACTCGATGATCATACATAAAAAAAAAAGAAAAAATATATATATATATATATATACGCGTCGAATTGATAACCTCCTCTTTTTGTCGTCGGTTGAAAATGTACTCACTCTACCTGCACTTTTGAATTCTCACCAGCACTCAGTTGGACAGCTTACAAGTAACGGCAAAGTGCTGAATCTTATTATTTTATGCTCTTATGTCGTCCTATATATGTCACCTGGTGGTTCATATGACCCATCCATTTTGGACATGGGAATGTAGTCTATTATACTTAGGGCTGCCATCACCAAAAGTGCCGGCCCCAGACAAAGACTTCAGAAACCCTGGACATATGACTAAAATCGCAATTTTTCCCCGGACACCGTACAAAAATACATTATTGTACTTGAAACTAAAAACAATGATGTTTAATTATGGTTTTTATTTACTGGTAACATTGTAGATAGTTAGAAGTTTATTAATAGGCTTTCTTTTTAATTAATCAACGTAACAAAAACAATAAGATGAAATATAGAGATCGTGCTTTTTTGGTGCCCGTAAAAACAATGTGTCCGGGTTTTACCCGGACGCTTATAGGAAAAATCTCCCGGATGCCCCCGGACGCTGTCCAAACTAGGACAAATCCGGGGAAACCCGGACGGATGGCAGCCCTACTAATAATACAAACTTTTTTTACAAAAAATTTAATCAACTTCCAAATTTACAAAAAAGACTTGCACTATAAAGCGAGAAATAATCTTAAATATTGTATTATTGGATGTCTAATTCCGTTAAAAATAAGGGCTAGGTATCTACTCACATGACTGAAGTCGATGCCAAGCCAATGAATAGTTTTGATAGGCAAAGTACGCTGCATTCTCGGGCACACCCGAGGTGATGAAACCTATTCATTTATCTTGGCACCGACTTCAGCCATATAAGTAGATACCTAGCCCTATTTTTAACGTACAACCGCACAATGTGCTGAAGCGCGGCGGAGAGCTGACTGACATGTTGCTCGAACTGGTGAGCTGGGGAGGGGTCTTCCGCGGTTTGGAAAACATAACCGCCTTACTTTGTCCGGATTAACCTCGATTCTCTAGTTTCTGAACCATTTGCCCAGAATGTTTGCGGAAGTTTGAAGTATGCGAGCGATGGCGGTCCGGTGTTAGTAAATAGCCGTGTCATCGTCGAATACGGATAATTGGATATTGTTACTTTTGGAGATACCGCTGGTGAACCGCGTCAAGATGAGCGTGCATAATGTGGAGCTCTAAGAGACGCCTGCACGAGCGGGTCGGGGAAGAGACTCTCTCTGGATCCGAGAGCAGAAGGTGCGAGCAACAGAAAGCATCGCAAGATGAGCCCGAGCCGGCGCGGCGTGAGTTGCTGTAGCTTTTACGTGAAGCCAGTAAGCCAGACTTTGTCCAAGACTTTCGTTTTCGCGCAGCCGCGATGCAATCGTAATTTGTCTATTTTCGTGTTTGCATATATGTAGTTAAGTCTTTTTTGTTTTGCTTTCCTTTTGTATCGTGTTGTGTGCTTTGTGGCATGTGACGAATAAACATTTTTCTTTCTTTCTTTCTACGTCGAAGAACAATACTCCCATCATGCTGCCCCGCTGAAAGCCAGCGCTGAGGTGTTAAACGATTTGGTGGACTTGTTGGAACCTAAATTGTTCGTTCGGGGTGAGCCTTTTTGCTTCGGCAGATTTTTTTTTGTATTTAGTAAATAAACCTTTCACAGATTTTACCAAGGACATTGAGTAGAATAATGGGACGAATCCCAGTTGGGTTTTGGGAATTGGACCAGGTGCACCGGGCGTCGACAGAGGACAGACAACGCCCTAAAAACAAAATATGCTTTCAAACAACGAAAACACGATCAAAATCGGATCAGTAGTTTCTGGGAAAATTGCGGATATACAAACATACGTACATACTGGTCGAATACAGAACCTCCTTTTTTGAAGTCGGTTAAAAATGCATCCAAACACGATAAATAATATATATAACTTGTAACTACTGAAGCTTACTAGTTACTACTAACCTCGTCTATAAGTTCTGGCTTTTAATTTTCAACCGACGACAAAAAAAGGAGGAGGTTATCAAGTCGACACGTATATATATTTTTTTTATGTATGATCACAGATTACTCGATGACGGCTAAACCGATTTGGAAAATTCTTTTTTGTTTGAAAGGGTATACTTCGAAATTGGTCCCATTGTCACCAAGTCAGGATCTGATTATGGGATCCTGGAGAAATCGAGGGAACTCTTCAAATATTATAGGCACACCTGTAGTGATTTGAGTATTTTTTATAGTAACTTGTGTAGTTGCATTCGAAAAGCACCATTTGTGAAGTGGACCTGATGACGAAGACCACAGATGGCCACTGGAACTACTCAATATATAAGGAGGAATAATAAGTATTTCATGTGTTCCGCTTCGATTACTTGAATGTGGTTATTAAGCACAATATGCTCGTCACAATGCATATGGTGAAGTGAAGCTGATGGTGAAGTACCAGGAGAACTCCTCAACAATTAACGGCCCAAAATTGGGAAAAGCAATATTTTGTAAATGATTATAAGTAGTTGACAGTTAGGCTCTTGTAACTAGGTAAATTAAAAATCACTTTTGTGTGAAAGTGAAAAATAACTTTAATTTAGGAAGTCGGTGCCAAAAACAAAAATACAAAATAAAGACACCGACTACCGAAATTAAAGTTATTTTTCACTTTGCAGTGTTTTTTGGGAGTCGGTTTAATTTTTTGGTAAAAGTTTTTTTTAAGTAATGCGCCTCTCAAATCCTATTTAAGTTTCGTAACATTCCAAGTGAAATACATCGCATTAACGTAAAGACTTCGGTAAACATTGTTATATTTAGGTATACTATTTAGTTATGAAAATGAATAATGTTCAATATCACTCAGATGTCAAATTGAATGTGATAGCAATAAACATTGAATTGAAAGTAAACAGAGCATGAAGGCCGCGCCTCCAGCGTGTCGATCTACCCAGCAGCCAGCACGCAGCAGTGAGTCTCCTCACCGCTGCAGCTGCGCTCATCTCCCAGGCACGTGTGGCCGCCCCACTGCAGCTTTGAATCGATACTTATATTGTATACTTAACTACCTAAAGTTCCGTAATAATGGCAAGATTTTTGGTGTCATCAATTAAATTGATACCTTTTATTGGTTAGTTTAGATAAGTGAAATACTCAATTTTGTTTTAATTTATTATAGAAATAAATTTGTCGATATGATATTTGTTTATGATGATCACCTTACAGCTCGGGTTAAGTATAATCCCATAAAAACAATACTTGTCAAAAAACCAAGTCTCGCAACTCAGTTGTTTCTACCGTAAAAAGTTGTGAGATCCATGTAATACCAAGTCGGTTATTAATTTATTCAGTCCCTACTTAAGGGACCTTCTCTCTTAAGTTGTTACGTAATTATCTAACCTAACGACATCTTATAGTGACCATTGATATGGTCACTATAAGATGTCGTTAGGTTAGGTTGATATATTAAAAATCTTTAGCGTTTTAAGTGAATAGATTGACTCGGCCATCGCATGAAAACACAATAGGTATATCTCACAAGTAATACATATACAACGTGTAATTTAAAGGGTATATACATACCAAGTGCATGGCTTCTTTGGATGATAACAAACGATATGGCAAGGGTTTTGTAATCCTAAGTCTACGTGTGTCGGGCACGCCGCAATTGCGGCGGTAAGACCCCTCCTTTGAGGAGTGGCTATATCGGCGTCACGGCGTCCTGACCTACCACATGACGCAGGTCCTCACCGGACACGGAAGTTTCGGAAGGTACCTGTGTCTGATGGGAAAGGAGGAAACGCCTGGGTGTCACCACTGCGAGGGTCGCCCTGAGGACACCGTAGAGCACACGGTGCAAGACTGCCCCGCCTGGGCAGAGCACCGACGTGTCCTCACGGCGGCGATAGGCGGAGACCTCTCGCGCCCGGCATTGGTCGAGGCCATGCTGCGGGGCGAGAGGGATTGGGAAGCGGTCGCCTCCTTCTGCGAAGCAGTCATGCTTCCGAAGGAGGAGGCGGGCCGCGTGAGGGAGAGGATGGCGTCCTCCCTCCAGCCCAGCCGTAGTGGTAGACGCCCACGGCGTCGGACGTCGGCCGACGATCTCCGGCCACCGTAGGCGCGGGCATGTGGACAGCGAGTAAAGGGCAACTCGCTGTCCGATCATGGACCATGCCCGGGTCGACGGCGCGTTGTGTTCCACGCGCGCCTCAAAGAGCGTCAGCAACATGACGAGGCCCCCTCTGCAGAGGGCCAAAGCCTGCCGGGGTCGTGGGACTTATCCCATTACCGTGACCCCGGTACGTAAAGGGTTATTGAAGGAACACCGTGGATTTCAGTCAGTAAAAGTCTGACAGTCCCTCCCACCCGCCCGGGGTGGGAGGACTTATTTGATAATTTTAACATGTTAAAAAAAAAAAAGTCTACGTGTGTAGAACTTATTACAAATTCCAATACACTGATACCAGACACCGAATTTTTCAAATTAAGAAGAACGTAAAGAATTATCGTGTTATTGGCAAGTGACGTGAAAAGTTATTGACCCTCGTAGTGCTGTGACACGTTTGTTATGATTGGTATTCAAGAAATATATGAAACCAATAATTTGGTATCAATTCTTTGAGTCAGATATTTTGTGCTGAAACTGTGCATAGAGACTCCATACCAGATGTTGTCTTCAGCCCTTTTGGATAGATATGGGGTTTCCGTTACACGTTGTATAAATTAAATTGTTTATTGCGATTGCCAAGTCAATCTATTTATTTAAAACGTTAAAGATTTTTAATATCGATATGGTCACTGTAAGATGTCGTTAGGTTAGATAATTACGTAACAAATTAAGACAGAAAGTCCCTTAAGTAGGGACTGAATAAATTAATAACCGACTTGGTATTACATGGATCTCACAACTTTTTACGGTAGAACAACTGAGTTGCGAGGCTTAGTTTTTTGACAAGTATTGTTTTTTATGGGATCTCATTGCTTTTTGTAGAAAGTCCTACTTTTTTCCTTTCCGGTACCTTCTACTTCTTGTATACCAACAACGAATTTTCTTAAAGCCCTCTCTCTGTCTTATGAGCTTTTCTTATTTTTGTAGGTAGCCATCCTTTTTTTATTTTCCGGTACTACTTCTTGAACTTCAGCTAAAGCTTTTTTCAAAGCCCACTCCCTGTCTCTATGGGTTTTTTTCGGAGGCTTTGATACGCACATATGAATACGCACGTACGTCTTTTGCATTAGTTAGTAATAATTAATGCCGCACTCGTCAAACGTCTCGGTTAAAGTTAAATCATAAGTAAGTAATTATGCAATTTCGGGCAATTTACTCTACTTAATACTCCCCAATACTCTTAATACTTCGTGCTTTTTTATTCTATTGACCATTTAACAAGTTACCTTTGAGCATAATTATTATATCTAGGTACCTATCTACACTGGAGGACACGGTGGAGCATACGGTCGAGGTGTGCCCTGCATGGGTGGAGCACCGTCGTGTCCTCGTAGAGGTGATCAACGGCGGCGACTTCTCGCGCCCTGCTCTGGTTCAGACCATGGTGCGAAGCGAGAGGGAATGGGATGCAGTCACCTCCTGCTGCGAAGCAGTCATGCTAGCGAAGGAGGAGGCCGAACGTGCGAGGGAGAGGCAACTCTTCCTCGCGCCCCAGCCGCCGGGGGTGACGCCCCGGGCGTCGTGGATCGCGAGTCGATGTCGGGCCACCGTAGGCTCGGGCCTGCGGATGGTGAGTAGGGGTCGCTCACAGTCCGGCAAGGACCAGGCCCGGGTCGGCGGCGCGTCGTGTTCCATGCGCGCCTCAAAAAGCTGTCAATACCAGTGACGGAGCCTCATAGGGCCATTGCCTGTCGGGGTTTGTGGGAAAGTTCCATCGAGATACCGCGGCCTCGGAACTTTAGGGCTTCCGAAGGAACAGGGTGGGTTTTTAGTCAGTAGAATTCTGACGCACCCGAGCGGAAGAAGTCATTCGAAGATAAATTTCACCAAGAAAAAAAAAGTACCCATCTACATCTATTATTTCATTATATTATACAGGTACACTGATTCATTAACTGCAAATGTAACTTTGTAATCCTATATATTTATATGGGACTACAAAGTTATTTATGGAGTTGATGTATCTAGAAAACTGGACCGAAATTGAAAAATATTATAGTTTTTCCTTGATTCATATACTAAACACTAATTGTATTCTAAATTTGAAGCTTATATGTCTGCTAGAAGTGACATAGACTTTTGATGATCGGTCAGTCAGTGAGTGACAAAATTAAGAAATTTGACTCGTTATAATTCTTAAACTACTGGTTCAAATTGAATGAAATTTGAAATATACCGTGTTTATACAATGCCTGTTTGGTTACTGAAAATTCAGGCTTCTAGTTTTATCCACAACGAAGTTATAGGGGGTCGAAAATAGCCTGAATTGCTTCGAGAAAAGAATGGTATGGCCGTGCCGCTTTTTTGCTCGACTTGGCGGGGGCACTGCCGTGCCCCCAGATAAACAATCGTGTAAGTCGTGTGAGTAGTGAGGGCCGCGAGTCCGCGCGAGGCTGTGTTGTGCAAACGTGTGGAGAGGGCGGCGCGCGGCGCGTGCGCACCGTCTCAGCGATGTACTTCATTCAAATGCTTCAATTGTCTCCGTGTTCAATTACTATACTTACGGAACATACATTCATTTGCTGTCAGTACTGAGTATAAAATATGAAAAACATTAAACATTGAAAAAGTACAAATGTGCGAAGAAATTGTCACCATAATGCAAGTTTGCTAGTCCTGTGAATTCTACCCACATGACGAGTTTTCATAAAAAAATAATAATAATAATAAAAACTTGAATATATTTAAAATTATTTAAAGCCATCGACAAAAATCCATTATTTTTAAATATAAATGTCACCGCATGGGGCGACACCAACCTGGTCAAGTTTAATGGTGTTGAATGATGAAGATCCAGGCGTGTCTTTTCTCCGCAAATAGGGACTATTATCAAGCGACTCCATCTTTCCATGATATGACTGCTGATAACCGATAACATCGAGCTTCTCAGGGTTACATTAACATCTACCGTTAATATTGGCCCGTTCATCGAGGCTAAGGCTCAACCAGCAACTCAAACATTATCAAGCGCAAGTTCGCTCGTGTTTGGATTGCTGCTCCCATCTCTGAGACGGATCTGCCAGCTTGATGCACTCGAACCTATCGAGGAAAGGACCAACAGTCTTATTGGCAACGAGAAATGGATCGAGTCATAGCTGCACAGCCTTGAACATTGTCGACGTGTCGCAAGCATTTAAGTGCTCTATCGGTTACATTGGTTACGTGCGATGGAGTTGCACAAATTAATTCCACCAAGCCCGTACCATCATCGGACTACAAGATGAACGGCGATGCGCCATCGTTACATGGTGGACATCCCATCGTTTTAGGAATACTTTCATTATGTGTAGTGCCCAGGAGTCGCATCGTGAATGGTGACTTGTAGGTAACCGTGCTTCATCTTCGACCACATCATCGCTTACCATCAGGTCAAGTATTGGACACTCGATCATATCAGCAATAAAAAAAATGTGCCTGATTTTGCTTTTCAGTTGAGTTAAGTACCACTATGCGGCATGACTCCTGAGTGCCTCACGCACTTTGTGGATTATTATTGTTTTACTTACACGGAATTAAAAAAAAATTAAATTTAAAAGATTGGAACATCCTGGAATAAGACATAAGTTACTTCTTATCCCGAAATGCCTACGGGATCGGAATTTACGCGGGAAACTCCTCCTACGCAAACCAAGTCGCGGGTAGAACCTATATTGATAACCTTTCAATTTCAATTTGAATACTAACGACGAAATCTGGGTGTGACTAGAGAGTAGTGTGGAGCGCGAGTGGCAGCGAGTGCGGGCGAGCGACCACGCTCCCAGCTGTCCTCGCCCCTGCTGTCCTCGCTCCCAGCTGTCTTCGGTCCCCGTTCGTCGCTAGAGGCTCATCCTCGAGCGCCACAGCGGTCATATCACTGCATCAAGCATTTTCTTTGCAGTTTTTCCGTAACGGTGTTAAGTTTGCATAACTAGGTTGTATCTGCTCCCTCGGAATGTGAATAGATGTTTGTGGTCGTGCGCTAACGTATGCGAGGCGCAGCTGACGGAGGACGCTCCCCGGTCGCGCTCGACCTCACACGTCTGCGGCCGCTGACCATGTACGAAAACACCTTAAATAAATTCACGCAGAGACAACTTAGTAAGCGCGTGTGCCTATTACTACATATGAACATGGTCGCCGACCACGTCGCTACTCGCTACCCACCAGCCCAGCGTCTCGCCTCCCCCGCCACACATGCACAGCACACCTGCGTTTCATCAATTTAGCAAAACAACCGATGTTGCTGGCAGGCTCGGTATCGTACCCACCCAGGTGTAGGCCTTTGATTATATACATGACTAGCTTCTGCCCGCGACTTCGTCCGCGTAGAAGTCGAAAATATTCCACGGGATCCCGTACCCGACTTGCTTGACAAAGATTATAATAGCTCGGCTAATATGCATGATATAAAGATAATTTATAGCCTATAGCACTCAGGGATAATGCAGCTACATGTAAGCGAAAGAATTTTCAAAATCGGTTGGGTAGTTTCAGAGATTACCCCCTACATACAAACTTACAATTTACAAACTTACAAATTTTACCTCTTAAATAAAATATATTTCATACATGTTTGTTACAAGTGAATAAATTGTAAATCCATAATTGGCTGTAAGATTAGATATAAGTTACTATAAAACATTGTTTTAAGTGCTGTGGATTTTGTTATAAATAAACAAGTATAGATTATATTACTCAACGGCGTAGGCTACCGTAACAGAGTACGAAGTCGCTCGTTGGCCTCCTTACAATCTCTAACAGTCTGCCCTACTCAAGGGCCCGCGGACAGAGACATGGTGCACTAACATCGTTTGACTGGAGGCGTCCTCCTACAACCTGACATGAGCTGGAAGCTGTGTCGTCAGCCAAGAGCTGATACAACTCTCGTCTGATACAACTTGGAGGACTTACGTGGACAGCCAATCTCAAAATATTGGACTTGTTATTCTGACATCATACTCCGGCAGAATGTCAGTCAATGTAGGACACGTCAGCACAGTGACATGTAGGTACACACAGACATGTGCAGAAACATATGAACTTGAAACAGTCTCCTCATTGAAATTCCATTTTACACAATTGATGACAATCATATCAATTTGAAAGATCAGAGATTAGGTCTGATTTTTAAAATGGGTGAGGCGACAGCTGTCCGGGTGTCTGTTTGTGTGGCGGAGCGACACGTGCGGCGCGTGCGTACGCGATAAGGGATCACGATTACTATGCCACGTCCGTGCGCTGCCGTGTGCTCTGCGGCGTCCGCTGTGTCGCCTCACATTCAAATTCAACTAACGAGCTTCGCAGCAATAGTGACAAGTACGTTTCTGTTTCTACTATAATTATATAAGTATACAAAAGTAATTTTATCGATTAGTCGACTCCACAGGTGACCAGAGAGGGCTGGCCTTTTCTTTGGACAGAGAATCAGCATTGCCATTCAACGTGGCAATGCGGCCAGTGTTCTGGGCACTTTTCCCATTGATAGCGATGTTGACGAATTTTTCGACGCCCTATAATTTATTTTTATTTTCGTCTGTATATATTTTTATTAAATATAGAAATACTTAAGTTAAATTGTTCCAAAATAAAATATAAAATAAAAAATTTATCATTCGTATAAATTCAGCATAAAAAGTAGCCGGTTTTAATAAAAAGCCTGCTCAAGCTCCGTACTGAAAAAAAAATACTGCGTACTGGACGTCAACGATCCAGTCAGTAACAAACTGCCAAGACTGCCGTCAGATTTCTGACCACCAACAATCCGTAGCGAATACAAGATAAACAATAACCGGTTAGACTGGAAGCCCCAACGTAGTTGGAGAAAGGGAGAGCCAATGATGACATGATAAGCGGGACCAGCAGTCGAATGGTTGTTGATGGCTGCTCGTCTGGCCAATTGGCTATTAATGCCGGGGTCCCTCAGGGGTCGGTTCTCTCAGCAACTTTATTCTTGCTGCACATTCATGATCTGCATATGGCCGGTACCTTTGGGTATGCAGACGACAGCACAGTTGCTGAGAGATGCGTCCAGCGCGCGTACTGGTGGGTCACAGATCCAGTCTCTCCGTGAGGATAAGGTTGGGAGCTTGAACTTGTCCTTGAAGGCTGTCTCCGAATGGGGTGATGCCAACTTGGTCAAGTTTAATGCAGCTAAGACCCAGGCGTGTCTCTTCTCCGCAAAAAGGAGTCAATTTGAACCGGCTCCTACTTTCCGCGGTTTAACCGAGCCGATAACCGATCGTATTGAGCTTCTTGGAGTAACACTAACTTCCACGCTCAATTTTGGTCCATTTATCGAGGCTAAGGCTCAATTAGCATCAAAAAAGTTGGGAATTTAGGCAAAGGTGAGACGGTACTTCACACCGGAACAGTTGCTCAATTTGTATCAAGCCCAGGTTCGGTCGTGTATGGAGTACTGCTCTCATCTTTGGGATAGATCTGCCAAATACCAACTGGACGCACTTGAGTCCATTGAGAAACGGGCCAAGAGACTCATTGGCAACGATGCACTGGTCCAGTCAAAGCTCCAGAGCCTTGAACATCGAAGACGAGTTGCAAGTCTATCAGTTTTCTATCGGTTACATTTCGTAGAGTGTGCGATGGAATTACACAATCTAATTCCGCCAAGTCCGTTCCATCATCGGACTACAAGAAAAACAGCGATGCGCCATCGTTACATGGTGGACATCCCACCCATACGCACTAAAGGTTTTGGGAATACTTTTATTGTGCGTACGGCTAAGGAGTGGAATTCCCTGCCGGAGTCTGTGTTTCCCGTTAGCTATAACCCAGGGGTCAAGTCAAGAGTGAATAGGTTATTTTTAGGTAAGCGTGCTCCATCTTCGACCACATCACCACTTACCATCAGGTGAGATGGTGGTCAAACGCGAACCTATTATCAATAAAAACAGCAGCTTAATATAGGCTTCCTAGGCACGAAGGAATTACGAGTTTTAATGTATGGTCACCCATTCACGACGGACTATTCTACCGTCAATACGCGGTATAAGTTTTGGTGACGTACGTGACGTACGTCACGTACGTTTGGTGAGATACGTGCTGAGGTCCTCTTTCAATTAAGGTAGCAACCATCATGATCTGATTAAAAACAAAGGATTTATCGAAGATTTTCTCGAAACCGTCTAGAGCGTACCTACTTACTGCAGCTATGCTATAATTGACGGCAGCATTGACTTTGGCAGGTGTTACTTAACCTAGAAAAATGCTTCTAAAACTTCAAGTCAAATTCTCATTGAACCAAAGTCGTGCTTAAGATCTGAATAAGATCTAAAAAACTGGGAGAGTTGTTTCATAATATGGCGGAGCTATGCGGCGTGGCGGCCTGCAGCGTGCTGCCGGCGCCGCAGAGCTCGCACGCGCTCGTCCGCCGCAAGCTTTGTGTGATCATCATAGATCGGAATAGGTAGAGCTGTTTTATGTACTTGCCATAGGTTAGAATAATATGGATAATCCCCGAGTCTCGGTATTTGGTTTTTAAGTAGTACAATCATAAAAAAACTATTCTCGCCTTCGGGACTAATGAAAGATTACACTTCCTTTCTGACGGGTAAATATAAGAAGGACGAGATTAAGGATAGTATAATAAAAAGATAAACTTGATTCATTAAACCACGTATATTTTTTTACGTAACAATTTCTTTTTTTAGGGTTCCGTAGCCGAATGGCAAAAAACGGAACCCTTATAGTTTCGACATGTCTGTCCGTCTGTCTGTCTGTCCGTCCATCCGTATGTCACAGCCATTTTATTCCGAAACTATTAGGACTATACTTACATGTATAGTCCTAATAGTTTCCACGTTTTACGCTTCCAAAGTGGTAAAATGTGTGTCCCTCCCCCTCTAACTTCTATAATAATGAAGTGAAAAATCTAAGAAAACCATATGTTGTAGATCTTAATGTAAACTTTCAACCAAAATTAGTTTGAACGAGATCGAGTCAGCAGATTTTGAGATACAGTATATTTTCTAAAACCGCAAATATAACTTTGTAATTCATACAAATACTATGAAAAACAAAGTTATTTGGCGTAGTTGTAAAAATTGTAAATAATCTAGTTTTAAGAAATTTGTAAGGTTATTTTTTCGTCAAATAAATATACATATTATATTACATTTATTATAGTTACTACGGAACCCTTCATGTGCGAGTCCGACACGCATTTGTCCAATTTTTTTTATTGATAATAGGCTCGCGTTTGACTACCATCTCACCTGATGGTAAGTGATGATGTGGTCGAAGATGGAGATGGATGGATGGAACAACAATCATTCAAACATTTTTATTCTGAAGTTGTACAAAAACATTTACAGTTATAAAATTTACAACCTTGCTCATGCGCTTATTGGCTTACATAAACCATTTTTATAAATATTGACAAAAATAATGAAATTCAATAAAATCCCGTAGTATAAGTCGGAATCATCAATCATCAATGGTTGCGGTCAATGAACCTAAATAGCTCTACCTCTTCCGATCACTGGTGATCATTCGCTAGTGTGACCACTGACCAGGTACCTACCTAGTTACGTAGGTACCTACAGTACCCATGGTCGCCACTAATGATAAACCACAAAAAATCTATACTCGGACTTTGTATGTACGAGTATTATTGAGCTCATCATAATTATAAAAAGTGTTGTATGTTTTATAATATCGCACGAGTCGGTTGGTGCAGCTGCCGGCGCGGCCTCGCTGTGGCGCTGCACAACATGCACCGCTCGAGGCGCACGCGCCGCCTGCGCCTCACGGCCGCCGCGCGCCGCCCGTCGATACGTACTTATTAAAACGAGATGACGAAATTGATTGATAGAGTGACTGCGGCGCATTCAAAACAAATCTCAGCCAAGTCAATAATAACATACCTACCTGTTTTTTGTCTAGAACTGCGTACCTATGTACATGTAAAATAATTCGTTTGTAATCCGCGGGCTGAATGAGCACGTTTGCCGGTTAGCCAGGCCGCCTCACCACCACCAGCGCGTCACGTGAGTGCAGCACTGCATGCGCAGCAGATGCTACGTTATACGTTCTATAGTTTTTGTTTAATATAACATCTGCATATCGTTCCCAACAGTTGTGGGCTGCGTATCGTTCTCATTACGGTACGCACTTAATGTGCGTGTAAAAAAATCAGTCAATAAACGCTTTACATTGGAAAGCGAACAAATATCGCATTCGAGAAAATTCTTGAGGTTTGTGTCGCAGAGAAATTGGGAACGTCGCCCTGAGACGGCTGAGCCGTGACGACGGCGGCGGCCGGCAGCGCGCGAGGTCGCGTGCGTCGCGCCGCGTCTATCTTATCCGCAGTCGATTGCCAACCGATAATTTTCGCGTAAACAACGCTATCGGTAGCCGCCTGTATCACGCCTTATGAAAATCTAGCTACCTTCGCCGTGCAGATAACAACTGCTTAAATGATACGGACGCGTCCCTGACGAAAGTATGCCGGCACGTTTCCGTGATCCGGCGCCGCGGCCGACTGCCGCCTGCTTATCGCAATCACAACGCACTAAGCCACGCGGCCACAAAACACTGAGTACTTTTCCGAATTTAAGTATCCAAGCGCAAACCTTTAATTTTATTATTCGATAACAACAATCTGATAAGGAAGTACAGGCGCGGCCTAGTTAGTACACGGCCACCGCCGCCACTACAAGCACAGCACGCCTCCCCACGGGCCAGGCTCGCCCGCCATCATGTACATACATCTCTAGTTCAAAACAAACCTGCTTCCCACTTAGATCTTTCAAATAACGCAACAGATATGGATTTGATTTAAGAGGAAAATTTATACCTACGGATACACTAATATTATAAAACCGAAACATTTATTTTTGTGTAATGGATAAACTCTAGAAGAATTTAACCGATTTCCCCAATATAAAAGTACATTGTCAGTAACACTCGCCAGGCTATAATTATTTCACCACGCTCGCTACGATTACAGCGGGGCATCTATGAAAAAAGTTGCAAAAACGGGGAAAATTTATTACTTTCGTAAGTTTACATTGTGTGTTAATGGTAATAATAGTTTCGCAGAAAATTACACATGACGGAAATATTCCTCTTGAAAAGTCCTAATATAAAGTCCTCGATAGTTAGTACATGTATATATTTTCTAAATTTATATATTAGAGATACCGCGGCCCCGGAACGCGAGCGTATGCCTGTTGCCTATTATTTATAATCCACCCAGCGGGGTTTTAGTCGGAAGTCTGACAATACGGCTTCACTCGGAGCGGTAGTAGTCATTTCATAGAATCATAGGCTCCCTTTTTCCCGGAATTCTCACGCGATCGGAATTCCCGGGAAACAACCTGCCAAGTCCCACGTCTACTTTATAATAATACCAATGTGTTTGAGTTTCATAAAATATGGCCAGTTTAAGGATAGCCGACATTAACCATTTTTAACCGACTTCAAAAAAAGGAGGTTTACATATTACATATTACCTCATAACTCGGAGATGGCTGGACCGATTTGGAAAATTCTTTTTTTGTTTGAAAGGGTATACTTTCTAGTTGGTTCCATTGTCGTCACGTTTGGATCTGATGATGGGATCATGGACAAATCGAGGGAACTCTTCAAATATTATAGGCACACGTATAGCGTTTTGGATATTTCTTATAGTACCTTGTGCAGTTGCTCTCGAAAAGCACCATTTGAGGAAGTGGAACTGATGATGAAGACCCCAGATGGCCACCGAAACTAAGTACTCAATAATAAGTTGATTGCGATTGGATTACTTGAATATGGATGTTAAGCACTTTATGCTCGTCACAATGCATAGGGTGAAGTAGAGCTGATGGTGATGTACCAGGAGAACTCCTCAAAAATTAACGGCTCTGCACCGGGAAAAGCAATATTTTGTAAAAGGTGACAAGTAGTTGACATTTTGGCATTTGTAACTAGATAAATTACAAACCGACCCACTAAAAAGCGTGAAAAAAAAACTTTTTAGTAAAAAATAGAACCGACTTCCATATAAAAACACTACATTACATTTGTATAAAAATTGGCCAAGTGCGAGTCGGACTCGCCCATGAAGGGTTCCGTAGTAACTATAATAAATATAACATACTTAATATATTTATTTGAAAAAAAAAAAAAACAAAATACCTTACAAATTTCTTAAAACTAGCTTATTTACAAATTTTTGCAACTACGCCAAATAACTTTGTTTTTCATATTATTTGTATGAATTACAAAGTTATATTTGCGGTTTTTGAAAATTTACTGTATCTCAAAAACTGCTGACTCGATTTCGTTCAAACCAATTTTGGTTGAAAGTTTACATTAAGATCTACAACATATGGTTTTTCTTAGATTTTTCACTTCATTATTATAGAAGTTAGAGGGGGAGGGGGGGACACACATTTTACCACTTTGGAAGCTTATTTCTTTTAAACGATTGACTTTATGAAAAAGTCATTTTAGAAACCCTTATATCATTTTTAAAGACCTGTCTATACATACCACACACGTACAGGTTTCATGAAAAAAAATATTTTCAGTTTCAGTTCCATGTATGGGGAGCCCCCTTTATTTTAAATATTTTTTGAATTTTAATCTTAAAATCGGAAAGCGGTTCACAGAATACATCTACCTACCAAGTTTTACATGTATAGTCCTAATAGTTCCAGAATAAAATGGCTGTGACATACGGACGGACGGACAGACAGACAGACATGTCGAAACTATAAGGGTTCCGTTTTTTGCCAACCCCTTTTTTTTTTGTTTTTTGGAACCCTAAAAAGGCGGGGCGTCCGAGCACGAGCTTCTTCAGCTACCCCGTCCGATTACCATATATAAAATACTTTATTCAGACCAAAGTCCATATAGAGATACAATTACACATAAAAAAAAAATAAACACACAAATCTATATACAACGTGTAACGGAAAGGGTATATACATACCAGGAGCACGGCTTCTTTGGGTGATATCAAACGATATTGGAAGGGTTTTTTAATCCTATCTCTACATGTTCGGACGTAATGAGAATTTTTAATACATTGATACCAGAAACCGAACTTTTCAAATTGAAATAAGCACATCACAGAAGAGATTTATCGTGATATTTGCAAATAACGTGGAAAGATTTCAAGATGATTTCAATTTAAAAAACTTACGAAACTGAAAATTTGATATCAAGTTTTAGAGTATTTTATTTTGAGTTGAAACCCTTCCAGTATCGTTTGATATCATCCAAAGAAGCCTTGCCCTTGGTATGTATATACCCATTCCGTTACACGTTGTATATAAAAGAAAGTCGTGTTAGTTATACTATTTATAACTCAAGAACGGCTGAACCGATTTAGCTGAAAATTGGTAGGGAGGTAGCTTAGAACCAGGAGACGGACATAGAATATTTTTAAACCGGAATTCGTATGGGATCGGGATTTACGTGGGAAAAACCTCCCACGCGAACGAAGTTGCGGGAAAAAGCTAGTTACAAATAATTATGAGTTATTTATGAAGGTATTTTAAACAATATAATATTATTCCAAGCAATTAAAACGACACGGTGATAATTAATGTACAATGAATATGTTGTGTATTTAATTACTAGCGATCCGCCCCGGCTTCGCACGGGTGGACATTTATTTTTTAAGCACTCTTTTTTGCAGGCATTATTGAGTTCTACAACTTTTCTATAGAAGTCAACCATACATCTCTAACCATTTAGGCAGCGTTCGCGAGAATCGTTAACGTACGGCAGTTTTTTCGACGCCTTACTCCACAATTTTCACTACCACGAAAAATCCTATCTATTTTCCGGGATAAAATATAGCCTATACGGATTCGGAAGAATCCCACTAAGTAATGGTAAAAGAAATTTTGAAATCGGTCCAGTAGTTTTTGAGCCTATTCAATACAAACATACAAAGGTTTCCTCTTTATAATATTAGTATAGAAGATCAAAATTGTTCTTTACAGCTTACAGCATATCATTAACATTCGTATCTACAAGATATAGCAGAGCGGCCGACGTCGGGCTGAACCTACACCACATACATACATATATCTATTCCTTTCTTCTTTTTTTTTGTAAATTTGGATGGAATATCCATTACTAGCAATCTTGTTTAACCCCTCCAGCTAAGCTAAATATGCTTGTATCCACTTTGCAACATTTTGATTTCAAAATAAGTGAGTATTCTTAAATGCATGCAGTTATTTACTCGATACTAAAACACACCTTTTGTTAGGGTGAACCAATTTGGGATTTTATAGGACAACATATAGGATACTTTATATCCGGGAATTCTGACAGGATAGGAGAATTAAAACATGCGCACACTCCCCGCGTCGAGCCGACCTGCGCCGCCGCTACACCCAGCTGCTAATCTATTGAAACCATCTCATTAATAGCTCTTTACATTTCATTAGAAGAGGCACTTGTCCACCCGTCAAACTAAATAACTTACAGATCCCAGAATCAGACCGTGTCAGGTATTTAGGAGTAAACCTTGACAAGCGACTCACCTGGCAAAAACATTTTCACAAAAAGAAAACAATTAGAATACAAGTACGTAAGCTGTACTGGCTAATAGGTTGCCGTTCACAACTGTCCCTAACAGGCAAGCTTCTACTTTACAAAACGATCCTTAAACCGATTTGGACTTACGGAATACAACTCTGGCGGACAATCTCCCATTCCAACATTGAAATCATACAAAGATTCCAAAATAAAATGTAGAGAACGAGAGCCGGCGCCCCCTGGTTCGTCACAAATGATCAACTTCATCACGACTTGCACATAACCACAGCCATGTGTAAGGAAATACACACAAATGCCTACAAGGAAAGAATTAAAAAATCTTTTTACTTTCGGTAGTCGGTGTCTTTAGTTTTGTATTTTCGTTTTTGGCACCGACTTTATTTGAGATCGGTAGTTGAGATCTCAGAACAATGTAACAGAGTCTGTTACATTGTTCTGAGATCTCAACTACCGTTTAATAAATAGCAATAGGATAATCGCTAATTGCAAGACTCTTGCGAGACTCTCGTTTGGGCAACACTACTGGTACCACACTTAATCAGTGCGCTAAAAAAGATTACTCATAGGAAGGTGATGGTGACTGTCTGGTGGACCAGTGCCGGACTTGTACATCACAGCCTCTTACCGAATGGCACAACAGTGACGGCAGATGACTATTGCCCAGAATTGAAAACAATGATGGAGAAGCTCGCGATTCAACAACCAAGACTGGTCAATCGCTCTTCCCCATTGCTTCTCCACGACAATGCGTGAACTCACACTTAACGATAGACCATCGCAAAATTACAAGGATTACAGCTGGAAGCTCTCTGTGACCCGCCGTACTCACAGCACAGGACCTTGCCCTAACAGTTTTCTACTTTTTTCAAAATTTAGGCAACTGTTCAAGTGGGAGCCTCGAGACAGTACAAAACGCTTTCGTGCCTTCATGGCCTCCCGTCCGGCAGACTTCTACAGTAAAGGGATAAACAAACTCTCATCCATCAAAATGGCTAAATTTTATAGATAATTTGGGCAGTTAGGTACTTTGATTATTAGATGAATAAAATTAACAAATACTAAAAAATACAACATTTTTATATTTTAAAATTTTCATTGTAACAAATCTTCAATTTCATAGGTAAAGACCTAATATTTTTCGCGGCATGTATGCACTCACGGGCTCTGAGGAGTACAAGGACGATGTCTGTTATCATATTGTGTCAGATATCATGAAGTCATGACGACACGGTGGTATCTATCGGAGCACCAGATCAAGGCTCTGATGAAGAAGAACAGAACAGAAATGGGAGAGACTCTAGGCCACTTTCACTCGTTCACAAGAACATCGTCCACACGGAGCTATAGAGAAAATAAAATAGAACTTAGAAATTTAAAAGTCTCCCAACGCGACGCTTGGTTCAAAATATTACTACTTATTATATAAAACTTCAAGTCTTAATTTTTTACCGACGGTTTTAATATATTATTTCCCTCCCCACTCAGTTAGTAGTGTGTTGATTATAAAGAAATCGTTTACACGTTTCCATTATTAAATACTAGCTCCCGGCCGCACCTACGGTCGCGCGGAGCATATATTGTTCGATGCGTCGGTATGGCCGACTGCACATGTCACTCAGTGACACGCAGCATATTCCGTCCCTCTCAAGAGTTACTAGGGTACTTCTCGTTACGTTAAACTTTGGAAAGTAACATAGTTTTATACTATAAAACTATTAATTTATAGCACCAGTTCAAGAAAAAAGTCTTTAAACTATACATTTGTAATTAAATCATATAGCGTGAGATGTGTATATTCCAAAATATATTTTATTTATTTTTTTACGATGCAGACATTCTTTTTATAATAGGTAAGTACATAAAAACTTTTTTATTTCACCCCGGTACGGAACCCTCGGAGGGCTGGCCCTAAAAAAGGAAAGTTTCCTTTTTCTAGGATTATTTTTTTTTTGTAATGGGCAAGCTATAAAACCATAGAACCAATTAAAAAATCTTTCACCAGTATAAAGCTGTACTGTCAGCGAGTAATAGGCTATATAACATCACGCTGCGAATAATAGGAGCAGAGCATCTATAGAACATGTTGCAAAAACGGAAACTCATATTTTATTTCAGCCGACGAAAAAAAACGTAGGAGGTTATCAAGTCGACGCGTATTTTTTTTTCTTTATTTTCGATCACCGATTGCTCGAAGACGGCTGAACCAATTTGAAAAATTCTTTTTAGTTTGAAAGGGTATATTTTGAAGTTGGTCCCATAGTCACCAAGTCAGGATCTGATGATGGAATCCTGGAGAAATCAAGAGAAATCTTCAAATATTATAGGCACACCTATAGTGATTTGAGTATTTTTTATAGTAACTTGTGTAGTTGCTCTCAAAAAGCACCATTTGTGAAGTGGACCTGATGATGAAGACCACAAATGGCCACTGGAACTACTCAATATATAAGTAGGAATAATAAGTATTTTATGTGTTCCACTTCGATTACTTGAATGTGGTTATTAAGCACAATATAATATGCTCGTCACAATGCATATGGTGAAGTGAAGCTGATGGTGAAGCACCAGGAGAATTCCTCAACAATTAACGGCCCAACATTGGGAAAAGCAATATTTTGTAATTGATTATATAAGTAGTTGATATTTAGGCTTTGTAACTAGGTAAATTAAAAATTGACCAACTAAAAAGAGTGAAGTTATCACATTGACGCTTTGTCCAAAAAGCTCAGCTAGTTTGCATATGCTCTGTACAAACTGTCAAAGACAGTTAATCGCACTACAGCACAAATATCTTATAATGCCTATGTGGCATCTAGCATTAGGTATGGAATCATTTTCTGGGGCAACTCAACTGATAGCGACATTGTTTTTAAAGCTCAGAAGAAATGTATGCGATCCTTTACCAAATTACACTCAACAGATAGTTGCAAACCACTATTTAAAGAGTTAAACTTACTCAATCTACCGTGTATGTAACTATGTACATCTATGAATTGGGAGTGTTTGTCCGATATAACCTCCATTTATACGAAACCCTGCGCTCTCAACGTTACCAGAATACTATCCGAGTTAACTTCCATAGAACCGCTTTATTTAGTAAAAGTGTGCTCGGTATGGCCTCGAAAATATATAATAGCATACCAGTGGCTATTAGAAATAAAGAGTGTCTGGGATCCTTTAAGAAGTCTTTGTTTAGGTTTCTTTTGGATAGATGTTACTATTCCATCACGGAGTTTATTAATGACAAACAGATGTATGAAGATCCGACTTCCTAATTATTTAACTCTTTGATGTTATGTTGTCTATTTATTTATGTGATTGTAGTCAAAATTATAATGACATAATATATAATTACTAGCTGACCCGCAACGACTTCGTTCGCGTGGTTCACCCTTACCCAACCGATACCACTACCCCTATCCTACCGATACCCTACCCATACCTTACTCTACCCCTACTCTACCCAAACCCTACACTACCCTACCCTACCCTACCCCTAACCTACCCCTACCCACCCTACCCCTACCCCTACCCTACACCAACCCTACCCCTACCCTACCCTACCCCTACCTTAAAAATAGATAGTAGCCGATTCTCAGACCTACTGAATATGCATATAAAATTTGGTAAAAATCAGTAAAGCCGTTTCGGAGGAGTAAGGTAACTAACATTGTGACACGAGAATTTTATATATTAGATTACTTTATTGACATATTATTGATTATTGACATATATTAAATTGAATTTAATAATTTTGACAAAGTTCCTAAATTGTATTATAACAATTTTTTTTTGTATGACTTGATTTTGTACGCCATATATATTGGCAAAACATAGTGCGCATATTTTCAACACTGACTATTTGTAACCCTACCTATGTTTGACAAAATAAATGATTGTTGATTTAAATAAAAACTTTTTACCAAAAAATTAAACCAACTTCCAAAAAACACTGCAAAGTAAACAAAACTAAAGACACCGACTACCGAAATAAAAGTTATTTTTCACTTTGCAGTGTTTTTTGGGAGTCGGTTTAATTTTTTGGTAAAAAGTTTTTATTTAAATCAACAATCATTTATTTTTAGTGAGTTTCCGTTGCGTGCCATGCATAAACAGTTAAAATTACGCAGAAAGCGCGAATAATGAAAAAGTACTTCTTAAAAATTTCTAAAAAACGTCACGGATAGCATATGTCTATCTTTTAAGGTTAAATCATCATAACTTTTTCTATTTTTTAAAATATAATATTAATCCTTGTACAAATAAATACGTTATTCAACTTATGTATTTAATTGTAGTGAACAAAATTGTACATGACATCATTTAATTTCAATGGATATCTTAGTAGACATCATAGTTTTTATATAACTCCGCATCAAATTAATTATCGATGTGCTGCGGGCCGTATGAGGAGGGCGCTGCGAGTTGACACAGCTTCTTAAAGTAATGTAGTGAAGCAATCATTTTAAGAAATAAATATAATAATTAACGCGGATGAACACGCGGGGCTGGCTAGTTATAAAATAAACTGCAGCTAAGAGCCACCACACCTCAGTACCGAGGCCGCAGTGTATGTGCTGCCAGTAGTTGCACGCCGCGCGCCCCGCACCACGCAGCCGATACTAAGTGACCTCATCAGATTATGGGTGTCTTACAAAAACATATAATCGACTAATGATTATAGAAAAAAGTGACCTTAGAGACGCGCGCGGCGAGCGGTGACAGCGAGCGGCCGCGAGTAGCCGCTGTGGCCCAGCGAGCGCGCAGCGGCGCGTTACCTGCGCTGTCGTCACGTGCCGCGTAGCGCTACGTCCCGGCACCCGCCCCGCTACGAGCTACGAGCTACGAGCTCCGCCGCCCGCCGTAGCCCCGAGGAACCATTCATGCTTCAGTTTAACTACACATGAGAGCAATAAAATCCCACACCCCACATTTTTTACAGAAAAAGCTGGATTTTCTTAATAAAATTGACAAAAATTAAAAAGTTGCAATGTCAACTCAAAGTTTAATTCATTACCTTTCCAACGATGCCAATAAACCGTATTCAAAATGCTCAAAAGGATCGTTTAGGAGATAAAATGAAACTTACAAGAAAAATTGCGAATTGAAATGAATCATGAAATTATAAATAAAATCTTTATTAATATGGAGTGTTCCGTAGCTCTAATTACGGCTCTCAATCTATTTTTCATCGACCGTATTAATTTTACGCTGGATTCCTGTGGTATAGCGTTTCAATCCTCTTCGATGGCCTATTGCAGTCGTTGCAGGTGTGCAGGAGCTGGACTGCATAAAACATGTCTGATTGTAATACACACGTCGTGTTCGTTCATGTGATACCCCATTTGGGTATATTTGACAACATTCGTTTAATTATCCCCACTTTCACCCCCCATACCTAGTAAATGGCTGACAGCCATTTACTTTGTGGGAAAGATGAGCCTATATGGATCAGACGGGGAATATTTCACGGCGACAGTTTGACTCCACTTTGGTTCTGCTTGACCCTGAATCCTCCAAGCGCACTGTTAGAGGATTCAGGCCTAGGCTATCGGTAGAGAAGCGGTGGTCAAAGCATATCCCACCTTCTTTACATGGATGATTTGAAACTCTTTGACCCCAACAACCTGCAACTGATGGAAATAGTGAAAGAAACTGAAACTTTCAGTAGCGCCATCAGGATGAACAGTTGGTGTGGACAATGTGCATGTAAAATGAGAAGAGATAATGGAATGTGAGGGAAGCCAACTTTCGGATTCCATATACCTTAGATCCCTCTGCTTGACCGAAACTTACAAGTATTTGGGTATGTCAGAAGCTTTGGGAATTCATGTTGCTGACATGAAGCAATCGCTGAGGGAGCGCTTCTTGAGCCGCCTGAAATAGGTACTGAACAGCTTCTTGTTGGGGGGAAACAAGATGCGCGCCTGCAAAGGTTGGGTCATTCCGGGTTTATTGATATACCATTTCGGCATACTCAAATGGAATCTCAAACTGAATTGGATCGCCCTGAACACGTCCGTACACTTCTCACCGCAAATCGGATGCATCACCCACGATCATCGGTGATGAGACTGTACATCCCGCGGAAGTCTGGAGGTCGCGGCTTTTTAAATGCCAAGACTCTCCACAAGTGCGAGATTTGCAGTCTCAGGGAATATTTCCTTAAAGCCGATGTAGGTATGCACTGAGATGTGGTTGCAGTGGACAAGGGACGATGAGGACGACGGCTATAGAGAACTGGCGCAAAACTGCAACAGCTAGCCGCAAGGAAGTATGAAAAAGCAAGGAACTGCATGGTCGCTATTATCGGGCTCCCCATGAGCCCGACGTAGATTTCTCAGCTTCCGTTGCTTGGCTACGTTTCTGGGATCTCTTCAGGGAAATAGAAGGTTTTAACTGTGATATTATGGACGAAGTTATCTTGACGAATAATTACCAGACACATATTATGAAACGTCGGGACGTTCGACATGTGTCGGGCATGCCAACATCCTTGTGAGTCCATCAGACATTGCCTCCGGTTGTTCTGGTCTGTTTAACGGTGAATTTGTAACATTGGTTCACCATTGTAAATTCTACGTATGTAGTATTTAGTGAATAAGAAATGTGATGTATATGTACAACATATCATGTACTGTGATTGCATCTGCGTAGTTTTAGAAAGTTTGCGTTATTCGCGTTGTTAGTTGGCACATTCGTACTGAACTATTTTTAGAGCTTCCATCTTAAGTTTACACAATTTTCTTTCTAAACAAAACAAGTATTGTTTTATCGTAAATTTGGCATCTCGTCGGCCGGCCCTTCGTGCGCACGAGGGCGGCGTGCAGCCCGCTACGGCCTGCGCATGCGCACCGCTCGGTGACATCAGCGCACGCACACCATGCCGGCTACTGTTCAATAACAGCTTTCAACTCATAGCTACAACATATTATTAATAAATTGGCGTTTAATGTAAAGTAGTATGCAGTCTTAACTGAAAGCAATGTCATTGCAATCACAAGTGATGGACGAGACAAACACCACGCGACGCGCGGCGAGGATCGGCTGTACAGCACGCGCATGGCGTCTTCCACTTGATAACTTTGTTTTTTTTTTTACTAAATTCTGCCTGTGGGCTCGCTCGCGTGCAAAGGTATTTTTCCAGCGAAATTAAAGAAACCTTGCTCTACTACTATCCAGCCCTTCAACTATCATCACACCAGAAATCACATCAAATATTTTGGAGGACAAACAATATTTCTCATCTAGGTGTAATATTAGTATGGATTTGCCTACTATCGTATATATCTCAGCTGTGGTACCAGGGCGTTTAATGTTTTGGCGTGCACTTGTGAAACTGAGCAGACAGTGTCTTACAGTCAATAGTTGTCATAATACAACTATTGACTGTACAATGTGTACCGACGTGAGCAGCTCGTGGCTCGAGCTTAAAACTATTGACTGTACAATGTGTACCGACGTGAGCAGCTCGTGGCTCGAGCTTAAAACTATTGACTGTACAATGTGTACCGACGTGAGCAGCTCGTGGCTCGAGCTTAAAACTATTGACTGTACAATGTGTACCGACGTGAGCAGCTCGTGGCTCGAGCTTAAAACTTAACCAACTCTTGCTGAAGTCGGTCCATGGACGGGTAACTATCTTTTCAACGATTGACTTTAAGAATCCCAATATCATTTTTAAAGACCTGTCTATAGACACCACACACGTATAGGTCTGATAAAAAAAAAAATATTTTTAGTTTCAGTTCAATGTATGGAGAGTCCCCCTTAATTTTACATATTTTTTTTATTTTCGTCTAAAACAAGGAAAACGGTTTATAGGACCCATTTACCTGCAAGTTTTACATGTGTAGTCCTAATAGTTTCGGAATAAAATGACTGTGACATACGGACGGACAGACAGACAGACATGACGAAACTATAAGGGTTCCGTTTTTTGCCATTCAGCTACGGAACCCTAAAAAGGGTGTCGGAAAGGAAGGACAGAAGGACAGACAAACTAATGATTATTATAAGGCTACAGTTTTTTTTTTCTTTTAGGAAAGGACTCTTAAAATAAAAATATATGAGACAATAGTGCGGGTTGAAATTATACCAATCTAGGATGTAAGCGAAGCGAACCTTCTGAGTCGAGGTGTTATACATATGTATTACGGATATAATAAAACAATGTCGCTAAAAGCACATTATTTGAGTAGACTGCGAAATCCCTTAGGAACAAGCTAAGCGTTGCGCGCGGGTTTACTACTGACCGGTAAGGCCTACTAATACGTATAATAAATGCAAAACTTTGCGAGGAGGATGGATGGTTGGAGGTTTGCTACTCACAGAAATTTTACATGAAATGTAAAAATTACTGAATGGATCTGGATATTTGGTTTGGTATGTAGATAGCTGAAATCCTGGAATAACACGTACTGGGTAGGCTACTTTGATACCGAAACTCCCACGGGATCGGGATTTACGCCGGAAAATCGAGTCATGCGAACGAAGTCGCGGCCATCAACAAGTCATATTGTAAAGAGGACTTACTTGTTTTACACGTTAAATAAATTAATAGTAGATTATTAACCAAGGGGATAAAGCAGTGTCTTCTGTCGCGGGTGACGATTTAAATCGCGAGCGCAAAGGACTAGAGGTTTACTCCCGAGCGTAGCGAGGGTGTTAAAAACCTAAATCACGAACGAAGCGAGGGATTTAAGACGAGTCCTGAGTGTAGCGAGGGATTTAAGTTCACCCAAGACTAAGACAGCTTTATCACCGAGGAAAATACTCTACTTTTCGTACCATTTGGGAAAAAATTAACACAATAATAATATGAGATAAGTATTTATGTGTTTGAAGAAAACAAAAACGCGCCAAATTCCTAGACTAATATTTTTTTGTCGGAAAGCAAAGGCATCAAGTTCATACGGCCTCGTCGGTTTTCGTAATTTTATTTAATAATTTTAACTGCATAATAAATGCGTATTCCTTTTTCAAAAAGATGTATAATGCTTTATATACAAACTCAATGGTGTAAACACAGATGTAGTTCAGTATAAATTTCGGTAAGTATTCCAAATTTAAATCACATTCTCCCCCTAGAGGTGAATGAAATTCAGTACAATTTTCTTTCCCTGTTTTTAACAGATTAAAAACGACTATTGTTATGTTCGCTTTTTGTGGCATATAATGTCACTTTTTTGAGCAAGTGGTATGAAAACATTATTTTCTTGCTTTTACCAAATAGGTTCGGAACTCCTGGACCGATTGTATCCATTTTTAGGATGATACATAAAAACTATGGAGGTACTACATGATTAAATAACTCATTACTACATAGAAAAATGTTCGCGACGGAATACTTATATTAATTTTTATTATTTATTTTTATTTTATTTTATTTTATTTATATAACTATCGTCACAATAGCAGGTTTTGTGTTCTAAAATGTTATTAGATCGCTGGTACAAACAAAAGTTGGTTACATTCGCATCGAAGCATTAATTCTTATTCAAATAATTAGTTATAATGATCATCAATGGTATCGTAAAAATACTTTGTAATTAATTAGAATCGAACACTTGATTTCGAAGTTATCATGAGTAAGAATTTAATACGTGAATCTCAAATTGACTATGAGATATTTTAGAAACCTCAATGTCAGTTTTAAAGACTTATCTATAGACACACCACACGTATAAGTTTGATAAAATAATATATTGTTAGTTACATGTATAGGGAGAACCCCTTAATTTTTTTTAAATTGTTATTCTATTAACATTTTACAGCGGTTCACAAAATGCGTGTACCTACCAAGTTTCAACTCTGTAGGTCTAATACTTTCGCAGTAAAGTGGCTGTGACATACGGACGGACAGACTACATGACGAATCTATAGGAGTTAACATTTTAAGTTTGAGTTTTTGAGTTTGTCACAGTGCACATTGTTAAGTAATACAAGATTATCTGGGAGCGGGAAGCTGCTCTTGACACGTAAATGATCACGTAGGCAGCTTTAAATTGAGATCAGTCAAGACTCAAGGGTAGTTTACGAACTGTTTCAGTACCTCATGTTAATTTGATGTTGGCTTTGGGTATAATGTTCCTAGTTTTCGCGGTTGCTTATAACGCAAAACGGCCGAAATCACATCAATCTCGCTGTCACCACGCCGCGGACTTGACGTTATGTTAACAAAACATTGTGTTCTATTCACAATGCTATGTGCGAGGTGAACAATTCGGAAGGTATCGTAAGGAGCTGCCGGTGCGGGGTGCCACGCCTTCCTACAAACTTCTATATTTGGATAAAATTCAAACATAGGTGGGAATAACGTAGTCTGGTTTCTACCTGAGTTTCTATCTTCTTTTGAAACATCCCACTCCAAAATATATAATAATTTGTAGTCTATGATAAAATAGCTTTGCACCGGTAAGGATATTACAAATCGGTCCAATAGTTATATAGCCATTACCATACTCACTGTTTGCTCACTGATATTCATAAACAAAATTACTTTCTTATAAAAATAGTTTATTATAAACCAGGGCGAGCCCTTATACACGCTTTCAGGTTATAGGAGCGTGTTCCGGGTAGGTATGGCTGCACGTGCAGGCCTGCAGCCGGGTAGGCCTATGTACGTTTGCCCCGCAAGGCCCCCCAGAATTTGCGTTTTAGGTGTGCACCAATGCAATAAACTCGCCTCTAGGATTTCCTGAATTATGTATAGGAGTACATTCGTTCCAAATAAATTGCATTTTTGCTGTATTAGTATTTTAAAAGATAAATTGGATCAAAAATAACATCTTCCCATGATTCCGTGTGAAAATGGATAAAGACATCTAATGGAAATGGATAATGTATCAAGAAGTCGAATTTTGTAAACAAACATGTCATATTTAAAAAGATATAGGCAACTATAGAGGGCCGTGCTGAATGAACTAAAATTGGTTTATTTTTTAAATTTAGTAAGTTGTATGAGAAACCAATGCGTTACATATGTTACTTGCCAAACATCAATTATTTCTTAATAGTTTTTGGGCTAAGGTTGTTTTGTCTATTTTAGATATTTTCTTATATATACTTAATGTTTTTTTCCAGCGTGGCCCCCTATTCACATCGACATATTTTTTTAACTTTTTAGTACTTTATATATATTTCAAGTTACATAGGGGCCGTGCTGAAAACGTTTGGCTAGCACGGCCCTCTTTTTTGTATAAGTAATATATAATTTTTATAATATAATAAAATAATTCTTCAAAATTACAGAGGTACATAGGACATAAAAAAGAAACAGGTATATATACTCCTAGAGACGAGTAAATTGCATTGGTGCACACCTAACGCAAATTCTGGGGGGCCTTGCGGGGCAAACGTACATACCTGACTGACCACATTCATCTCGGAAGTAACCATCTGTTATTATTGAGTTATGATCATTTACTGGCAAACGCAATATAAGTCGCTAAAAGGCAATTATAAACAACACAACAGCAGATAGGCAGGAGGACGCGGGTGGAGCAGGCGCGAGCTCAGCGCCGCCACGCCGGCGGTGGATTAATACTGCACCAGTTGGTGGCAGGAGGCCAGCGGTGGAGCAGGCGCGAGCTCAGCGCCGCCACGCCGGCGGTGGATTAAGACTGCACCAGTTGGTGGCAGGAGGCCAGCGGTGGAGCAGGCGCGAGCTCAGCGCCGCCACGCCGGCGGTGGATTAATACTGCACCAGTTGGTGGCAGGAGGCCAGCGGTGGAGCAGGCGAGAGCTCAGCACCGTCACGCCGGGGGTGGATTAAGACTGCACCAGTTGGTGGCAGGAGGCAGGCGGCCGGGGGTGGAGCAGGCGCGAGCTCAGCACCGCCACGCCGGGGGTGGATTAAGACTGCACCCGTTGGTGGCAGGAGGCACGCTGGGGGAGGAGCAGACGCGAGCCCAGCGCCGCCACGCCGGGGGTGGTTTAAGACTGCACCAGTTGGTGGCAGGAGGCAGGCCGGGGGAGGAGCAGACGCGAGCTCAACGCCGCCACGCCTGGGGTGGTTTAAGACTGCACCAGTTGGTGGCAGGAGGCAAGCCGGGGGAGGATTAAGACTGTACCAGTTGGTGGCAAGAGGTCGGGGTAGAGCAGGCGCATGGCGTGAGCTTGGCTTGATGGTTTGAGACTGCACAACAGCGACTATTTTGATAAATAAAACAAGAATGGCCTTCTCAGATAAAGTGTTTCACCCGGATAACAGTCAGCATGGCGGCGGCGGAATGTTTCCGCTTATTGATGATAATACATTTTATGATTGATGATAAATCTGAACAACGTAATCTTTTAAATAATAATAATGGGGTCCGACAATTGATATCCCAAACCATTATGGTAGAGTAGGATGCCTACGTCATGTTTATAGATCGTCTATCACTCAGAACAGACAACGACCACTTTATCTGTCGTGTAGTGTTCCGGGTGCGTGCTTAATGTAGCACCAATCAACTGGATATCAAAACTGATTTAGGAACAGTGCGCTGCATGCCAGTCGAGTGGCTCCGGCGGGTGGTGGTGTGCCGCGGCCGGGCCTGGCCACACGACCGCTCAGCACGAGGCGCGCTCAGCCACACTGGCTTTCTTATCACTGACACTGACATACGGCACTGTACATTATGTGCTTCAATAAATTACGCACCATTTTTGTTTTCAAACGTAGGTAATACATTCGATTGCATAGGCTTCCAGACAAAAATTGATCATTGTTCAGATGTTGAATTAATGAAAAAAATCTAAGTGTAAAGACAACTAAAATACAAAACCAAATAAGTGTTCTAGCGTGTCGTTGTTATTCCAATTATCAATATCATCACCTGCAATTGCTTGCAGAGACACCTAGGAAACTTTTATTTGTCTGTAGAGGTCAAAACTTTTTCCTCTAGACAGAACAGGATTAATTCGCAAACAAAATCAAGGCCCACGTAACATGAAGTGCACAAGACGCAGCGAGCGTCAGGTCCAGACGCGTCCAGGCGCCCGTTCTGTGCCGCCACCCGCCGGGGGCGACTCTATTTGGTTCTCCCAGTCTTAGTTATTTTGTTTGTAGCTTATTTATTTTTTGAAAAATTAAGGTATAGTGCCACCCCATCAACTTATGCAGTAGACCCGAAAGACTCGGCCACCTGCGCCGGCGCGGGCGCAGAGCTCGCAGGCTCGCAGGCTCACGGCCTGGCGTTCGATGTTTGCATTGGATTATTCAATTTTGCGAAGGCAACTTACATTTTTTTCTGTCTGACGTCACACATACCTACTGTACGGTAAACTTTCCGCATGTTTTGGTATGCAATATTGTGCATTTAATTAATCAATTATCTGGTTCGCATAGGGAAGCGCGCAGGTGCAAAGCGTATGGCTGCAGATAGCCAGCACTCACCTGAGGGGCGAAGCCCAGGAACGATAGCTTCCTCTTGCCGGAGCTCATGCTGCGTGTTGAGTACGCGAGCGCGTCGCGCGCGGGAGAGACTGCGGCGCGGCGAGCACGTTGCTCCTGCTTGCCGGCGGCGCACCGACTGTGCGGGGCGCTGCCCGTGCGCAGCGGCGCGGATGCCGGAGCGGGGCGCGCGGGGGCCGGGGCGGCGGGGGGAGCGGCGCACGCGCTCTGCAACACGGCTCGCCGTCACGCGCTGTCCTCCACCACCAGCGCCGGTAACAGCAAAAAGCGCTCGCGACACGCGCAGGGGGCCGCGGGCGCGCGCGTTTTCGTTATAATTTCATAACGCAAGCTTAAATGATTTAGCCGATCTGCCTCTGTTTGCTGTTTGTTTGCTTGACAACCACTTTAGGCAAGTCAAAATAAACATGTAAATGGATCTTAAGTAGGTATAGTCTAGATCCTATGATGCAAAATACCTTTTAAATTATATTTATTTATTGTGAATAATTAAAGGAAATGCAAAAATAGCCAAAACACTAGATAACAATCGCTTAGTTCAGTTGACGATTACTAATAGGTAAGTACTGTCTGTGTTTCCCGATAGCTATAACCTAGGAGTCTTTAAGTCAACAGTGAATAGGTTACTTTTAGGTAAGCGTGCTCCATCTTCGACCACATCATCACTTACCATCAGGTGAGATAGTGGTCAAACGCGAACCTATTTTAAATTAAAAAAAACAGTACCCTAGATTAGGTACTAATTAAAAATAGTATCTTTTATTACTACACGCATTTAAATATGCATATCAACACAAATAGTATTTAATAACTCGGTTATCCGTTTGCGTTTTTGTAACTAGCGCACTAGCTTTCGTAATTCCTTCAAAGTGAATGCGCGCGCGCCCACGACAGGCCGGCAGCGACGTCGCCAGCCTCCTGCACGACATACTCGCCATTTGTTTGTAAACGGTCGCAGCTGCAAAGGGTGCCTTTAATGGTGAACTCTCCGCAGATTTACTGAAGCCCATGGTCACGGCTGACTATACCGAGGCCTTCAGTACAATGTTGGATGCTGATAGAGCTTCCTAAAGAGTGCGTCTTTAAATGATCGTGGACAATAACGCTGATGCAGTAGGTAATTAATTATACTTACATATCATGATCATAGACTCTACATTTGAAGTAGTAGGCGAGCTGCGTGCGAGCTGTTGGTAGTGCTGTGCATCGAGCAGGACGGGTCGCCCGCTGCTGTCTTCAGAAGGCTTCCAGTCCTTCAAAGGGCAATGAAATAAGTTATGCTTGGAGTGATCTCGCAATATGGGAACCAGAAGTGCAGCAAGTGCAGAATGCAGCAGACAAACATTGTAGACATAGCGACCTACGCGTATCGCCTACACAGCGCCACATAGGTACAAACATAACACTGGAGACAGCCCGTTTAGTTAACTTTTGCTATTATTAACCGACTTCAAAAAAGGAGGTTCTGTATTCGACCAGTATATGTGTATGTATGTATACAAAGCGGAGAAGACAATACGACCTTAAATTTACCATAGCCTAAATGATGATCTCCTTAGTCTGAAGAAAAACATGTATTCAGGATATTTTTTTCTATTTTCATATTTTTCCACAGGCTCTATTTAGCTACTGTGCTTCAACGCAGGGTCAAATTATCCTGCGTTTAAGCACAAAAATCTCTGACACCATAAAGGTTTTAAGTCAATTCAAAGCATCTTTCACTATTAAACGGCAATTTCATACTTTTACCCGTATTATTTCTTTTTTGATGTCACGTTATGTTATCCTCACTATGGTTTCCTTGGGATTAGTATAGTCTGTATTTTCATTTATAGTCGTATCATCTTCCCCACCTTGTATATGTATGTATGTATGTATGTCTGTATATCCGCGATTTTCGATCCGATTTCGATCGCGTTATCGTTGTTTGAAAACATATTTTATAAGGAAGGTTTTAGTATATAACACATCAACTTATGATGAAGACCTTAAGACCTTAATAAGTAATGGAACTCTTCAGTTTAATACAGCACATCTCCCGCGATTATCATAGCATAATCAGCCTATTAATATCACCACAGCTGAGGCACATACCTTCTGAATTACGTTTGAAATATTGTTTAAGTGGGTAAAAATACGTGTATAGCAAACTCTCTTTTAAAAAACTAAGTGCGAACGGTAGGTATGTAGGTATCTCAAGTAACCCAAAGAATGATACACTTAAAAGCATAAAATATATACTTTTTTATACAAAAAATTTAACCGACTTCAAAACTTCCAAAAAGTACTTGCACTACAAAGAGAGAAATAACCTTACATATTGTTTAATTGGATGTCTAATTCTGTTGAAAATATGGGCTAGGTTACTCATATGGCTGAAGTCGGTGCCAAGATAAATGAATAGGTTTCATCACGGAATAGTCTGTGGGTTTCATCACCTCAGGTGTGCCCCAGAATGCGGCGTTCTTTGCCTTGGCACCGACTTCAGCCATGTGAGTAGATACCTAGCCCTTATTTTAAACGGAATTAGACATCCAATAAAACAATATTCTTTGTAGTGGTAGTCTTTTTTGTAAGTTTTGAAGTCAGTTCAAGTTTTTGTAAAAAAAAAGTTATTTATAGTGTCATGTCGTACGGGGGATGGGGGGAAAGATGTTGGGGGTTTTCTAGTTGTTTACGAGTAGCCTCGGTATTTGTAGAAGTTAGTTTAACACCAAACCACTGTTATGTTCCAAATATAATATATTCTGGAAACAGTTTAAGGTTGCTTCTAGTAACCTGAGCCACACTTAATGTTGAGTTGAGTTACGTCAGCACGCGATTACGCGAGTGATGGAGTTTAGTTACGACTAATTTACTTTATATTGTGTGGTACTTAAATAGGCGTACTTTTGCTGTATGATGAGCATTATTGGCTCGTAGGGAAAGGTATACGGGATCAGATCACTAGCCTTACAATAAAATTATAAAAGACAAATGTAGAATGATACAAAACGAAAGTTATGTCAACAGTAAGCAAAGAACTAATATAAATTCCTAAATAATCTAAGCAATACATAATAATTCAAAGTTTGAATGATGTTGCTGATGATTGCTGTAGACGGTTGCTCGATGAGGTCCACTTCTTATTTTACCGTAGAGAGGACTCTCCTTCAGTTCAATATCCTCGGTCCTCTCACGTGTCCTGTTGGCCTTCGTAGTATTGCTCTTCTTGCTTGCTTGTTGCTAGCTTTCATCGGCATCTTCACCACATAACGCCCGTCGCTTAATCTCTTTGTTGTTTCTGTGTAATATTTTTCACAGTATTCATTTTCCGAAGTTTGTTCGGTTTCCGCAGTAATGTCTTCTACCTCCCAAATTTTTTTATGTTGTCTAGCTCTGTTAGAGTAACTAGACAGTTAAACTGCTTTGTCGCACCGCATAGTATCCAGCCCAACTTTGTCTGTTGCGCTACTGGAGAGTCATTCTTGTGCTTGATTATTCCTCCCAAGATCACGTCGGAGTAAACATCCGCTCCTAGCAGTAGGTTGATGGGTCCACAGAGACGTTGTAGGCTGGATCGGCCAACTTGATATTATGAAGGTGCGTCCAGCTCTCTGTGTTAATTAATAGGGATGCGCTCGCAGTTTAGCGTTATCAAAACAATAAGCCTGTTTCACTGCCCAACTATTCAATTATCTCCACGCCAAAAATCATATTGATCGATTGCTGTATTTGAATTGAAAGTGGGGCAAATAGACAGACACACTTTCGCACTTATAATAATATTACTAGCGACCCGGCCCGGCTTCGCGCGGGGTTCTTTGAACAATTGTTGGTGCTTCGACAGCGATAGTACGTCGTTACAAAAAGTGCGTTTAGCTATCATTTATTATAAAATATAAATGTCTTTATAAAAATGTTTACAGCAGATTTTCCATTCGACAGCATCACAGCACGAACCGATTACACGTGAAAGGGCTATATATAGTTGTCCATGTGATTTACACTCTAAACCTGTAAACACTGAATATTTGACTCTTTTTTGTGTGGGTGACTGACCCACTGTGGGTGGAGCGGAAGGCAGTGTCAGACTTATACCTACTTACTGACTAAAAACCCACCTCCTCCTTCGGTTTCCCTTGCGATCCGAGGCCGCGGAAACTCTTTTTGTTTTAAATTAAAATTATGTTCGCGTTTGACCACCATCACCTTGTAAGAACATTCCCGCAAACCCGTCGACCAATAGCCCTATCGGGCCCTGTCAATGCTGCTGACTCGTCTTTGAGGCTGAATGTTTGACCCTATGACTTATTGATGGTCATTGAAAAATACAGTTCCACTAAAAATTGCAGTCTTTTCATTTGAAACGGTGAACCAGTAGAATCATACATGGAACCGAAACTAAACATATTTTTTCATCAAGCCTATACGTGAGACAGGTATTTAAAAATTACATTGAGGTTTCTAAAATCATTTTTTTTTTTCAAGTCAATCAATTATTAAAAATTTGTACTGCCAAAGTAGTAAAATGTGCTCTAACTTTTATAATAATGGAGTGAAAAGCTAAAAAAAAATATATGCATTTAGTTTGAACAATATATTATTACTAGCTTTTGCCCGCGGCTTCGCCCGCGTTAATTTACACTTGTCAATAATTCTTGTTGCCAAAAAGGTGTACCGTATCTTTTTGGGTGGTTAAAAAACGCATATAATATTTAAAAAACCATCACCACGGTTCATCCATCCCCAAAAACAGACGGACAGTTAGTATTTAAAATTTATCTTTTTAAAACCAAAAACGTAGTTTACAATACATTTTTGTAAACTACGTTTCTGGTTTTCCCGTCCTTGGCGTGTTGATTTTGTACGCTTAATACTCGTGAGCACGTCACATACAATTGCCCCTGGGAAAAGCAGTCTTTTTCTAAATGTACACCTGCGACTTTCAGTGTCCGTCCTTGAGCTTTGTTTATGGTCATTGCGAATGCCGCTTTTAGGGGAAAATGGTGTTTTTCGAACTGAAAGTAAGGAATAATTACGTTTTCACCGCTTGCTGTTCCTGTCATAATTATTGCTTGAAAACATTGCATCCAAGGTATGTAATTTGTAGTCGCATGCCATTACAGAGCCTTGGTGCGCCCTGATTACGCATCAACAGGACTGGGACATCAAGTGAAAGCCTCAAATAATGTGATGGGGTACCCTGACAATTCCAGAGAGTTGATAAACTCTACAGAGTACGACGTCACTTGCTTTGTATCTATGACAATGTCGACGGACAGATACTGAAATGAAATGAAATGAAATGAAATGAAATGAAATGAAATATTTATTCTGTAAATTGGTTATAAATAACACTTTTACACGTCATGTTTTTTTGCGTGTTTAGTTTAGCTAGATGAGGCCGGTATTTCCTAACTGACTACTCTGAGAAGAAACACCGAAACAAACTCAGAGGTCAAAGTCTCTTTTAAAGTCCAGACAATTTGTATTTGTATATGAGAAGCATGTAGGTTCATGTCTGTGGTATTCTTTTGAGGAAATAACCACGCAAATTTGAGCGGACCTGTCCAGACAGTGCAAGCATTTGTCAGTTATCGTGTAGCTCAACTTAGAACTTAAGGAGCTCAACAATTTGACGAACAATACCAAAGTAAGGACCTTTGGGTAGGCCACACAAGTACTCAAACTGCTTGACATCATTAAATAAATTATAGTGAAAGCAAAAACAATGAAGAAAGAATAACCTACATCGTCCTCACATTTACAATAATGAAATAATTTTATATATATAAAAAAAAACAACAATATAAAAAAAAGAAAACAACAATATATAAAAAAAACAACAAACAAAAACAAAAATTAATAGGTATATACAATACTTGAGAAAGCAAAATTTTAATTAATCAAAAATAAATCATCAATCATAATTTTAAAAAGAAATAAAAAAGGCACACGTACATCACTGGAGCATCTCATTCCCAAGCCTTCTTGTCCTCAATATAATCTTTAACACTGTAAAAAGCTTTCTGACATAGTTTACGTTTTATCAATAATTTGAATTTATTAATACTTAGTTTTTGAATATGGCTAGGAATTTTATTATAAAAACGTATACATTGGCATCTAAACGAACCACCTATTTTTTTTAACCTTGTTTTAGGAATGACATATGTGTCTTTGTTCCTTGTATTTACACTATGAATATCACTGTATTTTTTAAACAGATTAATATTTTTGTGTGCATACAAGAGGTTGTCATAAATATACTGAGATGGCACAGTCATAATATTAATCTCCTTAAATTTGTCTCTTAAGGAGTGCTTAGGACTTAATTTATAAATTGCACGAATGGCCCTTTTTTGTAATACAAATATTGTGTGAATGTCGGCGGCATTTCCCCAAAGTAAAATGCCGTATGACATCACACTGTGAAAGTAACTAAAGTAGACTAAACGTGCTGTTTCGATATCAGTTAATCCACGTATTTTTCTAACGGCATATGCTGCAGAACTTAGCTTTTTTGACAATTTATCTATATGGGGGCCCCACTGAAGCTTCGCATCCAAAGTTATGCCCAAGAATACTGCGGTATCTTCGGCTTTCAATATTTCGCCCTTTATTGATACACTAGTATTCACTTGTCTAACATGAGGTAACGTAAATTTTAGGAATTTGGTTTTTTTCTCATTAAGAAGAAGATTATTAACATTGAACCAGCTAACTACAGTTGCAAGGGCTCTGTTAACTTCTTCAGTAACCTGCTGTTGACGTTTGATTTTAAATAAAAGAGAAGTATCGTCAGCAAATAGCACTATGTCATGATTTTTGATCAGGTACGGCAAATCATTTATATAAATAAGAAACAAAAAGGGACCTAAAATTGAGCCTTGGGGGACCCCCATTTTGACCACAGATCCCGGCGATCTTTTGCCGTTCACATCGACTCTCTGAATCCTTTCACTCAAGTAAGAGGACAAAAGATTCAGAGAGGTGTCCCGGAATCCGTAGTAGTGCAGTTTCCTGATTAATGTCTCATGGGGAACACAGTCAAATGCCTTGGACAAATCACAAAAAATGCCCAACGCATCGCACTTATCTTCCCATGCATTATAAATGTGTCCTAAAAGTTCAACACCGGCATCAGTTGTTGAACGACCCTTTGTAAAACCAAATTGTTTATTATGTAGCAGTTTGTGTTTATTAAAATATCTTTGCATCTGCATTAAAATAATTTTCTCAAAATTTTTACTGAAAGTGGGCAGTACAGAAATAGGTCTGTAATTAGTAGGGTCAGATGTACTACCCGATTTAAATAGTGGGATTATTTTACTATATTTCATTAAATCAGGAAACTCACCGCAATCAATACAATTATTAAATATAACAGCTAATGTAGGAGCAATAATGTGTATAATGGACTTAGTAACATCAACAGAATTACCCCACAGGTCTGCAGTCTTTTTAACATTCAAAGAATTAAAAGTTTTAATGATGTCATTAAAAGTAACATATTGGAATTTAAACTCTGAACTACAAACTGGAACATTTTTTTTAAGTAGTGTTTCTGCAGCAATGGTAGATGATTTTAGCGACTTGGTTGTCGATACAGGAATGTCAGTGAAAAAATTTTCAAATTCTGTGGCGACTTGTGAATCTAATGTTATTATATTATCATCAATAGTGAGGGTGTAATCACTATTTCGGTTGCAAGACCTTCCCGTTTCGCTTTTTATAATATCCCAAGTCGTTTTAATTACATTACTACTATTTTTAATTTTAGAACTCAAGTAGCGAGACTTGGCAATATAACAGACTTTTTTAAATAATTTAGAATAGTTCTTAACATATAAATGAAATTCTGCCGAGTTAGTGTAAGACCGCTCCTCATAGAGTTCATAAAGCCGATTTCTACTTTTATAAATACCAGTGGTGGCCCAGTCACTGAAAGAAGTGTTAGTATTTACTGAAGCAATTTTGGGAATAAATGTGTTATCGAATTGTTGGCAATATATTTTGAAAAAATCATTATAATGTTTATTAGGGTCCTCATTAGTTAACAAACAGGGCATTTTATTTAAGAGTTTAGTTTTGAATGCTTCCAGGCGATATTTAGTTTTTGGATTTACAGTGATATTCTTTTTTAACATTTTATTGACTTTTTTTGGTAAAGTAATTAGTTGCCCACAATGATCAGAGTCTATTAAATTAATGATTTTTTTGTGAGTCGGTACAACATCCGTAAAAATATTATCTAAACAAGTGGCACTAGTAGGAGTTATTCTAGTGGGCTCCATAAATAGGTTTACAAGATTGTATGATTGGAATAAACTAATAATGTTAGTGCTCAAACTAGAATTTTCTAATAAATTAATATTAAAATCACCACAAACAATGACATATTTACTCGAGTTACAGATTTTATGCAAAACTTCATCCATTACTTTTTCAAAGCAATCGTACAATCCTGAAGTTGGTCTGTACACACTTAATATAATAAACTGCTCCAATTCAATACACGCTATTTCAATAGATCGTTCAACAGAGAGGCTCACAATATCCATTCGGTTCCTGAATTTAAGATTATTACTTATTAAAATTAAAGAGCCACCATGTATAGCATTCACTCTGCTGAAAGAACTACCAACCTGGTAATTATTATAATTGAAAATAAATTGATGGCTTTGAAGCCAATGTTCAGTTAGGCAAAGAATATCAATATTGTTAAAATTAAGAAAAAAGTCTACTTCTAAATCTTTGTTTAAAAATCCTTGAATATTTTGATGTACCAGGTTAATAGTATTTATTGATTTTAAAACTATATTTGTGTCCTCTTTGCAGTTTAAAAGTTCATTACTGCTAGAGATTCCCTCTGTTGTCAAAATTTCTAATTTAAATTCTCAGTAGTAAAATTATTTGCAACCAAGCAATTGGTTGAGTTATGTAAACTGTCAATGCAATAATTAATTTCAGTATTATTAGATACCCTAGATAATACTGAATATTCACTTAACCTAGGATCAGTAAAATTATCAATAAATGAGTGTATATTGTACGCTAACAAAGTAGCCAATAAATGTCGACTTTTTTTGGGAAGATACATATATTCCCGAATCAAAACAAAATCTCTAACAAAATTGTTAGTATCAAAACTCAGTAACTAGTACTCAACAACATCACAATCCACATGAGACATAATCTTTTCGTTGATCTGCCCTACAATTTCGTTAGTTGGTGCCAAAATTACTCTTTCACGCAGCCATTCTTTATCCCTCATATTTGTTTTCAAGTCAGAATAAACGTGGTTTATTAAATTATCTGTATCTTGGACTACGTTCACTATGTATGTTACTACAGTTTCAGCTTCAGTTTCAGTTTCAGCTTCAGCTTCAGTATTGGTTTCAGCATCAGTTTCAGTTTCAGCTTCAGTTTGGTTTCAGCGCCAGTTTCAGCTACAGTTCCAGTTTCAGCTTCAGCTACAGTTCCAGTTTCAGCTTCAGTTTCAGTTTCAGCTTCAGCTTCAGTTTTGATTTCAACATCAGTTTCAGTTTCAGCTTCAGTTTGGTTTCAGTTTCAGCTTCAGCTTCAGTTTTGGTTTCAGCATCAGTTTCAGCTTTAGTTTCAGTTTCAGTTTGGTTTCAGCGTCAGTTTCAGCTACAGTTCCAGTTTCCGCTTCAGCTTCAGTTTTGGTTTCAGCATCAGTTTCAGTTTCAGCTTTGGTTTGGTTTCAGCGTCAGTTTTAGCTACAGTTCCAGTTTCAGTTTCAGCTTCAGTTTTGGTTTCAGCATCAGTTTCAGTTTCAGTTTGGTTTCAGTTTCAGCTTCAGCTTCAGTTTTGGTTTCAGCTTCAGTTTCAGCTTCAGCTTTAGTTTCGGTTTCAGCTTCAGTTTTGGTTTCAGTTTCAGATTCAGCTACAGTTTTAGCTTAATTTTCAGCTTCAGATTCAATTTCAGCTTCAGCTTCAGTTTTGGTTTCAGCATCAGTTTCAGCTTCAGCTTTAGTTTCAGTTTCAGCTTCAGTTTGGTTTCAGCGTCAGTTTCAGCTACAGTTCCAGTTTCAGCTTCAGCTTCAGTTTTGGTTTCAGATTCAGTTTCTGCTTCAGTTTTGGTTTTAGTTTCAGATTCAGCTACAGTTTCAGATTAATTTTCAGCTTCAGTTTCAGCTTCAGCTTCAGTTTTGGTTTCAGCATTAGTTTCAGCTTCAGCTTTAGTTTCAGTTTCAGCTTCAGTTTGGTTTCAGCGTCAGTTTCAGCTACAGTTCCAGTTTCAGCTTCAGCTTCAGTTTTGATTTCAACATCAGTTTCAGTTTCAGCTTCAGTTTGGTTTCAGTTTCAGCTTCAGCTTCAGTTTTGGTTTCAGCATCAGTTTCAGCTTTAGTTTCAGTTTCAGCTTCAGTTTGGTTTCAGCGTCAGTTTCAGCTACAGTTCCAGTTTCAGCTTCAGTTTTGGTTTCAGCATCAGTTTCAGTTTCAGCTTCAGTTTGGTTTCAGCGTCAATTTTAGCTACAGTTCCAGTTTCAGTTTCAGCTTCAGTTTTGGTTTCAGCATCAGTTTCAGTTTCAGTTTGGTTTCAGTTTCAGCTTCAGCTTCAGTTTTGGTTTCAGCATTAGTTTCAGTTTCAGCTTCAGTTTTGGTTTCAGTTTCAGACTCAGCAACAGTTTTAGCTTAATTTTCAGCTTCAAATTCAATTTCAGCTTCAGCTTCAGTTTTGGTTTCAGCATCAGTTTCAGCTTCAGCTTTAGTTTCTGTTTCAGCTTCAGTTTGGTTTCAGCGTCAGTTTCAGCTACAGTTCCAGTTTCAGCTTAAGCTTCAGTTTTGGTTTCAGTTTCAGATTCAGTTTCTGCTTCAGTTTTGGTTTCAGTTTCAGATTCAGCTACAGTTTCAGATTAATTTTCAGCTTCAGTTTCAGCTTCAGCTTCAATTTTGGTTTCAGCATTAGTTTCAGCTTTAGTTTCAGTTTCAGCTTCAGTTTGGTTTCAGCGTCAGTTTCAGCTACAGTTCCAGTTTCAGCTTCAGCTTCCGTTTTGGTTTCAGTTTCAGATTCAGCTACAGTTTCAGCTTCAGTTTCAGTTTCAGATTCAGTTTAGCTCAAATAAATCATCCCGTTGACATCTATTGCCACACGATCTTCTCCTATTTTCAAAAGGGCAAACGCATATTGCCCCGATTTTGAAATAGAAATTATTTGTATATTTACTTGATTGATTAAAATTTAAGCGACACGGTTGGCGTAACTGTTGACTGGTGCATGACGTGGGTTCGACCCCAGCCCTAAACAAAGATTTGTATAGCCTACACACAGTTGTGTAGTTTAAAAAAAATGTTATGAGTGGTTCTTGAATACGCGATTTGAATGAATTGGGAGGGGGGAATACAAACTTCCAACACCGCTTTACATCCTTAAGGGATGATTTCCAGGATAAAAACTATCCTATGTCTTTTCCAGGGTCTAAAACTATCTCCATAGCAAATTTCATCCAAATCGGTTTAGCGGTCAAGTGTATTATGTGGGTGGGGATGGCGGGGACATCATTGATTCCCTATACAAAATTCCAACACCATTTTTACATCTTTTAGGAATGATTTCCGGGACGAAACCTATGCTATGTCTTTCCCAGGGTCCTAAACCTTTCCCATGCCAAATTTCATCTAAATCGGTTCAGCGGTTTAGGCGTCAAAAGGTAACAGACAGACAGTTACTTTCGAATTATTATAATATTATCTTGGAAGTATTTATGGATATGGAAGTATGGATAGTATGGATATGGATATGGAAGTATGGAGTTATATTATTAGTATTAAAGTATGGATAGCTTTTGTCCGCGACTTCGTTCGAGTGGGAGGTTTTCGCCGCGTAAATCCCAAAACCGTGGGAATTCCGGGATAAAAAGTGGCTTATGTGTTTTTACAGGATGTCAACTGTCTCCTTACCAAATTTCATTGAGATCCGTTCAGTAGTTTTTGCGTGAAAGAGCAACAAAGATACAATTCGAAAACTATCCTACGGGAACCTTACATCGGGATAAAAACTATCCTATGTCCATCCCAGGGTTCTCAACTATTCCCATGCCAAATTTCATGTAAATCGGTTCAGCGGTTAAGGCGTGAAAAGGTAACAGACAGACAGACAGACAGAGTTACTTTCGCATTTATAATATTAGTATGGATAATCAGCGATGTTTGAGATATAAGTATCATTTTCTAAAATCGCACATATAACTTTGTATTTCATACAGACACTATAAAAAACAAAGTTATTTTGCGTAGTTACTACGAGCGAGTCTGACTCTCACTTGGCCAATTTTTGTAAAACAAAGAGTCTTCTGGATATCGGCGGCATTTCTCCACAAAAGAATGTACTAATTAACACAGAGAGCTGGACGCACCTTCATAATATCAAGTTGGCCGATCCAGCCTACAACATCTCTGGATCCATCAACCTACTGCTAGGAGCGGATGTTTACTCCGACGTGATCTTGGGAGGAATAATCAAAAGCACAAGAATGACTCTCCAGTAGCGCAACAGACAAAGTTGGGCTGGATACTATGCGGTGCGACAAAGCAGTTTAACTGTCTAGTTACTCTAACAGAGCTAGACAACATAAAAAAATTTGGGAGGTAGAAGACATTACTGCGGAAACCGAACCAACTTCGGAAAACGAATACTGTGAAAAATATTACACAGAAACAACAAAGAGATTAAGCGACGGGCGTTATGTGGTGAAGATGCCGATGAAAGCTAACAACAAGCACGCAAGAAGAGCAATACTACGAAGGCCAACAGGACACGTGAGAGGACCGAGGATATTGAACTGAAGGAGAGTCCTCTCTACGGTAAAATAAGAAGTGGACCCTCATCGAGCAACCGTCTACAGCAATCAGCAGCAACATCATTCAAACTTTGAATTATTATGTATTGCTTAGATTATTTAAGAGTTTATATTAGTTCTTTGTTTACTGTTTACATAACTTTCGTTTTGTATCATTCTACATTTGTCTTTTATAATTTTATTGTAACGCTAGTGATCTGAGCCCGTATACCTTTCCCTACGAGCCAATAATGCTCATCATACAGCAAAAGTACGCCTATTTAAGTACTACACAATATAAAGTAAATTAGTCGTAACTAAACCCCATCACTCGCGTAATCGCGTGCTGACGTAACTCAACTCAACATTAATTGTGGCTCAGGTTACTAGAAGCAACCTTAAACTGTTTCCAGAATATATTATATTTGGAACATAACAGTGGTTTGGTGTTAAACTAACTTCTACAAATACCGAGGCTACTCGTAAACAACGAGAAAACCCCCAACATCTTTTCCCCCCATCCCCCGTACGACATGACACTATAAATAACTTTTTTTTTACAAAAACTTGAACCGACTTCAAAACTTACAAAAAAGACTACCACTACAAAGAATATTGTTTTATTGGATGTCTAATTCCGTTTAAAATAAGGGCTAGGTATCTACTCACACGGCTGAAGTCGGTGCCAAGGCAAAGAACGCCGCATTCTGGGGCACACCTGAGGTGATGAAACCCACAGACTATTCCGTGATGAAACCTATTCATTTATCTTGGCACCGACTTCAGCCATATGAGTAACCTAGCCCATATTTTCAACGGAATTAGCCATCCAATAAAACAATATTTAAGGTTATTTCTCTCTTTGTCTCTCTTTTTTTCCAAAGCGGACTCAAACTATCGCCCTGAAATATACCTCGCTCGATCCTTATCGGTTCGCTGTACCTTGGGATATTTCGACATCCTGGATAGCGAAGAACTGTCCTCCATTGTCCCATACATGATGTCAGAAAGGTGCGTAAAGTTGCATTAATTTTATACAATTCTAGCACCCTCATGAGCCATGTATGAGGCACTGAGTCATAGGCCTTCTTGTAGTCTATCCAACATGTCGACAGATCTTTTTTGGAACGTCGAACCTCTTGGCTAATGGCTATATCAATGAGGAGTAGCTCCTTAGTACCGCGGGACCCATTCTTACATCCATTTTGAGAGGTAGACATGATGTGATTGTTGTCAATGTGTTTGTTAATTTTATCCCTCAAAATGGATGTCAGAACCTTATAGATCGTAGGCAGACACGTGATTGGTCTATAATTTTATTTATTATTATTATATTTATTTATTTTATTATTATTATAGTATTAAAAATATTTATTGACCTTGAAATTATACATATTTGTTTAATAATTGCCGTTTTGATAGTTTTATTTTTAATTTTAATAGGTGATGAAAGTGTATATTAATATATTTAGCCGTGATGGCTTTCATTAAGTCGGTAATATGATTAGACGTAGGAAATTCCCCTAACTGATGATAGATTATGTTTTGGAATATTGACGACCCAATAAACATCGATTTTCCTTAATAAAAGGATCTTGGGAAAAACTGAAATATTTAAATTACTATTTTACTTTTTTTGAGGTCAATATCCAGAAATTGATGTGTTACGGTTTACATTATGTGATGTTATTTTTATTAACTACTAGCTGCTACCAGCGCCTTTGCCCGCGTGAAATTTATCCCAAGGGAACATAGTCTCAGGAAAAAATCATATGTTCTATTCCAGGACATGGTCTACCCGTGTATCAAGTTTCATTGAAATCCGTTCAGCCTTTCGAGCGTGAAGAAGTAACAAACACAAACTTTTGACTTAAAATATTAGTGTAATTATTATTACTATTATTATATACTTTATTGTACATACACCTCAATTTAACAGAGGATCATTTATAAAAATGAGTGTACAATAGGCGGTGTGATTAGCGACCCGTATCTACTACAGACGGATGCAGGCTACGTGTCGTTAAAACGTCGACATTTCTGTGCAATCTCAGTTAAACATTTATGAATTACACACACACAAACCGTCCGAAATCAATTTTCTGAATGATGGTGCCAGCTATGAAATGAAGAGTTAGAAATAAATAAAAATTATCGATACAGACTTACTTTACGAATGTGTCCCATCCCTAATTGAGTAGCGTCGAAGTTACTAGAATTTATAGTATGTTTCTCCAGATAACGACCAAGTAGATTTAAACGTTGTGCTAATGAAAATAAGGTTGTTTATACTTTGCATTGAAGTCATGAAAGGAGGTATTGTCATTAAAATCAAATATATTTAAAATTAACAAACTTTAATACTTATCGATGATACGATACGCCTCTACAAGATACATTTTATTTACTGCTTTCATTTTTGCAAGTCCAAACTGCACAACAAGGCATAATTTCTAATATTTCGTGTATTTTAGGCCATGCGCGCACTGCCTTGCGGTGGCCGCAATTGCGGTAGTTCTACCGCACCGGTAGAATGACCGGGGCCACCGGTGACTCTACCGTACGCGTTTATTCCACCGCAGTGCGCGCACTTCTATGACACTCCATACTTCACAGATTTTACGTTTCCAAAACGCAACGCAGTGCGCGCACGGCCTTAATGTTGACACGCGTGCGATATCTGAGCAGCACTTCCATTACTGTTTACAAACTTATTTTTTGCCAAAAGAAAGCTTGTTTGCCGAGGTAACTATGTTAAGATAGCTATGTTTTTAGGGTTCCGTAGTCGAATGGCAAAAAACGAAACCCTTATAGTTTCGTCATGTCTGTCTGTCCGTCCGTCCATATGTCACAGCCTTTTTATTCCGAAACTATTAGGACTATACACATGAAACTTGGTTGGTAGATGTATTCTGTGAACCGCTTTTCGATTTTAAGAATAAGTTAAAAAAATATTTAAACTTAAGTGGGGCTCCTCATATATGGATCTGAAACTGAAAATATTTTTTTTTCATAAAACTTATGCGTGTGTGACGTCTATAGAAAGGTCTTTAGAAATTACATTGAGGTTTCTAAAACCACTTTATCATAAAGTCAATCGTTTAAAAGATATACGCTTCCAAACTCGTAAAATCTAACCCCCCCCCCTAACTTCTATAATAATGGAGAAAAAATTTAAAAAAAATATATGCTATAGATCTTAATGTAAACTTAAAAAAAAAACGTGTTTAATGGTTAAAAAGTTAAAAATGGTTTGAACGAGATCGGGTCAGCAGTTTTTGAGATATAGCATATTTTTGAAAACCGCAAATATAACTATGTAATTCATACAAATACTACGAAAAACAAAGTTATTTGGCGTAGTTACTACGGAACCCTTCATGGGCGAGTCTGAGTCGCACTTGGCCATTTTTTTTTTACAGAAATCAAGAATATGACCAAAACAAAACTTTGTTGGAAATGCAGAGGAAAACATAGTATTACAAAACAATTTCGAACGACCGAGCTCTTTCTGCACGTTTTCTTTTAATTTACTTTCTCTCCTCACTGACTTGGTTCCAAGAAAATAGACTAGGTACAGCTTTTGGCTTTTAGGAGTAGCTGAAAATTTGTGAACAGAAGATTACAAAAGATGAAAGTACCTAACGTAAAAGTTACTTAAATGACAAATCTGGATAAATAAGAAAGATAATACAATTATTTACGAGTTTCTTTATTTGATTATTTGGGTAACACATAATCCTCGGGGTTGAAATGTTTTTTACAAACATTCATTCCTGCGAATCGCCACAACTCCACAAGTCACTGTTTTAGAACAGTTTTATCTTTTGGAAACATGTTCCCTCCTTTTCTTTCCAAACAAAACGGAACTGCACAGCATTGCGTTTGCGGCATAGCTACTCGATATGATGATAGTTATTATATTATAGATCCAAGATTCAAAACTTTGTTTTGGCACCGATCTTATAAAGTCGCCTTTGACAGCTATACCTCTTGGACCTTAGTCAACCGTGGCGCCAACTGGTGAGCAACAAAACGATTAATTGGAAAATTTCGGTCTCTGGTATCAGTGTATTGAGATTTGTAACAAGTTCTACACACGTAGACTTAGGATTTCAAAACCCTTGCCATATCGTTTGTTATCATCCAAAGAAGCCATGCACTTGGTATGTATATACCCTTTAAATTACACGTTGTATAATTGCCACGTATGAGTGGATTCTAATACATTTACTTAGTCTAGCCGCAATTGCGGCGGTAAGACCCCTCTTTGAGGAGTGGCTAGATCGGCGTCACGGCGTCCTGACCTACCGCATGACGCAGGTCCTCACCGGACACGGAAGTTTCGAGAGGTACTTGTGTCTGATGGGTAAGGAAGAGACGCCTGGGTGTCACCACTGCGAGGTTCGCCCTGAGGACACAGTCGAGCACACGGTGCAGGACTGCCCAGCTTGGGCAGAGCACCGACGTGTCCTCACGGCGACAATAGGCGGAGACCTCTCGCGCCCGGCCTTGGTCGAGGCCATGCTGCGGGGCGAAAGGGAGTGGGAAGCGGTCGCCTCCTTCTGCGAAGCAGTCATGCTTCCGAAGGAGGAGGCGGGCCGCGTAAGGGAGAGGATGGCGTCCTCCCTCCAGCCCAGCCGCAGTGGTAGACGCCCACGGCGTCGGACGTCGGCCGACGATCTCCGGCCACCGTAGGCGCGGGCATGCGGACAGCGAGTAAAGGGCAACTCGCTGTCCGACCATGGACCATGCCCGGGTCGACGGCGCGTCGTGTTCCACGCGCGCCTCAAAGAGCGTCAGCAACATGACGAGGCCCCCTCTGCAGAGGGCCGAAGCCCGCCGGGGTCGTGGGACTCATCCCGTTACCGTGGCCCCGGTATGTAAAGGGTTATTGAAGGAACACCGTGGATTTTAGTCAGTCAAAGTCTGACAGTCCCTCCCACCCTGCCCGGAGTGGGAGGACTTATTTGATAATTTTACCACGTTAAAAAAAAAAAAAAAAAAAAAGCACATATTTACATACATTAATCTATACAATTATGCAAAACACTATCACTATGTTCTTGAGTATTAGATTGCACTAATCGTTTATCTGGAGGCAGGGCCGCGCTGACCTAAGACAGCGCCTGTGTGCAAAATCTATGAAGCGCCTATAATTTTTTCCACTGGCGTGAGTATTGTCTTGGGGTCTCCCAAGACAATACTCACGTCTGTGGTTTCACTTTACACTGTTTGTACCTACTCAATTATAAAGAATAATATGTTGTTGTTTTATAATATTTTCAATAATTAATGCTGGCATTACATCCGGCGCCACTTCTGCCCGGCGCCTGTGTGCGCCGCACACTTCGCACATAGGGACGGCTCGGCCCTGACTGGAGGAGTCGTAACAGTTTCCCCCCAGTGCACGTTATATCTGGCACTTCACTATTTAGTAACGACGACACTACTAGCACTATTATTATAAGACGCGATGTAGGTCGCCTTAACACGCCTCCTCGACGATCCTCGTTCTTCCGTCTGGCCCGGCGTAGTTCTTGATGACCTCTTCTCGTGGCCACATATTCCGGGGAAGCGATGAGTCAACTATTATGACTATGTCTCCTTGCTGAGAGTCGGTAGAGCTTCGCCCATCCAATTTCCTAGTCATGAGAGTGGGTAAATATTTTCTCAGCCACTTCTTCCAAAAGTGATCTGCAAATCGTTGAGCTGTCTTCCAGCTTGCCTTCCCGATTAAGTCAGTGTCACTGAAATCTCCCATGACTGCTGATCCATAAGAACGCCCAAGGAGAAAATGATTGGGTGTAAGGCTTTCTTCGTCTTCTGGGTCCGCACTTAAGTGAGTGAGCGGACGCGAATTTACTGTATGTTCCACTTCAGTCAGGACCGTGTGGAGTACTTCTTCTGGAGGACTGCATTCGTTCAATACAGCGTGGAGTACTACTTTTACAGTTCTCACCATTCTGTCCTAGGTTCCTCCGTTTGGAGCGCCAGGAGGAATGCGTTTCCATTGCATACCTTCGCGTTTAGCTAACTCGATCATTTCATGGGACTGGATTTTCTCTGCTTCAGCTTTCAATTCACGATCTGCTCCAACGAAGTTCGTACCATTGTCGCTATATATAATTCTGGGGGTACCTCTTCTGGCAGCCATGCGTCGTATTAATGCCATGATGATAGAACTAGTGCTGAGCCTGATGCCAGGTCTAGATGTACAGCTCGGGTGGTGAGACAAGTGAAGAGAGCTCCCCACCTCTTTTCCTTTCTTCGGCCAATAGTTACAAACATCGGGCCAAAGTAATCTACCGCTGTACATGTGAACAGATATGCATGGTGTTGTAACCTTTCTGCTGACAAGTCGCCCATCGGTGGCATCTGAGGCTTTGCTTTATTCACTCGGCACCATTGGCTTGGCATTGATGTAAAATCTTCTTCACGGAGTTTCGCAGGGACAGAATCCAATACTTTGAGCAATTCATTGATCACAGTTGCGTGATTCCCACGATAAAAATGTCGGTGGCAGTGCTCAATCAATAGGTGAGCGATCTTGTGTTTCTCATCTAATATCATGAGATTCTTCTCTCGATTTCTGATGTTTGCAATCTTCATGGTTCTACTTTTCAGACGTAGTATGCCTAGTTCGTCGAGCTGAACGTCAATCTTAGTCTGCTTGATTTCTTCAGTGATAGATTCTGCTTCAATTGCGAAATTACCTCTAGGAATGATTCTTCTTGGCTCATTCTTTTAAGAGCTATTCCCGCTCTCTGTAAATGTTACTTTCCTATTGGCAACCATTTTCTAGTTTCATCTGTTGTCTTCGGAAGATTAATTATATTCTTCTTTTTCTTCTGATAAGGTTTCCAATTATCTCCCTTTTCTTGGGCAGTGTTTACGGTAACCTTGTCTTTCTTGCACTGAACTAAAAATATGAATATTCTTGCTGTTGCGCGGAGCAGACGTAACCAGCTTGAGAATGTAATTAGGTCTGTCAATCCCCAGCTTCTTTCAGTTTCGGTGGTTGCGACGGTCTCCGGGTTTCTCAATATTTCTTCCTCGGTGGGCTGATCTTCTGTAAATTTCGTGTTCGGCCACTCTAACTCTGGCTGGTATAATAATTCAGGGCCAACAAACCATCTTGAATTCTTATTGAAATCTCGTGGTACATCTCGCGTCGCGTCGTCTGCAGGATTCTTCTTGGTTGGTACCCATCTCCATTCACATGGTTTCGTTAAGTCTTCAATTTCAACAAGGCGATGAGCAACAAACGCTTTGAAGCGCTGGGATCTGATTTCATCCACTGAAGCACGGTAGTAGAATCTGACCAGAAAATCCTTTCTGTTACTTCAAGATCTGTTTCCGTCGTCGAATGGTGGTAACCATGACGAAGGAAACAGATCTTGAAGCAAGTATTCTTATCTTGAAGAAGTAAGTGTGTATTCTGATTAACACAATTCGGTCAATCTTTACATTAATTATACTTGAAAGATAGCTCAGAAATTTCTTAGAAGAATCAAGAATACCATAATGTAATATGTAAACATTAATAAAGCTTTTTGTATTCATTTATTTAAACTTTAACGGTCTTATTACAAAAAAATGCTTAAGTACTGGTTTAAACCAAGACTAAAAGGTCTAGGATTGTGACGGTATTAACGTTAGTACCAGTATCAAAATGTGTTCCAATTACAAAACGAAGACTATCTGAGGATCTGTTAGTACCAAAGAAGGTCCATGGTTCAAATAATATCCACAGATAAGAAACAAAAATGGCATTCTTTCATTCGTTCGTACAATCTTTATTTGAAGCAACGTTCCGTTTCTATAAATATTGATATTATAATAACACTTGAAATGATTAAATAATTATTAATCAATACAAAAATATGTCATAAATTGTTCGTCGTTCAGGTTACAATATAATGAACAAGCGCAACTTGTACTTTTGACGCGCTGTTTATAATCAAGTTGTCATATTTTTTAACACCTCTAGCTTGAAATGGAATGAATTACATTCGGGGCCAGCCCGCGTCATTTGAAGCCAATGTTTACGTCCTTTTGAATAAATAAACACACTTCTTATTTATTAATAGATATTATTCTTGGTATTTCTATTACTAACAGTTTGTTAGTTGGTTTTTTCGTGAGTTGTTGTGTGTGATTTAACGTGAGCTAGCTATGAAATGGAACAACAAAAGAAAAAACGGGGTAAAAACTGGAGTTCTGAAGAAAAAGTTAGTGAAACATAATTTTTTAATTATTATTAGGTAAACAATGCTTTGTTTTATCTTATTTCGACTACCTAACGCGGATGTTCTTATTATTATAGGAAATATTACGTGGCCTTATTGCTGAATCAGCATATATTATAGAAAATAAGTTTTATATATAAAATATTTTTAAGTAGTAGGCATTTTTATAAATCTTCGGGACATCCGTGACAAATTTTCCAGACACACCATGTAAATCAGCTGTATCGTCTTGAATCCACAAATGAAACAATAATATTAGTAAATATAGATATTATTTAGATTTTGTCATGATTTTGTCTAATGTTATGTTAGCATTGACCAAGGGTACTTACTTCATGGCAAGCCCAGTTGCGTAATGCGCAAACCACTTGCACTTCAGGACTCAGTGGGCATCCTCGAGGGTCGTGGGATTAATCCTCACGTAAGACATCCACAATTTTTTCCCCAAAACGTTTTGTGAACCTATACTTATATTTAAAATCTTCGTCACTCAATTCAAAAGGATTTACACGATGACGACGTCTGTAAGATCGCCGAGACGTCTCCAGTATATCCAAATCTTCCAAATCCATCAAGTCAATCCTATTAATATCCATTTTTTACGATTTGCATTTAAAAAGACAATAACAGTCAACGCAACCTCAAAAATTTATTACCGATATCAAAGTTAATCCATGGTTAAACTAGGGGTCTCCGCGGACTAACTTTAGTACCTTAGATAGTTCCTGAACTAGTGATAAACTTCATTTTATAATAACGTTTTATTTAGTCATGGTTTAAACCTAGTAATAATCCTAGTACTAAATTTAGATCGTGTTTTGGAATAAGACGGTATATGTACATAGGCGGACTTAATGCAGCGAGGCATTTCCTACCAGTCAACCTTTGAGTTAAAAAAACAACATTGCAATAGGTGTAAAAAAAATTAACTACATTATGAAAAAAATATTAATAAAATACGTGTATATGCTAAGATAACACACCATCAACAATAATACATCATCTAACAAAAAGAGTTTTTCCACAGAAACTGACTGTTGTCTTAATGGCTAGCTGCCGCTAGTCTTGCTCCCAATAATGCAGCTTGAAGCTCTAAGCGCGATTGAAACGCGCTTAACTGGTGTTACTTGTGCTTTCCCAGCTATCAGTGTGACATAAGTTTTACCCGTTGCTGTAACTGTCCTCCAATAGGACGCGGCGGCGTATACTGTTTCACTACCATCAACAAATGTGTGAAGTTGACCTTTCTTCGTTGCAGGTGCGAGACATCGGGGAATCTTCAATTTAACGAGTTCTAACTAGTTCTTCTATAATATGTGGTGTTCTTCATTCACAATGTTGTCCCAATTAGTACCGGTTTGCAAGATATCTTGTATTAACTTATTCTCATGAATTAGAACTGGAACGACGAGACCCAACGGGTAAAATGTGGACATGACCACACTAGTGACTTCACGTTTCGTGGGAACTTGATTTCCATTGACTAACTCACTCGATGTATTTCTTGATCCAATATTGAATGCTATTGCGTCTTCACTTATTAGACACCCGAGGCCAAGTGTTTTCTCTTCTCCACTAGTGAGTTTCACTTCATTCTGTGGTTTTGTCTCTCCTACGACTCGTTTCAACACTAATTCTTTTCTATGGCTGACCCAATGCCGAAGTTCAAAATTAGCTGCTTTATGCACTGTATTCACTTGTTTTGCTATTCTCGATGCTTCTTCTACTGTGTAAAAGCTCTGAAGGTAATCATCCATGTAATGATTGCAAATGATTGCTCTTGCTGCTTCGGGATACTGATCTTCATGTTTCTGCGCATTCAGATTCTTAACAAAGATAGCTGTGGCCGGTGATGAAGCCGCTCCGAATATCACGGAGGTCATTCTGAATTCTTGCGATTGCTGACTTCTATCTTCACGCCATAAATATCGCAGGCTATCTCAATCTTCTTGTCTTATTAGAATTTGCAGGAACATCACTTTGATATCTGTCACTACTGCCACAGGCCCTTGTCTGAATCTTATGAGTACTCCGAATAGAGACTGGAGTAGGTCGGGTCCTGGGAGCAGAGCGTCGTTCAAACATTTCCCGTCCAATCTGGCAGCAGCATCGAAAACAATGCGAATCTTCTTTTTCGTAGGATGTACTACCGCGAAATGAGGTAAGTAGAATGTTCGGCCTGGCGTCGTGTTGCTTGGAGCCTTCTCAGCATAACCACTGGTTACTTAGTAACAGCAAGATTCGAGTCTAATAAGGTTACGGTAGACCCTTAGTCTAATAAGACAATGATACGTGCTGATCTGCTCGGGCCATAAATATCCACTGGTATCATTTTCAGGTACACTTTAGTTTCACTCACAGTTGTGTATACAGGCTTCATGACGGTTTCTGTTGTTTCTAAGGCACATTCACTCATTGAAAGCGTAGGTTGCGCTTGCGTGCTGACGTTGTTGCTTGTTGTGTAGGTTCTCCATGTAACATCGTATGATGTGGTCGTTTACACTTCTTGCAGTCTTGCACGCGAAAGATCATTCGCATATAACGACGGCGCGGCGTAAACACCTGAAGCAAAGGCGCTTTTCTTTTGCTATTTCCCACCGTTCATTCGTGGTAGCTTCTTTACATTTTCTGCAGTCGGTGATCCAATGTTCTTCTTCACAATAAGCACAACACTTTTTATGTATTTCTGTAGACTCTGTGGTATCTTCACTATAATGAGTCGCGTGCACCGGGTTACATTTATTTTCACTGAATTTCTTATTAATATTTTCAGGCGGCGCGAATTTTCCACATAAGTCGGCGTCTGCGTTCAGGAAATTCTTCACTTTGATTAATTCAGGTTCTTCACCGCTGCGTGCACTATAATCGTACCATCTGTATCTCAGAGCGGCGATAGCTTGTCGATTATACACTTACATATTTCAGGCTAGTATAAGTAGTGCGGTTTGTTTAATACACTTATTGTTGTCACTGCGTTGCTTACTCGGCTTGCGAAAACACATATATCTGGCGGCACATCACTGATACGTGGTAATTCTTTTATCTTCCCTAACTGTGCGAGCACAAGTTGTTCTGGCCTTCCGAATCTGCGTTCAAGAGCGTTTAGTACATCTTTGGGATCAGAAGCCACGAACAATAAACTTCTAACAGCTTCTTTTGCTTGACCTTTGATTGCACTTCTTAGGCGAGCCATGTTTTGCACTTGATCACACAGTATCGCACTATCCATATCGCACACCTAGATCTAAAGAGAGCTAACTCAAAAATCTCAATTTTTGTGTTATACATACCATCGAATTCCTTATTACGTAAGGAATTCGATGGTATGTATAACTCAATATATGCCCTCTTGAAGGGAAGCCACTCTTCATGAGCTCCATTGAAGTCAGGATAAACCCAAGTATACTTCGGCGGTGCGTAAGGCGTGGCTGACTGCGTAGTTCTCACGGCGATGGCGATAGCGTCGGCTAATTCTTTTATTTCACTTTTAGGTTTCGGTTCTTCAGCGTAGGTAGTAGTATGTTCCATCCATTGTTTAATATGCGTCGATCTTTCAGAGTCGATTTCCTCTTCTAATTCGTCCTCTGACTGGTACTGAATAAGTTCCATCTTGGTCTGGGCTAGGGCGGCTGCGGCTTGGGCTGCTTCCATCTGATTTTTCAGTAATTCTCTACGTGCTTCTAACTCCATTCTTTTCGTGGACTTTGTTGTCGACCTCGGGGCGGGTGGCTGAACCAATATTTCCGAAGATGCGAACTGTGGAACTTTAGGCCTTCCTCCAATGTTCTTCGGTTTCTCGGTTTTTATTTTCTTGGAGACAGCAGTAGTAGTAGTAGCAGCAGAGCGAGCGGCGGGTGCGGCGGTACTAGACATAGCGGGCGCCACGTTGTCTTGAGAAGGCGCGGCGCGTGCAAGATTGGTATCGCAGTCGCTGTATTAACGGCGGCGGCGGCTGTGGTACGAGTAGTCCTCACAAGTGACGGGGCGGCGGTGCTGGCGGCTCTAGATACGGCGGTACCAGAGCGAGCAATCACAGTATTACCCGTAGACGTCGTTGCCGTGCTTGTTTCAGTCGGCGTATTCATAGACCAGTCGGTAGTTGATGTTTGTTCAGATGCTGAAGTTTGGCGATCCGATCTTGAGTGACTAGGCGAGCGCACGGTAGGCATTATTCAAGTTTTCTAGTGAATCTAGAAAATTCTCGTCTCGAAGGACCAAAAACTAGTTTTATGATTTTTATCCTTAAGTATATTGTAAGGTGTACAATAAAGTATATAATAATAATTTGTATTTATTTTTTATATTAATATTTAAAAATGTAATTTGTATGTATATAGATTGAATAAATGGAATAATAATAATAACCAATCACACATTTACTTTATATGGATGACCTTAAACTATATGCTAATAAAAATAAAGATTTACACGAATTATTAAATATAACAACAACATTTTCAAAAGATATAAAAATGGATTTTGGACTAGATAAATGCCGGAAACTAAATATTGAAAAAGGTAAAATTATTGAAGGAAACTATCCAACAGACACTGATGAAGTAATTGAAGCTATGAAAGACAAAGAATTATATAAATATTTAGGTTATAATCAAGCAAGACTGTTAGAACATAAGTCCATTAAAGATAAGCTAAAACGAGAATACAATAGTAGAATACACTCAATATGCAAAATGCATCTCACCAGTAAACATTTATTTAAATCCATAAACACTTACGCAATACCCATACTCACGTACTCTTTCGGTGTAATTAAATGGTCGAACACAGAACTACACGCTCTTGAAGTTAAAACAAGAACCATTCTGACAAAACATAGATATCACCATCCCAAGTCGGCAATAGAGAGAGTAATAATGGCCAGAAAAGAAGGGGGCAGAGAATTAGTCGAAATATCACATCTTCATAAAAGACAAATAATAAATTTAAAACAATTTTTCATAAGAAAGAAAAGTAATAGTCAGTTACACAAAGCAATCACAGACATAGACAAACAATACACACCACTAAACCTTAGCGAAAGCAACAATATTGAGATAGTTGATAAAACAAAACATATAGAAGAGATACACAAAAATTGGAGACAAAAAGAACTACATGGAAGACACCCCAACGACCTACACCAAACACACATTGATAAAGAAGCCTCTAACAAATGGCTTGAGCTAAGTGAGCTATTTCCGGAAACAGAAGGGTTTATGTTGTCCATTCAAGACCAAGTCATCAACACAAAAAATTATAGGAAATACATAATAAAAGATAGTACAACTAGGAATGATTTATGTAAAAAGTGCCATAGTAAACCTGAAACAATACAGCACATCACAGGAGCTTGTAACACACTTACTCAAAATGACTACACCCACAGACATATTCAATTAGTTAACATCATACACCAAAAACTCGCAATTAAATTAAATCTCATGAAGGATCCATACACACCATATTACAAATACTCACCCAGAGCTACTTTAAAAATCAATTTTACAAAATATATTATGACCGAGCCATCATTACAGATCATACCATATACAACAACAGACCTGACATAACACTTGTTGACAAAGAAAATAAACACACGTACATAATAGATATCGCAGTTCCTAACACTAATAACATACAGAAAACCATCTCAGAGAAAATTAGAAAATATACAGAGCTACAGGAGGAAATTACCCGAATTTGGAAAATGAATAGAGTCACTATAGTCCCAATTGTTATATCAACAACAGGTGTTATACCAAAACAATTATTTAATAGTCTTAATGCACTCAACCTATCTAAATACACATTTCTGACACTACAAAAAGCCGCCATACTAAACATTTGCCGAATAGTTAGATTTTTTTTACAACTAGACTTAGATTACAATTTTACTGCAGTACATAATAATTTAGCTTCACAACCAGAAAACTAGAATGTCGCCTTGGTTCACACCCGCGATATTCTAAAAATACCAGGTATTAACCTGAGAAAACGAAAGCGTAAAACCATAATAATAATAATAATGTTGTTTGCTTTACATGGACGATTTGAACGTTTTGCCCCCAGCAACTTGCAACTCATGGAGCTACTGAAGGTAACGGAAACCTTCAGTAGCGCCATCAGGATGGAATTTGGGGTGGACAAATGTGCGGTCATGCATGTAAAGCGAGGGGTGATTATGGAATCCGTGGGAACTCAACTCTCGGATTCCATACACCTAAGATCCCTCGGCTCAACTGAAACCTACAAGTATTTGGGTATGTCAGAGGCACTAGGCATCAATGTTGCTTATGTTAAACAGTCATTGAAGGAACGCTTCTTTGGCCGCCTGAATAAAGTACTGAATAGTCTTCTATCAGGCAGAAACAAGGTGCGTGCCTTCAATGGTTGGGTCATGCCAGTATTGATGTACTCTTTTGGCATACTCAAATGGACTCAGACTGAACTTGACGCCTTGGAAAGGCGGGTCCGCACAACGCTGACTGCAAATCGAATGCATCACCCACGTTCATCGGTGATGAGGCTGTATATCCCGCGGAAGTACGGGGGTCGTGGCATTTTAAATGCAAAGACCCTACACAACCGCGAGGTATGCAGTCTTAAGGAATATTTCCTAGAAGCCGACGTGGTTATGCATCGAGATGTGGTAGCGGTGGACAAAGGCCTCACTCCGCTCTCCTTAGGTTGCGAGAATTGGCGCAAACCTGTAGTATTAGATACTAATGACCGCAGAGAAGTATGGCAGAGCAAGGAGCTTCACGGGCGCTATTACCGGGCCCTTCATGGGTCTGACGTAGACACATTAGCGTCCGTAGCCTGGTTACGTTTTGGTGACCTCTTCGGGGAAACCGAAGGTTTTGTCTGTGCGATTATGGACGAAGTTATGATGACGAATAACTATCGGAAGTATATTGTGAAGGATGGTACGGTAGACATGTCGGGCATGTCACAAACCGGGAGAATCCATTCGTCACATTATCTCCGGCTGTTCTCGTCTGGCTAACGGAGACTATTTGCATAGACACAACCTCGTAGCCAGGATTATTCACCAGCAACTTGCTCTTAAATCCAATCTTGTGGAATCAGAAGTACCATACTATAGGTATGTGCCCGACCCAGTTCTCGAAAATGGCAATATTACACTGTATTGGGATCGGTCTATCATCACTGATAGGACTATTTTTGCCAATAAGCCTGACATAGTGGTGATAGACCGATTAGAGCGTCGCACAATGATTGTTGATATAGCAGTCCCCCATGACGAGAACCTCGTGAAAGCTGAGATAGATAAAAAAAATAAGTATCTTGACCTGGCGCGCGAGGTTGTCGACATGTGGGATGTGGAGACAGCAATAATTGTGCCGATAGTCGTCACAGCCAATGGTATAATAGCCAAGAGCCTCGACCAATATCTAAGGAGGCTCTCGTTGGGCAGCTGGATCAAGGGCTTGATCCAGAAAGTAGTGCTCCTGGAAACGGCGCGTATTGTGAGGAGGTTCCTCTCTATGGAGCCCTGACCACCGGTAGCTTGGACCCTGTTCCCGATACCGGTGGGCTAGAATTTTTTATATTTTTAAATATTTCTATTTTTTATATTAATATTTAAAAATGTAATCTATATGTATATATATTAAATAAATGGAATAATAATGTTACGAGTGAGGATTAGAAGGACCACTAAATGTAAGAAATCCGGGGCAATCTTATTACAAAGCTCATAATTTGACTTATTCAGAGTGTTATATGTACTAACAACTAGCCTAGCACTAATAACTAATTACAATTTACAAAAAGCTTCTAATACAACAAGTATCAATCTACAAAATAATGACCTAATCTAACTATTTATTCTTACATTCTCGCTACATATGAGTGGATTCCAATATATAATAATTAATTTACTTATTCTAGCACATATTTACATTAATTAATTTATACAATTATGCAAAACATTATCACTAATGTTCTTGAGTATTAGATTGCACTAATCGTTTAAACTGGAGGGGTCGTAACAATGATAGGTCTCTTCACGATGCCATTTTTTGTTTTTATGGACACCACCCGTACAAGTCCATCTCTGCCCGGGTGGACTTCGACGACACTTCCCATAGCCCATTTTTCAGCATATATGTTGTTTTCTTGAATTGTTGTGGTTTCAGCCATTTACTTCTTGCAGTTAGTTGACTTGGATATTCTGACTTCCACGTTCTCCAAATATCTTCGGATAGCTTCTGAATTAAATGCCAACGTGTCCTGGCATCCCTTTCTGTTTCGATAACTGTTAACCCTGCGCGTCCTGTTAAAAAGTGTGCTGGTGTTAAAAAGTCGAGATCTTCTATATTTTCTGTTATGGAGCACAGAGGTCTAGTGTTCAAGCAAGCCTCAAGTTGAGTAAGAATGGTCGAGTATTCCTCATATGTGAGTTTCTGTTCACTAATTACACGCTTAAGGTGGAACTTAAGGCTTCTTACAGCTCTCTCCAATAAGCCTCCAGTACTAGGCCATGATGGTGCATTAAAGTGCCATTCGATTTTCATCTCAGTCACTTCTGCCAAGAAGCTATCTTGGAAAAATTGTTGTAATTGTTGGTATTCGTTCTGCAAAATGTTGTTGGCGCCAATGAAGTTAGTTCCTTGGTCGATGTAAAGATGTCGTGGAGCTCCTCGTCGAGCCAAGAAAGCAGAACTTGTTAAGTCCGAGACCAACTCCAAGTGCACGGCTTTAGTAACCATGCAATAGAAAATCGCCACGTATCCTTTAATTGTTTTAACTCCACGTCCTTTGTTTGTTTTGATGTCCACAAACCCCGTGTAATCGACACCAGTGTGGTAAAAGGGTGGAGCGGGGTTGCATCTAGGGCGTCCAATCCCGGAATACCGAGATCTCGGTATTGCGGGATCCCGCGTCATTTTCCGATCCCGCATGTTGCGGGATTACGGGCGCGAGATCCGCGGGATTTGCGGGACTGTAAAAAACTATGCATACGACCTCTCGCAGTGCGATCGCTCGGTGACTTGGGGCCGGCAGTGTTGCAAGCAACACGGGGGCCGATGTCACCCGTTTTTCACAGTTTATGTAGCCTAATATAGCCTAAAATATCAGTAAAGTTTTTTATTCAGTATTTGTTGTTACTGTTTTTTGTGAAGAAAAAACGGTGTAATTTGATTGATCTCATACTAATAGTAATACGTAAATAAATGTGGAGTTAGTTGATTAATTCATTGTATTTTTGTGATAAACAAACGGTGTAATTTGATTGATCTTATACTAGTAGTAATACTGGAATAAATGTGGAGTTAGTAGATTAATTCTTTGTTTTTTTTTGTGATAAATAAACGGTGCTATTTTATTTATCTCATACTAATAGTAATACGTAAATGAACGTGGAGTGAGTTGATTAATTCATTGTTTTATTTGTCTTATATAAATGTGAATATTTTCAATATGCGGGATCCCGCAAATACCGAGATCCCGCGGTATTGAAAATTCGTAGTCCCGCCAATACCGAGATTGAATTTAGGCTGCGGGTTTGGATGCCCTAGTTGCATCGCTCATCTGGAATATCACCCATCAGTTGATACTGTCTTCCTGACTCATGTTTACGGCAAATCACGTATTTTCGGATCTGCTTCTTGGTAGCATTGTTCCCACTCGTAATCCAATAGTAATGATGTAGTTTGGCGAGAGTCACTCGTGGTCCACCGTGAAATGTTAGTTGATGTGCTTCGTCGATGAGAATCTCCGCCATAAGTCATAAGTCATAAGTCATTTATTTCTGAACAATATACATCGTGTAGAAATTTTGTAAAATAAAACAATACCATGCAAATAAAACAAACAAAAAGATACATGTCAAAGAAAATAACAAATTCAAGACGATAAAAGCCCTCATTCAATTTACAATAAGTTGGTAATCGTATTTACAATAAAACATTCAGTCAAATAAAAAGGAAAAACAAAAATCAGATTAATTTATAAAAAAAATCAAGAATAATACATTAGAATTAAATTAAATAAAAATTGTGTAAAACAGATTAATAATTTGTCATCTTATTGTCAACCGACACTTATGTATGTAGTATGATTATCGGGTGCCGCATCTCTTATGTTAGCGTTTTTCAATCGCCCACCAACACGTATCAGCCTGTTTTGATCAGTGAACGTATCTAAGTTTAATATTTTTTTCAGTTTCAACTTCCGGGGTCCATGTTTTCAGCCTTTCGGGGCCTTACCACCATAGTAATAATAATAATAATAATCTGTGGCCCGGTTGTCAAAGAACATATAAAAAAAAATTTCTTCCGAATTTTTCATTATAATTTATAAATTAAATAGCCAAACAAACGAAAATAATCATGTTCAACGAAACAAAATAGTGAAAAAAAAAATCTAGACATGAATAAATAGAATAATAAATAGAAAAATCAATAAATGGAAAAATCAAAATGTTGACAAGAAACCGGGCACGTTTGATTCTGAACACACAACCAAGACCTGCGGAATCGTCGCTCAGCTCCGCCTCGCAGCCGCCGGGACCAGCTCCAGCCATGAGTGAAGAGACTCCGGCCGCTGCAGTTGCGTCGAGCTCGAGTGACGAATACTTCTCGCCGCCGACGACACCACCACCTGCGCGTCGGCGAGGAAGAGGCCGCCCTCCGGCCAGCATAGGACTTCGAGGCCCACCGGCCTCTGATAGGGTCCCCGCTGCCGGTGGAATTGTGCAGCGCATGCGATGGACAAATTCCATCAATGAAAATGTCATGCGCTCATACTTTGGGACTACAGAGGGAGGAACTAACCTCACTGCGTACCGTGGTCGGATGCTCTCTCTGTTTCAGGTACTTGAACCAGCTGTCAACGTTTCGGCCCAACGACTGTCGGATCAGGTGCGGGTCATCCAGCGTAACCGTATGTTGGATGACGCCGTACTTGATAGACTACGCCTCGAATCACGGTGCAGTCGTGTCTCATCTGCTTCACCACAGGCTGCGGTGCAACTACAACCTAGTATCTCACCGCGACCCGACCACGTCGGTGAAGATGATGAGGACCGGGCTACATCCGTGAGTACCCAGTGCAGTGAACGATTGAGGAGTGCTTTGGAGTGTGCATTACGGCAGTATCGCTCCACACCACCTGAGCTGAGACCTCGTCTGCCTCGTTTGACCATGCATAAGAAAAATAGGGCGCTAGTGTGTGCTCTAGATTCGCTGTTGTCAAATTATTTTGACAATAGCGAAGACCTCACCGATACTCATTCGATCCTGTACTGTGCCGCTGTTGCAGCATGTCGTGTAGCTCATGTCAAGTTTCCAAAGACTGACAGAGCTATTCGACCAGCTGTACCAGCTTGGCAGTGCAGGATCGAACGTCGTATCGCTGGGGCTAGAGCACTCATTGGCAAACTAATAAATAACATGCATACACAATTTAATTTAAATATATGGGTACATAATTTAATAATAACAATGATACAAAATAAATTAAAATATCTAACATAATTTACCACACAATAATATCTATTATAGTACCTATAATAATAATTAATTCCATGAATTGTTACTTAGCCTTCATCCTCTCTCCTAACTTTGCTGTGCCCGACAGGGTCCATATTGATCTTGAAATTATTTTATACCACCTATATACATAATATGGAATGCAATAAAGTATTGAGTATTGAGTATTGAGTAACTTATTAGCTTCAGACAGGGCAACACTCGCCCTAGAGTGATGCGCTTTGTGAGGCGGGCGTTCGCGGGGACTGATATTAGTCCTCGGGATTATCTGACCTGGGTCACAGAGCGCATCGACTTCCTGAAGCAGAAAGTCTATGCATGGGCAAATAGAATTCGCAGATATAAGCGGCGGGTGGAGCGATACACTCAGAATCGCACATTCCAAAGCAATGAAAGGTGGGTTTATAGGACCTGGGAGCGACCTGACCAAGGTGTGACTGATATGTGACATTAAGTATATAAAATAGATGTATATATATAGTATATGTATAAAGAATGTTGTTATTTTTAAAAGTAATTAATTATCAATATCAATGTATTATGTATTTACCGATTAATTATCAATTAATCGATATTACCATGATTGTCAGGTATATTATAGAAATAATTTAACAATTTGTATAGCAATATCAATTTATTCATTTACCACACGGTTCGGAAAGGGTTGTTTTCTGTGGAGAAGAACCGGCAAGAAACTCCACAGTTACTCTTTTCAAAACATAATTCATTTTCACATAAACATCAATTCACTATATGTACTTTACAATATTACCACAATGTGATTACTATCATTATAACTTATAGCTTTATTTACCTGTGTATCTACTATTTCATTACTCCATTACATATTATATAAGTAATGTTATTTATAGAATTAATACCAAATGTTCATTAAATTATCACACAATTATCAATTAATAACACTGTCACATTAAAGTAACAAATACAAAATAATTAATTTATATTCAAATACAATAGCAATACGATAGGATTTTTATACCAATTCTACACATAAAAATATTAGAAAATATTAATAAAAGTTAGAAGCAACACAAGTTCACTTAACTTAGGTCCGTTCGTTGTGACTGCTCCAGAGCGACTGTGAGTGACTGTGTCTAGAACGACTGAACGGCGGCTTTTATACACATTGTAAACAAGTGACGTCACATCGTACGATTTTAAAACAGATTTGTTAACCTTTGTATTTTAACATTAAGCTATGATTAAATGATATAAAAATACAGTAGATATGTTGAAATTAATTAGTTCAATTACTTATTAGTTTTACGATGACAGAATTAGTAAACAAGCAACGTTATTTTTTAAATAACGTTTAAATATTTTGTTATACAAGACAACAATGAAAGAACAGTTTAAACTCTTATAAATTGGTTTCGTAATAGTGTTTACAATGTTTTGATAATAAATAGTTAAATTTTGTGTATCACATGTTAAAAAGGTTATAATTATTATAGTGATATTTTAATTTGTGTTCAATTAAAGAAACAAACTTGAGTTAATGTAATAAACCAACTGAAATTATTTGAATAATCCATCACGGCCAAACTGACCTGTACTTCGCTCTCGAAGTACCAACTAATTATAATCAATACAATAGCCTCTGGCCTTGACATACCAGTCCTATCACCTGCGGCGCATGAGTTTCAGAAAGGTATCAGGGCAGGGCTGCCAAGCAGTCTACATATGGCCGCCGGCCTTGACATACCAGTCCTACCACCTGCTGCGCATGGATTTCAGAAAGGTATCAGGGCAGGGCCTCAGCAGTCTACAACAGCCTCTGGCCTTGACATACCAGTCCTATCACCTGCTGTGCATGAATTTCAGAAAGGTATCAGGGCAGGGCCTAAGCAGTCTATAATAACCTCTATATTTTTTATAAGATTATATTCAATAATTTCAAACAAACATCGTTAATTGAACACAAATTAGAAACAAGGTATATAGTTTCAACACTTATTTCATTATACGTCATTAACGATTTTGGTCTTGAAGTACAAAGAATTGTCAAATGTGATTTATAATATTTTCTTACCTCAACGTCTTTTCATTTCATTCTTATTTTCTATGTTTTAACTATGAGTTTGTTTATGTTTTGCCAATTGCATAGATGTGTCATGCCACCTTCACGCGCTGCTAGTGGGATAGGCAAGCACCGAACAAAAGAGCGACCAGCGGAAACATATCTAACTATCATTTAACTCATTGTGTTCTAATTATGGTTATTAGAAATATATTAATAATCACATACAACATTACAAACAAACTATAATGACTTATGATTATAATAAAGATTTAAAAACAAAAATCATGGTTACCTCAACAATACAAACTTTGATCCTCTATTTAAATTAATTTTCACATAACCTCTAGGGAAATTATGAATTTAAAAAAAAAATCCTTCCCTATTCCTTGTTTACAATAAAAAGGGAACCTCTGTGCAAAATCTCAGCTGTTAGGTCCAAGGGTTTGGGCTAGGCGTTGATGAGTCAGTCAGTAAGGACTTCTCTTTTAATATATATAGATATTTTTATTTCCCAGGAAACCATAGTAACCATTCATATTTAATTATTTAACTACAATCCAATTTTATGTTATTATAGTTTATATTACTATATTTTATTTCATTTTTTTTATAGAATTTATTTATTTATAGAATTATAAGAAATAATTTAATTAATATTAACACTAATTTTATTGATTTTATTGTTATTATTGAATTTATATACTTTTGCTAACTTTACTAATTCGTAAAGCTTATCGTTTCTCCGGTAATAAGTGATAAACAAATAATAATGATAACAAAATAAAATGCATTATTAAGTAAGTAATATTGTTTTGTATAATATAGCACACTTTAGTTCGAAAAAAAAAGAAACATTTTAAAATTTATGCCACGTCCCTAATATATAATTTGTGGATAACGGTGTGGGATCACATTAACGTACATTTATTTGTTATGATTTTATAGTTTATAAAAATGTGTTACTGTTTGTTATTCCCTAATAAATAAATTAAATTAAATTTATTTAAATTCATTCTAATTCAGCAATATCTAACCAGCTTACTCCATACTTTGAGGAATATATTTACTAGTTGATAATCCAGAAAGGCTTTAGAAAAAAAAAATCTATTGATGTAGCCATATACGATTTCTTACAAACAGCAGCAGAGTCGATAAAATAAATACCAACTCTAGCGCTTTACATGGATATGTCAAAAGCTTTTGATCGCGTAGATCATAAAATACTAGTAAATAAACTTAACGAATACGGAACAAAAGGAAACGTATTAAATTTAATCGAATCTTATTTTAGTAATAGGCAGCAAATAACTGTAGTAGTCAGGATTAGTGAAAAAGAAAACAGATATATTTTTCAAATCTGACCAGGGAACTGGACCGTTTGGAGTGCCACAAGGAAGTGTACTCGGGTCACCCCTGTTTATTATTTACATTAATTATTTTCCAACAGCTTCTATTTATCCAATAACTAGTTTGGAGACGATAGTACTTTACTTTTTAATAGTGATGAATTAAGTGCACTAGAGACGGATATTGATTCTAGCATAAAATCGGATGTGAATTGGCTACAGAATAATAATTTTGGTTATGAATCTAGACGAGACAACAAAGAGTTATAATGAATATCCAACAAAGGCTTTTCCGGAATCTGAACTTCAATTAGTTACGATGACAAAACTATTAATGAGACCAAAGTGACGAAATTTCTCGGATTAAATATAGAAAGCACATTAAAATGGCATACACATATTTACAATGTACAATACAATAAAATAACAAATCAAACAACAGTCTTAACAGCATATCACGGCCTGGTTACTTCAACATTGATATACGGAATTATATTTTGGGGTAATGCAACAGATAAAGATACAGTATTTAAGTTCCAAAAAAGATGTATTAGAGCGATTTGTAATTTAAAGAGTACAGACAGTTGCAAAATACTCTTTAACTAAAATATTAACAGTTCCTTAATTATATATATATACGAAGTATCCATTTTTGTCAAAAATAATTTACATAATTTTTTTAGAGTAAATAGACAACGTCGTTGTGACCAGTTACAAATAGTTGTATCCAAAACTTCAATATATAGGAACAGTATTTTCGTAATGGCTCCAAAACTATATATTACATTGCCAAAGGGTGAAGAAGAAGAAGAAGAGTGAGGGAAATGTCAGCCATTTTAAGCGTAAATTCACTTTTATTTCTAGTTGAAAAGACATACTACTCCATTAGACTTTTTAAATGACATGTATTAATGAATTTTATGACCGACAGTATTTATTTATTTTATATATTTGAATTATTTTAATTAATTTATTTTAATTCATTTATCGTAATTAATTTATCGTAATTTATTTATTTTAATTAATTTATATATTGTATTTATTGTATTTATTTTAATTTATTTATTGCATTTATTTTAATTTATTTATTGCATTTATTTTAATTTATTTATTGCTTTTATTTTAATTTATTTACTGTATTTATTTTAATTTAATTTATTTAGATTTAATTTAATTCATGTTAATTCAGTTCAATTTCAAATTCAGTTCAATTTCAAATTCAGTTCAATTTCAAATTCAGTTCAATTCCAAATTCAGTTCAATTCCAAATTTAGTTCAATTCCAAATTCAGTTCAATTCCAAATTCAGTTCAATTCCAAATTCAGTTCAATTCCAAATTCAGTTCAATTCCAAATTCAGTTCAATTCCAAATTCAGTTCAATTCCAAATTCAGTTCAATTCCAAATTCAGTTCAATTCCAAATTCAGTTCAATTCCAAATTCAGTTCAATTCCAAATTCAGTTCAATTCCAAATTCAGTTCAATTCCAAATTCAGTTCAATTCCAAATTCAGTTCAATTCCAAATTCAGTTCAATTCCAAATTCAGTTCAATTCCAAATTCAGTTCAATTCCAAATTCAGTTCAATTCCAAATTCAGTTCAATTCCAAATTCAGTTCAATTCCAAATTGAATTCAATTCCAAATTCAGTTCAATTCCAAATTCAGTACAATTCCAAATTCAGTTCAATTCCAAATTCTGTTCAATTCCAAATTCAGTTCAATTCCAAATTCAGTTCAATTTCAAATTCAGTTCAATTCCAAATTCAGTTCAATTTCAAATTCAGTTTGTCATAATGAAATGAATTTCCTTTTTATTAACGGGTCTGGAGAGCAGGTATCTGCTTTAATACACAACTGCCTCATCCAAATCAAATTCTCGAGAGAAAAAAAAGTGACGCCATTAAGGTTTTTTTTTTTTAACATGTTTTATAACAGAAATTTGGTAGTAGCAAAATAAAGGTTACTTATTATTTAACATGATTTGGTATATGCAAAGGAGAGAAAATGGTAAATGTTTGTATCATTGTGATAACCAATCCTTGAATTATCCATAGACCGTTCGGCCAATCTGACTATTCAGCAAACATACTACAAAACATAATAAGGCATTTAGTTACAGTGAATACATATCGTTTGACTACTGCTAAAATTGGTTCAAACTTATTTAATTGTTTTTTTTTCTTACTTGACTCCCGTTACCATCGGCTTTTGCAACTGTTTTCATGCTGGTCCATCAAGGTTATTCGCAAGGTTCCTCGATGTTATGGCACCATCAGGCTGAATTGCTGTCAATGGCTACTGGATCAAGGTCCGGAAGCACCGCATCATCATCTGAACGGCGGCAATAGCCCGAGACAGCATCACGGATGAAGAGGCCTTCCAATATTGCGGGATCTATTCTGAAACTTTTCACACAATGCATTAGAATTAGGGCAATAGTGACATACATGTACCCTCTACTTGAAATAACATCAAGGCCTAAAACAAATGTACAGTTAACCAAAACTAGAACTGAAAAGAGTAACTGGAAAACAATCGGACAATCGTGACCTATATTCAAGTACGAGGGTACTTGAATATTTTATTCTTAAAATAAAATCACATGGACTATGAACCAAGTCTCAATAAACCGAAACAAAATAAGTGGGCTGTGAACAATCCCACTTCTGATGTGAGATTAAGTATATAAAATAGATGTATATATATAGTATATGTATAAAGAATGTTGTTATTTTTAAAAGTAATTAATTATCAATATCAATGTATTATGTATTTACCGATTAATTATCAATTAATCGATATTACCATGATTGTCAGGTATATTATAGAAATAATTTAACAATTTGTATAGCAATATCAATTTATTCATTTACCACACGGTTCGGAAAGGGTTGTTTTCTGTGGAGAAGAACCGGCAAGAAACTCCACAGTTACTCTTTTCAAAACATAATTCATTTTCACATAAACATCAATTCACTATATGTACTTTACAATATTACCACAATGTGATTACTATCATTATAACTTATAGCTTTATTTACCTGTGTATCTACTATTTCATTACTCCATTACATATTATATAAGTAATGTTATTTATAGAATTAATACCAAATGTTCATTAAATTATCACACAATTATCAATTAATAACACTGTCACATTAAAGTAACAAATACAAAATAATTAATTTATATTCAAATACAATAGCAATACGATAGGATTTTTATACCAATTCTACACATAAAAATATTAGAAAATATTAATAAAAGTTAGAAGCAACACAAGTTCACTTAACTTAGGTCCGTTCGTTGTGACTGCTCCAGAGCGACTGTGAGTGACTGTGTCTAGAACGTTTTTTTTTTTTTTTTTTTTTTTTTTTTTTTTTTTTTTTTTAGGTAGGGCCACTTGTAGATCAGCACACTAAGGCTGTGAGTCTACTTAACCGGACTTTCCTGTGGTGACCTCTAATAAATTAAAGGCCCCCAGCCAGGGCTTACAAACTAAAATATACTTAAAAACTAATGACCGCACGCTAAGGGCACTCCCTGTGGAGTACGGGCCTCGGCATAGCGGGGTCATTTCGGGAGGGCAGCAAAGGGACAGGCTGGGTCATATTATTTACGGGAGTATTTATTGCTACTGGCTCAGCATCGCGGGCTGGCTCGTTTGGCAAAGGTCGGGGGGGATTTTCATTACCAGTACGCGGACGTCGCGATGGGCCTCGTCGGCGAGGCCGGAATAAGGAACGCGTTCTGTATCTGTGTCTTCTAAGAGTGCTGGTTTCCCTACTGCTCTCTTGTCGGATGGTGGTGGGGTCGTCAGGCTCGTCTAGGATGTTACGCGGGCGACGAACCCGAGAAATCTTGGAGGGTCTGTATCGGGCGGCCGATACGATCAGGGGGTTAGTGTGGGTCTCAGCAGAGGTGAAGTAACGCACTGACATGCGTTTCAACACTTGCTTTATGGTCGGGAGTTTGAGGTCTACGTGGAGATCCTCGTTCCTACAGAACCAGGGCGCGCCCGTGGCCTTTCGGAGAAAACGGTTCTGAACGACTTGCATCCTATGGATCTGGTTGGGACTGGCATGAGCAAACACCGGACAGGCATACGTCATGATAGGACGTATGCATGTCGTGTATATTCGGATTTTACATTTAAGGGAGAGCTTGCTGTGTTTATTCAGCAGGGCGTGGAGCCTACCGAGAGCGAAAGCGGCTCGCGAGCGAACCGACTTTATGTGCTCACTGAAATTCAGGAACTGGTCGAGGATCACACCTAAGTATTTGGCTCGCTTCTCCCAAGGGATTGGCTTGCCGAACATAGTGATCGGGCGTGGGGGGGTGAACTTTTTATGCTGGCGAGCCCTGCGAAACAGGACTGCTTGACTTTTGTCGGGATTTACCTCAATCCTCCATTTCCTAAACCAATCGCCTAGTGCGTTGGCTGAGGTCTGGAGGGTATGAGCGATGCTAACGGGATTATGTCCCGAGTAGTAGATGGCCGTGTCGTCGGCAAACAGGGATAACTCTACTGGGGGCTTTTTGGGGATGTCGCTAGTGAATAGCGTGAAGAGTGGGGGGGAGAGCACGGCGCCCTGAGGGACGCCGGCTCTGATAGGGCGGGGAGTGGAAAGCGCTCCTTCGATACGATATCTGAAGGAGCGGTTCGACAGGAAGTCTCGAATGATGAGCACGAGACGGTCCGGCACACCTAGTTGGTAAAGCTTGTAAATTAAGCCATTGTGCCAGACTTTGTCGAAAGCCTTCGCTATATCAAAGAATAGGGCCCCCGTCACCAGACCGCGTTGAAAGCGGCCGCTAATGTGCTCTACGATGCGGTGGGCTTGGTGGACACTGGAATGATGGGCTCTAAAGCCAAACTGTTCGTTAGGGATTAGGCTCTTGGCCTCGACAAAGTCCTTGAGCCGATTAAGAATAATCCGCTCGTAGACCTTGCCGAGGGCGCTGAGCAGACTAATGGGTCTATAGCTAGTCGGGAGGTTCTTGGGCTTTTTGGGTTTTGGGATACCTATCACTATAGCCTCTTTCCAAGCTTGTGGAAACAAGTTGTTGGACAAGGCGCCATTGAAGATGGCAGTCAGTAGGACTATTATCGTACGTGGGAGGAGTTTAAGTGCCCTAGTGGTCAGTCTGTCAGTCCCGGGAGCTTTCCTGGGTTTGAGTTTCTTGATGATCTCCTCCACCTCGTCCTCCGTGACGGGGGGGAGGGGAGCATCAGGGTCCTCGACAGGGGGTAGGGCAGATCTACGTTCGACCTCAGCATCCACGTGGGCAAGGTGGGCTGGGTCGACTGGTTGGGAGCTGGGAGAGCACTGTGCCTCCAGGCTGTCGGCTAGGCATTCGGCTTTGTCTTCGTCGTCGAAGGCAATGCTTTTGTCCGGGCGGATAAGGGGAGGCATTGAGGCAACCTCAGTGGCGCGCATATTCCGCTGAAGTTGCCAGAAGGCATGGTGGGTGGGTTCCAGTTCGCTCAGGGTCTTGTCCCAGCCGGCTTCACGCCACTCTCTGATGCTGTTACTTACTTTGCGCTGTAAGTACCGCATGAAAGTTTTGTTATTCTGGCAGGGGAAAGATCTGTAGGCACGGACTGCTGCGTTCTTCTCAGTCAGCAGGGCCCGTACATCGTCCGGGAGTTTCCGGCGCCAGTGCTCTGACACCGGAATCTCCTTTGAACAGTCGTTCAAGACAGATTGTACGTGCTCCGTGAGTGAGTCGATCGCAGCCGTCGTGTCGGCGGCGGACTGGATGTGGTCGGGGATCTTGTCCAGGTGAGGAGACGTGTTGGATTTCAGCAATTCGCCTACTTTCCTCCAGTCAGTGATCACCTGTGTGGGAGGGGGGCGGTTAGGGTCATAGGGACCCGATCTCGGAGTTAACTCCAAGATCACCGGTCTATGGTCAGAGTCAAGTTCGTCTACCGTCTCTAAAGAGTGCAAACGTAAGTTCACATTCTTCAGGAGGGCAATGTCGAGTACGTCGGGCAAGTGGGATGGCTCGAACGGATAATGAGTAGGCCGCATAGGACCTATGATATCTATGTGGAGAGGTGTGCAAAGGTCGTATAGTACCTTCCCACGGGGGTTGGTAATACGACTACACCATGCGGGATGTTTGGCATTGAGATCCCCCGCTATAAGGACGGAGTCACTCATGTCAAGAAGGGCTGTAAGGTCGCTTCGTAGTGAGGCGTTTATCGAAGAATTTGAATCTACGTCGCTGTGCGGTGGGAGATACGCGGATACTATTGTGATAGAGGGATGGCCCGTCATGCCTAGCCGGCAAACGGATACCTCTAAGTGGGCAAGGGGCGGCGGATCCATAGGGATGCAGTGCAGGGAGTTCCTATAATATATTAGAGTGCCACCTCTGTGGCATCTAGTCCTATCGTTCCTAACTAGCCGGTAGTTGGCTACCTTGGGATCCCTAAGGTGGGGTTTGAGGAAGGTCTCTTGGACCAGAAGGATGTCGAGACTATGATCGCGAAGGAAAGTCGCGATCTCGTCCCGTTGATTAGTGATGCCATTGGCATTGAAGTAACCTAGCTTTAGGGATCGGGGCTTTAATCTTTTACTAGCCGTGTTATACATTATGGCTGTTTAAAGAGGTTGTCAAAATGGCTTTTTACATCAGAATACTTATAGTATACCTGAATCAGGGATTCAATGCTTTTGCAGGCCACGACCTCCTTTGCCATTTGGATGGCGCGGGGGGACTGGAAGAAACTGAATGTTTTCCCAAGGATGAGGAACGCATCGAGTTCCGGCTCATCCGAGCGAGGGAGTGACTGGGGAGGAGGTGGGGGCTGAGAAGCCACAACAACCGGAGCGGAGGGCATGATGGGTTGATCCATCAGCCCAGGGACTTTCGGCCTTAGTGCCGGGAAGTTTTGGGCGTGATTCGCCGCCGTCCAAGGAGTTGGACGCTGGGGACTGAGGGTCTGGGGGAGCTCAGACGAGAGTGTAGGACACTCTCGTCCCTGGCGTGCGCTAGCGCGCGTTGCCAGTTTAGGGGCGGAGGTTTTCGGGGCTTTCGGACAGCCTCGGTAGTTGGCGGGGTGGCCGGATTGCCCGCACAGCACGCAGGTGGGCGGGTCTGGGCACTGGGACCTATCTTTTGGGCGACTGCACTCCGCGGTGCCGTGATCGCCCAGGCACTTTACGCACCGGGGTTTGCCGAAGCAATTCCGTTGCGCGTGGCCGTATAACTGGCAACGGTGGCATTGGCCTACCGTGCCACTTTTGTGTGGCTTCTCAATTAAAATTCCTGAAAGACTGCATACAGTCTTCAGCGCAAAGATGGGGTGGGGACCTTCGGAGACGGGGTGGCAAATGACGAGGACGTTGTTAGACGCCCTGCCACCTCTGCCGTGCATACGGTGCACCTCAATCACCGGGATGTTCTGTGACTCTAGGTCGCAGACGATCTCGGTGGTGGGGATCTCACTGGGGATCCGGCAGAGGACCACCCGAACGGGCTTGCTCTCATGGAGCGTATAAGTGTGGTGGGGGATATTTCGAGCCTTGAGTAGCTTCGAAAGCGCGCGGTGGTCGTTAGCTGTCGCTAACCCTACTTTTATGCCGTTCTGAACGGCGCGGGCATTCGTGTAGGCGATGCGTTGCTCGCCACACGCTTTGGACACGTTTGTCCAAGCCCCCTTATCATGTATGAAGATGGGTGGGGGAGGGATGGTCTTGCGCACTGAGGCGCTGACGACTGGGGTTTGAGTAGGGCTGGGCCTAGTGGCCGAGGAAGTGGAGGGCTGGCTCTGCACTAAGCGTGCTGGCTCGGGAGGGGAGGGTTTCTTGGCCTTAGGGGCCTGGGTGGAGGACGAGGCCTGCGACCTCTTTTTCCTCTTTCCCTCGACGAGGATAAACTCGTCGGAGGAAGAGGTTTGATCGGAGGAGGAGTGCTCGGACTCCGCTCGCTCCGAGCGCTCAGAGTGTATGCTCTCTGCGCGCTCCGAGCGCTCGCCTTCCGAGCCCTCTTTTTCTTGTTCCTCCTCCTCAGAGTCCATTTCGACGTCTGGGGGGGAGGGGGACCTATCTGCGTTGGGCGCGGGGGTAGGACCTAAATCTGGCTGTGGGGCGGGAAACACCGCGGGGGGTAATTTTATAATCTCATCTTTATACTCCCTTTGTAGGGCGGGGTTTTCAAATAGGATCTTTCCTAATAAATCGGTTGTTAGATTTAACCGAGCCGATAGGGATTCGACTTTGGACATGAGATCCTCCATCTTGTCCTCCATATTGGAGGCGACAAAGGTGGGCATCCTACTCTCCTAACCCTAACATATGCGCCTCGAGGAGACACGTCAAACGTGAGCTCCCCGAGCAGACGGTCCCCAAAGAGCCCTGCCCCGGAGTTTCTCCTAACACTTCACTACCGAGAAGAGAAACCCAGACAAACTCGGTAGCTGTGTTGCCGTCTGATGTGGCCTGAGGGGCCCTATTTGCCTAACCCTCCGGGCGGGAATGACCCGGAGGTGAGTTCGCTCCCTGCGGGGATAGCAGGGAGGTGTGTACCTACTGGTGTGCCCTAAGCTTGTAATCCGGTCGCCAATCTTAATGTGCGTACCGGGCCCTATTGGGTCTAGTGCGAAGGGGTAGATACACCCAACCGACACTAGGTGTGTATGCTGTGAAGAGAACTCAGTAACTAGGTTTGACTAGGAGATCCCCCAAGGCCAAAACCTAGCACTCGACTCCAATTGACTGCTTCACCCTGAAGGGGATCAGCGGGTGCGTCGGGTCAGCACCCCCTTGGTATTGTTGACACCGTGAGGTTTCCAACCAAGGACCACGAAACTGTGGTTTTACCCTGAAGGGGCCAAACCAAATTGTTTTGACAATCTCTGTTAGAGAAGCACGATATCCTTCACCGCCTCGAAAAAGGCGGATCCGGACCAGGCGTCGTAGTCGGCGACTACGAGTGACGTCACGGCGGGCGTGACGAACGGAGCGATGACTCAGGCACGGAACGATCGAGAGCGCGGAGCGGCACGACTGTCGCGGGCGAGCGTCGGAGCAGAATGCTGTCTAGAACGACTGAACGGCGGCTTTTATACACATTGTAAACAAGTGACGTCACATCGTACGATTTTAAAACAGATTTGTTAACCTTTGTATTTTAACATTAAGCTATGATTAAATGATATAAAAATACAGTAGATAAGTTGAAATTAATTAGTTCAATTACTTATTAGTTTTACGATGACAGAATTAGTAAATAAGCAACGTTATTTTTTAAATAACGTTTAAATATTTTGTTATACAAGACAACAATGAAAGAACAGTTTAAACTCTTATAAATAGGTTTCGTAATAGTGTTTACAATGTTTTGATAATAAATAGTTAAATTTTGTGTATCACATGTTAAAAAGGTTATAATTATTATAGTGATATTTTAATTTGTGTTCAATTAAAGAAACAAACTTGAGTTAATGTAATAAACCAACTGAAATTATTTGAATAATCCATCACGTGCATACCGGATGATGACGCCATGTGTTCGTTCTGGCGCAACATCTGGTCAGCTCCTGTCAGTCACACTGAGGGTGACTGGATGCGGGAGATCAGGCGCACGTGCGATCTTTTACTAGAAATGGGGATAATCACGATCAGCCCCCAAGATGTAACCCGTGCAGTCCGTCCGTTATCTAACTGGAAATCCCCAGGGCCGGACGGGCTGCACAGTTTTAGGCTTAAATTGTTCCAAAGATCGCACGCTCGCTTGGCATTTCAGTTCCAGTCTGCCCTAGAGTCAGAATCGCTACCTCAATTCCTAACTACAGGAATAACCCACCTGCTCCATAAATCAGGCAGTACTACGGAACCTAAAAATTATAGACCGATCACGTGCTTACCGACGGTCTATAAAGTTCTTACTTCCATTTTGAGAGCCAAAATTAATAATCATATTGATACAAATTCAATCATGTTTGCTTCTCAGAATGGATGTAGAAACGGGTCCCGCGGTACTAAGGAGCTTCTCCTCATTGATATTGCCATTAACCAACAGGTTCGTCGTTCCTGAAAGAATCTGTCGACATGTTGGATAGATTATAAGAAGGCCTATGACTCTGTCCCTCATACATGGCTTATGAAAGGTGTTGGAGTTGTACAAAATAAATCCAACCCTACGCACCTTCCTTGAGTCATGTATGGGGCAATGGAAGACGGTCCTTCGCTACCCAGGATGTCGACAGATCCAGGAAAACAGCGAACCGATTAGAATTGAGCGTGGCATTTTTCAGGGCGACAGTCTGAGCCCACTGTGGTTTTGTCTGGCTCTCAACCCTCTCAGTAAACTGCTGGAGGGTTCGGGGCAAGGCTACCAGTTGAGAAGAGGTGGTCAGGTTATATCACACTTGCTTTACATGGATGATTTGAAACTTTTTGCCCCCAGCAACTTGCAACTCATGGAGCTACTGAAGGTAACGGAAACCTTCAGTAGCGCCATCAGGATGGAATTTGGGGTGGACAAATGTGCGGTCATGCATGTAAAGCGAGGGGTGATTATGGAATCCGTGGGAACTCAACTCTCGGATTCCATACACCTAAGATCCCTCGGCTCAACTGAAACCTACAAGTATTTGGGTATGTCAGAGGCACTAGGCATCAATGTTGCTTATGTTAAACAGTCATTGAAGGAACGCTTCTTTGGCCGCCTGAATAAAGTACTGAATAGTCTTCTATCAGGCGGAAACAAGGTGCGTGCCTTCAATGGTTGGGTCATGCCAGTATTGATGTACTCTTTTGGCATACTCAAATGGACTCAGACTGAACTTGACGCCTTGGAAAGGCGGGTCCGCACAACGCTGACTGCAAATCGAATGCATCACCCACGTTCATCGGTGATGAGGCTGTATATCCCGCGGAAGTGCGGGGGTCGTGGCTTTTTAAATGCAAAGACCCTGCACAACCGTGAGGTATGCAGCCTTTGGGAATATTTCCTAGAAGCCGACGTGGGTATGCATCGAGATGTGGTAGTGGTGGGCAAAGGCCTCACTCCGCTCTCCTTAGGTACCGAGAATTGGCGCAAACCTGTAGTATTAGATATTAATGACCGCAGAGAAGTATGGCCGAGCAAGGAGCTTCACGGCCGCTATTACCGGGTCCTTCATGGGTCTGACGTAGACACATTAGCGTCCGTAGCCTGGCTACGTTTTGGTGACCTCTTCGGGGAAACCGAAGGTTTTGTCTGTGCGATTATGGAAGAAGTTATGATGACGAATAACTATCGGAAATATATTGTGAAGGATGGTACCGTAGACATATGTCGGGCATGTCACAAACCGGGAGAATCCATTCGTCACATTATCTCCGGTTGTTCTCGTCTGGCTAACGGAGACTATTTGCATAGACACAACCTCGTGGCCAGGATTATTCACCAGCAACTTGCTCTTAAATACAATCTTGTGGAATCAGAAGTACCATACTATAGGTATGTGCCCGACCCAGTTCTCGAAAATGGCAATATTACACTGTACTGGGATCGGTCTATCATCACTGACAGGACTATTGTTGCCAATAAGCCTGATATAGTGGTGATAGACCGATTAGAGCGTCGCACAATGATTGTTGATATAGCAGTCCCCCATGACGAGAACCTCGTGAAAGCTGAGATAGATAAAAAAAATAAGTATCTTGACCTGGCGCGCGAGGTTGTCGACATGTGGGATGTGGAGACAGCAATAATTGTGCCGATAGTCGTCACAGCCAATGGTATAATAGCCAAGAGCCTCGACCTCATTTAAGGAGGCTCTCGTTGGGCAGCTGGATCAAGGGCTTGATCCAGAAAGCAGTACTCCTGGAAAAGCCGCGTATTGTGAGGAGGTTCCTCTCTATGGAGCCCTGACCACCGGTAGCTTGGACCCTGTTCCCGATACCGGTGGGCCACTATTTTTTATATTTTTAAATGTTTTTATTTTTTATATTAATATTTAAAAATGTAATTCATATGTACATAGATTAAATAAATGGAATAATAATAATAATAAGACATAAATAGACATAATAGTAGACATATGTCGGGCATGTCACAAACCGGGAGAATCCATTCGTCACATTATCTCCGGTTGTTCTCGTCTGGCTAACGGAGACTATTTGCATAGACACAACCATAGATAAAATTTGATTTCTGTGGACACAACCTTGTAGCTAGGATTGTTCACCAGCGACTTGCTCTTAAATACAATCTCGTGGAATCAGAAGTACCGTACTATAGGTATGTGCCCGACCCAGTTCTCGAAAATGGCAATATTACACTATACTGGGATCGGTCTATCATCACTGACAGGACTATTGTTGCCAATAAGCCTGATATAGTGGTAATAGACCGATTAGAGCGTCGCACAGTGATTGTTGATATAGCGGTCCCTCATGACGAGAACCTCGTGAAAGCCGAGAAAAATAAGCTAATTAAGTATCTTGACTTGGCTCACGAGGTTGTTGATATGTGGGATGTGGATACAGCAATCATTGTGCCGATAGTCGTCTCAGCCAATGGCATAATTGCCAAGAGCCTCGACAAACACCTTAGCAGGCTCTCGTTGGGCAGCTGGATCAAGGGCTTGAACAAGAAAGCAGTACTTCTGGACACGGCGCGAATTGTTAGGAGGTTCCTCTCTCAAGAGCCCTGACCACCGGTAGCTTGGACCCTGTTCCCGATACCGGTGGGCTACTGTTTTTTTTATTTTTAAATGTATTTTGCTGTTTTTATAGGAATATTTAAAAATGTAAATAATATGTACATAAAATGTAATAAAGGAAATAATAATAAATCGTTTATTCACAAAAACTTACAGATTATTACAAAAATTAAGCATAAATATATTAGGTAGGTACATTTGGTAGAACTTAAATATTATAAAAGAAGCCCATTGCAAAATTTGTATAAAATTTATATAACCCTGCCTCCTGAACTAGGGTAACCTGTATCTTGGAGGAGGAGACAGTGTTCGGCCAAGTGATTTTTGAGCTTGATTACATAATACATTAAACAAGTAGACGGCGCTTAGCTACCACTCCGCAGAATGCGAATGTAATGTAGCGACATACTGTGGAGCATACATGTAGCCGGTACGGAGACCGGCCGCGCACTGAGGCCGGCAGCGCAGCGCTACGTGTTCAGTGTTCGAGTTGCGTGGGCGTCGCCGGCGACAACATCCCTGCGTCGAGCCATAGATTGCACTGAGGTTGAAGTTTTTTTTTTTTTTTTTTTTTTTTAGATAGGGCCACTCGTAGTTTAGCTCTATACGGCTAATGTACTACTTAACCGGTCTGTCCTGTGGTGACCTCTAATGAATTAAAGGCCCCCAGCCAGGGCTTACATACTAGAATATACTTAAAAACTAATGACCGCACGCTAAGGGCACTCCCTGTGGAGTACGGGCCTCGGCATAGCGGGGTCATTTTGGGAGGGCAGCAAAGGGACAGGCTGGGTCATATTATTTACGGGAGTATTTATTGCTACTGGCTCAGCATCGCGGGCTGGCTCGTTTGGCAAAGGTCGGGGAGGATTTTCATTACAAGTACGCGGACGTCGCGATGGGCCTCGTCGGCGAGGCCGGAATACGGAACGCGTTTTGTATCTGTATTTTCTAAGAGTGCTGGTTTCCCTACTGTTCTCTTGTCGGATGGTGGTGGGGTCGTCAGGCTCGTCTAGGACGTTACGCGGGCGACGAACCCGAGAAATCTTGGAGGGTCTGTATCGGGCGGCCGATACGATCAGGGGGGAGGTTGAAGACCGCGAACGACTAACATATACGGACGGTTCGTTGGTGTCGCTAGCAGCAAGAGCTAAGTGAGTCGACCTCTGACGCGCAATTATCCAACGCTCTGATTGGTCATTCCTCAATGTGTACTAACTGTTGCATTTTTGAACCTTTATAAAAACCGACATGTTGGGAAATAAATTTAGTTATTTACCAACCTTCAATCGAGTTTCACTTAACCTCCTAACTCCCTCTAAAGTAAGTTCGCTCCGCGGAACAACTTGTTGTTTCTTCCAAATTGAGTGTCAATAGGTTTGAGTTGAGCCATTTCATTATTTTAGATAAAGCATCTTCAGCAACAGTTTTAACTTTGTCCCAAGTAGGTCCATGGACGAGCACCGCGGTATCATCCGCATACGCGATAATACTACAATTTGGAAGGCTCATCCTGCATAAGTCATTTACGTAGATTAGGAAGAGTGAAGGTCCCAATATGCTTCCTTGAGGGACTCCGTATGTTATTGATTCCTCGTCACTATAGCATGAGTCAATTTTGACAATTTAGGTACGATTTTTAAGGTAATCACTAAAAATCTCAAGCGCTTTACACACGTTCCAACTTCGCGATAAGTTTGGGAACAGAAACTGTGTCAAACGCTTTAGAGAGATCTAGACAGATACCTAAGCATTTGGTTTTATTGTCTAGCTTATTAGCAGCCAGTTTCGTAAAATTTTGTTCGAAATCCGTACTGATTTTCAGCAAGAATATGGTGTTTGTCTAAAAAGGTTCTTAAGCGCTTGTTTAAGATCTTCTCTATAATTTTGGACAAGGCAGGTAAGACTGAAATAGGTCTATAATTATTAACACAGCTTCTGCTCCCTCCCTTATGAACGTGGTGAATTATCGCTTTTTTAAGTGCATTAGGAAACACACCTGTTTGAAAGCAGCGCGGCGGTTGCATAGGTATGTTAATGGCGGGACTAATACATGACGCCCTTTCTTCAACAGTGCGGAAGATATTCCGTCCCATCCTACGGCTCAGTCGTCACGTAACTGGAGTATCAGAGATTCTACTTCTGTTTCATCAACTTCGAACAGGGCAAGAGAGTCGATCGGAGGGTTTTGAGTGTAATCTTGAACTGAAGTAGCGGGGCATTGATCAACGGTAGTCTTATCTGGCGATAGTGCTTGTTATACGATTTTCGCGGCCAGATTTCTACCAACATTACTAAAAAAGAGGTTTACCTCATTTAACGATGATTTGGGATCGTCTCGTATTTTAAGTAGCTCAAGAGGACTAACATTTATCTTTTGTGTATTTGTGATTTCTTTTATTGTTTTCCACAGTGTTTTAGGATTGTTTTTAGCCTTTTCTAGTTCATTTGTTTCGTGAGCTATTTTTAATTTCCGAAGTAAATTATTGCAGAAATTCCTATAGCGCGTGTATGTCTTTTTGAGAATTAGGTTATCGGGGTTCTTATTTGAATTTATGTGCATTTTATCCCGATTTTTTATAGATTTTAAGAGACCGGGTGTCATCCAAGGCTTTATTGTTCTTTTTTGTCTCGATATTTTAACTATTTTGGTATGTTTAGAGATAATTGTTTTTTAATTTACTAATAAATCTATTTGCACATTCGTTTACATCTTCTATTCCATAAATAACAGTAAAGTCTATATTGTCTAGCTCGAGAAGAATAGGGTCGTTATCCAGGCGGATGAGAGTCTGACAAGTTTTCCGCTGTGGGCTGATATTAGCTATAGATAAAATTATAGGTTTATGGTCTTTTACGTGGGATTCCAGAACTAGGGTGGTACTTCGAAGATTTGATTTGAGGAGCAAATAATCAATACAGTGCGCTAATCGAGTAGGTAATAAATGCGTCGGCAAAAGTCCATAGGAGGCATTTAACGTTAGATATTCAAGGCTCCGATCGTTCGTATTTGTTGGGCTTATATCAAGATTCAGATCGCCCACTAGAACGACACTGGGACAGGAGGATATTTTATCGTAGACATTTACCAAGCTTGCTGTAAAGTTGTCGTAGTTCTCTTTTGAGTTAAATGATGGAGAACGATAAATGGCAACAACTGTGACTTTATGTTCGATTTGGCAAATAAGACAATTCCCACCATGAAAAATCGGCTCCCACACGTAATTCTGTAAACTTAATTTCGTGTAGATTATGACTCCGTCATTTTGATTGGCATTAGTAGCTGTGGAATAAGGGTTATAGCCGTCTAATACTGGGATGACATTGACCTTACTGAGCCAGCATTCCGTCAAAATAATAATGTCGAAATTGATATCTGTCCGGCTCAGCAAAACTTGGAGATGATCAAAGTTTTTATTCACACTCCGTATATTTATATGTAATTATCGGATATGTTGATATAATTTCGGAAATCTTCAGGGTTACATATATAGGAATTTCCTAGATCAATACGGTCAAGTTCGTTGTTTATATCGTTAAGGGTAGCCATTTTTAATTAACATATATTTACAAGACAGTGGAATAGTAGGTGAATGATTAGTAAAAGAAAGTGTCGAATAGAGGGTGTCTGTGAAACTATTATTAGGCGCTCTAGTGTGAGTTATTTTGTGAGAAAAAGTGTAAGTATAATTGATTCCTGATAATTCAATGTTCCTGATAATTCAATGTTATCCGTGTGTTTTGTGTGTACGTGTATAAATTTTACATAATATACAAATAAGACAGAAATCGTTTTTAACCGACTTCAAAAAAGGAGGTTTACAATTCGTCTTGAACATATTTTTTTTTTATCTATGTTACCTCATAACTCAGAGACGGCTAGACCGATTTGGAAAATTCTTTTTTTGTTTGAAAGGGTATACTTTCTAGTTGGTCCCATTGTCGTCACGTTTGGATCTGATGATGAGATCATGGAGAAATCGAGGGAACTCTTCAAATATTATAGGCACACCTATAGCGTTTTGGATATTTCTTATAGTACCTTGTGCAGTTGCTCTCGAAAAGCACCATTTGAGGAAGTGGAACTGATGGTGAAGACCCCAGATGGCCACCGAAACTACTCAATAATAAGTATTTCGTTGATTGCGATTAGATTACTTGAATATGGATGTTAAGCACTTTATGCTCGTTACAATGCATATGGTGATGTACCAGGAGAACTCCTCAAAAATTAACGGCTCTGCACCGGGAAAAGCAATATTTTGTAAAAGGTGATAAGTTGTTGACATTATGGCTTTTGTAACTAGATAGATTACACACCGACCCACTAAAAAACGTGAAAAAAATTTTCTTTGCAAAAATTAGAACCATCTTCCATATAAGTAGTAGTGATTTGCCGGTTCTGGCGCACGAATCCCGTGGCTCACCGGTTCTGGCGCAATCGCGGTCCAGGGCGTTTCAAACCTAAAAAAAAAAAAAAAAAAAAACAAGTTTGCCATGCTCTGATCACGTTTCTGCGATCCGTTTTTGCGTAGGATGCGCGGTTCCAGAGATACAGAAATCAATTAACAACAATCTGATTCATTTCCGGTGAGACCTGAACCCTCATTATCGACTTTCATTGTTCACCTTTTCTTATCTATTGTCCGTGCGTCCGTCCGTTGCATTAGCGTTTCTATGTATTACTCATTGTGCATTTGGACCACTGCTATTGTATACTTTTATTGTTCATAAACCATTGCTTACTTACTATTCGGAATCATCAAAACGGAATCAATAAAACACATTCCTCATTCACAAAGAAAGGTTTATATATAAGCGGATAGAACACGTCAGCGCCGGCTTTCAACGGGGCGCAATAACGGGAGCGAAAGCGTTCGACAAAGTCTGGCACAATGGCTTAATCTATAAGCTATACCAACTCTCGTTATCACGCTATTCACTAACGATATCCCCAAGCATAAATATACCCAGCTAGCCCTATTTGTCGACGATACAGCTATCTATTATACCGGTCTGAAACCCGATGCCATCGCTCGCACTCTCCAAACTTCCGCAAACACTCTGGCGAAGTGGTTCCGGAAATGGAGAATCGAAGTCAATTCAGACAAAAACCAGGCAATCCTCTTTTCTAAACCGCGGATAAACGTTCGCGCGCCGCTTTCGCTCTAGGTAGGCTACTTCATTCTTAGCTCCCGCAGCAAATTATCACTCAGGTGTAAGCTGCGTATTTTCACCGCGGTCATCCGTCCCATCATGACCTACGCCTGCGTTGTTTTCGCACACGCAAAGCCCCACCTCCTCCACAAGATGCAGACCCTCCAAAACCGATTCCTCAGTAGAGTCACGGGAGCCCCCTTTTATGTTCGAAATGAGCTTCTTCATGTAGACCTCAAGATGCCCACTATCCAGCAGTTCATGAAACGCGTCTCCAAGCGTTTCTTTGAAACTGCAATCCAACATAGGAATCCCCTTATCGTATCGGTCGTTTATTTATACTCCTATGGAATCATACTATCTCTCATTCATACATATAAGCACACCGTCGCCCGCGCATGCATATACACACACCCACTCACACAAACACATACACACACAAGCCTTCCAGACACTCATAAACACACACACAACCTTCTTTTGCTGTTGACAACAGAAATATTGTAACCGAAATGTCACGATTGTATTATTTATTACCAATGCCGAAATATCTCCGACTCCTAAGATACAGGTCTGCGTACCTAGTTTAGATGCCGGAAATCTGACACTAATTTTTAGATTTGCTGTACAACCTACTGTTTTTCTTTTCACTTATGTATTGCGTGTCTTTTCTTATGTACAAATAAATTTTATCTTATCTTATCTTTCTGGATCCTATCATCATTCCAGTCCCACCTTTTGCAATTCCTTTCTAAGAACTCAAGATGGGATCTTGTAGGTGCTCGACCATATGAATCAAAATATTGATTGATGCAGTTTGTATCGATATGTAATGCTACCCAGTGTGAGCCTGGTTTATCATCCGTATCCAAATTGCATATTATATACGTTGGTTATTATATAGAAACGATATAAACATTACTTTCTAGACTAGGGTGAATCTTTTTCAGATACTGTTGTACCTCTAGTGTATTCATGGTCTGCTATTAGTAGATTATTACGGTACCAATCTATTCAATGGTCAAGGAATGTTCAATTATAGTGATTTGGAAATATTAAATAACATTCCTTTGCAATGATTTCGTAGGAGTCACAAAGGATCTGTGCATCACGAAGGAATTTGAGACAAGCTTGTTTACTCACAAAGTTACTATCACTTCCGTAGTACTTAGGAATTTGTTTTAGATAAGAAATACCTTTGTGGGTGCTATATAAGACCAAGCAGTTGCACCACTCAATCCAAACTCGTTCGACATCAGCGAACAGTATCTACCAATACTACATTTTGTAATTATTCTTCGCATCAATGACAACGGAGGTAAGTGTTTATTCTATTAATAAACTTACTTTCTTTTTGTCTATTTTAATTACATGAACTTTTCCTTACGTGTGTGAGGGTGTTTGTGATTAAGTGTAAACTAATTGATATTAATATGATAATTCAATCTCTTTCGAAATCTGATTGTGTTTTTTGCCTCAGAGGAGTATTCAAAGATATATAAGGCTCTAAAAAGTTATCTTGGTAAAATTATAGTATTCTCTGTATTTTTAACATTATCAAACCATTTTTTAAACACTCTTGTAAATGAATATAATGAATTACAAATCGATGTTTTATTTTAATCGATGGTTTGCTATTTATTTTTTACATTTTTACAATATTGAAATGGGGCATTTCGTGTTTGCTTAAAAATTTAAAATTATTCATCGGCAATTTTTGCATCATGACAAATCCACAACAAAACTAAAAAGTTATCTTGGTAAATCTGTAGTATTCTATGTATTTTTAACAATATCAAACCATTTATGTTGAGAACTGGAATTCGTAGGGGACTTGTTCAATGTTCAATAAGATATGCGAAAGCTAATAATAAATATCTTTCATCTAACAATGAGATGGAAGCGAGCACGTATCTCATTTATCTGGATTGTGTTAATTTTGTTGTGGATTTGTCGTGTTGCAAAAATTGTCGATGAATAATTTTAAATTTCTAAGCGAAAACAAAATACTGCATTTCAATATTGTAAAAATGTAAAAAATAAATAGCAAATCATCGATTAAAATAAAACATCGATTTGTAATTAATTATATTCATTTAGAAGAGGGTTTAAAAAATGGTTTGATATTGTTAAAAATACATAGAATACTATAGATTTACCAAGATAACTTTTTAGTTTTGTTGTGGATTTGTCATGATGCAAAAATTGCCGATGAATAATTTTAAATTTTTAAGCAAAAACGAAATGCCCCATTTCAATATTGTCAAAATGTAAAAAATAAATAGCAAACCATCGATTAAAATAAAACATCGATTTGTAATTCATTATATTCATTTACAAGAGTGTTTAAAAAATGGTTTGATAATGTTAAAAATACAGAGAATACTATAATTTTACCAAGATAACTTTTTAGAGCCTTATATATCTTTGAATACTCCTCTGAGGCAAAAAACACAATCAGATTTCGAAAGAGATTTTTTTCAAAAAGTAAAATAATTCTATTTTTGGGATAACAATTGAAAACAAACGTAAGCAAGTCGATGTTCGGCTTGTGCAATTATGGAAAGATAAGTCGAATACAACAAACAAACTGCATGGTGCAGAAAAATACATAAGTGCTCCAAATTATAGAAATTTGTCAATATTTTGGAAAATCTAGTAGCCATTTAATTAGATAAGACAAAAGTTATTTTAGATCGTCCTATTTATGTCGGATTTTCTATTTTTGAAATTTGTAAAGCTCATTTATAAAGTTTCCATTATTCTGTTATGAAAAATATGTATGAAGATAATATAAAACTATGTTATACAGATACCGATAATCTTCTTTATTATGTAAAAACTACTGATTTTTATAAGGATGTGAAAAACAAATCTATATTTTGATACGAGCAATTTTGAGGAGAATAATATATATTGTATGCCTAAACGTAACATGCAAATACCCAGCTATTTTAATATAAAACTATGTTATACAGATACCGATAATCTTCTTTATTATGTAAAAACTGATGATTTTTATAAGGATGTGAAAAAAATCTATATTTTGATACGAGCAATTTTGAGGAGAATAATATTTATTGTATGCCTAAACGTAACATGCAAATACCCAGCTATTTTAAACACGAAATGGGGAGAGAAGTCATTTCAGAATTTGCTGGTTTACACGCCAAGTTATACTGTATAAGAACTGAGAAACCAAAGAAATAAAAAAACAAAAGGAGTAACAAAGCCAATAACAAGAAACATGGATATTAAAAAACATAAAAGTTTTAAAACATAATGAAAGTTTAAGGGCTGATATGTTATACGGTCAAAGAATCATCAGATTTTTACACAAAAAATACCTAAGACTTAAGATGAAATAAAAAATAACAGTGTTGTTGAAAAAATTTAATATATACATGATTAGTAAAAAATATATAAAACAGCAATGACATGTAAATTAATTGTAACACAATTCGTACTTATCAGAATTTTACAATCACCTCAAATGTATGCTCGCAAGTATAACATTACATAACTAACATTATTTACAATCAACACAAAATCTTGAACTCCACGAAACATTATAGTAATATCATAATTTTACAATCAATACAAATTTTGTATTACACAAAAAAGTAAGAAGACTTAATTTACGATAACAATATTACTAAATTTAAAAACGAAAGTACAGTATCATATCATAGCGTAATTTATAATGACCCCAAACCAATGTTTCAATATTATTGTCTAAAATATGTCTTTTTGTGTAATTGTATGATAAACAAGTCTTATTTAGTTTAAAAATTGTGTGTGTTAATCGATTTAAATCTAAGCATACTACAATATTGCACTTTTTTTTATTAGATAGAGAAGACTTATAACTATTCGTTGTCAGCTTTTAAGTGACACTTTTATTTACCCCTTTTGCCTTCGTTATAATCTTATTCTCTACATCAAAAGCGTACATTTTAGACCGTAAATCTACAAATTCTTTTATAATTTTTCCATGTGTATTTAATTTTGGGTATTCATAAATATTATTTGTATCATAATCTGAAGTATCAAAGTATGAGGAAAGGTTAATAAGTAAATATATGATATATAAATTACTCCCATTTCTATACACTGCTTTAAATTTCTGTAATGAATGACATATTTTAAATTATATAAAAAGTTTATTATCAGAGCACCATTTTTTTAAACATAATACATTTTTTAAAGCACATATAGGGCTATGATAAATACAACTATACAAATCTTCAGAATATTTATATTGATCATACAGACTTGGCAAACTAGGACAACCTTTATCTTCTAAATTAATCACATTATTATTATTTAAAATATTTTTTAACCATAACACTTTTTCAAGACCTTTAACATAAATACATTTATCTCTTAACAAATCTAAAATTAAATATTGATAATTTGAATAAGGTATAAACCCTTCACCCCAACATATCTTCCTGTTACGTTCAATCCATGCAACTTGCCGTCTTTCTTGTTTTGTTAAATCATAAAATGGAAATGGTGGCTTGATTAAAAACATCTGTAATTTGTCACTACACAATATAGCTATTTCTTTCAGCACAAATTTATTTGCTTCCGTTTTAAAGCCTTGAACGTCTACAATGGCAGTCATGATAAACGACGTACTATGTTGCTCAGAGGTTTGTATTCCCAAATAGTGTTTATGGGTATTTTCATCGTTGTCTGCGAAACTGAATGATTTCTGTAACAACACAGTTATTATATTAATATCAATTAGTTTACACTTAATCACAAACACCCTCACACACGTAAGGAAAAGTTCATGTAATTAAAATAGACAGAAAGAAAGTAAGTTTATTAATAGAATAAACACTTACCTCCGTTGTCATTGATGCGAAGAATAATTACAAAATGTAGTATTGGTAGATACTGTTCGCTGATGTCGAACGAGTTTGGATTGAGTGGTGCAACTGCTTGGTCTTATATAGCACCCACAAAGGTATTTCTTATCTAAAACAAATTCCTAAGTACTACGGAAGTGATAGTAACTTTGTGAGTAAACAAGCTTGTCTCAAATTCCTTCGTGATGCACAGATCCTTTGTGACTCCTACGAAATCATTGCAAAGGAATGTTATTTAATATTTCCAAATCACTATAATTGAACATTCCTTGACCATTGAATAGATTGGTACCGTAATAATCTACTAATAGCAGACCATGAATACACTAGAGGTACAACAGTATCTGAAAAAGATTCACCCTAGTCTAGAAAGTAATGTTTATATCGTTTCTATATAATAACCAACGTATATAATATGCAATTTGGATACGGATGATAAACCAGGCTCACACTGGGTAGCATTACATATCGATACAAACTGCATCAATCAATATTTTGATTCATATGGTCGAGCACCTACAAGATCCCATCTTGAGTTCTTAGAAAGGAATTGCAAAAGGTGGGACTGGAATGATGATAGGATCCAGAAAGATAAGATAAGATAAAATTTATTTGTACATAAGAAAAGACACGCAATACATAAGTGAAAAGAAAAACAGTAGGTTGTACAGCAAATCTAAAAATTAGTGTCAGATTTCCGGCATCTAAACTAGGTACGCAGACCTGTATCTTAGGAGTCGGAGATATTTCGGCATTGGTAATAAATAATACAATCGTGACATTTCGGTTACAATATTTCTGTTGTCAACAGCAAAAGAAGGTTGTGTGTGTGTTTATGAGTGTCTGGAAGGCTTGTGTGTGTATGTGTTTGTGTGAGTGGGTGTGTGTATATGCATGCGCGGGCGACGGTGTGCTTATATGTATGAATGAGAGATAGTATGATTCCATAGGAGTATAAATAAACGACCGATACGATAAGGGGATTCCTATGTTGGATTGCAGTTTCAAAGAAACGCTTGGAGACGCGTTTCATGAACTGCTGGATAGTGGGCATCTTGAGGTCTACATGAAGAAGCTCATTTCGAACATAAAAGGGGGCTCCCGTGACTCTACTGAGGAATCGGTTTTGGAGGGTCTGCATCTTGTGGAGGAGGTGGGGCTTTGCGTGTGCGAAAACAACGCAGGCGTAGGTCATGATGGGACGGATGACCGCGGTGAAAATACGCAGCTTACACCTGAGTGATAATTTGCTGCGGGAGCTAAGAATGAAGTAGCCTACCTAGAGCGAAAGCGGCGCGCGAACGTTTATCCGCGGTTTAGAAAAGAGGATTGCCTGGTTTTTGTCTGAATTGACTTCGATTCTCCATTTCCGGAACCACTTCGCCAGAGTGTTTGCGGAAGTTTGGAGAGTGCGAGCGATGGCATCGGGTTTCAGACCGGTATAATAGATAGCTGTATCGTCGACAAATAGGGCTAGCTGGGTATATTTATGCTTGGGGATATCGTTAGTGAATAGCGTGATAACGAGAGTTGGTATAGCTTATAGATTAAGCCATTGTGCCAGACTTTGTCGAACGCTTTCGCTCCCGTTATTGCGCCCCGTTGAAAGCCGGCGCTGACGTGTTCTATCCGCTTATATATAAACCTTTCTTTGTGAATGAGGAATGTGTTTTATTGATTCCGTTTTGATGATTCCGAATAGTAAGTAAGCAATGGTTTATGAACAATAAAAGTATACAATAGCAGTGGTCCAAATGCACAATGAGTAATACATAGAAACGCTAATGCAACGGACGGACGCACGGACAATAGATAAGAAAAGGTGAACAATGAAAGTCGATAATGAGGGTTCAGGTCTCACCGGAAATGAATCAGATTGTTGTTAATTGATTTCTGTATCTCTGGAACCGCGCATCCTACGCAAAAACGGATCGCAGAAACGTGATCAGAGCATGGCAAAACCTTTTTTTTTTTTTTAGTTTTGAAACGCCCTTGACCGCGATTGCGCCAGAATCGGTGAGCCACGGGATTGGTGCGCCAGAACCGGTGAGCCACGGGATTACTGCGCCAGAACCGGCAAATCACTACTACTCATATAAAAACACTACAAAGGCAAAAATAACTTTAATTTCGGAAGGCGGTGTCTTTAGTTTTGTATATATTTTCGTTTTTGACACCGCCTTTATTTTGGCGCTTCCTATTAATTGTGATTAAACTGTGATCATTTATTATTCAATTTTAATTATACAACTTACCTTTTTGACATTATAGTTTTGACATTTATATTTTAACATTTAATTTAATGCTATGATTTAGATATTTGTTTTTTATTTTATTTTTTATATACATATTATCTGGTAATTATTGTTTAGTTATAATAATCGATTTTGCATTTGATTTAATTTATATTTTTTTGTTATTTAATTGCATTATGTAATTTACAGTTGAATTGCTTTTGTGAATTAAATTATTGTACCTTTGCATGCCTTCTGGTAAAATATGGCTGAACTCATATTGTACCCTTACACCACATGTTATTGTACTACCCATATTTGCAAAATAAAGTATCTTATCTTATCTTATCTTATTGCTTATCCAACAAAAAGCGTAATGATTGCTTTTGGCAAATTGTCGTGCTAAGTAGAATAGTTTTATGGAACTAAATGTCAGTTGTTCAGTTACGAATACCGGCTGGCGCTTCCCTGGTATGCCGATCAATTCCGTATTCAATTTATTTTCAATTGGAACTTTGTTTTTATTATAGGACCGTATAGCTATGAGAAGATTATGTTTACTTTGCACTCTTGTAAACTCCGCTATAATCGGACGTGAGCTCGAAGTCGATGTGGGTTTTCCAGGCAGGAATACACATCCCGAAGTTCAGATCCAGTGATAGGGGTGCCAACCAATTTACCGATATTACAAACAGTGTTTAACAGATTTGTAGTGGATTCATTATCTGACTGCGGAATATTTCTGATTTCTATTCCCGAAGAGCGTGACTTAAGCTGCAAATCTATTACCTTTTTTTCGAGTAATTCTGTGTATTTATGCTGTTCCTGTCGCTCCTTCTTTAAATCTGTAACTTCCCTCTTTAGTTCTTCAAACGTTTGATTCATAAAAAACATTAAGCTCTTTCGATCTCTGTACTGGTTTTACGGATTTCGATGTTAGACTGCTGTATATTTGTGTTTTGCGCCTTAACTTCACTTTTGTCTACTAATAATTTTCCCATTAAAGTGGCTTGTTCCTCTAGCATTTTGGCTATTTGGCTGTCTTGTTCTTTCTTCCAATTCTCGAGTGAATCGTTTAATTCTTGCTGACTTGACGGAGTCACGCTTTTTGGTGAGTGTTCCGGTCTGGGACGTTTGTGTCTATTTGTGACATGATCACTCATAACAATCGCTGTGCTTATATCGGATTCGGATTTAGTTAGGCTCATGGCGTTACTTTGTGATTTTGGTGGAGTGCGTTGCATATTAGCCATGTTCTATAACTAACGTAAGTAATAATTAACGTCCGTCTGCTAACAGAAACAATAAGTGAACAACAACCCTTTACCGGTCCAATGTAGTAAAAGATGCCTGGCGTAGCCGGAGCGTTGTTTGTAGGCGCACCGTAGCACGTCGTAGCCGTCATAGCACAGAGGTCTGACGTCAGTTCGCGTATCGTACCTCTTATTCGCTGCACTGCGCTACTCGCACGGTGGCTCAGCAGTTCAACGCTCAAGTAGCACGCGCCGCAGCCGCTAGTTCAAATCTCGCCCAATCCGGATACCACTTTTAGTAAGTTCACGTCAATGGCACTGTTAGAATATGTGTATCTCTTTCTAGGACTGCCCAGTGGGCGTATTTAACACATTATAACACTTAAAGAGGAACAAGGAATTAAAATTTAGTAATTTCAACCAATCACAGAATTTACAGGCAAATTCTCTGCGCACAACCAAACACACGTCTACTCGCTAGAGCGTCCGGCGACCATAGTCAATAGTGTATGTTGTATTAACTGTGACGCTGTGATTCCACGGCTGGCACAATCCGCTGCATTATATGTTGATTTTACATAACGCCAGCAGTCAGATGGCATTGTTTCTGGGAGTTTGGCAACCCTATTTGCGACGAACGCCTTCCGACGGTTAGGCTCACTTTGTATCCAGCCCAGTGTTACCTTGGAATCTGTCCATCCGAAACCGAATATTTGTGTCATGCTCTGCCACAGAGCCACCATATTAGAAGTCGATCAATTATATCATAAAATGAAGTAGATACGTATAACGAACATAATGTACGCATACCGTCATTACTGTAAGTGCATTGGGTAATAATAAAAAAATTGGCCAAGTGCGAGTCAGACTCGCCCATGAAGGGTTCCGTAGTAACTATAATAATATAATATAATATGTATAATTATTTGACCAATAAAAAAAACCTTACAAATTTCTTAAAACTAGCTTATTTACATTTTTACAACTACGCTAAATAACTTTGTGTTTCATAGTGTTTGTATGAATTACAAAGTTATATTTGCGGTTTTAGAAAATATGCTGTATCTCAAAAACTTCTGATCCGATTTCGTTCAAACCAATTTTGGTTGAAAGTTTACATTAAGATCTACAGACGTATATTTTTTTAGATTTTCACTCCATTATTATAGAAGTTAGAGGTTGTGTCCGCCACACACACATTTTACCACTTTGGAAGGTTATATTTAAACGATTGACTTTATGAAAAAGTGGTTTTAGAAACCTTTATATCATTTTTAAAGACCTTTCTACAGATACCATACACACATAGGTTTCATGAAAAAAAATATTTTCAGTTCTAATTCCATGTATGGGGACCCCCCTTTATTTTAAATATTTTTAAATATTTTTCTTAAAATCGGAAAGCGGTTCACAGAATACATCTACCTACTAAGTTTCACATGTACAGTCTTAATAGTTTCGGAATAAAATGGCATTGACTTACGGACGGACGGACAGACAGACAGACAGACAGACAGACGGACAGACATATCGAAACTATAAGGGTTCCGTTTTTTGCCATTCGGCTACGGAACCCTAAATAGACATTGATTGTAGCAGAGCCACACGGAACTTAGGAAAGATAAACGCGACTGTGTTTTGATAAAAACTGTTGTATGAACAGTATTTATTGCGTACGTGTTGAAAAATATCATTATTATACAGCGATTTTATTTTCCTCGATCATAATATTTATAGTTGTGCGCCTAATCACAAATATATCAATGGCTGCAAAACATGTTGCTGACAGAAAATAACCAGGCGCTTTCTATGAAAACTTAAAAAAGTGAAATAAGTAAAACCGCTGTATAATAATGATATTATTCAACACGTACGCAATAAACACAGGCGTTCTATCTATTTTTCTTATATTAAATGAAAATACAATCAATCATACGTGATATTTTGATATTTCCATTTATAAAATGGATTCAAGTTGGTTGTTACTGTTATATTTTTTTTGTCTCATTGGCAGTTTTTTATCACTAAAAAACTTTTTACCAAAAAATTAAACCGACTCCCAAAAACACTGCAAAGTGAAAAATAACTTTAATTTCGGTAGTCGGTGTCTTTAGTTTTGTATTTTCGTTTTTGGCACCGACTTCCGAAATTAAAGTTATTTTTCACTTTGCAGTGTTTTTGGGAGTCGGTTTAATTTTTGGTAAAAAGTTTTTATTTCACTCTTTTTAGTTGGTCGATTTTTAATTTACCTAGTTAAAATAGTCTAAATGTCAACTACTTATAACCTTTTACAAAATATTGCTTTTCCCAATGCTGGGCCGTTAATTTTTCAGGAGTTCTCCTGGTACTTCACCATCAGCTCTACATCACCATATGCATTGTGACGAACATAAAGTGCTTAACATCCATATTCAAGTATTCGAATCGCAATCCACGAAATACTTATTATTGAGTAGGTTCGGCGGCCATCTGTGGTCTTCATCATCAGTTCCACTTCCCCAAATGGTATTTTTTGAGAGCAACTGCACAAGTTACTATAAGAAATACCCAAAACGCTATAGGTGTGCCTATAATATTTGAAGAGTTCCCTCGATTTCTCCAGGATCCCATCATCAGATCCTGACTTGGTGATAAATGGTACCAATTTCGAAGTATACCCTTTCAAACAAAAAAAGAATTTTCCAAATCGGTTCAGCCGTCTTCGAGTAATCGGTGATCATACATGAAAAAAAAAAAGAGAAAAAAAATATATACGCGTCGAATTGATAACCTCCTCTTTTGGTCGTCGGTTGAAAACTAATAATAGTTATTTGTGCAACAAGAGAGCAAAGTCGTTTTTTGCTGCGAGTGCTGATTTTGAATCCTGAGTGTGGCGAGGGATTCAAAGGCACGAGATGCAAAAATCTGCTCTCGTGTAACACACATAACTTTTCATTTCAGCTGCGAGAACACTTTAGGAGATAAAATAATAAACAGGAATTATTGTGAATCAAAATAATTAACATTGTAGTTAGAGGTACCAATTCAATAAAATGGAACATTTTAAAAGTTAAAAGTATAATTACTGCAATTCTGCAGATTAAAAGTAACAGATTTATTTGGCAACGTCATAGTTGCATTGGGTTGAGTTTGATTATCTGGGGTTAAGGTTTCTGTTTCGGTGGCGGATTGAGAAGGAACAACGGTGAACGTTGGTGACTCTGATCGGCTTTCTGTAATTTATCTGAATGCTTTTCGATATTATTTACTGTTAGCTGTAATAGTTCGTTATTACGACACGCTTCACTAATTCCTATGATCAGTACAACCTGTAATGAAAATATTACGTAATTAATATGCATAATTTAACATTTACAGCATCTTTTACATATCGTAATAAAAATTTTAACAGTATTGCTAAGCCAGACTAGGATTTATTGCGCCTCCAAAAATTAGTAGTAGGCAGTAAGTACCTTTATACAAACAGTCTACACACAAATTTTAATCTAACAACATAGATTTATAGATACCACTTACTTTAGCGGCCGGAAAATTGCAGTCCGGAGCTTCATTAATAAATTTTTCTATGTTAAGGGCCGTGAAAATTTTGGACTTTTTAGCCTTATGGCCAACTGACATTCTTTTTAGAAATTATACGAGTTTTGCGTATGTTTCAAAATGCACGTTATGTTTTGTTTTTAAAGTAGCTTTCAACATTGAGTAAATACTCCACATAATCGCCTCGTCTGTGAAAAATCTAAAAATAAGATAGCAACACCGTCTCCGAAAAACTGCTTCCGCCCTTTTTACGTCTCCATTTATTGAAGACATAGTATGCTTTCAGATATTTCTCGCGAGACTTCTCAGATAGGAAACTTATACCTTGTTGTTTTAACTCATCCGGTGTTAAAATACTGTTCTCGTCCCTAGTTTCACTCATATTTTAAGATTATTTTAATATTTTTTAACTTATTCAACTCTTTACACCAGCCACGAAATTTTATTCCCGCTCTTTTATTTAAATTTAGGCGTGTTCGGAAATAGCACCTATGATATTTTATTATTCAAAATTATATTACGTAACATTATTGAAACTAGAAATAAATATTTACATGTTAAATATCAGTTATATTTGCAGTAAATATTTATTTTCGTTTAAATACAACAAGTCACAAATTCAATAAATTACATTAAATTACATAATTATCTTTTTGCAAAATTTCTTTAGAGTACGAAATTCCGAACGTGTTTGTCTTTGAGGTCGAATTCAAAATCGGAACTTCGAAAGGGCTGGTCTTTGTCTCTCTCTCTTTCTAATGGCGGGAAAGAGATAGAGTGTGAATGTTTCGAATTGTATGATTAACCCAAGGCTGAATAAGATATTCGTGCCTTTCTGAAAACAAAAATTAAAAAGTTACTTTGTCTCACTCAGGCAGCAAAACCTACATGTTTGAGCTACTGAAGTGAAAAAAAAATGTTAATCGAATCGAATAGATACGCGTTAGTGGGTACGTGTGTATTGCGATGACCGCTATTGAAACACTATTTAACGCGTATCCACTATGGAATAGGTCTTCTGGGTTACTTTTCTAAATTGTACTATGGAATATTCTTACAAAAAAAAAGAAATGATACAACCATAAAAACCGAAACTATTTATTAAATAATTAGGTAGTAACTACATCTGGTTGTACAAAAACCTTTGTTTACCGTATCAATTATCATAGAACAATAATTATTTCACTTTGACTGCCCACAAAGCAGACACAATAGTTAAACAATCACATGAACCATATGTGGTTTATTGCACAGTGAAAGTGTTAAACTACTAAATTCTTATAGATAAACTTAATCATCATCATTACTCGTCTGTCTTCGCTCATCCTGTCTTATTTATAGTTGCAAAACTTCTGAAAAATTCGGAATAATTCCGGAATACTTCTGGGAAAGTTTCTTTAAATCGGAATTATTCAAAATGAATTTAAATAGGGCCCTCTGTGCGCCGGCCGCGCGCGCTGCGATGGCGGTGCAGGGTGCGGTAAGAGGGGAGATGCTCCCCGGAGAAGTTTTCCCCCCCTGAGAAAGATTCCTACCCCGCAATCGAATGTTTCGCCCAAATAATTCAATGGGAATTAACGTGTTTGTTTGTTGTGTGGTGGTTGAGTTAATTATTGTTCAGTGCGAGAGTACGTACGATACGAGAGTAAAATATAAATGTTTATTTTATTATAAATGGGATTGGTTAAGTATATGTTGATATTTTTATAGGTAGATATGTTAGCCTGAGATTAACAGGATTTTTATAAATGTCAGTTGTGGAATAAAAAGCCAGGCCTAGCATATTTCATTTATTTTTTGAAAAAGGGTAACCTATGTTTTTGGTTAGTTTGTATGTAGCTCTGTAGGCATGGCGAGTATTCGCGAGTCGCATAGGTAGGTATTAATCATTACCTACCTACTTAATGCGTATAATAGCCCAGTCAATAATAATAAATAATAATAAATAAATGCTGCTTTATTTCAGGTAAAACACCCATATACAAAATAAAAACAGTGAGAACAAATTTAAAAGAATAAAACTAGAATCTAAAACTTTGAGGTATGTATAGGTACCCATAGTCATAAAATAAATACAAATAAAGGCAAACCTTGCAAGCAAAAACGTTTTGATGCGGTTTTCAGAAAAGTATTTGTTATACTTAGGTAGGAGCAGGTTTTGGTATATTAACCGACTCTAAAGGTCGATTTTCCTGGTATTTTTTGACATTTGAAATATTCCCAAAGTTTCGGAATATTTCGGAATACTTCCGAAGTATTCAGTATTCGACGGGAATGATTCGGAATTTTTCCCGCCAGCATCTATAGTCTTATCATGAAATCCAGAAATTGAGCTGGAGGACTTAAGTTTTGTTGATGTCTGCCCCACGCCATGAACCACAATACAGACATGACGTGACTACAACGACCAAGTGTTCTCTTCCCAGAAATACAGGAACAATAATGCCCTTTTATTGCTGCTACGCCATCATTAACCCTTGTATCAAAAGATAGACGAAGTATGTGCGCTGTCGTCTATGTCGCGATTGGATTCGGCTACGCAGCAGCCACGGATTGATGACGACGATGTTAAATATTTCCAAAACCGAAATATCTAACCTGTTCTCTGTACAGTTCAATATCATACGAACCATATAAATATAAAATACAAGAGAAGTGGCAAGGGGGCGTATCGGTGTCCGCGCGACGTGGCCAAAGGGCTCATGTCACAGGCAAGTGGCCGTCTCCGCGAACTAGTGCGCTTTCGACGGCGATCATGATAACTTATAAGAATGCCGAGTTGTTCAGTGGTATCTTGTAAAAACCGAAGCCAAAACCAAAACTTTGTGAATCTTGGAATCACTAACCATATCTAAGCACAAGTAAGTATTTTACAATATTTGTCTTTAAAATGATGAAAACAATAAATCGCAAAATATTTTTTGCTTTTACTGTGTTATTTTTGTTCTCAAATATCACAGCAGCTGTACTACTTTTGCTATAAATACATTGCTCCTTAACCACTACCTGAGTTTGTCACTAAGTAACTAGACAAGCAATGTAAAAATAACAAAACGATACTGTATTACGCGGATTCATCGCGCAGTGAGGCCGCCGCTTCTTGCGACGAGTTAGTGATGTGCTTTTGCAGATCCACTAACGTAGGCTATCGACCAATCGACAACAATGTCGATTGACGAATGAAATATTGCTATTATAGTTTAGGGGTTTTATAACATACGGAAACCTCTAAGAAAATATGTTTAACTTTTATTTTACATGATCTCATGTAAAATAAAAGTTAAACATAATAAGAAAAATACGTTGAAAAGTCAAGTGAACAAAAAAGTAAAAAAGAATAAACAATTTATTATACGCCCGCAGCACACGTAAGGAGTTCCGACGTCGCCGTCTCTAAAATAGCATATTTTTCAATCTGTCAACCGTTTTAACCCAGTTGGAAGATCGATGTAAATGTTTTTTCAACCGACGACAAAAAGAGGAGGCTATCAATTCGACGCGTATATTTTTTTTTTAATGTATGATCATATTGATCATCGATTACTCGAAGACGGCTGAACCGATTTGGAAAATTCTTTTTTTGATTGAAAGGGTATACTTCGATATTGGTCGCATTTTCATAAACGTCAGGATCTGATGATGGGATCCTGGAGAAATCGAGGGAACTCTTCAAATATTATAGGCACATCTATGTCGTTTTGGGTATTTATTATAGTAACTTGTGCAGTTGCTCTCAAAAAGTACCATTTGAGGAAGTGAAACTGATGATGAAGACCACAGATGGCCGCCGAAACTACTCAATAATAAGTATTGAGTGGATTGCGATTCGATTACTTGAATATGGATGTTACCACTTTATGCTCGTTACAATGCATATGGTGATGTAGAGCTGATGGTGAAGTACCAGGAGAACTCCTCAACAATTAACGGCCCAGCATTGGGAAAAGCAATATTTTGTAAAAGGTTATAAGTAGTTGATAATTAGGCTCTTGTAACTAGGTAAATTAAAAATAGACCAACTAAAAAGAGTGAAATAAAAACTTTTTACCAAAAAATTAAACCGACTCCCAAAAAACACTGTAAAGTGAAAAATAACTTTAATTTCGGAAGTCGGTGCCAAAAACGAAAATACAAAACTAAAGACACCGACTACCGAAATTAAAGTTATTTTTCACTTTACAGTGTTTTTTGGGAGTCGGTTTAATTTTTTGGTAAAAAGTTTTTATTGCTTATTTTGATTATTTTACAGCGTAGTAGAGAAATGAGTAAAATAATAAAAGGTTAATAATCGGTGGTGTTTTTGGGTTTCAAATGATCGTATGTTATGCCTTATCCTCATGCTGTTTATTTATTTTTTCATGGTTTTTAGGGTTCCGTAGCCGAATGGCAAAAAACGGAACCCTTATAGTTTCGATATGTCTGTCCGTCTGTCTGTCTGTCTGTCCGTCCGCCCGTATGTCACAGCCATTTTATTCCGAAACTGTTAAGACTATACATGTGAAACTTAGTAGGTAGATGTATTCTGTGAACCGCTTTCCGATTTTAAGAAAAAAATATTTAAAATAAAGGGGGGTCCCTATACATGGAACTAGAACTGAATTTTTTTTTTTTTTTTTTTCATGGAACCTATGCGTGTGTGGTATCTATAGACAGGTCTTTAAAAATGATATAAGGGTTTCTAAAACCACTTTTTCATAAAGTCAGTGGTTTAAAATATATAAGCTTCCAAAGTGGTCAAATGTGTGTCCGCCCCCCTCTAACTTCTATAACGATGGAGTGATAAATCTAAAAAAAATATGTATCTGTAGATCTTAATGTAAACTTTCAACCAAAATTGGTTTGAACGAGATCGGGTTAGCAGTTTTAGAGATACAGCATATTTTCTAAAACCGCAAATATAACTTTGTAATTCATACAAACACTATGAAAAACAAAGTTATTTAGCGTAGTTGTAAAAATGTAAATAAGCTAGTTTTAAGAAATTTTTAAGATTTTTTTTATTCGTCAAATAAATATACATATTATTTTATATTATTATAGTTACTACGGAATCCTTCATGGGCGAGTCTGACTCGCACTTGGCCAATTTTTGTATTTTACTTCCGTTGAAGCTTCGAATGCATTATAATAATCGGCATGGTCCACATAATATATTAGTGAATTTAGCTTAAAATAAGTCAATACATTCATGCTATTTATTTGTTATGCATGGATGTGTGTTTGTTTTCATATATTTAACAATTTCTCTACTAACTAGGGTTTTCATATAACAAAAACCTATTATAACCTACTAAACTATTACTTGCGGGGTAATTGCGTAACACACTTACAGTAGGAATCGGTTTCATTATGTTAAATCAACAACACTTACTGCGTTATTTACGTTGTTGAGCAGACCAATATTTCGAACATATGAAGCAATGGATGCGTCAAAATCATTCAGATCTTGATTTATAGTGTGTTACGTAATTATTGCGATGCTTATTATATGATTCAGATTAAGATTCATTAATTTTTGTATGGTGTATTGGTGGTATTATGGTGACGTTTAGAAGTAGCTTAGGATGTATGTAAATGATAAATAAGTGGTTTTCGTACTTTTCAGCTTCCCAAAAGATGGTAATATAAAAAAGGAATGGATTGGGCCACAGGCATGCCACCTAACTGGTACCCTACAAAAAATAGCACCATATGCTCGGTTCACTTTAGCGCAGAAATTTTCCAGCCTCTAAAGAAAAGTCGCAGGCTTCTTGAATGGGCAATTCCAAAACCTAACCTAACCGTATGCAGCTGAGTAATACTGTTTAACATGGAGCGACTGCGTACCTGACTTCCACAACCCAACAGCTATATGACCTGATACACTTTGATTGGTGGCAGATTTTCTGGTCTTACCGGGTAGGGTAACGACTCACAGATGTACCTATAAATGACAGCCGTACAACTGGTTTTTTCAGAAGTGGGTTAAATTTTATTTTATTACTGAAAGCTATTGTCATTTTTTAGGGCATTCATAAAATCAGTCATTCAACTTTTCAGGATTCTATACAACCTATACGGCTGGTATGTTCCGATCAAAAGCGTAATGTAAGTTAACATCAACTTCTATTTGACCTATCACTATGATAATTAAATATTAAGATTTAAGTCGAAAGCGCCAGGGTAGCCCTCGAAATTAAATTTGCAGATTAGTATTAGGTGTATGTTGATTTAGATGTGATTCACGAACATAATATATATGTATTCACTGAATAATAATCATCTAAACCATCGGCTTTGTGACCCTATTGAACTATTTCATGAAATCATGACATTTGAGGCCAATTCTAACTTAGAGAGTTTCATTGATGGTTCTAATTAAAAATGCCACCCCAGTAATATCAAAGCGTCAAGTGCTACACAAATACCTCCACTTTACAGGTCAATGAGTAAATTTAAAATTAAAGAGTACTTAATAATAATTATGTAATGTTATGTTCTTAATAATATGTTCATTGTTATTATAATATTTTCTGGACATGTCATTTTCATTTGGTTCATTTTCAGGTGATCAAAAAAAATTGTACAATAATAAATGGAAGAATCGATAACTTTCCCATTTAAGTATAAGTATATTTATTCAAAAGTAAAATTCAGAAATTACAAAGTAACTCTTAGAAATAATGTAGGTAATACAATGTTTGATGCCTGTACTAGGTTAATTAAAACCTATATCACAGGCGACATGGGTTCTATTTACAATTGGTCAAAAGAATTCTTAATAATACTTAATTTTTAATAGACTTAAAATCCAAATTTTATTATTCTAAACCTAATTTAATTAAACGCTGAACTCACACACTGAAATAGCTGGTTGTTGTTATGATTGTGTCAGCATTTCTAAAGTTAGAGTGATATTACATAAATAGGCAATCAAATATGCGATCGATAATTACTTCAACAAATGTAAATGACAGTATGTTAGCGCACTATTCTTGAGTCAGCAATAAATGGTACCAATGTTCAGTCTTAGGTATGCGTATGACGCACTAGGCGCCCACATAATCAACGGAGTTAATGTATCGCAGTTCAGCAATTTTCCTAGCTGGGCAATCCGCGTCACCTGTTTTGTGGTCACTAGGTTTTATAAAGCGTGTGCAAGTAGCGCATTTCGGCGTGTCAGCTTTCGTGGTGCATTCAGTTGTCTTATGTCCTACTTCACTACAATGGCCACATGAAGAATTGAGCTCTCTGTAAGTTTTTGCTGCATGACCATAAAGATGACAATTGTAACACCTAGTAACCAAAGTAAAGTCCCTAACAGGACAGGACGACCAATTTATAAAAATCCTTGAAAGAGGTATAAGGCTTTTACGTATGTTGGCTGATACTTCAATAATGTAGTTACAGGTTGTAGCGTCACGTTTCCCAGATTTGTGGCTTAGTTTAACCAAGGTGAAGAAGGTGTCTAAGGACATGTCTGGTAATTTTTCTGCTACATTTTGCTCGAAAATGCACCTCATGACCTCATTTTCTGCTAAGGAAGTCGGCACACCTACAATGACTATCCGTGGTTTAGATTTAGTCAATCACTAGCTTATATCTATACTTATAATAAATCTGTAGAGAGGTCAATTCTGTACATGAAATATATTTCCAAAATAACTATCAGGGGGTGATTAAGGATCGATACTCATGCCAAAAATGCAATCAATTAAATTTTTGTCTGTCTGTCTGTATAACCGTTATAGAAACAAAAACTACTCGACGGATTTTAACGAAACTTGGTACAATTATTTTTCATACTCCTGAGCGGGTTATAGTATACTTTTCATCACGCTACAATCAATAGGAGCAGAGCAGTGAAGGGAAATGTTGGGAAAACGGGAGAAGTTACTCCATTTTTTAAGCTTCCGTCGCGTGTGCAACCTTAATGGTTAAAGCTACACAAATCATTTCATGACGGGAATGTTCTCCTTAAAATTATATAAAAAATATCCCACGACAGCATATGTCTAACTTTTATGGTTGACTCACAATAACACGTGTAACTCCCGATAGCTTAGCAGTTCGAAGCTTTCTGATTATAATATTTGTCTACTCTTACGTTTATAACACTCTCAGTCACCCCTAGTTGAAAAAGTTAACATTATTAACTATTCCATAAAAAAATTGGCCAAGTGCGAGTCAGACTCGCCCATGAAGGGTTCCGTAGTAACTATAATATAATATGCAAATTTATTTGACGAAAAAAAAAACTTACAAATTTCTTAAAACTAGCTTATTTACATTTTTTACAACTGCGCCAAATAAATTTGTTTTGAAAAAAAAAACCTTACAAATTTCTTAAAACTGGCTTTTTTACATTTTTTACAACTGCGCCTAATAAATTTGTTTTTCATAGTGTTTGTATGAATTACAAAGTTATATTTGCGGTTTTAGAAAATATGCTGTATCTCAAAAACTGCTGAACTGATTTCGTTCAAACTAATTTTGGTTGAAAGTTTATATTAAGATCTACAGACATATATTTTTTTTAGATTTTTCATTCCATTATTATAGAAGTTAGAGGTTGTGTCCGCCACACACACATTTTACCACTTTGGAAGCTTATATCTTTTAAACGATTGACTTTATGGAAAAGTGGTTTTAGAAACCCCGATGTCGTTTTTAAAGAACTGTCTATAGATACCACACATGCATCGAATTCATGAAAAAAAATATTTTCAGGTTTAGTTCCATGTATGGGGAGCCCCCCTTTATTTTAAATATTTTTTAATTTTTTTCTCAAAATCGGAAAGCGGTTCACAGAATACATCTACCTATCAAGTTTCACATGTATAGTCCTAATAGTTTCGGAATAAAATTGCTGTGACAGACGGACGGACGGACAGACAGACAGACAGACAGACGGACAGACATGTCGAAACTATAAAGATTCCGTTTTTTGCCATTCGGCTACGAAACCGTAAAAAGAATCATATAAATCGGTATAGAAACACCAAAGTTATACATGAAATACGCTTATAATAATAAGCCATCGCGCGTGAATACTGAATCATGCGCGTCACGCGGTCGAAGCGTTCTCTAGGTACTTAAGCCTCATGTGAACGTGATCTAAACAATATTACCAATACATTAACTTACGCTGACGGAGTCGCGGGCACAGCTATATTGTATCATTACGCTAAGGCCAATAGGAGCGGAGCGCCAATGAAGAATGCTTCAAAATCGGGGTTAAATTTAACGTTAGCCCAAAGTAACTATTCCACGCGGACGAAGTCGCGGGCAAAAGCTAGTGTAAAATAAGTTGCTTTTGCACAGCACAACGATAGCGACCGATGTTTTTGTGTGGGTAAGTTCTACGGTGCATGGTAACGCTGTGTTTGATGAAATAAGGTTTATTATTGATTGTATAGTACGTTCTGATTTAAGAAATGCGAGTGTGTGCGCGAGTGCGTGTCTATTGACTTTATTAAACCGCATGTGTAGTTGTTGCCCCGCCCAGCGCCTAACTGGAGACACACGGTTCCGATATAATTTTGTCTATATAGGTACTTGTGTTCAAACTAGAACATAACTGAGTACACGAGCCTCAGCATCACAGCGTCAGCAACACACATTCGTTACACGCGCCAGAGTCACCGGCACACCATCAGCACTAAGAAGTGACCTAATGAGATCTTCGCTTCATCGGCTCAATACACATACAGCACACATGTATATAGCCATCAATGTGTATTGACCATAATATTTGTATATAATATAGTTAATTTATGTAATAAATCAGTCATCAAGCTGGAGTTGCGTGTGATTCATACCCTATACTTCCTCTAACTGTGGCCAAGACACCTTTAGCCATCATCGGTCCTATGAGTCTGTGGGATCGGCAGTAAGAAAACCATTTCCTGTGTACATTGCACGACGTACACAACCCTTATTCCTACCCAAACTCCGTCTGTTACCGTAGGTCTCCCTGTAACAGACTTCCCGTATATAAAACCAACGCAGCCTGCGCTTGGTCTGGTTTGTATGGTAGGATAGGGCTTTAGGGTAACTAGGGTGATAGGTAGTGGTGTAGGGCTAGGTTGATAGTCAGTAGGGCTTAGGTAATTACTAGGTACCAGGCTCAACTGTCTGGAACATTGCCATCACTGTACGCACTTGGACTCGACCGTATTGAAAGGTTGGTTCCGGTGTGTACAACTTGTTTATTTTATCTATGTTGCTAGGTATAAAACTATGTCACTTCTGGTCAGTCAGCAGTTTAATCTATATATGTGACATGTTATAGCAGAACGTTGAACAAAACGCATAAGCGCCATGTATATCAATCACGGCGCTTCCGACCTTTTGGTCGCGACAAAACTACACCTTAGAAGCGCTTTAGCGCTGCGTGTTTTTATTGTTTTATTATACGATTAATTATTGTTTCAGCGCTGCAGCAAACTTAAGTTTAAACTCTTGCCAAAATGGAACATATCCTTTGCTTAGGATAGCTGCTCTAGTACGTAGTAAAATTTCGCGACTTGTGAGTTCTGACGTCGATGGACACCGAGCTGATGCTACCATTTGAATCTCAACTCGTTTTATGTTGTATGAGAATTTACCCATGTTGGTATTTTTTCTTCATTTACTCACAGACTTTCATAAACGTAACTGGTCTGGCATAAATCGAGTCGCTTTAACGTCAGGACTTGAAAAATATATTTTATATAAGTGGATGTCTTCCATAATGACTCTGATACTACAGAGTCATTATGGAAGACATCCACTCGAGATTATAAGAGTTTGATAGATTTAGTATAAAAATATAGATGTTTACAGCACATTGCTCATTATTATTGTATTACGAATGAGCCTGCTCTTGACCCCGATCACACCTGGTGATAAGTGTAAGGTGAGGTCTAGGATGTAACGACCGAGCACAGAATAGAATACCGAGAATACATACTTGTTCACTCTTGCTTTAAAGGCTGACGGGTCAACTGTGGCAGGGAATACAGAAGCCAGCAGAGAGTTCCACACCTTGGCTTGCATTGTTTGCAGCGCACGAACGAATTTCTCTTGCCCCGGAACAACTATTTGTAGAGCATACAAGCAATTGTTCCGATGCGGGAATCTAACCTACGACTGGCGCAGTGTCCGGCGCCGCTTACCGTCCGCTCCGCCGCTGCCGCTGTCGTGTAGGTGTCCGCTCGAACGCGCGCCGCACACCGCTGTCCGTCCGTCGCACACCGCTGCCCGGCGGCCGCACACCGCTGCCCGCCGCGTGGCCCCCGGACCCGCGGCGCTGGCTGCGGCTCCAGCGCTCGCCCCCCACGCCTGTATCCTGTATCAGCTGGTTCGCTCCTTATTCATGGCTTTTGTTAATGCGGGTTTGTTCAAACACTTGCCACTTTGAGAGAGGCGCAACAAGACTCTGTCACTCGTTAGCGATTTCAAGAAACCTCGCTTTACTGTGAAAACGATTAGTAATATTTGTTGTTCTTTGATTGTATCCGAATATTGCTAAGCACAGAAAGTGTATAATCCACAGTATAATACCTACATCTAAGCTGTGTGCAACAATTGTCACTATTATACGACCATAGATGATACATTATACGACATTATATGACATTATTTAAAACCATTGCAATAGGAAAAGTACCTATAGGTTTCCAAGTCAGTGTTTAAAACGTATTGTATTATATACTCTTTGTATAACATAAATATATTTGAAATTAAGCATAGTTCAGACTGGGAGTGTTCTATTCATGGAATTATTAAGTAAAAGGGGAACGTGAGGAAAACACTTAGGGAAAACATATTGTAACGGAAAATAAATGTCACGCAGTTAATAAAATTCACCTTTGGGACAAACGCGTTCCCCTGTATAAGTTACTAGCAGTTGCTCGCGACTTCGTTCGCGTGGGAAGTTTTTCCCATGTAAATCCCGATCACGTGAGAAATTCGGAAAATCCCGTCTTAGTGAGTATCTTCCCCCATGCAAAATTTGAGAGCCTATAAGAGAGTGATACGAGAGATACTACACTATTACCAAAATCTGCCACATAACCTTTTACCTCCTGGCAAATGTCGTAACACCATACCAGTCACACATTACCAGTACAATACCAGAGCATAACATAAATACTATACCCCCTGGCCGATGTCGTGACATAGTACCCGTCACACAACCACTAGTACAAAATACCGTTACCAGCAAAACAGTTTTTGACAATCTGATAAAAAAAACCAAGAAGAAACCCGCCTTGAAAAAGACGTGACAATCCCATAACGTAAACATGGTGCGTGCCACATGCCGCGGGGCATCGAGCGACATCGCGGAATGTTGTTAATATTTCAGTGCTTGTCCTCGGCTTGACCTTTCGGAGATTACCTATCACTTACCTAACGTTACACTGGTTACACACAATCATGTACTTACGTTGTCCACTCATTGCGCGCGAGGAAGAGCGAGAGGGAAAGAGGCGCGCGGGATGATGATGATGATGAGAATAATAGCGCCCGGCAGGAGCGGGCGACAGCCGTCGTCGCCCGCGCTTGCCGGGCGCTATTATTCTCCTACAGCCTTACAAATAAAAATGTGTTATACCGCATCTATTCCATCCTTATACTAGGTATAGTTATATCAGTTATAACTTAAGAATAAGTCGAGAATATTTTTTTACAAATAAACCAGTTATATCTTTGATATAACAACTCCTCCGTTATGTCAAAATGCACGATCTGGCAACAGTGCAACCAAAGAGAAACTACTAAAAAAAATGCAGTTTGTCTATGAATTTCTTTCTTTTGAACTTTGTCAACTTGACGTTTCTCGAGTCTCGACCGTATGTTCTGTTCTTTGTCATCATTCATTGTATCATCTTGTATCTGAAAGAGATGGATGAGAAACGAGTTTCATGGAGCAGAACTGATACACATAGAAAATTACTTGTATGAGTAGGTGAAAGTTCTTACCTGATTACGTGCCCAGTACCTCAGAGCAATCATTATTTGCAAAACAGAAGATAATCCACCGCCGCGCGTGTCCATATTGAGATATCTACCAATTAATTGGTCTAAAAACGTTACACCACCTTTAGAAAATCGATATTTTAACCGGAACTGCCCATCGCTATATAAAACAAAAGGATTTTTTCTTTTTTAAATATTTTAACTTTTCTTTGAACCTGCATTAGATTTATAATGTTATTTACTTGTTCTACTTCTTCTATTGCATTTAATTCCATTATGAAAACTAACGTGAAATACTTAAATGCCCGTAAACAAACACAAACTGTGGTATTTTTAAGGTTATACTAGCTTTATACAAGGGTGAAGGCGTGAATAACTTCGGAATAACGGTTGTATGAATACAACTGTCAAAGTTATACTTGATATAGGCTATTCTTTGTTTATTTGTAGACATTTTGCTTATTCATAATTTATTCTCGAGTATAACTTTTATACCACGTTTATTTGTAAGGCTGCTAGTGTGCACACGTGTAGGTATTTTATTAGTGCTAACGCTGTTGTAGCGTTCGTGTTTTGGTGTTGCATTACCGTTTTTACTGCGTAAATGGTAAGTCTAGTGCTAATTAATTTTCGTTTTCTGTTTTATTGTGCGTTTAGGAAGGGCAAAAGCCAGTGACGTGTATATTCGTGCAAATGAAAGCACTCGCTCGCTTACAGCAGCAGTCAGCTTAATAAAATATTTTTCATGGTTCACCCACGGCAACTTATGGAAAGGCGCTTTTGGCCACTTGCACTTACAGTCATTGGCTCCACATGTCGACCCGTCGGCTCGCTATGCGGAGCCGACGGGTCGACATGTAGAGCCGTCGGCCCGATACGCGGAGCCGTCGGCTCAATACGTGGAGCCGTCGGCTCATTATGCGCAGCCATCGGCTCGCAATCTTTAGCTATCGACTCGCAATCTATAGCTGTCGACTCGATATGTGCAACCGTCTGCTTTTCATACTCAGCTGTTTAAATGTGAAGAGCCGTTTTTGTCTATAAAAAGGGGGGGGGGGGGTCACGTACCGTACGTGTAGACAGGCCTTCTACCCTCAAGGAGCAACGTGCTTTAATATTCAACTTGACAGCTTTTCACATTCAACGATACACATGCTGTCACTAAGGGGCATGATTGTGGTAGTTCGTGGTGTCCAGGAGGTGATATAAAATTTCACGCGTAAGTGTTTAAATCGTGATTTTTGACACTAAATAATTGTAAACATATTTCTTTGTATTTTCAGTTAATTACTTCATAAAACGCTTGACCAATGATTTTAACATATTAGTTAATGATAACTTAGATAACTGTGTAAAGACCAAATAGTTATACATTGAATTTCATGGACTTAATGCAACTTTATTTATTTTTGTTTTTTGTTCTTTGTTTATTTTGTTTTGTTAGTAGTGTGACCATATTGAGGATATATCTGGGACTTTCTCTGGGACCATATATAATTTTATAGCCATTATCATACTCGTAGACTTTTTTCTTTGGTATTAAGTTTTTGTTTCTCATTATTTATAACATTAATGTATAATCATTATAATATTTTTTTTAGATTTCCTAAAAATAGTGCTCAGAAGAAATTGTGGTTATCCATTGTACCACTGAAAATGAAGTTTTATGAAAGTACAACGATTTCCTATTTGCATTTTCAGGAATCAGATTATGAACCAACAAGGTGCTTAAAACAAACAGCAGTTCCTACTATAATAATCAAAAAGTAGTATCATCTAGCAAGGTAAAAATTTGATTATCTATATTACATGTTATTATGTTTTTAGATTTTTTTTTTCAAATTATTCATATATATGATAAAAGGCAATATTTTGTAAAATATATAATAATTTTCAGAGAGCAATTTCATTACATGAAGAGTCTATGGTAAAAATAGGTGCTCTGGCTGTACCGTACTAGTTCTGGCACTTATGAAAGTTATTCTTCTCTTAAGGAAACGGGAGTGAAACATGCTAGTTGCAATGTTTAAGACAAAACCAGTAAAAACCAAGGTCGAAGAATTCTTGAAAATATAAGCAATCTTAACAAGTTACTTGTAAGTTTCCCTTTGACTAAAATTAATATTAAGTACCTATATACCTTTTGCATTTTCTTAACTCACTTTAGGAAAGCTATATTACATTACGCTACGATCCTTAGGAGTGGAGGAATGTGGGTGAAATCACGGGGAACAACTAGTATAATAACTATTTGCATAATACAGTCAAACAAATTAATAAAATAAAATTTTGTTTTGAATTCACACTTTTCTTGTTTAAGATCAACAGTGAAGCCCACGTCCCGTCCCTACGAAGATTGATAGGGGCGTGCAGGTGAAACTAAAATCAACGAAAGAAAAAATACTGCAAAAGCAATCTAAGAATAACGACATTTATTAAAAAAATCATTTTTTAACATGCGTATACGTGCTCATACAGAAAATATACTCAGTGATTTACGAGGTAAAAGACAAACTACACAGAGCAATGATATTTAGTCATGTATAATAGAAAACTTAATAAATAATTTTAACTTAGGAAGTGTTTTTGTTTCTTTTTTGAGGTTTTATACATATTACCGTTCTTATTATAGCCCCGCATAACAAATTTAGATGAAAATATATAATATTAAAAATTCCACAGTGGTAAAAAAACCTTAACACTGACTTACTCAGAAATCTATAGAAAGTCATCTTGTGTAACATTTTCATTACACTGCTGGGCAAAGGCCTCACCCAAACCCTCCCAGATATCCTGAGCCTCCTCAAACCAGCCCTTGCGGTAAGCGTCCAGGTCGTCTCGCCACCTCTTCCTGGGTCGGCCTCGGCCGCGTCATTAGTATCTATCATTAATTTCGTATTGCTACAGGAACTAAACTTTTGTACTGGTCATAGTCTATAGGTACTCATTTCCATGCAAAATTATGGACATAATTATACAACCTAGGACTTTTTGCGTGATTGAAAAGGACAAACAGCCAAATTTAAAAATCAGGAATTCCCCAACTTTCACACTGTAACAAACAGCTTCTTTCGTAATTTATTATACGCATCTTTCAACAATTTTTAAAAGAGCTAAGTCTAGAAGAGAACAGAGATGTGGATATATTAATTAAATAAAACGTAATGTCCTAGGCAAAATAAAATTAAGGTTACACTACTAGAAAGAGAGGGTCTGACCACAGTGAGCGAGATAGCGATACATAAGTTTTGCTTCAAGTAGGTATTCGAAGTGTTGTCTCCACTTTATCTATACCTTCATGGTCATTCTATTGCAACGTTCCGTATGCCCAGAAAAGAAAACGCTTTGTAATACGCTAATGATTAGATGATGTTTAGGAGTGTTAAAAATATTGAGACCTCGTTATTTTGCATGGATATAAACATTATAATAATAATAATATTATTATTTATATATATTATTATATATTTAAGCTGGCAACACTAGCCGTCACATCAAGTTTTGTTTTCTGCTCGTACAAAATAAATCCGCAATAAATAGTGATAAGTTTTCCTCATCCAAATTTTTCCATAATATAAATAAAAGACACTGAAGCAAGAAACATAACATAAATTTAAAAACAACCAATATTATACCGAAAATGAAGAAGTTAAACAATCCATCGACAACTGTCAAGTCTGTCATTTTTTTTAAATCTTTATTTTTATTGAAAGGGGGTTTTTTCAATAGCGAAAATGTCACCCCCATTATTGAATACAAAAAATCTTAACCTAACTTACTCGTAACCTTAAGCCTAAAATCACAATTTTGAAAAGCTTCCTGGCCTCATCCGACAATGGGCAGGACAGGATACTGTTATAAAATCCTAAATTATAAATCTGATCTCCAAAACTTGGTCAACATTCATACAAAAATGCGAGAAATAATTATGTAAAGTCACCGGCGGCTGCAGCCGCGTCGCGCTCGAGCGACGAGTATTTCTCTCCGCCGACGTCGCCAACACCTGTGCGTCGGCAGGGGAGAGGCCGGCCACCGACGAGCTTGGAACCTAGGAGTCAACCGGCTCCGAGTCGGGTCCCCGCTGCCGGTGGTGTGCAGCGCATGAGCTGGACTCAGTCCATAAACGAAAACGTCATGCGCGCATATTATGGGTCTACAGAGGGGGGAACTAACCTCACAGCGTATCGTGTCAGGATGCTGTCTCTGTTCCAGGACCTAGAACCAGCTGTCAACGTCTCGGCTCACCGACTGTCGGATCAGGTGCGGGTCATCCAGCGTAGCCACAGGCTGGATGACGCAACACTTGATAGGCTGCGCTCAGAGGTACTGAGCAACCATATCATCTCGTCCCCGACGCAAGCCGTGGTACAAGCGCCCGCTAGTGGCGCAATGACACCGCGGCCCAATGGTCATAATAATGAGCTAGATGATAGGGTTGTCACGGTAAGTAGCCAATGCAACGATCGACTGAGGAGTGCACTGGAGGATGCGCTTCGTGAGTATAGATCGGCTCCGCCTGAACTTAGACCCCCGGTTACCACGGTTACCTATGCACAAAAAAAATAGGGCACTGGTGTGTGCTTTGGACTCGCTGCTTGAGAACATTTTTGAGAGCAGCGAAAACCTTGTTGATACGCACTCAATCCTGTATTGCGGGGCTGTTGCGGCATGTCGCTTAGCTAACGTCAAATTTCCAAATAACGACGAAGCTATTCGGCCAAAACCTGCTGTACCAGCCTGGCAGTATAGGATCGAGAGGCGTATCGATGAGGCCAGAACACTCATCGGCAAACTATACTGCTTCAAGGAAGGCAATGCACGTCCACGTGTAATGCGTTTTGTGCGGCGGGCTTTCTCAGGGACTGGAATCAGCCCTCGAGAATACACACCCCACATTACGGAGCGCATTGACTTCCTTAAGCAGAAAATTTGTGCATGGGCAAGCCGTATCCGACGGTTTAAACAGCGGGTTCAACGCTACTCACAGAATCGCATGTTCCAGAGCGATGAGAGGTGGGTATACAGAGCTTGGGAACGACCCAATCAAAATGTGACTGATGTGTGCCGCCCGGATGATACCGCCTCAAATTTATTCTGGCGCAACATCTGGTCGGTACCCGTCTGTCATGTTGAGGGTGACTGGATGCGTGAGGTTGAACGCGTATGTGAAGCTATACCACAAATGGATAAAATAATCATCAATACTTCTGATGTAGCTAAAGCAGTTCGTCCATTACCAAACTGGAAGTCTCCAGGACCGGATGGACTGCACAACTTCTGGCTTAAGTGGTATAGCAGCTCGCATGCGCTTTTGGCTTCTCAATTCCAAGCATCCTTAGAGACTGGGTCTCTACCAGAGTTTTTGACAACTGGCTGTACCCACCTGCTCCATAAGAGTGGTAGTCCCACGGACAGTGGCGTGCCTAGGGTTTCAAAATAACGCAAGCCCAATAAAATTTTAACCGATTTCAAAAAAAGAAAGTTCAGTTTTCGACTGAGTATGTAGGTACCTACGTATGTATCATCGCAATTTTCTCATAATCATAAACTACTGGTTAGGTACAATAAATTAAAAGTGAATTCATCCATCTTCTTCTTTCCTCTTCTTTCTTCAATTTCACTCTTGCTTGTCGTGCGGTGAATGAGGTAACCAAAGCACACTGAAGGCATGCTAGTGCTAGATTGAATATAATAAACATATCAGCAATTGCATACCTCCGGTGGCTTTGAAAAAAGCCGTTTGGTTTGCTTCATTGCTTGAGGGAACAAAGTTATGGTAAGTAGTTGCTTCCTTCGTAACAGGACCCAGGTTACAGACAAAAAAAAAAACAAAACAAAAAGTTACAAAACGAAAGTTAAAAAATAGCTAGATAGAATGTAATAAGGAATTTAAATAAATTATTTATATTCTAATTGGAATCGTCTATCTTTCTTAAGAAATGATTTAATTACATCAGAATAAAATGTTGGTGATCGTTTTAATTCTACCAACAACTGTTTTTCAATAGCTATCATTGATAATTCGGAAAGACGCTCTTGACCTTGTGTATTTCTCAGATAGGTATGGATACGTTTAAGAGACGAAAAAGCACGTTCCGCGGAAGAACTTGTAGCCGGAATAGTTACAACAAGATACGCTAACTTTAACAGCTCGGGAAAGGCATCTTCGAGGTTATTCTCATGAATGAAATCAATTAATTCGAAAACATTACGACCTTTCAGATCAGGACTAGAATACAAGCAAATCAATTGTCTTTTTAATGTTTGTTTGTCGAAATAGTTTGCATAAATGTCAAATAATGAATCTAATTCCTCTGTAGGAAAATGTGAGTGATAATTGTCAAATTTTTTGTTGTTGAGCAGTTGGAAAAACTTTAATTTATAAATTTCAGAATATCGGTCAGTAATTTCGGTATTAATGTTATCAATTACTTCTACAAAAAGTCGTCTGTATTCCGTTTTTGCACAGCGTACTGTTATACCTTACCCATGCTAGCAGAATGGCTGACCATCCCTTCAATCTGGATGATCAGCATTTAAGCAATTTAGACGTTTCATTCACTGCCTTGCAGCCTCAGTTCGGTCTGAATCTCGGTACGGGTCGGAAGTCTGTTAAAACTCTACTATATCCAATTCCTATTTCTGTGCTAATTCTATATTAATTAATAATATAATAAAACTCTGTTTCCAGTTATAAAATAGTTTTTTTTTAAAAAGCAAGTTCCGAACTCTCGTATAATATTTGGTGGCAGCGGTGGGATACGAAAATCCCCTACCCGAATACGTCTTCAGAAGTGCTAAAACTAAATAAAACCAAAAACTATAAAAGTGCTAAAAGTATATTAAATTGTGAATACAAGTGCCTGTTCCTGTTTCTGTAATACGTCTTCAGAAGTGCTAAAATCATAACGCTAAAGCTATAAAAGTGCCAAAAGTGTATTAAATTGTGAATACAAGTGCCTGTTCCTGTCTCTGTTCCTGTCTCGTATGTTGCAAAGCGAGACCAGCTACTCCAGTGGACCTGCTGTTCCACTACATCCACATCCATCGCTGATATCGCTGATAAAGCGGTCACTATGACGCTGAGCATCCTGATAATTACGGCGTTCCTGTGAGTAAAAACTACTATAAACGAATACCAGAATTAACTCAGAGCCGCATTCCATTCCTAATTATCGTCGTCTCTGTATATGTACATACATTGTAATATTGTTTAGACTACGCGTCCCGGACGCGATAACAATAAGTGATTGTCGCCGTTTCATACTTAAGCCTGTGTTGTAGTCATAGTTTAATTTCGGTATAGTTTTATTTGAACTGTAAATTGTATTAAAATTGAATATTAATTATTATTGTAAAAGTTCATCATGACTTCCAAGGCAGATACTAAGTTCGAAGTCGAAGAAAAAATAGAACTCGGTGTTCTATTCAAATTCATCAAACCATTCGACGGCTCTAGGGATAAATTAAATCCCTTTATCACACATTGTCAGAATGCTTACAATTTAGCTTCCAAAAATCAAAAACCTATTCTTTTTCATTATATCCAAAGCCAATTAACTGACAGAGCTGAAACTACATGTAGCATCAAAGAGTTCAAATCCTTTGAACAATTTATCGATTTCCTTAAACAACAGTTTGGTGAAAGGAAACATTACGCTCACCTGCTCACTGAACTCCAAGACTGTAAGCAGGGCTTCTCTGAAACAGTTGACCAATTTTCATTAAGAATCGAAACATGCTTAGCGAAACTACTTACGGAAATAAATATTTCGATCCCGACAAGAAAGAAGATGGAACTTGCAGGACGTGTTGCTGCAATGCAAGACCTTGCCCTTCACACTTTTATTATAGGGCCGCGAATATCGCAAGTCGTTAGATGTCGCAATCCAGATTCGCTAAATTCCGCTATAAGCTTTGCAGTCGAAGAACAAAAAATAATTTCCAGCATCAATAGAAAATCAACACCTAATACTTATGATAGATCCAAAAATTTGAACTATCGTCGCGAATTCCAAACAAGTCCACGAAACTATCGCCTCGATCGTCCTAACACACTAAATACCAATAATATGATATGTCGATATTGCAAAAACATCGGTCACACTATCGAAAATTGCCGCAAAAGGCAATACAATAACAGCAGAAATCAACATAACGCTTCTACTTCATATGGACGTCAACCATATCTTACACAAACACCTACTACTAATCCAGCCCGGAAGGTTTTTACCGTAAACCAGGATGACGAAGGAGTCGATGAAGTCGACCATAACGATTTAAACGAGTAAAATTTCCCGATCGGCGTCGCCCGGGAAATTATCCCTACTATATCAAAGCCGATGCCCCTGTCCTCACTGTTTCCCCTGAATCACGTAATATATCTACTAAATCTCTTAAATCTACTAAATCTCCAAAATCTACTAAATCTACTATATCTACTAAATCTCCTATATCGACTAAATCTCCTAAATCTACTATATTGACAAAATCAAATACTATATCTACTAAATCTACCATATCGACAAAATCAAATACTATATCTACTAAATCTCCTATATCTACTAAATCTACTATATCGACAAAACCTCCTACTAAATCTCCTATATCTACTATATCAAAAAAATCAAATAATATACCTACTAAATCTCCTATATCAACAAAATCTCCTAAATCTACTATATCTCCAAAATCAAATACTATACCTACTAAATCTACTATATTGACAGAATCAAATACTATGTCTACTAAATCTACTATATCTATAAAATCAAATACTATACCTACTAGATCTCCTATATCAATAAAATCTCCTAAACCTACTATATCGACAAAATCAAATACTTTATCTACTAAATCTCCTATATCTACTACATCTACAAAATCTCCTATTTCTACTAAATCTACTACATCAACGAAATCAAATACTGATTCTACAAAACTACATACTAAACCCTGTGAATTTCTAAAATTCAGTACAAAATCCATTGATTCTAATTCAGCTGCAAACTCACGTATCCTAACTCGAGATAACCTGCAAAACCTGCAACATAAAGAAAATATTAAGATACATACAATAAACAAAAATGCAGAAAAAAGATACTTACCTCATGTAACAATACAAACCACCCTCGCAGATAAACCATTGTCACTCTTAGTCGACACCGGCTCTAGTATAAGCCTGCTGAAACTAGAGTGCATGTCCAGAATCCCAGAGTTAAGCGATAACATAATAATCATCAAGGGAATCGACCCTGGAAACGAAACAACACCAACCCTAGGCAGTTTCGACATGGAAGTATTCCAAAAATCCAAACCAAATGAACCCTATAAACACGAATTCCATGTTGTCAAAAACAATATCAGTCTTAGTTTCGACGGTATATTAGGTAATGACTTCCTCAAAAAATTTAACTGTCAAATTGACTATGAGCAGGAAGTGTTGCTAATGGGTAAAGATCGCATCAACTTAGAATTCGCTGAACCATTATATAATATTCCACCTCGCTCTGAAACCGTTATTGAATGCACTGTTAATAACCCTAACCTTAAAGAAGGAATAATACTAGATCAACGCATCTCTCCTGCATTATTAGTCGCAAACTGCATTGTTACTGTGAAACAAAATAATCGTATCAACATTACAGTTGTCAATATCTCTGAAGAACCCGTCATACTTCAATCCAACCTTAATCTTACTATAGAACCTCTAGACACTGAAGCTTATCTAAACCCTCATGAATCACTGTCTCCTTCTAATGCCTCTATAAGAACTAATAAAGTTCTTAAGCAACTTAGAATCTCTCACCTTAACGAAGAGGAATCCAATGCCCTATTGCAAGTCTGTACAGACTTTTCCGATATCTTCTATCTCCCGGATGACCAACTTTCTTATACTACAGCCGCCGAACATAATATTAGAACAAATTCAGATATCCCTATTCAAACTAAGTCTTATAGATTTCCGGAATGCCACAAAAAGGAAGTCGAGGATCAAGTTAACAAAATGTTAGAACAAAAGATAGTAGTTCCTTCAAATTCACCCTGGTCCTCACCCATTTGGGTTGTCCCTAAAAAACAAGACGCCTCGGGACAACGAAAATGGAGAATTGTCATCGACTACAGAAAACTCAATGATATCACTATTGGAGAAACCTACCCTATTCCTCAAATAACAGAAATTCTAGACCAACTTGGGAAAAGCCAGTACTTCACAACGTTAGACTTAGCCTCAGGTTTCCATCAAATACGAGTATCCAAAGAAGACGCCGCTAAAACCGCGTTTTCTGTACCCCAAGGTCACTTCCAATTCACAAGAATGCCATTTGGGCTGAAAAACGCCCCTTCTACCTTTCAAAAACTAATGAACACATGCCTGTGTGGACTACAAGGATCGCGCTGTTTCGTTTATTTAGATGACATAGTAGTTTACTCTCCAGACCTATCTAGCCATATGCAAAACCTATCTGCTGTATTTGACAGACTCAGAAAATACAATCTAAAACTCCAACCTGATAAATGCGAGTTTCTATGCAAAGAAGTCGCTTATCTTGGTCACCTCATCAGTAAAGACGGTGTGCAACCAAATCCTAATAAAGTGAAATGCGTAGTTGACTTTCCAATACCCAAATGCCCAAAAGATGTAAAATCTTTCCTTGGACTCGTGTCTTATTACAGACGTTTTATTCCCGATTTTTCAAAATTAGCAAAACCATTAACTTCCCTCCTTAAAAAGGACACCCCATTCAACTGGAAAAACGAACAACAACTTGCCTTTGAAAACCTAAAAGGAAAATTAATAACTTCACCAGTCCTAGCATATCCTGATTTCACACAACCCTTCATCCTTACCTGTGACGCTTCTAACTTTGCCATCTCTGCTATTCTCTCTCAAGGCCCGATAGGAAAGGACCGTCCAATCGCATATGCATCTCGTACGCTTAATAAAGCTGAATGCAATTATAGCGTTACCGAAAAGGAATGCTTAGCCATCGTTTTTGGAACCAAAGCGTTTCGTCCCTATCTCTACGGTAATCAATTTACCATAGTCACAGACCATAAAACTTTACAGTGGCTATTTAACTGTAAAGATCCCGGATCTAGGCTAGTTCGATGGCGACTGAAATTAGAAGAATTTGATTACAAAATCACACACAAAAAGGGCAAAACAAACACTAACGCGATGCACTATCCCGATTTCCAGTCAACCCTATTGAAGACGAACTTCCAACCACATCTGACTCTTTCCTACCAAATCTCGACAACGAACTTAATGACCCCTTAGAAGACCCTCTATTAAATCTACCGCCACATATTCCATTCTCATTCGATAACGATGACTTACTAAACCCGGATATTAACACCGATTCTAATGCAATGTCTAATCCTATACCACAAGCCGAACCAACATTGCCCCCAGATCTTATAGATCTACAGGTAGACACACCTTATCTTGATATTAGCCCTGATAGCGCAAACCTTAACCTTGACTTCGATTCGTTACAAATTCCTTCGCCTAACACACAAACAAATCCAAGTAACGACACTTATCCTCAATTTCTAAAATCAATTCCAAAAAAGGAAATCGTTAGCAATACTATAATCAGAGAACATAACGAAAACCTCCTAAAAACGACCTGTAAAACAATATTAATTCCCACATCCATAGACCTAGACGAGTCAAATCCCTACGTGTCTGAAATACTATCAAACGCTGAAAATCAAGATGAAATCTTAAACTCTGAAAAAGAACTTCACCGTTTCCTGGAAATTAAATACGAAGATAAAACTGTTTACTTCATCTTCACTAAAGTTCACCACTTTGACGAATCATCCTACCCCGCTATCTATGATACCCTGAAACAAATAAGAAACGAAATTCTAGAATCCGAACAAGTAACAAACATTGCTATTTCCGACTTTAAAAATCCTTTTGACCAACACTCATATACGAAAATCTATAATATATTAGCCTACATTTTTAATAACACTAAAATTGAAATTCACGTGTATTTAAATAAAACAATCTACCCTACCCTGAGTGAAAGACCTAAGATTATGCGCGAAAACCACGACATCCCTACAGCTGGACATTTAGGTTCGTCACGAATGTACACTAGAATCCGAGAACAGTTTTACTGGAAAGGCATGAGAAGTGATATAGAAGAATACGTCAAGAAAAGTAAACTATGCCAGGAAAATAAAGCTCTAAGAAAATTAAATAAAGCTCCTATGGAGATCACCACTACGTCTACGGCACCATTTCAAAGAGTAGCATTAGATATAGTAGGACCCTTACCTGAATCCGGCTCTGGCAAACTAAAGTATATTCTTACCCTACAAGATGATTTAACAAAATACTCCATTGCATACCCTATACGTAGCACAACCGCTGAAGAAACTAGCGATTGTCTAATCCATTTTATATCTCTTTTTGGAATTCCAAAATCTATCCTTACTGATCAAGGAACTAACTTCACTTCCGATCTCTTCAAAACTACTTGCCAGTTCCTTAAAATCAAACAATTATGGTCGTCACCTTACCATCCACAGACACAAGGCGCTTTAGAACGTAGCCATTCAACCCTTAAGGAATACCTTAAATCATTCGTTAACGAAAATCAAAATAATTGGCCTACTTATGTATACACAGCTATGCTTACATATAATACGACCACGCACTCCACTACAAAATTCACTCCTTACGAATTAATATTCGGACACAAACCCTTTATTCCTAATTCTATATATGAAAGAGAATCTAGTACCACATATACCGATTATATTAAAATGCTACAACACAAATTCAAATATACCAGAGAGAAAGCCTTAGAAAATATACTAAAATCTAAAGAATCTTCCAAATCTTACTACGACTCACATACCAAATCACCACCTCAGTACAAAGTAGGTGATTACGTCTATCTAAAAGCACATCATAGGCTTAAAAAGGCACTATCACCCATCTGGAAGGGGCCATATAAAATAATTAAGGTCCATGATAACCATACTGCTACGCTCCTTATTAACAGACGTCACGTGGCTCATCATTTTGACCAAATGAAACCCGCCGAAGTCAGTCATCCTATATTATAAAAATCCATATAGCTCCGGGTTAAGAGTAAAATCATTTTAGATTAAATACTTACTAATAAGTCACTAGCATAGTCTAATTAATTTTATTCATTTTATTTCAGCGCTTCAATCTATGCGCATCAAGACTTTATCAAGCCACTTCCTTCTAGCTCCGGCATATACTTCGATAGCCTAGGAAAGCTTAAAATAATCAACGGACAATTAAATATTGTTAGTCACATAGATATTTCTTTTGTAAAGCCTCATCTTGTTAATATCGATGAAATATTAAATATTACTAAGATAACATGCCAAAAGGCAAGCAACCTTCAATGCGAAAACATACTATCTCCCCTTACGGTCCGTTACTACGATATCAAACGCGAGTATGATTCAATCTCACACTTATTACTAAAACGTAGTAAACGTTCAGCATGGTTCGGTGGAATTGGCACTGTTTTCAAACATGTTTTCGGTACCTTAGACGAAGACGATGCATCAAAATATGATTCCGCAATAGAAGCCATTCAAAATCACGAGAAAAAGCTCGCGGAATTAGTGAAAGAAAATATTTTAATCACGACTTCTTCTCTAGAATCATACAAACAAACAATTAATAAACTAAAAACTTATGAAGACTCACTTAAAAGTGCATTAAGTCAACTTGTATTACAAATAAATAATATAACGCAAACTTCCACAATTTTAATATCTGAAACGCAAATTCATTCACTTTTAGCCAGCCTTGAAAGCTCTTTACTAACATTGTCATTTCAGCTCGAAGACTTAACTAATGCTATTATAATAAGTAGTCAAAACATTCTACATCCAAACATCCTGAGCCCGGGTCAGTTATATAAAGAGCTCGTTGACAATGACCGTTTCTTACCCGGAAACACTGAAATTCCTATAACACTAAGTCTTGATAATATACATTTAATTTTAAGTATTTCCAAAGTCGCATGTTATTATTATAAGAATAAACTTGTATTTGTTTTACAAATTCCTTTAGTTACTAATGATGAATTCAATTTATATCATAATCTAGCATTACCTATTCCTCACGGATCAAGTAATCCAAATATGTTTAGTTTAATCTTACCCTCTAATTCTTATATTGCTATCTCTAAGGATAAGTTAAGTTTCTGTAACCTAGATAATTTAGATAAGTGTAAAACGATAAGCTCTGAGTTCTTTCTGTGTGAGATACCTATGGTATTGTTGACAAACGGAAACCCTACGTGTGAAAGTGAATTATTAACTAAAACAATCAGTGCTATCCCCGCGCAATGTGAGACTAAAACTTTTGGTGGCGAATTAGACATTTGGAAACCACTTGTGAATAACCAATGGATTTTCGTGCAATCCCATTTAAGCAAAGTGTCAATTGATTGTGAAAACTCTGAACTACGCGAAATAATAGTATCCGGAACTGGTATCTTACAAATTCCGAAACGGTGTACTGTTTACACTAAAAGTGCGATACTTATATCATCTAAGGATGAAATAAATGTAGATATTCCTAGCCCTAATTTAGATTTTAGCATCATTAATGATTCATGTTGTAAAATAGCTACTAAAACTATTTCAGATAATAATTTACCCTCTGTTCTATTTCAAAACATCGATCTAGATGATTTAACTTTAAGTAAACGTAATGATAAGATGCTTTCAGACTTAAATCAAATTATTGACGAAAAACCGTTCCTAGTAAAATATGGGACACATTACTCAGTATTAACTTTGTGTATTTTAATAGTTGTAAGCTCTTTTATACTATTTAAGTTATGTAAAGTAATTCTTAAATATAAATCTAAATTTTGTAAAACGACGACCCATACCGATGACGCGATTGATGACGTCAATAACGTCGAACCTGAAAACATTTCAATCCCACTACCTAGATTACGAGAAATTGTATAACTTACTGAAATTTCGCCCTTTTATCCCCGAATTTCAGTCTTCTCGGGGGGGCTGTTATACCTTACCCATGCTAGCAGAATGGCTGACCATCCCTTCAATCTGGATGATCAGCATTTAAGCAACTTAGACGTTTCATTCACTGCCTTGCAGCCTCAGTTCGGTCTGAATCTCGGTACGGGTCGGAAGTCTGTTAAAACTCTACTATATCCAATTCCTATTTCTGTGCTAATTCTATATTAATTAATAATATAATAAAACTCTGTTTCCAGTTATAAAATAGTTTTTTTTAAAAAAGCAAGTTCCGAACTCTCGTATAATAGTACGTTGCGTCTCAAACGAGGAGCCGAGTTATTTTGCAACGTGTTACAACTACTTAGTTTTATACACTGATCTATTAAATTTTCGTTTATGCGATTTACTAGTCTGAGAAATACACAGATTAGGCGTCGGTTTTAATGAAGAAATTAACTGTTTTTTCTGAGCAAAGTTTAAAGATTTTACCTTATCTTCGCCAATCAAAACTTGAACGCATTTTAAATCCGCACAAGGTACAATTACCTCCATTGTTGTAGGTAAATCACCAAAACAATTGTATCACTGAGGAAATCTTAGAAGACAAACAAAAAACTTTAACAACAAAACCTTTTCCCACTCAAGCAAATGAAACTGAAGTTAGTTGCACTCTCGGATGTCAGGAACTACTCAGTGTTGTCATTTAGGCAAAAAAAGTCGCCAGGTATATGAAAAATCTAGCTAATTTTTTTTTTTTAAGATATTGCTTGAATACAGTCAAAATCTGTTATAACAACATCCAAGGGACCACTCATATTTGGTTGTAAAAACCGATAGTCGTAATAACCGGTGATGTTTTCAAGGTACAAAGTATTTTGTACCTATGATTTTGGTCTATATAACTGGTATGTTGTTCTAAATGATGTTGTTGTAAACGGTTTTGACTGTATTTAATTTCGTTATTTTAAAAGTCGCTAGTTTTTATTGTTGCTAAATGTTAAAAAAGTTTCCAAACTCGTTAAAAATCTCCAATATCTTTCAACGTGTGGCTAAAACGGCAACACTGCAGAGTTGGCAAGCTGACAAGGTCACGCATACGCATGCAACTTCATACCAAAAGCACGGCTTAAATCTGCCATAGTGATCGATTTGTTCTATGCACAAGGCCTAACTCGTTATACGGCACATCGCTATAAGTGCGAAAGTGACAGATATAGTATTTGAAAGCCCGGTAAAAGCCGGTGCGTGTAAGCGAGATAGCAATATGTAGATCATTAGATGCTACAAATGCGAAACTCTGCGCGCGAACAATCGCGATGTGTAGTAGTGTAGCAGGCAGTAGATACATTGTGTTATTTTGATAAGAATTAAGCGCGCGAACTTTTAAATAGTTCGGGTTTGACATTGATTCTCTATCGAGCATTTTTTAGTAAGGCATGGCGGGCTTTTGGGCTTATATGAAGGTACCGCCACTGCCCACGGAACCTAAAAACTATAGACCGATTACTTGTTTGTTTACGGTCTATAAGGTTCTTACGTCCATTCTGAGAGTGAAAATAAATATGCACATTGAGTGCAACTCAATTATGTCCGCTTCTCAGAATGGATGTAGGAAAGGGTCCCGTGGCACTAAGGAGCTACTCCTCATTGACATGGCCATTAGCCAACAGGATCGTCGATCCCGCAAAGATCTATCAACATGCTGGATAGACTACAAAAAAGCCTATGACTCTGTTCCTCATACCTGGCTCATGAAGGTGCTAGAGCTTTACAAAATAGATCCAACTCTACGCACCTTCCTTGAGTCATGTATGAGGCAATGGAAGACGGTACTTCGCTATCCAGGATGTCGCCCGATTCGAGGGAATGATGAGCCTATATGGATCAGACGGGGAATATTTCAGGGTGACAGTTTGAGTCCACTTTGGTTTTGCTTGGCCCTGAATCCTCTAAGCACAATGTTAGAGGACTCAGGCCTGGGCTATCGGTTGAGAAGAGGAGGTCAAAGTATATCCCACCTCCTTTACATGGATGATTTGAAACTCTTTGCCCCCAACAACTTGCAACTGATGGAACTACTGAAGGTAACTGAAACTTTCAGTAGCGCCATCAAGATGGAATTTGGTGTGGACAAATGTGCAATCATGCATGTAAAACGAGGAGAGATTATGGAATCTGAGGGAATTCAACTTTCAGACTCCATACACCTTAGATCTCTCTGCTTGACTGAAACTTATAAGTATTTGGGTATGTCGGAAGCTTTGGGCATTAATGTTGCTGACATGAAGCAATCGTTGAGGGAGCGCTTCTTTGGCCGCCTGACAAAGGTATTAAACAGCCTTTTGTCGGGAGGAAATAAGGTGCGCGCCTTCAACGGTTGGGTCATGCCGGTGTTAATGTATTCTTTCGGCATACTCAAATGGACTCAAACCGAACTGGACGCCCTGGATAGGAGGGTCCGCACACTGCTAACCGCAAATCGGATGCATCACCCACGATCATCGGTGATGAGACTGTACATCCCGCGGAAGTGTGGAGGTCGAGGCTTTAGGTTGAAAATTGAAAATATAGAGAAACTCATAGTTATATATTTTAATTGTAAAGTTCAGGATTACCAGGATGCTGACATTGTAATCGATGAAGATTAAAAATGTGAATAAATGTAAAATGTACATATTTAACGATAAACAATGTTGATTTTTATCTTTTTTCTTTATTCTACCCCTTTTTTTTTTTGGTCCTAAAATCTGATTAAAATGAACCTGTTCCTTCGTATGCCCTTTACGTTTCAGAGTCATGGTGCATCCTTAGAATAGTCTCACGACCCCAGCAGGCATTGGCCCTCTATGGGGCCCCGTCATTTATTCTACCCTTAATGCAAATTACCATGACCACTATGAAAATATTTAAATTTAAGTGCAACAATTTATGTCTATCTATAAAAGTTCTAGCCATAAAAATTCCTTTAAATTTTGAATTGAGTAGGAATAATATCACTACCAACATTAACAATGTTTAATTGAATCCGGAAATACCGGAATTACTTTCCGGGAAAATGGCTTATCCATGTTATTCTTTCTGTGTGCATTTATGATACAAGTACCAAAAATCAATCTACCTACTCCGATCACTGATCATCACTGACAGGACTATTTTTGCCAATAAGCCTGATATAGTGGTGATAGACCGATTAGTGCGCCGCGCAATGATAATCGATGTTACCATCCCACATGACGAGAATCTCGTGAAAGCTGAGAAACACATAAAGTATCTCGACTTAGCTCATGAGATTGTTGACATGTGGAATGTGGACTCGACTGTCATTGTGCCGATTGTCATATCAGTCAATGGGCTGATAGCTAAAAGCTTCGATGACCATCTGTCGAAGCTGGCGTTACACAGCTGGATAAAGGGCCTGATACAGAAGGCAGTACTCCTCGATACAGCTCGTATTGTGAGGAAGTTCCTTTCTCTGGAGACCTAACCACCGGTAGCTTGGAACCCCGCTCCCGATACCAGTGGACTGCCATTTTTTATATTTTTAAATGTTTTTTTATTGTCACTTTTTTATAGAAAAATATTTAAAAATGTAATTTTTGAGAGGTACTTATGTAAAATAAAGGAGATAATATTTATTTCATCCAAAATTTACAATTAATAGCACTCTAATTTGTTCAAAGTAAAATTGTCGGCCCACCTCGACACTCGTTGAAGAGCACCGCGATAGGATTTTGATATTGAACCGACGTTTGACCGACGACTCACCGACAATATGCTCCGCAGACGTGTCAGTATCACCACGGTACTACTCAAAACAAAATAAGGGCCACTTGTACATTTACATTTTAAACTAACTGAATGTTGACCTACGTTATGATAACTCATTTCTATGAGTTGTGTTATGATCAGAGATCGGAATAGGTAGAGCTGTTTTATGTACTTGCCATAGGTGAGAATAATATGGATATTCCCCGAGTCCCGGGATTTGGTTTTTAAGTAGTAAAATCATAAAAAAACTATTCTCGCCTTCGGGACTAATGAATTTGCCCAATGAAAATGTCATGCGCTCATACTTCGGGGCTACAGAGGGGGGAACTAACCTGACTGCGTACCGTGGTCGGATGCTCTCTCTGTTTCAGGTACTTGAACCAGCTGTCAACGTTTCGGCTCAACGACTGTCGGATCAGGTGCGGGTCATCCAGCGTAACCGTATGTTGGATGACACCGTACTTGATAGACTACGCCTCGAATCACGGTGCAGCCGTGTCTCATCTGCTTCACCACTGGCCGCGGTGCAACTACAACCCAGTATCTCACCGCGACCCGATCACGTCGGTGAAGATGATGATGACGAGGCTATAACCGTGAGTACCCAGTGCAATGAACAATTGAGGAGTGCTTTGGAGTGTGCATTACGGGAGTATCGCACCACACCGCCTAAGCTTAGACCTCGTCTGCCTCGTTTGCCCATGCATAAGAAAAATAGGGCGCTAGTGTGTGCTCTAGATTCACTGCTGTCAAATTATTTTGACAATAGTGAAGACCTCACCGATACTCATTCGATCCTATACTGTGCAGCTGTAGCGGCTTGTCGGGTAGCTCATGCCAAAGACTGACAGAGTTATACGACCAGCTGTACCAGCTTGGCAGGGCAGGATCGAACGTCGTATTGCTGAGGCTAGAGCACTCATTGGTAAACTTATCTACTTCAGGCAGGGCAACACTCGTCCTAGAGTGATGCGCTTTGTGAGGCGGGCATTTGCGGGGACTGATATAAGTCCTCGGGATTATTTGACCCGCGTCACAGAGCGTATCGTCTTCCTGAAGCAGAAAGTCTATGCATGGGCAAATCGAATTCGTCGATATAAGCGGCGGGTGGAGCGATACACTCAGAATCGCACATTCCATAGCAATGAAAGGTGGGTTTATAGGGCCTGGGAGCGACCTGACCAAGGTGTGACTGATACGTGCCTACCGAATGATGATGCCATGTGTTTTTTCTGGCGCAGCATCTGGTCGGTGCCTGTCAGCCACACCGAGGGTGACTGGATGAGTGAGATCAAGCGCACGTGCGATCTTATACCAGAAATGGGTGCAATTACGATCAGCCCCCAAGATGTAACCTGTGCAGTCCGTCCGTTATCCAACTGGAAATCTCCAGGGCCGGACGGGCTGCAATTTCTGGATAAAATGGTTTCTAAGCTCGCACGCTCGCTTGGCCGCTCAATTCCAGTCTGCCTTAGAGCTAGGATCGCTACCTCAATTCCTAACTACAGGAATAACCCACCTGCTCCATAAATCAGGCAGTACTTCGGAACCTAAAAATTATAGACCGATCACGTGTTTACCGACGGTCTATAAAGTTCTTACATCCATTTTGAGAGCCAAAATTAATAATCACATTCATACAAATTCAATCATGTCTGCTTCTCAGAATGGATGTAGGAACGGGTCCCGCGGTACTAAGGAGCTTCTCCTCATCGATATTGCCATAAACCAACAGATTCGTCGTTCCCGAAGGAATCTGTCGACATGTTGGATAGATTATAAGAAGGCCTATGACTCGGTTCCACATACATGGCTCATGAAGGTGTTGGAGTTGTACAAAATAAATCCAATACTCCGCACTTTCCTTGAGTCATCTATGGGGCAATGGAAGACGGTCCTCTGCTACCCAGGATGTCGACAGGTCCAGTAAAACAGCGAACCGATTAGGATTGAGCGTGGTATTTTTCAGGGCGACAGTCTGAGCCCACTGTGGTTTTGTCTGGCTCTCAACCCTCTCAGTAAACTGCTGGAGGGTTCGGGGCAAGGCTACCAGTTGAGAAGAGGTGGTCAGGTTATATCACACTTGCTTTACATGGATGATTTCAAACTTTTTGCCCCAAGCAACTTGCAACTCATGGAGCTACTGAAGGTAACGGAAACCTTCAGTAGCGCCATCAGGATGGAATTTGGGGTGGACAAATGTGCGGTCATGCATGTAAAGCGAGGGGAGATTATGGAATCCGTGGGAACTCAACTCTCGGATTCCATACACCTAAGATCTCTCGGCTCAACTGAAACCTACAAGTATTTGGGTATGTCAGAGGCACTAGGCATCAATGTTGCTTATGTTAAACAGTCATTGAAGGATCGCTTCTTTGGCCGCCTGAATAAAGTACTGAATAGTCTTCTTTCAGGCGAAAACAAGGTGCGTGCCTTCAATGGCTGGGTCATGCCAGTATTGATGTACTCTTTTGGCATACTCAAATGGACTCAGACTGAACTTGACGCCTTGGACAGGCGGGTCCGCACAACGCTGACTGCAAATCGAATGCATCACCCACGATCATCGGTGATGAGGCTGTATATCCCGCGGAAGTGCGGGGGTCGTGGCTTTTTAAATGCAAAGACCCTGCACAACCGCGAGGTTTGCAGCCTTAGGGAATATTTCCTAAAAGCCGACGTGGGTATGCATCGAGATATGGTTGCGGTGGACAAAGGCCTCACTCCGCTCTCCTTAGGTACCGAGAATTGGCGCAAACCTGTAGTATTAGATACTAATGACCGCAGAGAAGTATGGCAGAGCAAGGAGCTTCACGGACGCTATTACCGGGCCCTTCATGGGTCTGATGTAGATACATTAGCGTCCGTAGCCTGGCTACGTTTTGGTGACCTCTTCGGGGAAACCGAAGGTTTTGTCTGTGCAATTATGGATGAAGTTATGATGAAGAATAACTATCGGAAATATATTGTGAAGGATGGTACGGTAGACATACACACATCAAAAGTGTCTAGGGATCAACATATATTTTTGCAATAACTTTTCTCCTGATTGATATTAATTAAAATTTTCTTTAAGGATTCATCAAATAAAGTGTTTTCGTTTGTCACAGTAACGATAAACCAAGTCACCTTTGCATTAATAAAGAAATTTGCCATTTTCCTAATAAAGGGATTTTTGACATTTGAATACTAACATTAAAGTTCGAAAAAAAGACTGAAATAACAGTTTTCTTTAAAATTTTATTGGGTAACTTAAACAATTAATAATCCATGTTTCTACCGCGAACACTAACAACACAAGAACATCGGTTTGGCATACTCAAAATGAGTTCATCCAAATCACGCTGTGGAATGGCCGCCCATGTTCGTTGCAACAACAAAAAAAGGTCTTCTTGCGACTGGATACCCTCCATATTCGGCAGAGCTCTTCTCTGTAGCATATCCCATGTATGCTCAATCGGGTTCAAGTCTGGCGACTGAGCAGGCCAGAGCAGGACATTGATGTTAGCTGCGGCGAGAGTCTGTCTTACAACTCTTGCGGTGTGCGGTCGTGCATTATCATGCATTAACTGAAACAAGGGACCGATTTGCACTTGTAGAGGAACGATGACGTCAGATACAATCGTCTCAGCATAAATTTGAGCGTTGAGGTTGCCTCTGATCCAAATCAACTCAGTTCTTCCGCCGATCCAAATACCCGCCCATACCATGATGGTTCCACCACTATAAGGATGGACTTCCTGGCAGGATTTTAATCGCTGTTGGCGTCCAGGGGTTCTCCAGTGTCGTATACGTCTTGTATCCGGTCTCATACCAAAACGAGACTCATCAGAAAAGCACACGAAACGCCATTGTTCTTCTGCCCAATTTCTGTGTTCAAGAGCCCATTGATATAGAATCCTACGATTGTGCATTGCTATAGGTGGTACCCGTAGCGGTCTTCGGGAATGAAGGTTCACTTCATGCAAGCGGTTTCTGACTGTTTGGTCGCTAATTAAGTTCCCTGAAGAGTGATGAAGCCTCACGGCTAACATCATGGCGGTTATTGTTGGAGCTCTTCGAGTTAAGATTGGTGTGAGTTGAGTTGTGATTGGTGGAATGTATCGGTCTTGTCTCCGTGTGGTGCAGCGATACCGTCCTCCATGGCGCTCAGCCACGGTACCAGTGCTTCGGTAACGTGTCCAAAGTCGACTGATAACACTCTGACTTGTATTCAGAGCTAAAGCCACAGTACGTTGCCGGGAACCAGCTTCTATCATTCCCACGGCTCTGAGCATTTCTTCCCTGCTTAAATGACGTCGCCGCTCCATAATAACGTTGGTTTTAATCAGTAGTAGGGAGGGGGTAGGCACTAATAATGTCTTCAATGCGTTGTATGTTTTTATAGGGAAAATATTGACAGCTGATTTTCATCTTTTACTCGAATTTGATTAACAGTTCCTGTTTCAAATTATGAAATGCACCAAAAAGGATCCATATAAATTTATAAAATCATAAATTTATTACAAAGCCACATCTCAATCTCAAGAAATCCGCATAAAAATGCTTGATCCCTAAACACTTTTGATGTGTGTATGTCGGGCATGTCACAAACCGGGAGAATCCATTCGTCACATTATCTCCGGTTGTTCTCGTCTGGCTAACGGAGACTATTTGCATAGACACAACCTTGTAGCTAGGATTGTTCACCAGCAACTTGCTCTTAAATACAATCTCGTGGAATCAGAAGTACCGTACTATAGGTATGTGCCCGACCCAGTTCTCGAAAATGGCAATATTACGCTGTACTGGGATCGGTCTATTATCACTGACAGGACTATTGTTGCCAATAAGCCTGATATAGTGGTAATAGACCGATTAGAGCATCGCACGGTGATTGTTGATATAGCGGTCCCTCATGACGAGAACCTCGTGAAAGCCGAGAAAGATAAGCAAATTAAGTATCTTGACTTGGCTCGCGAGGTTGTTGACATGTGGGATGTGGATACAGCAATCATTGTGCCGATAGTCGTCTCAGCCAATGGCATAATAGCCAAGAGCCTCGACAAACATCTTAGGAGGCTCTCGTTGGGCAGCTGGATCAAGGGCTTGATCCAGAAAGCAGTACTTCTAGACACGGCACGAATTGTTAGGCTGTTCCTCTCTCAAGAGCCCTGACCACCGGTAGCTTGGACCCAGTTCCCGATGCCGGTGGGCTACTGTTTTTAATATTTTTAAATGTTTTTTGTTTTTATAGGAATGTTTAAAAATGTAAATAATATGTATATAAAATGTAATAAAGGAAATAATAATAATAAAAATAAAATAAAATAAATAAATAAAATAAAATAAATAAATAAATCCAATACTCCGCGCTTTCCTTGAGTCATGTATGGGGCAATGGAAGACGGTCCTCTGCTACCCAGGATGTCGACAGATCCAGGAAAACAGCGAACCGATTAGGATTGAGCGTGGTATTTTTCAGGGCGACAGTCTGAGCCCACTGTGGTTTTGTCTGGCTCTCAACCCTCTTAGTACACTGCTGGAGGGTTCAGGGCTAGGCTACCAGTTGAGAAGAGGTGGTCAGGTCATATCACACTTGCTTTACATGGACGATTTGAAACTTTTTTCCCCCAGCAACTTGCAAGGTAACGGAAACCTTCAGTAGCGCCATCAGGATGGAATTTGGGGTGGACAAATGTGCGGTCATACATGTAAAGCGAGGGGTGATTATGGAATCCGTGGGAACTTAACTCTCGGACTCCATACACCTAAGATCCCTCGGCTCAACTGAAACCTACAAGTATTTGGGTATGTCAGAGGCACTAGGCATCAATGTTGCTTATGTTAAACAGTCATTGAAGAAACGCTTCTTTGGCCGCCTGAATAAAGTACTGAATAGTCTTCTTTCAGGCGGAAACAAGGTTCGTGCCTTCAATGGCTGGGTCATGCCAGTATTGATGTACTCTTTTGGCATACTCAAATGGACTCAGACTGAACTTGACGCCTTGGACAGGCGGGTCCGCACAACGCTGACTGCAAATCGAATGCATCACCCACGTTCATCGGTGATGAGGCTGTATATCACGCGGAAGTACGGGGGTCGTGGCATTTTAAATGTAAAGACCCTACACAACCGCGAGGTATGCAGCCTTAGGGAATATTTCCTAGAAGCCGACGTGGGTATGCATCGAGATGTGGTAGCGGTGGACAAAGGCCTCACTCCGCTCTCCTTAGGTTGCGAGAATTGGCGCAAACCTGTGGTATTAGATACTAATGACCGCAGAGAAGTATGGCAGAGCAAGGAGCTTCACGGGCGCTATTACCGGGCCCTTCATGGGTCTGACGTAGACACATTAGCGTCCGTAGCCTGGTTACGTTTTGGTGACCTCTTCGGGGAAACCGAAGGTTTTGTCTGTGCGATTATGGACGAAGTTATGATGACGAATAATTATCGGAAGTATATTGTGAAGGATGGTACGGTAGACATATGTCGGGCATGTCACAAACCGGGAGAAACCATTCGTCACATTATCTCCGGCTGTTCTCGTCTGGCTAACGGAGACTATTTGCATAGACACAACCTCGTAGCCAGGATTATTCACCAGCAACTTGCTCTTAAATACAATCTTGTGGAATCAGAAGTACCATACTATAGGTATGTGCCCGACCCAGTTCTCGAAAATGGCAATATTACACTGTATTGGGATCGGTCTATCATCACTGATAGGACTATTGTTGCCAATAAGCCTGACATAGTGGTGATAGACCGATTAGAGCGTCGCACAATGATTGTTGATATAGCAGTGCCCCATGACGAGAACCTCGTGAAAGCTGAGATAGATAAAAAAAATAAGTATCTTGACTTGGCGCGCGAGGTTGTCGACATGTGGGATGTGGAGACAGCAATCATTGTGCCGATAGTCGTCACAGCCAATGGTATAATAGCCAAGAGCCTCAACCAACATCTAAGGAGGCTCTCGTTGGGCAGCTGGATCAAGGGCTTGATCCAGAAAGCAGTGCTCCTGGAAACGGCTCGTATTGTGAGGAGGTTCCTCTCTATGGAGCCCTGACCACCGGTAGCTTGGACCCTCTTCCCGATACCGGTGGGCTACTATTTTTTATATTTTTAAATGTTTTTATTTTTTATATTAATATTTAAAAATGTAATCTATATGTATATATATTAAATAAATGGAATAATAATAATAATAATATTCCACAACTTTCACACAACGCCATCTAGTCCCAAACTAAGCAGAGCTTGTGGTATGAGTACTAGACAACTGATCAACATACATATATATTTCTAAATACATACATATTATAGATAAATTACACCCAGACAAAGAACAAATGATCGTGCTCATCACACAAACATTTTTCCTAGGTGGGAATCGAACCCACGACCGTGCGCATAGCAGTCAGGGCCAATCAAATCAGGGTGATGTAATTAATGCTCTATAGTAAAGGAAATATATTTTAAAATAGAGTTATTCCGGTCTAATACCCTGACCTGATCCCCTGGGGATCGGTTTTATTTTATAATTATTTTTTATCCAGTCTGATCCACCACGCAGGGTATCACAATTAAAGTTAAATATTTTATTTCGGTCGGATACCCTAACAGAGTTTTTGGAGCGTTAGCAAAAATATACGTATATTAATGGAAACGTGTAGTATTGAGAAACAAACACTCTTAATTTTCCTCTTGGCCAAGTAATAAAAAAATTGGCCAAGTGCGAGTCAGACTCGCCCATGAAGGGTTCCGTAGTAACTATAATAATATAATATAATATGTATATTTATTTGACGAATAAAAAAAAACCTTAAAAATTTCTTAAAAACTAACTTATTTACATTTTTACAACTACGCTAAATAACTTTGTTTTTCATAGTGTTTGTATGAATTACAAAGTTATATTTGCGGTTTTAGAAAATATGCTGTATCTCAAAAATTGCTGACCCGATTTCGTTCAAACTAATTTTGGTTGAAAGTTTACATTAAGATCTACAGATATATATTTTTTTTAGATTTTTCACTCCATTATTATAGAAGTTAGAGGGGGGGACACACATTTTACCACTTTGGAAGCTTATATCTTTTAAACTATTGACTTTATGAAAAAGTGGTTTTAGAAACCCTCATATCATTTTTAAAGACCTGTCTATAGATACCACACACGCATAGGTATCATGAAAAAAAATATTTTCAGTTCCAGTTCCATGTATGGGGACCCCCCTTTATTTTAAATATTTTTTAATTTTTTTCTTAAAATTGAAAGCGGTTCACAGAATACATCTACATACTAAGTTTCACATGTATAGTCTTAAGAGCGCGTATTCGATTTAGAGTAGGTACAAAATTGCAAGAACGACGTAATATTTACGCACACTGCAATAGCTATTCAGTGTGCGTAAGATCGAACCTCGAAACCAAACATTTTATACTTTTATCTTAAATAAAGATTTTGAGTTTATATTCTAAATTGTTTTACTTGATCATTATTATATTAGTACGCATAAACTTCAAGGGTGTGGTCAAATCTTAAAAGACAAATTTCACGACTGTAAGTATGAGGTTTTCTGGAAATCATACCTGGGACAATGTATACCGTAACCGTAAATAAACCTTTTAACCGACTTCAAAAAGGGAGGTTCTGTACTCGAATGTATGTATTTTGTTTGAAAGAATATTTTACAACAAAGGTTTTAGTACATAACACATCAGGTTCTGATAAAGATCATCGGAGACAAGTGATGGAACTATTTAATTTAAAAAACTTCAAAACTCCCAAAAAAGACTACTACACTACAAAGCGCAAAATAACCTTAGATTGTTTCATTTGGTATCTAGTTCCGTTCAAAATAAGAGACCTTCTCACCTTCTCATAAGGCTGAAGTCGGTGCCAAGCCAATGAATACTTTTCATAGACATAGTGCCTACAGCTACGCCGCATTCTGGGGGACACCCGAGGTGATCAAACCTATTCATTTATCTTAGCACCGACTTCAGCCATGTGAGACAATGTGTTACCTAGCTCTTATTTTGAACGGAATTAGACACCAAATGAAACAATCTAAGGTTATTTTGCGCTTCAGTAGTCTTTTTTGGAAGTTTTGAAGTCGGTTAAATTTTTGGTAAAAAAGTTTTTATTTTATGCTTTTTAGTGTATCATTGTTTGTGTTACTTGAGGTACTAACATACCGTTCGCACAGTTATTTTGAATCGGTTAAAACAGAGAGTTTGCTGTATACGTCTTTTTTACCCACTAAAACGATATTTCAGACGTGATTCAGAAGCTGTGGTGATATTAATAGGCTGATTATGCTAAATAATACATAGAGGTACGAGGGCAGCAATCGCGGGAGATTTGCTGTTTTTAATTGAAGACTTCCGTCACTTATCTCTGAAGATCTTCATTTGAACCTGATTTGTTATATACTAAAACCTTTCTTGTAAAATATGCTTTCAAACAAAGAAAACGCTATCAAAATCGGATCAGTAGTTTCTGAGAAAATCGCGGATATACAAACATACATACATACTGGTCGAATACAGAACCTCCTTTTGAAGTTGGTTAAAAACAGCAAATCTCCTGCGATAGCTGGCCTTGTTTAGTATAATCAGCCTATTAATATATCCACTGCTGAAGTACAGACCTTCCCTACGGATAAGCACCGTGTTTAACGAGAATGGGCTAGACATAAACCAATATGCAAGCCCAACACGGCTTAACGTGTCTTCCAAAGCATAGAAAATATCGATATAATAAGTTTTTATCACCCGCCCGATGACCGGCCACTGCGAAAACATTGCTTGGCTCATGGCTCAAATCTTAGCCGAACGTGCTGAGCCGTTTACGCCAAGCTCCCTGAGTATTATTTACACCTTTCCAGAACATAAAATCACGTCTGAAACTCTTTAAACTGACATTAAAATATGGGTAACTGTGTGTAGGTAAGGTAAGTGTAGTAGTGTAAAGTTTGTGAGGATGTATGGATGGATGTTTTTTACTCTTTCACGCAAAAATAATTCAATAGATTTTAATGAAACTTTAAAATTAACATAGGTCTTACTTACATCACAGACATCAGAGTACCATAATAATTATAGGCTATATAGTTAATTAAGATCAGCGCGCGAAGCCGCTGCAATAAGCTAGTTGAGTTACAAAATAATACAAAATCGAAGATTTGATATTTTATTTCAATATCACACATTTTGATGTCCATTGACAGAATTTTCCTGGGATCAATCATCTCGGGCAAAAGACATTTATATTAGAAATCGAACAGCTTACGTTCTATTTTGGTCACCCAAAACGCATCATCTCTTGGTATCCTTATGGTCTTCAATTGAAATTCATTTCCTGCGCACAGTGCAAAAAAAAAAAACATTTTTTGGCTAAAAATTAATTACAATTTATAAGAAAAGCAATTTTACCTAACAACTACGTCACTACTTACACTTGATCTACCATATTGCTACAACATAGTGGCGCTGTCAGTGGATGTGGGTATAGTGAAATATAGATGACAGGCCTGTTAATCTAGTGGTCAGTGGCCCTGACTGCTATGCACGAGGTCGTGGGTTCGATTCCCACCCAGGACAAATGTTTGTGTGATGAGCACGATCATTATTCTGGGTGTAATTTATTTATTTATCTATAGTATGTATGTATTTAGAAACATATATGTATGTTTATCGGTATCTAGTACTCATAGCACAAGCTCTGCTTAGTTTGGGACTAGATGGCGTTGTGTGAAAGTTGTGGAATATTATTATTATTATAGACGATTTATAGGGTGGACTAGAGCGATAATATAGTGATAGTGAATCTCATCTGACATGAAACTGCTCTTGGATAGGAAAGTATCAGTCGTGGTTGGTATTAGTAGTTCCATCGAATTAAAAAACAAATTTATGCTGGCCTGTTCAGCATCTATGTTCATGCTGAATATAGACATTTTATTTCGACTAACAGACAATTTCCTTCATCAAAAAGACAGAAAAATAAAAAAAAGAACAAAGGTCAATAAAAAATGAAGGGTCCCGTAGTAACTTTAATAAATATAATATAATATATTTATTTGACAAAAAAAACCTTAAAAATTTATTAAAACTAGCTTGTTTACAATTTTTAGAACTACTCCAAATAACTTTGTTTTGCATAGTGTTTGTATCAATTACAAAGTTATATTTGCGGTTTTATAAAATATACTGTATCTCAAAAACTGCTGACCCGATTTCGTTCAAGCTGATTTAGGTTGAAAGTTTAGATTAAGATCTACAGCATATATTTTTTTTTAGATTTTTCTCTCTATTATTATGGAAGTTAGTGGGGGGGACGCACTTTTTACCACTTTGGAAGCGTATATCTTTTAAACGATTAACTTTATGAAAAGGTTAGGTTACATGCAAAAATATATTTTCAGTTTCAGTTCCATGTATAGGGAGCCCCCCTTTATTATAAATATTTTTTTCTTTTTTTCTTTAAATCAGAAACCGGGTCACATAATACGTCTACTTACCAAGTTTCGGATCTATAGTCCTAATAGTTTCGGAATAAAATGGCTGTGACATAAGGATGGACGGACGGACAGACAGATAGACAGACATGACGAAACTATAAGGGTTCTGTTTTTTGCCATTCGGCTATGGAACCCTAAAAAGCACCGTTTTGCACAACGACGATTTCATGACGATCCAGCTGCTCTGGATCCGGTGGGAAAATCATCAAATGACTCCCACTCTAGGTAAAGTGTAAGAGAGTATCAGACTTCTACTGAATAAAAACCCACCATATTCTGCGGTATCTTATTAGAACATTCCCGCAACCCTAGTAACCCTCCATTTGCTCTATTGCTGTGTTTTCGATAGTTTTACCGTACTCAATACCACACGAAATTTGTTTTGTCTGAAAAAAAAACTGGTAAAAATAAGTAGGTACATAATACAAGTATATAGATTTTTGTATATACAGAATATGTATGATTATGTTACACACATAAAAAATACACACAGCCAAACATAGAATCGCCTCCCTATTGAAAATCGGTTCAAAAGTACATAAAGACATGACTCACCTTTTTGCTTGTCTAGCGATAGCCAAAGTATTTTTTTTTTATTTCCAAATAAATTTCGTTTATAACCCGTTTCTGAAAAAAGAAATATTAAATGTAACATATAAATTATTTTTGATTGAAATAATAATTATTGACATTATTTGTTGTACACAAACATGTTAAAAGTGATTATTAAATAAATTTAGTATATACAAATAATTACCTGCAGATAACGTTTTTCAAAATTACTTACCGAATAAAAAATATTAGTTGCTCATGTATCAATACTATTGTGTCGCACTATGTCTCACCGACACTATGTATGTTTATGCGAGCAAGCGGCGGGCGGCGGGAAAAAAGTGATACGTCCTGTCGTTGGGAGGACCCGGCACGAACTGATTGGTAACGGATTGCGCGCGATGATTTATAGTATTTTTAAAATAATTTTCTAAAATAAACGATTACATGAAATTGACTGAAAAAAATAACAGTGTATTTGGCAATACGTTTATTTTCATAAAATAAATAAATATTAGTTATGTTTCTATTCAAAACTCGGTTAAAAAAATGTTAAAGTGAACCGATTTTGCATTATTTAAAAATTGTTTCTTTAATATTAAATTGCCATATTTTCGTAATTGGGCTACGTAGTGCACTTTAAGACTACGTATTCTATTGGACAAGCACATAAAATAAAATGTGTTGGCACGTTATCATGGTTTTTTTCGTTCTCAAAGATAACTCTGACGTCTATTTTTGGAAATCGCTTTGACGAGATTGCCTTCGTATTAAAAAAACTGTCAATTAAAAATTTAATTTTATTTCGCAGTGCACTAAATCAAGACTTAGTGTTTCTATAACCGTAATAAACTATGAATAAATCTGCTAACATCATTACGATATAGCTCTTGAAAAAACACCAAAACGCGTTGTTTTCGTCGCGAATGGAATACACGCTCTTAATAGTTTCGGAATAAAATGGCTGTGACATACGGACGGACGGACAGACAGACAGACGGACAGACATATCGAAACTATAAGGGTTCCGTTTTTGCCATTCGGCTACGGAACCCTAAAAAAGTCTTTTTTTAAAAAGATTACTAGCAATTTGGGTAGAATTCACATTACTAGCAATTTTGTTGATTCCTCCAACTAAGGTGCTATGCTTGTGTCTGGAGTGATAGATATTCATCTTCGAGAGATATTCTTTTAATAATAATTGGAATAGTTTTAGGTATCTTCATTTTTTCTATTTAGTCATGCATATAATAAAGGCACAATTCGTGACTATGTTAGTAATTTTAGGTCTGAATTAAGATGGTCCAATATTAAAAGACCAAGTGGCTGATCACCAGGGGTGGTTTTAAACAAATAAAAACTAATATTTTACTACATAAACTATTTTAATCTTTAGCATTCAAAAAGAGAAAGGGGATCAGACTGGAAAAAAATACAAGCAGGGGATCAGATCACGGGGATCCGAACGGAATAACTTAAAAAATCCTAGTATAGATAAATAAAAAAAATATTAGCTCAGTACCTACTAAATACATAAAAAGTAGAATAGGTATCTGTGTACACTAATTATTCTTGATGGTAATTTAAAAAAAAATGCTTATTGGAGCACAAATTAATTAATATTTTCAATAAATAATTTCCACATTTACTACATGACATTGTGGAAAAACCTTTGGATTTAGGATATTTACCGAAGTGACCCACCGACTTCTGGCCAATGTTCAGAACCATCTTTTCTTATGTTTTTCGATGGTACAGGAGCTAAAGAGCCTTTAATTATTTATTTATTATATACTTTATTGTACACCTTACAATACACTTAAGGATACAAATAATGAAATTAGTGTACAATGGGCGGTCTTATCGCACAGGGCAATCTCTTACAGACAACCTTTGGATGGACAGAAATTATAGGAGATAAATTTAGGGCTGTCAGTGTACAACATCATACATAATACTAAATTACTAACCAAACATCATAATATAAAATACATACCACAAAATATAATATATAAATATATACTAATACATATCAAATTCATAATAGAGGAAGAACGGGAAAAAAATATAGTGAGAGGTAATGCTCCTTCACCATTCTTTTGAACGTAGATAATGTTTGAGCACGCCTCACATCTATGGGTAATGCATTCCCAATGCATTCCACAAGCGGGCCGCTTGTATAGTGACAGATTTATCGAAGAAAGAGGTGGAATGCATACGGATACTTAACTCTAAATTTTCCGATGATCTCAAGGACCTTGAATGTGTGTCACAGAGAAACCGAAAACGATCTTTAAGATAAAAAGGAGTGAAAGGATTAAATAGCACATTATAAAGCAGAGAAAGTAAATGAACATTCCGGCGAAGCCTAATAGGAAGCCATTTGAGCTTAGTACGAAATTCAGAAACATTTGCGCAAGCCAAATATAGACCTAATACAGACATTTTGAAGTCGCTCTAGCTTGTCGAATTGGTCTTGGGTCAAATCAAGATAGCTGGCATCAGCATAGTCCAAGATAGGAAGAAGAAGAGATTGTGCAATTGCAATTTTATTGGTGATGGGAAGAAAATTACGCAGGCGTCTCAGGGAGCCTGCAGAGGCAAACAGTTTACGACTGACTTCCTGCAGTTGCTTCGTCCAAGACAAAGTTTTGTCGATGTATATCCCCAAGTTTTTCACGGCGTGACTGAACGGAATAACGGTGTTATTAAAGGAAACTCGGGGAAGTATCGACCAATCGATCTTAACACATTGACTGCCATGTAGGGCACCGGTGACCGGAGTCGGTCTTGTATTAAGGCGCCACGTAGGACACCGGTCACCTCACGGTAAACCTGTTTTCAGAGTTTATTTACGCGCCGTAGGACGCGTTTTCTATAGATTTCCTATTAGTAAGTGACCGGAATGGCGCTCAGGAGTAATACTTTCGCATGGTTTCTATGTAACGTAAAAATATTTTGAATTATTGAAGATAAACCTTCAATAACGTTAAAAATCCCAGAACATAACTTTTTTTTTACCCGACTGCAAAGGAAGGGTTATTTAAATTCAAACGTATTTATAAATGGTATGGGAAGAATAATAAATCGAGTAGTAAAATTAAACTTTTTTACCTTTTAGTATAAAATTATCTATTAATCTGAAAAAAAAAAACCAAAAATGAAAGGAAACAATATATCTGAAAATGAAGTTCACATTCTTACAATTACAAATACCGATGGCACTTATTAAAACATTGAAGACAATAGTGGAGTAGTCCAGGACATTCAGGACAATAGGTTGCCACTTTTTTTGCTTTGTTCCGTGATAGCGCGTGTAAGCGACTGAGGTGCGCGGGTGCCCGGAGTGATGACCGCACGGGCGCCTTGGTAACAGAAATCAACATAATTACTTCTGTGCGCCATGTAGGGTACCGGTGACCTCGTGAAGTTTTTTTAATTTTCTACGGAACCCTGCCTCCGATTGACCCCAAAATTTAATACTATGTATATCTAGACCCATAACATCAATTGGCATAATATTTTTTTTTGTGATTTTTGTCATTATCACTCTGGCAGTCAATGTGTTAAAGATAGTCCGGGAACTACCAACACTAATGACTTGGGTTTTGGCAGGATTAATTTTCAGTCCAAACTCAGTGCTCCAATCACTAATTCGAGCGAGGTCCGCATTAATTGTCCCAATGGCATCAGGTAAATCTACGAGGGGGGCTTGCGTGTAAATTTGCAAATCATCAGCATACGAGTGGTATAAGGAAGATAGTCGTTGAGTGATAGCATTAATAAAAAGTACGAAAAGTAAAGGAGATAAAACGCCATCCTGCGGCACATCGGCAGAGGTATCACACCAAGAAGAGAAAGAATCCTCAGTGCAAATACGCTGCCAGCGACCAAACAGGTAACTACGAAACCAGTCAATTACCGAAGGAGATAAAAGAGCATAGAATGCCAAGCAAAATGTCAAAGTCAACTGTATTAAAAGCATTGCTAAAGTCAAGTAGTGCGAGTACAGTTAACTTCCCTATCTCCATGCCTGACCTTATATCATCCGTAATATGAACGAGTGCTGAGGTAGTGCTGTGACCAGGTCGAAAACCAGATTGGAAGGGATTTAAAAGATTATGTTTAGAAAGGAATGCACTGAGTTGTTGATGGACAAGTTTTTCAAGGACTTTGGATAGAAAAAGGAGAATGGAAATGGGTCGGTAGTCAGAAAAGGATGCAGGATGCGATTTCTTTGGTAACGGGATAACTTGAGCGTCTTTCCAGGCTTGTGGAAAGATACTACTAGAAATGGAGAAGATAAGGATATAAAGGATGGCCGAAAGAATGTTGTCAAGGATAGGAATGATCATCTTACGACTGACATAGTCACTACCAACAGCGTCGGACAAAAGAGTATTGTGTCTATTAAGACACAATACTCTTTTTAACATCACAAGCAGTGAATTGACTTATGACAAAAGGAGAATAATCAGGTACCGGAAGGTTTGAAAGATAATTTAGAGTAGCAGCTTTAGTGGCCCTATCTAATACAGGCGAAGTAGAAAAATGACTATTAAGTAAGTTGAAGTCTAATGCCCGTTTTCACCAACGACCCTAAACTATACCCTTGGTAGGGATCCCTTAGGCTAAGGTACCCCTTAAATGCATCCCTTAACTTAATTCATTTTCACCATGCTAAGGGACTCCTACTTAGGGACTACTTAGTTAAGTGACAGATTTTTTTGTCATAGTTAATCCGAAAACCGCACTTTTACCGACAACATTTTTAAGTTATATTTTTACAATAATTCAGAACAAAATAAAAATATTTCACATTAGGAACATGTTATAACAACAAGTACGTTACAAAACAATATGTCAACATCGAAAAACTAACATATTTACAAAATTGTTTGGCTGTTAAACGAAATTCCAGTGCGTTTTTTTATAAGTTCTGACTTTTTGAGACGTATCATCTTTGGCTGTGACATTTCGGTTGATGTTAGGTCATTATTTCTGTGTGGTTATTTTGCCAGTGTTTGTCTGGATTTTATACCTATTAAATTAATTACAATGGCTGAGAAAATAAAACGTGGACTCATAATTATTGTAGCATAAAATCTAAGGGCACATAATAGTTGATTGATCGGGGGCACAGATTTATTTCTGTAAAAATAATTTGAAAGTTAATGATAACATAGATAAAGGTACCTGCTAGAATAGAAAATCTTTTAAAGTTTCTATACTTGCACCTACTAAGACCAACATACCTGCACTTTATAGCAAACAGTTTTAGGCATTGCATAGATTTTGTAGGTACCTACACATACCTATTATCTACTCTGTTTTAATATTTAATGCATTATAGGTATCTTACCTGTCGTCTGGATATTCTAAAATATGTTCTAGTTTTTGTAGTAGAAATATCACGCAATCCTTGGATAACCTATATCTTGTACAAAAGTCTTTATCATCATACTGTGTGAAAACGTCTGGTCTTTCACGATAAATACATGACCGTGTATTTAATCTAGGGTTTGCCAATAATTCCACCGTCTCGACATCTTCAATACTATCAAAAAACTCACTTAATAGATCTTCCATTTTACCAAAAATTAAAGAACACGCGACTTGTTTAACAACTTAAAACTAACCCTTAGGCTAGGGGTCAGTTAGGGGCCGAACATTCGGGCCCCTAAATATAAGGGATCCCTTAAGAGTTTAGGTGTCCCTTAAACGTTGGTGAAAACAAAACTTGCGTTAAGTGATACTTAAATTGGCTTAAGGGTTACTTAAAATTTAGGGGTCGTTGGTGAAAACGGCCATAAGTCCTTAGAAATTGTTTCATGAGACTTTTTTCCTATACCTAATGATTTGAGAAAATTCCAGACCTTAGCTGGATCACCATTCTGAACCGAACTGTGGATATATTGGCGGTTTGCATTTCGGCACACCTTGCTGCAGTGATTTCTAATTGACACAAATATTTTCCCTGTTGCTGTCATTGATTTGAATTTTGATTGAATTGAGGATAGGTAAGTACTGCTGGCAGGACGCCCACTTTTAGCATCTTTGGTGATTTGGTAGCACCTTTGTTGCATAGCACAAAAGCCAATTCATTTCTGAATTGACGCAAAATAAGCAGAATCTTTTTAGGGGCACCCCTTTCCTGAGCATCAAGAATTTCTTACTGCAAGATCAAATAAATGACAAAAATACGCAGGTATCCCTTTATAGACCTCATTCAAAAAGCTATCAGGTCTAATTTTATTGTATAAGTAACAAACTAACTGCCAGTTTTTTTTTTCACTTTAGTTATGCGAATGCACTGACTCCTGTCATACAGTTTACAACTAGTTCGGGAGTCAGGGAATTACAATTTTAAATGTGTACCTAATTTGTTTGGCAATAAAGAATTTAATTACTCTATCTGATTTATTGGAATTTAAAACATTAAATTTTAAGATTCTAAATTTTAGCGATGTTTCGGAAAGACTTTTCCAAATTAGCATGCATTCGGCCTTTACACTTATTCAATACTGTTGCTTTAAACCAAAATTTACATATAGCCTTCGCTCATCTCATGAAATACCCCCAACTTTTGGATAAAGCAGTTGACCAAATTATAAGAAACAATTTTTTTAACCGACTTCAAAAAAAGGAGGTTTACAATTCGTCTTGAACTTTTTTTTTTTTTTTTTTTTTTATGTATGTTACCTCATAACTCGGAGATGGCTGGACCGATTTGAAATTTTTTTTTTGCGTTTGAATGAGTATAGTTTCTAGTTGGTCCCATTGTTACGAAATCAGGATCTGATGATGGGATCCTGGAGAAATCGAGGGAACTCTTCTCATATATTATAGGCACACCTATAGCGTTTTGGGTATTTCTTATAGTAACTTGTACAGTTGCTCTTGAAAAGCACCATTTGAGGAAGTGGAACTGATGATGAAGACCTCAGATGGCCACCGAAACTACTCAATAATAAGTATTTCGTTGATTGCGATTAGATTACATGAATATGGATGTTAAGCACTTGATGCTCGTCACAATGCATATGGTGAAGTAGAGCTGATGGTGATGTACCAGGAGAACTCCTCAAAAATTAACGGCTCTGCACCGGGAAGAGCAATATTTTGTAAAAGGTGATAAGTAGTTGACATTTTGGCTTTTGTAACTAGATAAATTACAAACCGACCCACTAAAAAGAGTGAAAAAAAACTTTTTAGCAAAAAATAGAACCGACTTCCATATAAAAACACTACAAAGGCAAAAATAACTTTAATTTCGGAAGGCGGTGTCTTTAGTTTTGTATATATTTTCGTTTTTGACACAGCCTTCCGAAGTTAAAGTTATTTTTGCCTTTGTAGTGTTTTTATATGGAAGTCGGTTCTATTTTTTGCTAAAAAGTTTTTTTCCATTTTAAATGTGGCCTTGGATGACCGAGCGTGGCAGCACACATGGGTGGTTTCGGCGTCCGCAAAATTTCAAGTACCTATCAGTTTACCAACCTTCCTCTCCTCGGTCTATGGTACTGATTCTTTGACCAGGAATATTTTATGTCACTCAGTGGTTAATTTTGATGTACCTCCCGTGTTTGTGCGATGCTTTGAACGCTTGGAAATTAACTTGTCCCAACACGGATTTGCCCGACAACCTGTCTTTCCAAAGACTATGGGACGAGCCGCTCAGCAGACGTGCCGCTCTGCAGTATTTTACGGAATAACTTAATTAATACGTCTTCTAATACTTTCGAGCGAGCTCGTCTGTTGGCTGTGGTAGAATGGGAGTCGGGTCTGTGGCTTCAAGCACTCCCGTCATCTACCAGTGGCAAAATGATGGATGACACATCGTTTCGACTCCCTACTTGTTTAGGCTTACCTTGTGTTGCTCCACATCGGTGCCACTGCGGTACAGCTGTTGATAGCCTTGAGCACCATGGTCTATCCCGTTGTAAGAGTGTAGGGCGTACAGTTCGGCACGCCAGTATCAATAATATTATTCGTCGAGATCTCGCCACCGCCAGTACACTTGCGATATTAGAACCATGCGGCTTAGTACGTGACGATGGGAAAACACCAGATGGTATGTCGTTGGTGCCTTAGAAGATGGGTAGGCTTCTAGTGTGGGACGCAACTTGTGTCGACACTCTTGCGCCATCTCATATTCCAACGGCGAGCTATGCTGGTACAGCCGCCGCGACTGCAGAGGCCCTCAAGCGGCGCAAATACTGTAAGCTTTCTATTAATTACAGTTTTGTGCCGTTTGGGATCGAAACGCTCGGATCATGGGGCCCGAGTGCGCGTCTCCATTATAAGGAATTGTCTCGCCAGCTGATCGATTCCGTGCGTGACCAGAGGGCTGGCTCGTTCTTTGCCAAAAGAATAAGCATTGCCATACAAATACAACGTGGCCATACTGCCAGTCTTCTGGGCACGTTTCCGGACGACAGCAATGTGGAGGAGTACCCAAGCAGCAAAATTGTACTATAACCAAAGCTTATTTCGCAAAAAAGTTTTGTAAACGTTATATAACCATGTTTATGGTGGCAGCATGTTGAATAAAGGCATTTGACTATACTTTTTTGCTCTATAAGCTTATACAGCGAAAACGTTCTATAAGCTAATGATGTAAACATTTACATTACCATTTTGTACAACTGTTATAGACATATACTATATAAGGCTTAAAGAAAACATGTATAAAACTACTTTGTTCTATATATTTGTTGATCGGTGCCCTTTTGTATCTAATTTGATCTGTAAAACTTATATATTTACCGTTATAGGCCTGGTTCATTAACGGTTATTGAAATTTGGCAATAGGGCGATTTGATAATAAAGTGGGTTTTTAAGTATCTGCTATAGTACAAAGTGTTTTAATAGTCACGACTGCTCAAAAATAGAGCAATTTGGTGATATAACTGAGTTTTGTGTTACTCCTTATATGAGAAATTTACGCTACAAGAGTTTTTAAAACACTGTATATTTACCTTTTTATACTGGTTACGAAGACACTCTTTTAGAGCAGAATTATTTTGTAACAGAGTTTTAGATACCTATAATACACTGTCATTTTTATTAGAGTTTCTCTCTCTACTATAACATCATAATGATACATAAAGGAAGCACACAAACACTATTAAATATCTAATGTGATTTAAACAAGAGTTAGCATTTCCATTTTAATACTTAACTGCGGGTTCTGCAAACAACAAAATTATATGATGATCTTTAGACTGTGCTTATACTATGAATTCAGTAGGTACTTAAACGTCACTTAATTTATAAAGTGTAGTCCATTTCCGAGCAATGCGGACCGCAATACAATCACAGAGGCTCTGTCGCTGAGTAAATAAAATAAATTAAACCAACTCTTAAATTTATTTTATTTATTAATTAATAAAATAGGAGGATCTGCTTTTGCTTCACCGCGACACAGGTGCTGCTGCTGTGTCGCAGCCATTGACATATATATTACTGTGTAAGGACTGGGCGGACCGCATGTTACAATGACGCCTCGAACGTGGTCCCAAAATGGTCTTCCCTTTATCTAAGTGACTAGAACGTGATCGGCTATCTTCGGGAGCGGTCGTAACTTTTACAAGCACAAATGCCAAGTTGTGCCGTGAAGGGTTGCATGAACTACGACAAAAAGCACAATAAAATAAATTATAACATTTCATATCACCGGTAAGTTAAAAATATGTCATGAAAACTACTTCTAACATTATTTTTTTTTTATTTCATTTGGACGTATTTTATATTTTAATTTATTAGGTTTTGATTTATTTTATTTTAATTTAATTTAATGAATTTTGTATTTTGCTATTGCTGGAACAACGCTACTCATTAGGAGTTGGGCGTTGGTAGCTGCGCCACAGTTTTAACTTTTGCAGCTACCATCGTTGAATTGTTTGCTTGTCTATTGTTTTTGTTCCAAATAAACAATTTTATTTATTTTATTTATTATTTATTATTTGAAACAATTTTTCTTTGTTATTTGTCTCAACCTTTGGCCAAGACAACGCGAAGCCGCGTATAAGTGCGACGTAACTTTGCAGCGGCAATTCAAAGGAACCCTAATTTATTTAACCACAATGGCGGTCACTACTTTGATCATAGTACTATAGAAGGCCTGTAATCGCCTATGTTACACTTTTTGCTCTATAGTAGAAAATTATGGAACTAATCTACGATTAATTTATTTTAATTTAGATAAAACTTATTAATTTGGGAGGGGCATTAAAAATTAGATACTAATCTATGCCTACTTTGTCAATAAAATTATAATCGTAACACTATTTCAATGCCTGGGTTGCTACTACTAGCGCATTTTGCTACTTGATAGACGCCATAATAAATATTTTGATATTGTAATTTTACTTACCACGATTTGTTGAAATTAGTTATATAAGCCTAACACACAATCATTTTAATAACACTGACAGTATGAGAATGAACGAAAGATTGAACGATTTGTTGTGAAATGGTAATCTAAAAGAACCACAATCACTTCTTTAAAACATAAAAGAACAATAGCAGCGTTGCAGTGGGTACTACATCACCGTTTGGTGACATCTCTCACTGTAATATCAATCTTAGAGGTCAAAAATGGTACGCCAAAGCTGCTATATATCTGTTATATCAGCGATTAGCGATATAACTGCGCCCAATCTGGGTTGTGTAAACGTTCTTTGGTCTTTTATAGAACCGCTCAGCAACATCAATTAGTTCTTTGAAAAACGTCTATGGGCTGCTTTAGGACAAGGTTTTACTGCTTGGGTAGGTACTTTGAAGCCTAAGTTTTTTTTAATGTACATACGTTTAGCAATGTTTTTATTTATTTATATATTGTATTTTTGGGTAATAAACGGGCAAGTAATATCAATTTTTTGTCACAGGCAATCCTGCCGGGGTTGTGGAATTATTCGAGAGAGTTACCGCAGCCTCGGAACACGAAGGGCAAATGACGGAACATGGATGGGTTTGTCAGTAAAAATCTGACACAAACTCGCTTCGCCCAGTTCCCATCCATAAAAAAAAAAACAGGGAATGCTCCAGCATGAAATGAAATGAAATATTTATTTTGTAAATTGGTTATAAATAACGCTTTTACACGTCATGTTTTTTTGCGTGTTAAGTTTAGTTTAGTTTAGCTAGATGAGGCCGGTGTTTCCTAACTGACTACTCTGAGAAGAAACACCGAAACAAACTCAGAGGTCAACGTCTCTTTTAAAGTCCATACAATTTGTGTTGGTCCAATCATATGACAAACATGTAGGTTCATGTCTTTGGTGCTCTTTGAGGAAATAACCATACAGATTTGAGTGAACCTGTCCAGACAGTGCAAGCATTTGTCAGTTATCGTGTAGCTCAACTTAGAACTTAAGGAGCTCAACGATCTGACGAACAATACCAAAGTAAGGATGTTATGTACATGTGTAGATAACAGGGTTACTACCTTTTTAATCATTCCAAGCTAAGGGAGTGCTAAGGACAACCGTCCTTAGCACTCCCTGACGCAAGCGTAGGTACCACAATATTTCTGTTACACCAAGATCTGGTTCATATTTGAGTTTTTCTGAATTCTCTTGTCCGAAATACCTATACCTCAAACTAGTGTCCTCAAACTGTTTTTGAAAGAACATCTGTTCATCTACAGAGAGTTGTTGGAGCATTGGCATGAAAAAAATATTTTCAGTTTTAGTACCATGTATGGGGAGCCCCGTTTATTTTTAAATATCTTTTAATTTTTTTTTAACTTCGGAAAGCGGTTCACACTATAATAAAAATAATAAAAGATTTATTGGAGCTAAAAACACAAATACAATAAATTAGAGTACGATAATGGCTGCATTAGTTATAAACTGTGTTGCAGCCATTAACGCCCATACAAGTAGTTTACGCTTCAGCGTTCCATCGTAAACAAAATTTTCTAGGTAAGTTTAAACAAAGATTAAAGATGGAAGAAAAGAATATAAAACCAAATACGTAATTAACATGCATAAAGTTACCTATTGTGTGCGCGTGCATGTATGTGTGTGTTCGTGTATGTGGTATGAGTTTTATGTGTGTGTGATGTGTTGTACGTGTGTGTGATGTGTTGTGCGTGTGGTGTGTTGTGCGTGTGGTACACAATACATCTACCTATCAAGTTTCACATGCATAGTCCTAATAGTTTCGGAATAAAATGGCTGTGACGTACGACTGGACGGACAGACAGACAGACATGACGAAACTATAAGGGTTCCGTTTTTTGCCATTCGGATACGGAACCCTAAAAAGTAGGTATATAAAATTTGTTTCAACGAGATAGCTACTGCCAGCTAAGTAGAACATTTTCAAAAACTGCTAATGCAACTTGGTCATCAACCGACGACCAAAAGAGGAGGTTATCAATTCGACGCGTATATTTTTTTTTTTTTTTTTTTTATGTATGATCACCGATTACTCGAAGACGGCTGAACCGATTTGGAAGATTCTTTTTTTGTTTGAAAGGGTATACTTCGAAATTGGTACCATTTATCAGGAAGTCAGGATCTGATGATGGGATCCTGGAGAAATCGAGGGAACTCTTCAAATATTATAGGCACACCTATGGCGTTTTGGGTATTTCTTATAGTAACTTGTGCAGTTGCTCTCAAAAAATACCATTTGGGGAAGTGGAACTGATGATGAAGACCACAGATGGCTGCCGAACCTACTCAATAATAAGTATTTCGTGGATTGCGATTCGAATACTTGAATATGGATGTTAAGCACTTTATGTTCGTCACAATGCATATGGTGATGTAGAGCTGATGGTGAAGTACCAGGAGAACTCCTCAAAAATTAACGGCCCAGCATTGGGAAAAGCAATATTTTGTAAAAGGTTATAAGTAGTTGACATTTACAATCTTTTAACTAGGTAAATTAAAAATCGACCAACTAAAAAGAGTGAAATAAAAACTTTTTATCAAAAAATTAAACCGACTCCCAAAAACACTGCAAAGTGAAAAATAACTTTAATTTCGGAAGTCGGTGCCTAAAACGAAAATACAAAACTAAAGACACCGACTACCGAAATTAAAGTTATTTTTCACTTTGCAGTGTTTTTGGGAGTCGGTTTAATTTTTTGATAAAAAGTTTTTATTTATACAAACGGTTGACGAACAAAATCCGTAATAATAACAAGGATGGTGTCTTTGTATCTGTCTGTGGTTATATAGTCTTTGACGGTGGGTTTGAAGTGTTGGGAAACAATTTATTGAATAAATAAAACACTTACTTTGGCTACAATGCATTTAATCAAAAATTCCACAACACTTATCTACTTTAAATTTTATTTAGACACCGACGAAATAGCAATCCAAGGCAGAATCCACAGAAAAGAAATATTGTCTACCTACATCTTAAAAAATCTTAAATATTTCCAAGGGAATTTAACCCAGCAGCATGTAAGGGAGACTTTTACAAACGCTCCAATTTTCACTTTCTCATTGAGACAATATTTATCCCAATGTTATCTTGTTAAAAGCCCTATTAGCGTTGTCACTGTCACTTCCAGTCACCTGCATATAACCTGGGAATCGAGGCAGTGCTGATGATGGACAGAAGCACTTCAATTGCCCGGTCGACCGAAGTGGGTCACTGAGACCCTATAGTCGGGTAACGCTTAGATGTTCTGGGACCGAAGTTTCAAGAGTCGCATGTCGGTCTAATCATTACGTGGCGGCATGACAGCCGGAGTCCATGGAGTCACTGTTAACGCTACATTCCAAAATAACATCGACAACATACGACACCTAGTGAGATTTAAACCCAAAACGAAAATAAACACCAAGGGCCCTCCACCCTCCCTGACACAATCAAACCTACGCCGGTGTAAGTAAAGAAGAAAAGTTTTTTGTTTGAGTGTTAACTAAATGTAAATAGTCCATCTCTTGCCCTCGTTGCTGCCTTCAAGATAGTCCTATTGAAGCTGACGACGGAAGAGACGCTCCGAGACGCCCTATCCGCGGCGGTGTGGTGCGCTCGTGGGACTTGTCCTAGTCACGAGGTCATTCCTAATTCAGAAACGCAGAAACATCAGAAGAGAAGAAACTGTTCAATTAATAAAAGGTCCGTTAGACTAGGTCTGACTGTGCTACCGAGCCGTTGAGAACTTAATTCTCAACGACTACGAAGGGGGGCCGCGACACCGTGTAGTAGAACTTGGTGGTTGGGCCATTCTCCTTCTGTCTCTTCTTGTTCAGCCTCTTCTTGCGGCGCTTGGCGGCAGCCTTGCTCGACACTGGAATCAAACAAAACAGCAGTTGTAGTCTCGATATAGTGTCGGTTTATCTAGATCACGTATAAAAAAATACGTTTCTATTTAGTTTAGAATTTCTAACCGCCGATAATTTAAAATTCGCATAAAGGTATATAGCTAACAGTAGCAGAGCAGATAAACACCGCTCATAACAGATATGTTGATATTTGATAGGGAAACAGCAGTAGGGGTGGGGGACGGGGTGCATCGATTGAAATGCAGTCTCGGTAGCAGAACTGCGCAACGCGCGCAGTAGGCTCACAAATACATCCTGGAAATGGCTCGAGTCTAAAATAGATCATTAAGTACTTAAACATTCCTTCTAAATTGCTTCACAACTACAAAATTCTCGTGACACATAACATCAGCACAACAGGTAGAGCCAATGACTTGATAAAGACCAAAACACTTCGTACTCTTAAACACCAAACAAGTCCACTTCTAAGACTTCTTAACCTGGCTCTTTGAATTCCTTTTTGAGACTATAAATACGACGTAGCTAGCGCGATCGATATCTTTTCACACTACCTCCTACAGTCCTACGCCGCCTATTGAAGACTATTTACGAAAATATTGAATAAATCGCAATCGTTTCAAAGTTATCATAATTATGTAAAACAAGCAGAGGATAAATAAAACAGCCTTTATGTTAACGCACACAGTTTCAGTTGCGCCAAAATGCACTGAATCAACAAGAGGTGGGGGGGAGGTACTTCCTACTTAGCTGCCAGAAACGAAGCTAAGTACGAAGTTCCCCCAGATAAAGCCTAAATACAATCCGTTGCACTTGAATCACTGTTGTCACTGACCTGGGGGTGCCTTGCATGCCGGCGGCACGGCAGTCATTGCAGCTACTTCAGAATCTCGACACTTCGGACACAAGCTTACTTGGTGCACACAACTGACAACTGGCAGCGTCCAGGACCGAATGGACCGATCAAGAGCACGCGTGCTAAACCGCGCGGGCGGGACGCCAGAGAACGACAACCTTTGGCGCGGCTTCCACATATTATGTCTAAAATCAAACTTATAGGAAATTAGTTGTGCCCCGCGGTTTCATCGCGTTAATTGTTTTATTTACAACTAGCTTGTGCCAGCGGCTTCGCCCGCATGGGAAGTTTTTCATGTGTGAATCCCGATCCCGTGGGAATTTCACAAAATCCTTTCTTAGCGGATGCCTACGTCATGACATCTACCTGCATGCCAAATTTCAGCCCGATCCGTCCAGTGGTTTGGGCTGTGCGTTGATAGATCACTATGTCAGACAGTCAGTCACCTTTGAGTTATATATATTTAGATTTAAGATTATTATTTAATTAACGTGGAACAGTGAAATCCAGCTTGTTGAATTCTGTATTGGTTTCGATAAGCTGGCTTGCGCTTCTTTTCCACCTGAACGAAGACAACCTGGTAGCGCTTGTCTTTTTCAAGAGTCCTCTCTCGTGGAACCTCATGGGTTGGTTTGCAGTGGTGGTGTTGTAATACCCCTATTGGCTGCTTAGAGTGCTTGAGTGTCGTATCTGGTTTGTAAGCGGCAACAATACCAGAAAAAGCGCGTTTAAGGCAAGACACACACACACAGACAGTCGAGTGAGGCACTGTGGCGACGCGACACAACGCATTGCTATCGGCAATCGCTGACGTATCCACACCTGCCGACACAAAACTACTGACGAACTACCAGCACCAGGTACAGTACAATAGTAAACAGGCACCATGCAGTTCTCAGGGCAGTGCAGTTGCTGCTTTGCAATATTCTGTCCATTTGTTGTAGTTCATGATCTGTTTTGCACATAAGCTCTTTACCTGATACTCAAAAAACCCTTCTACTCGGCTTCACCGCGGTTTCTAGAATATAGAATTTCACTTTTGCTGCCCCTTAAGGCCGGCTTGTCCCGAGCACCGTAGGTATTCGACGCTTACCCCAGCCCCCGCAACGAATAGCAAAACGTAACAAATTACGACGCGCGGGAGACGCGCGCGCCAAGCGCACCGCTCATGAGTTCACGAACTCAAGTAGGTACGAAGATGCGTCACAGAATAGAGCAATTCAGTAGATCAACTTGAATTGATTAGTTTATGTTTATTTTGTTTTGTTTTAATAGTAAGTATTTTCAAGTTTATAGATAGAATAGGTACGTATTGTATAAACTTGAACCTAATTGGTAATAATTAAAAATAAGTATATTTATTTATTTTTGTGAATAAGGTGTATAAAAAATCTGACTGACACGTAGATCATGAATACGGGTATGATTCAAAATTACACGCCGCGCGCTATTCGACTTTCACAAAGGGTGCGAAATCTTCATGGCACAGTATAAAAAATCAAGTATTAGGTAGGCACACTTACATTAGGAGAATTGTATTACAATTCAATTGTTATATTGAAAGAGGGCTTAGACGTATCCTGTGTGAAATATTATGTTTAAAAAATAATAAATATAAATACTTTTCAATTAAATAGTTATACCAATAAAAGCAACACACAAACACTTTTTGGAACGTATTTATTTCACGCGGCTTCTAAACTGGCAGAAATTGTAACGCAAAAGTGTTAATACTTACGACTGTCTTCTGACGAGAGAGACGACGAGGGTCAACCGCACACTTTTTTTTCTCTAAAAACTACAATCATTTATGCACAACTGGCTAATGCCGTGATTCGACTTCAACTTCAACTCTTGCGGCTTTTGTGGAGGACCCACCACAATTTCATAAACGCTGGAGGTTGTTTGATAAAGTATTTTGTATGATGAAAAGTATTAGGGGGTGCGCGTGATTCGAAATGCAGTAAAAAGCCATAGATGACATCGTGACACGATCTGTCACATTTTTGACATTTTACAACATATTATCTGTTTCCCTTTGGTACATGAATACTTTATTGGAAAAGTCTTAAAAAAGTAGACATACACAAAGATGTGAAACTTTTTCTGATTAATCATTTTCATGAAAAAGAAATGTAAGCACTTTTCTCAAGACCATCTATGCTCGTTGTTGGTCTTGTTTACTGGTTGCATAACGGTGAACAGGAGACGACTAGGCTCTTCGACCACCTTACGGAGGCAGCTGCAGGAGTTGAAATGGCCCAGCACAAATATCCGATGGCAAAGCTTGTTTTTCTAAGAGATTTTAATGCCCACCATAAAGAATGGTTGTTCCCGTACCAACAAACAGAGCACGCTGGTAGAGGCCCGCAGGTTTTTTTATCGCTAGATCTCGACCAGATGGTTCACAAAGCAACCTGCATTCCAGAAGTCGACGGCCACACGCCCAATGACTTGGACCTAGTGGTGAAAACGGTATCTACCTTTTCTCCTCCAGATACATGCCCCAGGGTCATATGGCGAGTATGGAAGTATGGGTTTGCAGACTCCGAAACTGCGAAGTGAAACTCGAACTTTTACCGTCCTTCGCTGCCTCCTAGTTATGATAAAACTGAATGGAACACTGGCTCACACCGCACAAGAAAAAGCAAATTTAAATGCCTCCGTCTTTGCGGTAAGTTTACGTCTCGACACGGCGTCTAACTTACCACCTAAAATACCTCACTTTGGCTCCGTAATGCTGGAAAATGCATTTCATGTTAAGGAAGTCCGCAAAGCCCTTTCCAGTCAAGATGTGAACAAAGCCAGTGAACCGGAAGGAATACCTGCTCGAGTCTTAAAGAGTTGTACCCCGGATTTGTCTTCTGTATCGCGTACTCGCCTGTATCGCGTTCAATATAATATCCGGTTTTAATAAAAGCCGGAGTGGTGCCAGTGTCCTGGAAGCCAGGTAATGTGCAACCAGTATTCAAAAAAGTAGCCGTGCCGTACAGACGATACAGGCATCGCATAGTCCCGTTGACTCTTTGGCTTACACAGTACACTGCAAACCTAACTTTGCCAGCCAAGCAGAGTCAAGATGCAAACCGAGATCTTTAATTGAAAATGATAGGAAGGAGTGAACTACACACATCAAAAGTGTCTAGGGATCAACATATATTTTTGCAATAACTTTTCGCCTGATTGATATTAATTAAAATTTTCTTTAAGGATTCATCAAATAAAGTGTTTTCGTTTGTCACAGTAACGATAAACCAAGTCACCTTTGCATTAATAAAGAAATTTGCCATTTTCCTAATAAAGGGATTTTTGACATTTGAACCACTAACATTAAAGTTCGAAAAAAAGACTGAAATAACAGTTTTCTTTAAAATTTTATTGGGTAACTTAAACAATTAATAATCCGTGTTTCTACCGCGAACACTAACAACACAAGAACATCGGTTTGGCATACTCAAAATGAGTTCATCCAAATCACGCTGTGGAATGGCCGCCCATGTTCGTTGCAACAACAAAAAAAGGTCTTCTTGCGACTGGATACCCTCCATATTCGGCAGAGCTCTTCTCTGTAGCATATCCCATGCATGCTCAATCGGGTTCAAGTCTGGCGACTGAGCAGGCCAGAGCAGGACATTGATGTTAGCTGCGGCGAGAGTCTGTCTTACAACTCTTGCGGTGTGCGGTCGTGCATTATCATGCATTAACTGAAATAAGGGACCGATTTGCACTTGTAGAGGAACGATGACGTCAGATACAATCGTCTCAGCATAAATTTGAGCGTTGAGGTTGCCTCTGATCCAAATCAACTCAGTTCTTCCGCCGATCCAAATACCCGCCCATACCATGATGGTTCCACCACTATAAGGATGGACTTCCTGGCAGGATTTTAATCACTGTTGGCGTCCAGGGGTTCTCCAGTGTCGTATACGTCTTGTATCCGGTCTCATACCAAAACGAGACTCATCAGAAAAGCACACGAAACGCCACTGTTCTTCTGCCCAATTTCTGTGTTCAAGAGCCCATTGATATCGAATCCTACGATTGTGCATTGCTATAGGTGGTACCCGTAGCGGTCTTCGGGAATGAAGGTTCACTTCATGCAAGCAGTTTCTGACTGTTTGGTCGCTAATTAAGTTCCCTGAAGAGTGATGAAGCCTCACGGCTAACATCATGGCGGTTATTGTTGGAGCTCTTCGAGTTAAGATTTGAATGTATCGGTCTTGTCTCCGTGTGGTGCAGCGATACCGTCCTCCATGGCGCTCAGCCACGGTACCAGTGCTTCGGTAACGTGTCCAAAGTCGACTGATAACACTCTGACTTGTATTCAGAGCTAAAGCCACAGTACATTGCCGGGAACCAGCTTCTATCATTCCCACGGCTCTGAGCATTTCTTCCCTGCTTAAATGACGTCGCCGCTCCATAATAACGTTGGTTTTAATCAGTAGTAGGGAAACAGTAGCACTAATAATGTCTTCAATGCATTGTATGTTTTTATAGGGAAAATATTGACAGCTGATTTTCATCTTTTACTCGAATTTGATTAACAGTTCCTGTTTCAAATTATGAAATGCACCAAAATGGATCCATATAAATTTATAAAATCATAAATTTATTACAAAGCCACATCTCAATCTCAAGAAATCCGCATAAAAATGCTTGATCCCTAGACACTTTTGATGTGTGTAGTTGCCACTCTAATGATCATACGTGAGCTTCTGATCACAATGGCCTGACACTTTGAGGGGCTTACAGTCACCCCAAATCAATCAAACCAGTTTTGTAGCATCTAAATCTCGGTTTACATCTCCTATAGCGTCTGACAAACTTTCCACCCGCGTAGATGCATACAACTGCAGATCATCAGCGTAAAGTTGATACGAACACCGAAGACAGAGTTATAAAGTTTACCGAAGTTTACCGAAAATAATAAATGATATTTTCGTAGGAAATGGTCATGGTCATATTTCTAGACTATGGCACGAGTGTGCTGCGTGTAATAAATATTGTTGACTTGTGACAACCCTGGCCGTTGCGATACTGTCTAGAGCTAGACATTGTCGGCATTTTCCACAAGATCAAAGGCGTCGACCTACTGTATGATCTTTATACTGTGGTCATAGCGTAGCGACGAATGATTGACTGTACCATTTATCCATTATTACATTTACGAAAATAACACCTAATACAGTCGAATACGGTCAGTTATTTCATCCGTGGTTACTAACGCTCTATTAGCGCGTTTAGTAAAGAATCGGATTGATAACCGTCAGTATTCTGGATCAAACCCAGGCTCTAATCCCATCTTTTGTGATTTCTTTTTTATTGAAAGTACTTTTATATTATATTTAGATATTTTTGGAAATATTTTTTTGAATAAAATAAGAAACATTTTCATTTTTTTATAGGAGAAAGAAAGTCAACAATATTTTTGTTTTACACACATGTTTGCGGTTTGTAAATCTATTCTGCGTAGGTACTTATCTACTTAGTAAAGTAAAATATTAATTTGTATAATTATAGGTACCTATAATAATATTGTCCAAGTTTCCTTTGAGTCTGACATTTGAAAAGAGCATTATAACATTTGCGCACGTGGCGGCTTTATATGCTTTGCCATAGGGTTCAAATTCAATTGCTTCACACACTTTTTGTGGTTGGCAAATCTATTCCGCGAGAAAAATAAACTATTATAGCTTTTGCGCGCGTGGCGTGTTTATTTACACATAGTCACATAATTATATTATTTTGTGGTTTCGAAATCTATTCCGCGTAGCTAAGTAGGTACCTCAGAATACAGAAAGAACCTAGTTAGTAAAGAAAAATATTTATATAGGTCTAAATATTTATATTGTCAAAGCCTTCTTACTTTTTTTGTTTATTCAGCCTTCGTAGAGCCAGCGATGACCACTTCTTTTTGTTAATTTTGTCCATTAGTTTTACTGACCAAAATTATAACTAAAGTACCTAATAAAAACAATTTATATTACAACTATTTAAAACTAAACGATAGGAATTATTATTTTATAATGATTTTTTGGCTCGACCGGAACCAAACTTAGCGGGGGTGGCAGGTTCGCTAAAAATTGGCATACGTCCGACCTCCAACACGTTCCGCTCGGGACTAAAGGACGCGGGGCGCGTGGCCGCGCGCATCAAAATAATAGGAAAACACTTATTTTTTAAATTAGTGGTATAAATATTTTCAAATTTCACATTATGACGACAGACATATATGACATTTTTTACGACCTTTATTATGGTATAAGTTTTATTATTCAAAGCTTAATAAAACTCAAATAAAATAAGAATAAGACCGTAATTTAGACTTGTCTTTGCGATTTAATTAGATGCAGTGAAATGCAAGTAATCGTGTATCGGATGACCGAAATAGAAAGATCAAAGAATGAATTATGTAATATTTTGTTTTCAAAATTTAAATCCGTGTTATCTACGAATAAGACATAATTGAAAACGACGTTTTTTCGAATAACCTCGCCTTAACCTATAGGAACATGGCCTTATCCTTTACCTGTATACGATTATGTATATCGTGTTAAATCGAATAAGACCCCTGTGATTGGATTTTGACACCCTTGTGACAAAATCAGAAGATTTAAAGAGTTTTCATATAGTTACCTACTTATTTATGTACTTTCAAATGTACATATTGTAACATATTATAATGATATTGGATAGATCATGAACTAAAAAAAATTACAGAACTTTTAAAGGTTTATTTTTTTCGCTAAAATGCAAATCTTACTGAGACTGCAAAAGCAAGTGTAGGTGCCTAACTAGTCCTCTGCCTAATTTTCAAAGTAAAATTAATCACTACCCACTATGTCTTTTCAGAAATCAGGGAAAAATATTATTTTATAGTAGGACAAAATGTTGCGAGCACCTTCGCTAGCTGCTAGCTAGGTACGCGGCAGTGAGGATCAATACTCAGCTCTCCCGTAAAGCCTAACTAGGGCCTAACGGCTACGGACACACCGAGGGCGAGCCTCTACTGAAACAATTGCGAAGTTTTCTTAAAGCAATTCCACTTTTGACGCAAATAAACCAGAGGCATGCGGTGCGTACAGTTTATAATACCTAATATTTAGAAGAAACTTTTAACTAAAACTCGTCTCTCATATTCCTCTCATCTAGCAGCTAGTACCTACATGCACATGTATGTGTGTGAGAGGATGTGAGAGATGTAATGATATCGATATTTATTGTCGATATTTATTTTTCTTTTCTATTTAACAAAATTTTTATGTCTCTTACTACATCATTATGTAACAAGTAAAAGATTTTAATTATTTGATTCGGTAATATTCACTAAAATATTTATCGCCCTCATTCCTTATGAGAAATAAGGAACGAGGGACCACAGTTTAGTCGTTATAATTAAATGTTTTATATTTGATGTCTTGTGGTCTGTTAGTCAGTAAATATCTTTACGAATTCTTTACTGATCTTTCTCAGGTGATCAGATGGTCAGTGAGGCAAGGGCGGATCCAGCTTTGGCGCCAGGGGGGGGTCACATAGTCGTGGTCAAGTAACAAGAAGTTATATTTTAATTATGATAATAATAGGTAGCTGTAAATAGTAGGTATTTTAACCGACTTCAAAAAAAGGAGGAGGTTCTCAGTAGCCTTGAACTTTTTTTAATGTATGTACCTCATAACTGGCTAACGATAGGCCTGTTGGTCTAGTGGTCAGTGGCCCTGACTGCTATGCGCAAGGTCGTGGGTTCGATTCCCACCCAGGACAAATGTTTATGTGATGAGCACGATCATTTGTTCTTTGTCTGGGTGTAATTTATCTATAATATGTATGCATTTAGAAATATATATGTATGTTTATCAGTTGTCTAGTACTCATAGCACAAGCTTTGCTTAGTTTGGGACTAGATGGCGTTGTGTGAAAGTTGTGGAATATTATTATTATTATAACTCGAAGACGGCTGGACCGATTTGGATTTTTTTTTCTCATTTGAAAGGGTATACTTTCTGGTTGGTCCCATTGTTACGAAATCAGGATCTGATGATGGGATCCTGGAGTAATCGAGGAAACTCTTCAAATATTATAGGCGCACCTATAGCGTTTTGGGTATTTATAATAGTACTTTGTGCATTTGCTCTCGAAAGGCACCATTTGGGGAAGTGGAACTGATGATGAAGGACCACATAGGGCCACCGAAACTACTCAATAATAAGTAATTCGTGGATTACGATTCGATTACTTGAATATGGATGTCGTCACTTTATGCTCGTCACAATATATATGGTGATGCAGAGCTGATGGTGAAGCACCAGGAGATCTCAAAAATTAACGGCTCTGCATCGGGAAAAGCAATATTTTCGTGATAAGCTTTTCTTTTGGCTTTTGTATCTAGATTAATTACAAACCGACCCACTAAAAAGCCTGAAAAAAACTTCTTCGCAAAAATCAATTTCGGAAGGCAGTGTCAAAAAAAAAAAGAAAATACAAAACCAATAAACACCGACTAGCGAAATTAAAGTTATTTTTGGCTTTGTAGTATTTTGATATGGAAGTCGGTTTTATTTTTTGCAAAAAAGATTTTTATTAAAAAACACAGGTACTTACCCATATTTAAATAACAAAATCAATTTTTCGGTTAGGTCTTTTACCGAAACACGTTATCATTTCATCTACATCATTAGGTACGTTTTTATGGACGTGGTCAAGCCATTCCGTTTAGAAACTGAAAATTATCATTATCTTCAGAAAAGGGAAGCCTATGTTACCGAGTTGAATGAAGCTCTTAATTCCTTGAATATTGAAAACGATGACCTGGAAACCATTTGGCAGTCCGCAACATCTTTTGTCACGGAAACAAGTTCTCAAATCTTGGGCCATAGAAACACTACATTGGATGACTGGTTTGGATGAGAATGACGATACAATTACAAGTGTACTAAATGGTCACCGTCAGATACTTAATATACAGCACAATTAAACACACGAATCCAGGAAAACACTTCAAGATTGAGAAGACTAACGAGAGATGCGATAGTTAAGTGGTGGCAAGAGAAGGCGAAATTGTTACAGTGGCTTATGGACACACAACAACTGATTGCATTTTATAACGAGATTCGTAGAGTCATAGGCACCAGAAAAATTTAAACGTACCGGTAAAGTTACTAGATGTAGTATCTCTCGCCAACAAGGACAATATTTCGAAACCTTCAGAATGTGGATCACTCTGCTGACATAACTTACATTAATTTCTTCCAGCACACTAAACCTAGGGAAGAGTTACTTGAACCTTATACTTTCGAGGAAGTCACAACGGCCATCAGGCAACAGCAGAATAAGAAAGCAGTAGTAGGGGAATTAATCTGCGGCGAAATGCTAAAGTAGAGGAGAGGAGTTACATCAGATCATGTGGAAACTGTTATTGCGTATGTGGATGGAAGAAGATGTGCTAAGTGCTTTAAAATCTCTCGCATTTGCTCACTGAACAAAAACAAAGGAGATCGCTCTGACTGTAATTCGTACCGAGGCATTTCCCTTCTCTCCGTTCCAGGAAAAAATTTCACCCGAGTCCTTCTAAATAGATTGCTGCCTTTATCCGAAGAAATACTGCCAGAATCTCAGTTCGGCTTCAGACCGTAGAGAAAAACCTGCGAGGCCATCTAATCAATCCGCCAGCTTATTGAGAAGAGCAGGGAGCAAGGTCGACCAATGTTTCTGTGTTTTGTTAACCTTGAAAGCACATTCGCGCTCTCGATAGGTATCACTTAACCCTTAATTCGACGGACTTTTTTTACATTTTATTTGTAAAAGCGTTATAGGTTTTGGTTCTTAGTTTGTAAGGGACTCTAGAAAAAAACCTGAAAAATTCTACCTATTTCAGTTTCCTGAAAAATACATGTCCATTATATTGGACATTATCAAGTTCGTAAGAAACTGATGCACTCCAACCATGTGCAGCATATTTCCCATTGTCTAAAAGAAAGGATAAAAGAAACAAGTGCTTCCGTTATAGAATATATTGTATTATATTTTGGAACATTAGTCTCTTAGTTACGTTGGTTCATGCTTAACACTAATAAGAACACCAAAAACTTATAAGTACGATGAACTCACTTATGTTCTGACCATATTAATTAAATATCTATAACGGCTCTTGGAAGATGTTCTGTAGAAAACTATCAACGTGTCACAAAGGTCAACTCCTCCCATATGTTGATTATAGTGCAGGTTGCACTATAATCAATATATGGTCTGTTTTGCCGTATGGGTCCAACACTGAAAATCCCCCAGTAGGCCGTGCGCGCACTGCGTTGCGTTTTGGAAACGCAAAATCTGTGAAGTATGGAGTGTCATAGAAGTGCGCGCACTGCGGTGGAATAAACGCGTGCGGTAGAGTCACCGGTGGCCCCTCGCGGCAAAATTGCGGTGAGTCTACCGCAAATATTTTGTATCGCATAGGAATGTATGTAGTACCGCGCACTGCGGTGAAACAAACGAACGTTTTGTCTGATAATGTTACCATATATACAGATTTCTTTGTATTTATTCATATTTTTGATGTGTGATACATAGCACTCGATACAGATTTTTATCTAAATTTCACACTGTATTGATAGATAGACAACCTTTGGAAGGACTTTAAAAACTTTAATTAAAGTGGGGAGGGCAAGATTAGTGTACTTACTACTCATAAATACAGAGAAAAAAAAAAATTAGTAAAATATATATGCAGATAACTGTTACAACTAAAACAGAACTTAGCAAAAAAAAATTAAAAGAAAATTACCTAGATACCGCATTTATTACGTTACACACACCGTTGAACAGAACAGAATGATTGAACATAATTCTTTAAACATTTTAAACATATTAAACCCATACATGACATCTATACAGACGACATATTGACCGTTGAACGAATCTATTCTTTATGGTTATTTTTAACCGACTTCAAAAAAAGGAGGTTTACAATTCGTCATGAACTTTTTTTTTTGAAGTGAAAACTTCTTTAGCGGCGCTGAGCACTTTTTGTATGGGTAAAAACTGTTAAAGTCGCGTCAGGGTCACGTGACCGATCGAAAGCGTAAGACTTTTTTTTAAGTGAAAACTTCTTTAGCATCGTTGTGATTTGAAAGTTAATGAAACGAAAAAGCGACAGTATCTATCTGTTGGGACCTAGGAGTTAGGTCGCAGGGGTTGAGGTATCCCTGAGAGGGGGCGGGGGGGGGGGGGGGGTGGTTTCGTGGGAGTTCAGGGAGGTGAGGGGTAAGAGAGGTCCCGTGTGGGGGCGGGGTGGGGGGAGGCGGGTCTCGTCGGGTGTTGAGGGGGGAGTAGAGGGGGAGTTGAAGGGGGCGTTGAGGGAGTAGTTGAGGCGTGAGTTGAGGGGTGAGTTGAGGGGTGAGTTGAGGGGTGAGTTGAGGGGTGAGTTGAGGGGTGAGTTGAGGGGTGAGTTGAGGGGTGAGTTAAGGGGTGAGTTGAGTGGTGAGTTGAGGGGTGAGTTGAGGGGGGAGTAGAAGGAGGTGTTGAGGGATGAGTTGAGGGGTGAGTTAAGGGGTGAGTTGAGGGGTGAGTTGAGGGATGAGTTGAGGGCTGAGTTGAGGGGTGAGTTTAGGGGTGAGTTGAGGGGGGAGTTGAGGGAGGAGTTGAGGGGTGAGTTGAGGGGTGAGTTGAGGTGTGAGTTGAGGGTTGAGTTGAGGGGGGAGTTGAGGGGTAGGTTTAGGGGTGAGTTGAGGGGTGAGTTGAGGGGTGAGTTGAGGGCGGAGTTGAGGGGGGAGTTGAGGGAGGAGTTGAGGGGTGAGTTGAGGGGCGAGTTCAGCGGTGAGTTGAGAGTGAGTTGAGGGGGGAGTTGAAGGAGGTGTTGAGGGATGAGTTAAGGGGTGAGTTGAGGGGTGAGTTGAGGGATGAGTTGAGGGCTGAGTTGAGGGGTGAGTTTAGGGGTGAGTTGAGGGGGGAGTTGAGGGAGGAGTTGAGGGGTGAGTTGAGGGGTGAGTTGAGAAGTGAGTTGAGGGGTGAGCGGAGGGGTGAGTTGAGGGGTGAGTTGAGGGGTGAGTTGAGGGGTGAGTTGAGGGGTGAGTTGAAGGGTGAGTTGAGGGGTGAGTTGAGGGGTGAGTTGAGGGGTGAGTTTAGGGGTGAGTTGAGGGGTGAGTTGAGAGGTGAGTTTAGGGGTGAGTTCTGGGGTGAGTTTAGGAGTGAGTTTAGGGGTGAGTTGAGGGATGGGTTGCGGGAGGAGTTGAGGGGTGAGTTGAGGGATGAGTTGAGGGAAGAGTTGAGGGGTGAGTTGAGGGGTGAGTTGAGGGGTGAGTTGAGGGGTGAGTTTAGGGGTGAGTTTAGGGTTGAGTTGAAAGGCGAGTTGAAGGGTGAGTTGAGGGGGGAGTTGGGGTGGGAGTTGAGGGGTGAGTTGAGCGGTGAGTTGAGGGGTGAGTTGAGGGGTGACTTGAGGGGTGAGTTGAGGGGTGAGTTTAGGGCTGAGTTGAGGGAAGAGTTGAGGGGTGAGTTGAGGGGTGAGTTGAGGGGTGAGTTGAGGGGTGAGTTTAGGGGTGAGTTTTGGGTTGGGTTGAAAGGTGAGTTGAAGGGTGAGTTGAGGGGGGAGTTGAGGGGGGAGTTGAGGGGTGAGTTGAGCGGTGAGTTGAGGGTTGAGTTGAGGGGTTTTTTTTTTTTTTTTTAAATAGATGCACCCGTCATCACAGGGCATTGTGAGCTTACTACCTCCAACTTAATAATTGGAGACCTTGTTATTCTTTATTTCATTACCAAACTTATGCTTTAAAAACTACTTACACGGGGACAATGATGGGGAAAATAGAAATAGCTTTTTACTATGATACAAGTTTTCTCTTAATATCTAAACTAATTCTAATTTTTATTTCCTTAAATCTACTATTCGCAAGTGGCAGTACAATCTTAACTATGGGATACAGAACTGAATAATTGTGCTTAGTTACTATACAGTAAATTGTTTAATATAAATTCAAATTTTTATGTTACAATTGGTATCTTATAACTAACTTACTTCTATGCTCCATATATTAATTACAGAGTAACATATGTTAGCCTAATTATAGAACTATAGTTACCTAACATACTTTTCTTATGCCTTATTCCTATTATTAACTAATTTACAAATTTTTACACAGTAGTCGAGGAACATATCTCTGTCCTTCCCAGCTATTAGTTCCGATAGGGAATTCCTGTCAATTTTAACGTCCAACATAAACTCCAACCTCTGCCTCTCGCGATCATGGGCCGGGCAGTCCAGAAGGACGTGAAGGACAGACTCCGAACACGCAGGATCGCAGATGCACGATGGACTCTCCTTGCACTTGAAACGATGCAAGTACTCGGAGAATCCACCGTGCCCCGTCAAAACCTGGGTGAGAAATCTGTCCACCTTTATTTTACCGATGATCCTGTACGCGGCTATCGCGTCAGGGAAAAACACCTTGGTGACACTAGCCGTTTCACCGGCACGATACCGCTGGTTCCATTCATCAAGCGATTGCATACGAATGCTCCGTTTGATGAATGAAACCGGGCAGCTGTCGTAGTCAAAAGCTCGTTTTGACTTCAGCGCAGCCTCCTTGGCCAGATGGTCGGCACGTTCATTCCCCTCTAGTCCTGCATGAGCTTTGATCCAGAACAAACTGACACTTTTGTCCTGGAGCAGAGCCCTTTGAAGATGTCCCCGCGCCTCGACGGCCAGGGGATGGAGGGCTTTCGGATTTTTAAGTGTGAGCAATGCCGACGAGGAATCGGAATAAATCCCGACTGATCCTGCCAAGTGGTCCGCGGCCATCCGCGCCGCCCGGCATATCGCCAGGAGTTCCGCCTGGTATACCGTACAGTAGGACGGCAAAGCAAGCTTGAGGGTTTTGGTTTCGGCGGCGCCGGTCCATACGGATAACGCCGCTCCCACTTTGCCCTCAATCTTGCTGCCGTCCGTAAAGATGTTGAAGGTATTGGCGCAGTTTGCGTTATATTGGTCCTGGTCTACCAGGCACTTGAACTCCAGGTCGATATGACAGGCGGGGTGCGGAGACTGCAGAGCCGAGGTCATCCGCTCCACCTCCCGACCCTTTATCACCGGCTGGGGCACCCCTCTCCTCGCCTCGTATAGGGCCGCGGCTTCGCGAACACGGAGGTCGAGGGGAAGTATCCCAGCCAGCAACAGTGCCGAGTTCAGAGAGGTAGTTCGGTATGCTCTGCATAGTTTTAGCGCGAAGCCCCGCTGGACCACGTTCAGCTGCTTGCGGATACCGAGCTTGTCCACGGCCGGTGCCCAGACGGCAGCCGCATACAAAATCACGGGCTCAACCACCGCTCTGTAAATAGTGCGGATTACTTCAGGATGGAGACCCCAGCTGACCTTAGCCGCACGGGCCAGCTGGTGGTAAAAGGCGACCGCGCGCTTGCAGACGTTTGCGACGTGGGTGTTAAAGGTGAGTTTCCGGTCTATGACGACCCCCAGCAGCTTGATCTTGTTCGCCAGGACAATGTCGACCCCGTCCATATGAAGACGCGGGGCGTCATACTTCAGTTTGCGCGTCACAACTATAGCATTTGTCTTGTGAGGCGCAAACCGAAGTTTATTAGATGCACCCCACGCCCTCACACGTTCGATGGCGGCATTGGCCCGACGTTCGATCTCGAGGGCCGTCCCACCCTCGAACACCAACACCACATCATCGGCGAATGCCTGAGCGTAGTCGCCTTTGGCCTCCAATTCCTGAAGTAGTGGATCCAGGAGCAGGTTCCACAAAATCGGCCCGCCGATAGACCCCTGCACACAGCCCTTCCCCGTTTCTCTTACGTGCTCCTCCCCCAAGTACCTCACCCTAGCACGCCTGTCGCTCAGGTAACTGCCCAAGAGCCGCCGGATGTTATCGGGGCACTTTTCCTCAGCCAGCCTGACCCTAATCTTGGGCCACCAGGCGTTGTCGAAGGCGCCCTCTATATCCAGTGAAACCAGAACAACAATTCTCCTTCTCTCCAGATTGTGTCTGATGTGTTTGACCAGGGTATAGAGGGCGTCCTCGGTACTTCGCTGGGGCATAAAGCCAAACTGGCGAGTACTTAGCTTGGGCACTAGATGATGTTGTAGCCTGGCGACGAGCATTTTCTCCAAGATTTTCCCAAGTACCGGAAGGAGCCCGATCGGCCGATACGACTTGGGAGTCGTATAGGTGGCCTTCCCAGTTGAGGGGTGAGTTGAGGAGTGAGTTGAGGGGTGAGTTTAGGGTTGAGTTGAGGGGTGAGTTGAGGGGTGAGTTGACGGGTGAGTTGAGGGGTGAGTTGAGGTGTGAGTTGAGGGGTGAGTTGAGGGGTGAGTTGAGGGTTGAGTTGAGGGGTGAGTTGAGGGGTGAGTTGAGGGGTGTGTCGAGGGGTGAGTTGAGGGGTGAGTTGAGTGATGAGTTGAGGGATGAGTTGAGTGATGAGTTGAGGGATTAGAAGAGGGATGAGTTGAGGGATGAGTTGAGGGATGAGTTGAGGGGTGTGTTGAGGGGTGAGTTGAGGGGTGAGTTGAGGGGAGAGTTGATGAGTGAGTTGAGGGTTGAGTTGAGGGGTGAGTTGAGGGGTGAGTTGATGAGTGAGTTGAGGGGAGAGTTGAGCGGTGAGTTGAGGGATTAGTTGAGGGGTGAGTTGAGGGGTGAGTTGAGGGGAGAGTTGATGGGTGAGTTGAGGAGTGAGTTGAGGGGTGAGCGGAGGGGTGAGTTGAGGGGTGAGTTGAGGGATGAGTTGAGGGGTGAGTTGAGGGGTGAGTAGAGGGGTGAGTTGAGGGGTGAGTTTAGGGGTGAGTTGAGGGGTGAGTTTAGGGGTGAGTTCTGGGGTGAGTTTGGGAGTGATTTTAGGGGTGAGTTGAGGGATGGGTTGCGGGATGAGGTGCTGTATGAGTTGCGGGATGAGTTGAGGGATGAGTTCAGGGATGAGTTGAGGGATGAGTTGAGGGATGAGTTGAGGGATGAGTTGAGGGATGAGTTGAGGGATGAGTTGAGGGATGAGTTGATGGATGAGTTTAGGGATGAGTTGAGGGATGAGTTGAGGGGTGAGTTGAGGGGTGAGTTGAGAGGTAAGTTGAAGAGTGAGTTGAGGGATGAGATTAGGGATGAATTGAGGGATGAGTTGAGGGATGAGTTGAGGGATGAGTTGAGGGATGAGTTGAGGGATGAGTTGATGGATGAGTTTAGGGATGAGTTGAGGGATGAGTTGAGGGGTGAGTTGAGGGGTGAGTTGAGAGGTAAGTTGAAGAGTGAGTTGAGGGATGAGTTGAGGGATGAGATTAGGGATGAATTGAGGGATCAGGTGCGGGATGAGGTGCGGGATGATATGAGGGGTGAGTTGAGGGGTGAGTTTAGGGATGAGTTGAGAGGTGAGTTGAGGGATGGGTTGCGGGATGAGTTGCGGGATGAGGTGCTGTATGAGTTGCGGGATGAGTTGAGGGATGAGTTGAGGGATGAGTTGAGGAATGAGTTGAGGGATGAGTTGAGGGATGAGTTGAGGGATGAGTTGAGGGGTGAGTTGAGGGGTGAATTGAGGGGTTAGTTGAGAGGTGATTTGAGGGGTGAGTTGAGGGATGAGTGGCGGGATGAGTTGAGGGATCAGATTAAGGATGAGATTAGGGATGAGTTGAGGGATGAGTTGAGGGATGAGGTGCGGGATGAGGTGCGGGATGAGTTGAGGGGTGAGTTGAGGGATGAGTTGAGGGGTGAGTTGAGGGGCGAGTTGAGGGGCGAGTTGAGGGGTGAGTTGAGGGGGATTTTTTATCCAGGATTAAACTTCTTAGGGCTATGAGCCCCATATTTAGGGTAAAATAATGCTTATTGGGATTTTTTGGGCCCAAAAATAAGTAGGGCTATTTTTAGGGGCATACATACATTTACAAGCATCACATATACGCCCGCGGGGCGCGCGGCCGTCAGCGGCCTAGTACTACTACATTACAGATTATCTATGTACTAGTACTAGGAAGTAGTATATCTATGTAGGTACTAGTACTATTCGGAAGTATTTGATGATTGTGACGCTAGTAGGCATTTAATAAGCGTCTTGAAAATATTTCCAAACTTGCACTTGCATTCATGACTGTACCATTTTAAAATTGAACGCGCTTTTTCGATATATCATATGCTGAAAAACAAATTACGACACCGATTGTCCCTTGAAATGCTGTTAAGTTTGATGATGACACGAAACGTGATGATGGATCTTGCGTTACGTTTACTCCATCTGTCTCCATCTCCAAAAATGTTACAATTATATAATGTAAACATGTATGACTTTAAGAATTCCGAAATTTCAAATGAAACGCCAAGTCGGGATTTTAGCTATTTATTTAAAATAATTGATAATGTGGATTGTTAATTAAGTAAATTCTATTACAAAAGTAATTAAAATTAAGTTATATTTTATTTACCTTAATAAAACGGGAAACTAATTTAAATATTAGCCTTGAATTGCAGCAAGAAATTTTGAAGTGAAAACTTCTTTAGCGTCTTTGTGATTTGAAATTTTATGAAACGAAAAAGCAACAGTAAAAAGAGACAGACATATAAATTCATAAGATTTAACGTGGGAGAAAATGAGATAGGGAGCATTATACAGTGTTTCTTATGTCGTGGAAATTTTATATGGGCAAACCAGGGCAAACGTATACCTTTGAAATTTCGTAAATTTTTGAAGGATTTTTTTGAAGTGAAACCTTCTTTAGCGGCGTTGTGCACGTTTTTTGTAATGGGTAAAAAATGTTAAACTCGCGTCAAGACACGTGACCTGATAGAAAATTCGTAAGACGGACGGAGAGTAGACAGCCGGCGCGGCGTAGGAGAGGAAGTATCCCCCTCTCATTCTGCGGCGCGGCGAAAATGTATGCCTGCGCCTGCTGTTTTGTTTAGGCGGCGCAGGACGCTTGCGCGAATGTTCATGTGTGTTAACATGAAAATTGATTTTTCTAAGAGATAAACTTTTTAATGTAGTTAATATAAATTGTCATGTTTGTGTACGATAGCGCAATAAATAAATATTGTATTCTACCACATAAATGATAGTACTTTTATACTCATAATTAAAGCAAATCGTGCAAAATTATTCCCTAACCATTCCAAAATATCAAAAATGCACAACGTTAATATTCAAGTTTTTTTTTTTATGTATGTTACCTCATAACTCGGAGATGGCTGGACCGATTTGGAAAATTCTTTTTTGTTTGAAAGGGTATACTTTCTAGTTGGTCCCATTTTCGTCACGTTTGGATCTGATGATGGGATCATGGAGGAATCGAGGGAACTCTTCAAATAGTATAGGCACACCTATAGCGTTTTGGGTATTTCTTATAGTACCTTGTGCAGTTGCTCTCGAAAAGCACCATTTGAGGAAGTGGAACTGATGATGAAGACCCCAGATGGCCACCAAAACTACTCAATAATAAGTATTTCGTTTATTGCGATTGGATTACTTGAATATGGATGTTAAGCACTTTATGCTCCTCACAATGCATATGGTGAAATAGAGCTGATGGTGATGTACCAGGAGAACTCCTCAAAAATTAACGGCTCTGCACCAGTAAAAGCAATATTTTGTAAAAGGTGATAAGTAGTTGACATTTTGGCTATCGTAACTAGATAGATTACAAACCGACGCACTAAAAAGCGTGAAAAAAAACTTTTTAGCAAAAAATAGAACCGACTTCCATATAAAAACACTACAAAGGCAAAAATAACTTTAATTTCGGAAGGCGGTGTCTTTAGTTTTGTATATATTTTTGTTTTTGACACCGCCTTCCGAAATTAAAGTTATTTTTGCCTTTGTGGTGTTTTTATATGGAAGTCGGTTCTATTTTTCGCTAAAAAGTTTTTTTTTATATTTTTATAAACAACGTTAATTTAAATATTCTAATTATTTTAATTTATTATTTTAATTAATTTCCGTAGTACATTATTTTAACATAGGCTGGTGTCTATTGAAGTAGTACTTGCAATGTAAGAGCTTGAAATCGTTTTTTTGGCAGCATCATCACAAAATATATGGAATTTTCTCTATAATACAAATACTTAATTAGAATGTTTAAATTAACGTTGTTTATAAAAAAAAAAATAACTATAAAGAATAGAATCATACAATGGTGTGTGTAACGTGATAAATGCGGTATCTAGGTAATTTATTTTGCCAAGTTCTGTCTTTAGTTGTACCAGTTAATTTTATCAATACAGTGTGAAATTTGTATAAAAATCTGTATCGAGTGCTAATCTGAATCACACATCGAAAATATGTACAAATACGAAGAAATCTGTATGTATGGCAACATTGTCAGACAAAAGGTGCGTTTTTCTTGCCGCAGTGCGCGCACCTGAGATTGCGGTCATTCTACCGGTGCGGTAGAACTACCGCAATTGCGGCCACCGCAAGGCAGTGCGCGCACGGCCGTATTCACGTAGAAAGCAAATGAAATCAACCGTCGTAACATAATTATCAAAATAAATAGCAAATCCTGGAGTCTGGATGACAGAATTGTCATCACCCAATGTCATCTGCTCTTCCTCCTCGCTAAAATCGGTACACAGGAAGGTGTCATTGCCACCGTATAATAGAAAATCATAGACGATTCCAGAAGTACCAGCGCGTACGACACTCATGAAACCCCATTTATTCGGTTTCATGGGGTTACACTGTTTCCGGATTCCTGCATTACACGTTTATAGGGTATAATTATCTCATCTATGCTGTACTTTATTTCTTCTCTAGGCAGATTTCCCTATTTTTTCGATGAATGGTCGTATCTTGTATATCTGTCCTCATCAGAAAAGATATTGTCGACAAAGTGAATACTACGTCGAATCTGCTCGAATCGTTTCAATGGCATGACGTTAGCCACTTGGGCATATCTGAATTCTGTAGACCAATAGTCTAGACAGCAAGGCATTTTACAATACCCATGATGAGAAGAATCACGAGAAAATCTTTCAGTTGCTCGATGGTCAATTGTATGCATTTCCCAGTCGAGTACAAGTTTGTGTTGTCGACGATATCAACGAGTATCTGAGGAAAAGAACAGATAAAAAAGTCCAACGGAGAGTCAGTATCCGGTAAACCAAACAGGAAATCGTTGGATTGAATATCAGCATTGTGTCTGAATTGTCCTTTTCTCCATTTGTAGGGCACAATTAGTGTCTTCTTGGTATTTTTTGCACGAACATTTGGCACAGCTCGTGTTGGTAGCTTCCTCTTACGTCTAGATGTTCTTGGTGTTAATGGACTAGCCCTATGGCTAGTCCTTCGTCTATACGAAGAATTTGATAATAGAATAGACAATAATAAAGCTAAGCTTGGTAAAGCATTATAATTGACTTCACCAGTCGGTGGTAGCACGTTGTAGCATTATAATTGACTTCACCAGTCGGTGGTAGCACGTTGTTAGTAACAGGAGTCAACGGAGGTCGCTCATGGTCTAAAATGTCATTGACTTCTAACCCAGAGTTATTTTTAATGCCACTAACGCTAGAACGGTCGTCCATTTCAAGGTTTTCGTTTACTGCCCCATAAAATTATAAGCATCAACATAAGTCTCGGCACTGTCGGTGGAAATATTGGTTTGTGTATCATTTTTGGAACTGCCTGATATAGCCATGCACTCTATGTCTGAATCGCTGGAAGGGCAGGATGAGGAGGACAACTCTTCAGTTCTATGAAAAGTAAGTTTCTCTTTATTTTCAGATTCAGAACCAGTAACTGTATCTGAAGAAGCGCTTTCAGACGGCACCAATGCTATTAAACGACGTCCCCTAGACTCGAAGCTCTGAAAAAGAAAGTTAGTAAGGTGTCAAACATTTCATCTATGGATCCCTCAAACCATTATTAATAAAAATAACAAGAAATTACTTTTCTAATATTACGACAACGGGATGAATACAGGACATAGTATTTAGCAGTCACTTATTTAGTAATTCGACGACAAGAAGTATACTGGACATACAAGTTTCGGGTATCATAAAAACTAAATGAAACTCAGTAAAGCAATCAAAACATTATTAGTAGCTTTTGGGTTTGTAATTTTTAGTTTTCAATAATATTAGAAAGAAATGAGTCGTAAAATAATGAATAAAACACAACTTACCCAAAGCCCTTCCTTCCCGCCATCTCGCCGGTGACTGCTCGCGTCCCGTCGATGTGTACGCGTTGCTGATTTTTTGACAACGTAGGTGGATAGTTCAGGATATTACTTAAAACTCAAAATATACCGTCAATTTTTTCGTGTAGATTTTTTTTCATTCAATGGGAAATAAACTCCATGGCGTCGAATTAAGGGTTAAAGTGTCTGCGAGATATAATGAACATATGGTGGCAAGATCGAGCCCGAAACATGGATGTCCTTTGTCGTGCAAACATCGGAGGTATCGATACCTACCTCATGAGGCACCAGCTGCGCTGGAGTGGACACGTGTCGCGAATATCGGACGACAGATTGGCTAAACGCATCTTCTATTCAGAACTTAAATATGGCAAACGTCAACGGGGTGGACAATACCTAATATATAAGGATGTTCTGAAAAAGCAATTATGAAAAAATGCAAGATTGAACCATCTCAATGGGAACACAAAGCAGCTCAATGTTTGGATTGGAGACGTCTCATTAATCCACAAGTCTCTGATTTTGAATTGCTACGACGAGCAGATTTGGAGAAAAAACGAGACGAGTTGAAGGCCAGACCACCAGCAGACATACACTATTGTCGTGCGAATGGTGCCTGTTAACGTGCCCTACATGCAACATGGTATTCTGAGCGAACTGTGGGTACGCCAGTCATCAACGAGCGCTCCGTCCGAGAGCTGAACAACCAAGCTCTAATGTTTGAATAAAATAGCCATGATACAGTCGCCGTAGCCGAAATCGGCTAGGATTAACATCATCATCATCGTGGACGTGGAGAAGTACCAGTCTGGTTAGACGTTCTTCAACCATTGAAGCTCTTAGCCACGATTTGATTTTTCGTAACGTAAGAAAGATCTTTCCGCTGTCGCTACACTAACAGGTACGGTAGCCATAATACATTTAAAAAAAATTATATTCATCAACATCGCAATTTAAAATAAGGTCAGAAATCGTTTTATAATAAGGTCAGAAATCGTTTTATAATAGGGCCAGAAGTTTTTTTAACGTAGTACTTTATTACTAAAGTTTAGTCGTTCCGATTGAGGTTAGGTCTAGCTAGACCCAAGGAACTTGTACTAGGTAGAAGATCCTTGGCTAGACCTTAGTCGAAATAAAGCGCGCACAAGTGTCACACCAAATGTGACATAAATGAAAGGTAGCGGCCGTGGTAGCGGAGCGGTAAAATTCAAATTTTCGATGCGTTCGTTCCCGAATAATGCGTTTGTCGTCGAACAAAGTATTATATTAAATCAATTAAATATTGAAATTATGTACTTAAATAAAATTTATATTGTGACAAAAAATATATAAAAATATTATGTTTGACAATTTTAATTAGCGGTCCACCCAGGGGGGGTCATGACCCCCATGACCCCCCCCCTGGATCCGTGCTTGCTGTGAGGACTGAGGTACCGCAATTTAAAGGATGTAGTTTTTAATATTTAATCTATTTTTTTTTAAATTCCTAGGTTTGTTCCACTTTTGTTTTTAAGTGTATGTATTACAAAATCCTACGATATTTATTTTGCATACATCCTGCATTGCAAAAATCGTAGGATTGTGCACTGAGGGCCTCCGCCCTCAGTGCATAATCCTACGATTTTTATTTTGCTTTAATCTAGGGAGGCCCCTTTGTTCATGCGCATATATAGCAATAATGGCGTCAGCCCTAAACCCTCGTTGCGTTCAGTAGTGAGTCATGTCGGTTGTCCTGTTGACGAGGTATGCGTCAACAATTTGAGCTATGCTGATGACATGGTGCTGCTGAGTGCGTCGGTTTGTGGTCTGAGGAGGTTGCTGAGTATCTGTAAAGAGTACGTGGGTGAGCATGGTCTTAAATATAATGTGTCGAAAAGCAAATGCATGGTCTTTGCGGTAAGTGGTGCTAAGTGCCCTGAAACAGTGCCTCCGATCTATCTTTATGGCTTAGCTCTGGATAGAGTAGAACAATTTAAGTATCTAGGGCATTTGCTTGTGTCTGATCTCAGGGACCATGCTGACATCGAACGGGAGCGGAGGGCTTTGTCGAGAAGAGCAAACATGCTCGCGAGCATCTGTGAAGTATGGAGTGTCATAGAAATGCGCGCACTGCGGTGGAATAAACGCGTGCGGTAGAGTACTACCGGTGCGGTAGAATTACCGCAATTGCCGCCACCGCAAGGCAGTGCGCGCACGGCCTAACTCTGTTTACTCGTATAGTTATATTATTTTGACATTTGGAATTTATGATTGTAACAGGCTACTGCAACTTCAAGGCGAAAAAAATGTATGGACTTTGAGGGGTAAATAATGGTAGATTTTGCTGTCTCACCTGTTCCGTGCGCTTTCTCTTTCTTTCATGACAGTCAGCCATATATGTTTACTTGTCGTGTGTCTTGTAGTATTTTGTAAGTTTGTGCTTATTATTTTCTGGCAGTTAGTTACGGTTAATTTTTTATCTTAATTTGTTAAAAGTGTGATCTTGTTCAGTAAACATAATTGTACCATAATGCCACCTAATAGCCGATTTATAACTTGTGAAGTATCGTACTAGTGAAGTCGTAAAGGTAATGAAAAAAGGAAGTTTATAGCAAAATTTCCATTAGATGAGGCTCGATAAGTATTGAATTAGATATTTGATTTTATATTTTATTTAAAACATGGTACTAAAAGGCTTAATCAATCTTTTAATTTTCAATTTTATTTTGTGATAGTGATGTGCTGTAACGCAAATGGTTTTTATCATTTATCGATAAATGGTGTGTCTGTTTATAAACAATGTTAATTTTTTTTAACATTGTTTATAAACAATTACTTTTGCGAGAGGCATTAAATGAAACCGCATTTGCGTTATGTATAATTTTCAGGCAACACACCAAAAATCAGATCACTAGTTTAGTCACAGGACATTTTTGAAGTTTTTTCTTAGTTAAAACACAAAGTATCTTCCCGAGCACCTGACTGTAGAGGGTGCGTCTCATCTATACTAATATTATAAAGCTGAAGAGTTTGTTTGTTTGTTTGTTTGTTTGTTTGTTTGTTTGCTTGAACGCGCTAATCTCAGGAACTGCGGCTCTGATTTGAAAAATTCTTTCAGTGTTAGATAGTCCATTTATCGAGGAAGGCTATAGGCTATATATCATCACGCTAAGACCAATAGGAGCGGAGCACTAATGAAAAATGTTTCAAAATCGGGGGAATTTTTTTCCACGCGGACGAAGTCGTGGGCGGAAGCTAGTATCATATAAAGTTATTTGGTATATTTTCATTTCAATAACGTTGCAGTTAATGATTATCAAATACAAGAATAAAGAGGACATGGTCACTGACGTTCTGACGACGGAGCTCCATCGAATGAAATATGAAATGTTTATGACCACTATGTGTTTGCGTCGAGAAGAAGATCGGGATTAAATTACTGCAATCATTGACATAGTTATATTATTTACTCTAATAATCTGTAGTAGTTCTATAATTAAGAATATACTGAATTTCTTAAAAACTATAATCCTTGCTTTATTTCAACACAAATCCTTTCTTAAATTTAAAAAAGTTAAAAGAAAGCCCGTCACCGACCTGTATACTTTATCGATATCAATAAAGAAGTTACTACCATTGCTCAGCACTATTTAGTCTGATAGGTTGGTAGTACTGTTGTATGACGTCTTGTTCCCCGTGTATGTTCGTACAGTTGGTATTGAAGTGAACTGTTACCTGTTTTTATTTTTTTAGTACTAAGTCCCGTCTCTTAAAACATAGTGTATTACATACTCTTTGGATTGTAATTGTAAGCAATAGTAACATGATTATTTTAATTTAATTTTATATGGGTCATGGACCTGCAATAAATGGATTTTATTTTTTTTTAAACGTCAGAAGCTAGTGCACTATTCGAATTGGTCGTTTCCTGCAGAGAAAATAAGGTTACTCCTTTAAAAAATAATTGATTTTCACAATCTTGGTATTTAAATACAGATTTTTAGGTATGAAAGGACAGTATAAACCAATTGACACAATACAATGTAATATCTAATCAGAAATGAATCTCAGAGTCTATAGTGTTCTCGCATTCATCACGAGCGTACACCGCAGAAGAATACACGAATGAATACAACGTTAGAGCGACATGACTAATTTCTTGTGACGAAATCTTTGTGAAATCGACAGCTGAACGCGGTTGAGTTGGGAGAACAGCTTCGACAGTTACGCAATATCAGCATAAGGCGGTGGACAGTCAGAAGAACTAACACCTACGATTACTTAACACCTACGAAAGAAACTATTTAACCTACAAAAACTATACACATATCACACAAGTATATTAATAAAGAAAATTAAAACTAACAAAAGACCATTGGCGTATCTAGAGATATTTCCCAGGGGGGGCCTGGCCCCCAGTAGTAGAAGCGATAGGCCAGATTTTTAAATTTTTCAGCCATAATTGTTTGTTAGTAAAAATTCTCGGGTGGGCACCAGACCATTCTGGGGTGGGCACGGCCCACCCGGCTCCCCCCCTTCCTACGCCTATGCAAAAGACACTCACATGTCACATTCAAACGCAAAACATACCACTACTACGCTAGGAATGGGGCGTGCAACTGTCAAAGTGGCGCTAGTAGCACACTTAAATATCAAAGCAGTTTCTCTATGGAACAGTAATGAATTCCTAAATTAGAGACAGTTATTGAGAATTTTTCGATTAAAGAACATAATACATGTTCTTTAATCGAAAAATTATTAATTAAATCGGAAAATTGTACAGAAATCAATTGAAATCAATGATGTGAAAATAAAAAATATTACCACAGATAACCATAGATGATACAGATAACTATATAATATCTCACAATCTAACTAACACTGACAGTGACAAAGGTTCTTACGGTGGTGGCGCCATCTGCGATTAGCTTTCACTTGCACGCCCCATAGGGATAGTATAGAACTACCGTCGATTAGAACACTGTGTGGAAGAAAAACAATTCAGTTTGAGGGAGCGCAGCTTTATAATAAGTTACCAAAAGAAATAAGGGACTCCACATCAATAAATATATTTAAAAATAGGTTAAAGTTGTATTTGGCCAACCAGCAGCAATAGACTACTTACAAAATGTACTCGATAGATCAAATGTTTATATTTAAGATTTTTTGAAATGTTATGTTTCTCATATTTAAGTGAACTTTGTATATTCTTTTGAGAAATAAAGGAGATGTTTCATTTTGGGCTACCATTAGTACCTACACCACATAGATAAATAGAAAAAATAATAGCAATTATCATAAAAATACTCAAAAAATTATTTAGAGACGGGTAGAGCTGTGATAAATTATTATTTGGGAAGGTTTTTATTATGATAACCCTTGTTTTAGGGCAGCCATGACAATCTTGTTTGACAGATTTAAGTTTCGTGACGTTTCGTGTCTTTCTGTGAGTCGTAGTGATGGACAAGTGAAAAAAAAAACATCGATTAATATCGAATCGATATTTTTAAGCTATATGAATTATTATCAAGTCAAAAATAGATATTTTCCGTAAAGGTAATGCACGTAGGTAACATTGACTCCAGCCACCGTGGGAGACGCACTGGGCGTCAGAGATCGCGAGCCGATCTCCGGCCACCGTAGACGCGGGCTTGCGGACGGCGAGCAGTGGTAGCTCACTGTCCGGTAAGGACCAGGTCCGGGTCGGCGGTGCGTCATGTTCCACGCACGCCTCTAAGAGCTGTCAATACCAGTGACGGGGCCTCATAGGGCCATTGCCTGCCGGGGTTGCGGGAATGTTCTAACGACATACCGTGGCCCCGGAACTTAAGGGCAGGTTAAAGGGAATAAGGTGGTTTTTTAATCAGTAGAAGCCTGACACGCCCTTCCGCTTCGCGAGGCCAAGAAAAGGAAACTAATTGACTTAAACTGAAGATATGTGCATATTTTGATGGCGCAAACGTGCTGACGATCTGGTGCAACATTTGAACTACTCCCCGGATCTGACAAGATTATTGTAAGTAAGACCAATAGATTACTAGAGTGAATGAAAAAATATCGATTTATTGAGATTTAAAATATTGTCTATATTTATGGATTATTTTAAATTTTAAATATTATGAAAAATATCGATAGTTTTACCCAAGCCTAGTAAGTCGTTACGTGTTTGCGCCGCGTTGTATTGAATGTTTTTGGAGTTTTTAATGATTATATTGTTTTGCGACCCAGTTTATTACTAAGGACATTGATTGATTGCTTCTCTCTTGATCCCAGCTTTGTTATATGGTTTTTGATTCGCCTGTGATATAGATATCGTCGTTTACGGTATTCTACAATGACAAGTTCAGTTTCAGGTATGTCTGCTTTAACTCATGCATTTACTTATTATTTTTTTAACATGCTATTACTATTTGATGTTATCTTCTCACTTTCCATATTCTAATAGATTTGAACTCATATTTATACCAGTTTATGTACTACAATGGCATGCCTGCAGTGTACCTCTGTTATAGATGAAAATGAACTATATTTTGGAGAGCATAGAAGCACCGGCTTTTTTCTGGATGGAGTATTGATAAGTGATGATGCGGGATAAATAATAAAAAAAAAATTTTAAGTCTCTACAAGTTGTTTCATTTATATACTTCTTATAGCTGGTTTTTCATCATTTTAATGTCCATTTAATGTCACCAATTATAGAACTTATTTGGAGTTTTATAGGAGTAATAGCTATCTACTTGCACAGTAACATGCAGTTGTCAGGTACTGAACAGCTCACTGCTCTCCTATGCATTATCGAAGTCCAGCGATTATTGATAAGCACTAAACAATGAAACAGCACATCTTGTTACACAAAGTAACATTTAAGCCTTCGTTATTTGTTTCCAACATCTTTAGCTACTGAAATATATATTAGGTAAAAGTGTGCTGCCGCAAAGCAGTAATATAATTATCATGTGGTCTTATTTTATTAGTATAATTATAAGGAATCCTAAGTATTTTCGGAACTCGTATGTTGATATTTTATTGTAGTTACAAATATATCCATTGACCGCCGAGACGCAAAAACATAATCCGACAAACCAACATGTTAAAATGACAGTCGCATCACTGTTCAATAGCAACATGGCTGATTCGCCATATTTGTTGTGTTGCTCTCCTTGACCGAGTTAATTTGAATATCACAATAAAATAAAGGGAAATTGTAGAAAATTAATATTAAAAAACGGTTACTACATTGTACAACTATATTTAAATATGGTGTACTAATGCTAGCCCAGGCTCCATACATTTTTGGAACATCTCCGTTAGATAAATAGAATATACTTTATGTTATGCCAAAAATTTAAACACACCTACTTAACAATATTACTATAACTATGGTTACAATGGCGGTCTTATCGCTGAGAGCGATATCTTCCACACCTTTGGAAAGACCTTACAAGCATTAATTACAGTGAGGAAGATTAGCTGAAGCTGGATTGACTGAACATCGACCAGCAAATGGTCCAAAATTGACCAAAGCCCACCGACAAGCCCGACTCCAAAATTTAAGTCGGGCTTACCCGGCGTGGGCATTTAAATTGGACGTTCGGTCAGTGGAGGGCAGTTACGATTCGCGTATTGCATGTTTATACTCTTGATTAGTTTGAAATTAAGAGACGAAATCGACTGAATTAAAAAGTATTTTGCTGCTACATAAATACCCTTGATGATAAAACTATTTATTTGGATAATAATTGAGAAGTAACTAATTAAAAACCCTTAAATCCATCTTGTATTTTCTTTTTCAGAAAATGATAAAAACCTTCTAGCATAGTGAAATTTATAGAAACAAAATTTTGTTTATGACAATCTTATAGTACCTACCTATTGATAAAGTAGCGAATTTTTTTCGAAAATTGCGAGAAAAAAAGTTATTTAAAAAAAAGAAAACAAATCCTGGTCAAGAAAGCACGCGAGGTGTAAGCACCTCGCGTGCTTTCTTTAAAAAAAAAAAGGGGGGGTGATGGGGGGAGATTGGGGGGGGGGGGGTTGCACAATTATTTCGACTAAAGCATTGCCCCTCTAAATGAATCTGAAAAAAAAATGTTCCAAGTATCTTAATTTCCGAGATCCGCCTGAAGGGGGTGAGAAGGGGGGCGGGGGGGGGGGGGACTTTGTAAAATGGTTTTTACTTTACCGAGCCTCCTCTATACGAATCCGTAAAAAAAAAATACGGGTCTCGTAGTTTCCGAGATACGATAGGGAGGGGGGAGAAGGGGGGTGAAAAGGGGAGGTTTGGCACTTTTCCCGTAGGTTTGAGAGTTACTTGTTTACGAATCTGTCAAAATATACCCACCTCCCCATCCACCATCTGGGAGAACAATTATGTCAGTGAGTCAGTGAGTCAGTGGTAATTTAGCTTTATATAATACTAGCGACCCGCCCCGGCTTCGCACGGGTGCAATCGCGAGAATCGTTAACGTACGGCAGTTTTTTCGACGCCTTACTCCACAATTTTCACTACCACGAAAAATCCTATCTATTTTCCGGGATAAAATATAGCCTATACGGATTCGGAAGAATCCCTCTAAGTAATGGTAAAAGAAATTTTGAAATCGGTCCAGTAGTTTTTGAGCCTATTCAATACAAACATACAAAAATACAAAGGTTTCCTCTTTATAATATTAGTATAGATAATAATATATAATGAGTTGGATATATTCCCTCGTGCACTTCTTAGTAGACAATAATGTGTACTGTACTTCAATCATATTACATCATATTTATGTAGCATCAATAGTTTTCTCAACGCAAGCCAAATTATGAGTTTTATAGGCATTATTTTGTTACTTGAGTTACATTATTGCAATTTTATAATGGATCTGTATTTTTTCTTTGTTTAATTCCCATAGCGTAGCAGTCTTGAAATATTTCTTTTTAATTACAATTGTTTCGAGTGGTTCTTGAATACTCGATTTGAATGAATTGGGAAGGGGAATATAAAGTTCCAATACACCTTTTACAACCTTAAGGGATGATTTCCGGGATAAACACTATCCTATGTCTTTCCCAGGGTCCTAAACTACTTCCATGCCAAATTTCATCTAAATTGGTTCAGCGGTTTAGGCGTGAAAAGGTAACAGAGAGACAGAGTTACTTTCACATTTATAATATTACTAGCTTTTGCCCGTGGCTTCGCTCGCGTTAATTTACAATTTGTCAATAATTCTTGTTGCTAAAAAGGTGTACCGTATCTTTTTGGGTGGTTAAAAAACGCATATAATATTTAAAAAACCATCACCAGGGTCCATCCATCCCCAAAAACAGACAGACAGTTAGTATTTAAAATTTATCTTTTTAAAACCAAAAACGTAGTTTACAATACATTTTTGTAAACTACGTTTCTGGTTTTCCCGTTCTTGGCGTGTTGATTTTGTACGCTTGATACTCGTGAGCACGCCACATACAATTGCCCATGGGAAAAGCAGTCTTTTTCTAAATGTACACCTGCGACTTTCAGTGTCTGTCCTTGAGCTTTGTTTATGGTCATTGCGAATGCCGCTTTTAGGGGAAATTTGAGTTTTTCGAACTGAATGTGAGGAATAAATACGTTTTTACCGCTTGCTGTTCCTGTCATAATTATTGCTTGAACACATTGCATCCAAGGTATGTAATTCATAGTCGCATGCCATTAAAGAGCCTGCCGTCAGAGAGGTGCGCCCTGATTACGCATCAACAGGACTGGGACACCAAGTTAAAGCCTCAAATAATGTGATGGGGTACCCTGACAATTCCAGAGAGTTGATAAACTCTACAGAGTACGACGTCACTTGCTTTGTATCCATGACAATGTCGACGGACAGATACTCAACAACATCACAATCCTCATGAGACATAATCTTTTCGTTGATCTGCCCTACAATTTCGTTAGTTGGTGCCAAAATTACTCCTTCACGTTTGTTGAAAACAAATATGAGGGACAAAGAATGGCTGCGATTAATCAGAATAAACGTGGTTTATTAAATTATTTGTATCTTGGACTACGTTCACTATGGATGTTACTACAGTTTCAGCTTCAGTTTCAGTTTCAGCTTCAGCTTCAGTTTTGGTTTCAGCATCAGTTTGTTTCAGCTTCAGTTTGGTTTCAGCGTCAGTTACAGCTACAGTTCCAGTTTCAGCTTCAGTTTCAGTTTCAGCTTCAGTTTAGGTTTCAGCATCAGTTACAATTTCAGCTTCAGTTTGGTTTCAGTTTCAGCTTCAGTTTCAGTTTGGTTTCAGCGTCAGTTTCAGTTCCAGTTGGAAGCTTCAGCTTCAGTTTTGGTTTCAGTAGTTTTGGTTTCAGTTTCAGATTCAGCTACAGTTTCAGCTTAATTTTCAGCTTCAGTTTCAGTTTCAGCTTCAGTTTCAGTTTCAGCTTCAGCTTCAGTTTTGGTTTCAGCATCAGTTTCAGCTTCAGCTTGGTTTCAGCGTCAGTTTCAGCTACAGTTCCAGTTTCAGCTTCAGCTTCAGTTTTGGTTTCAGCATCAGTTTCAGTTTCAGCTTCAATTTGGTTTCAGCGTTAGTTTCAGCTACAGTTCCAGTTTCAGCTTCAGCTTCAGTTTTGGTTTCAGCATCAGTTTCAGTTTCAGCTTCAATTTTGTTTCAGTTTCAGCTTCAGTTTCAGCCTTAGTTTGGTTTCAGCGTCAGTTTCAGCTACATTTCCAGTTTCAGTTTCAGATTCAGTTTCAGAGTCAGTTTCAGATTCAGTTTCAGATTCAGTTTCAGATTCAGTTTCAGATTCAGTTTCAGATTCAGTTTCAGATTCAGTTTCAGAGTCAGTTTCAGATTCAGTTTCAGATTCAGTTTCAGTTTGGTTTCAGCGTCAGTTTCAGCTACAGTTCCAGTTTCAGTTTCAGCTTCAGCTTCAGTTTAGGTTTCAGCATCAGTTTCAGTTTCAGCTTCAGTTTGGTTTCAGCGTCAGTTTCAGCTACAGTTCCAGTTTCAGCTTCAGTTTCAGTTTCAGCTTCAGTTTTGGTTTCAGCATCAGTTTCAGTTTCAGCTTCAGTTTGGTTTCAGTTTTGGTTTCAGTTTCAGATTCAGCTACAAATTCAGCTACAGTTTCAGCTTCAGTTTCAGTTCCAGATTCAGTTCAGTTCAAATAAATCATCCCGTTGATATCTGTTGCCACACGATCTTCTCCTATTTTCAAAAGGGCAAACGCATAATGCCCCGATTTTGAAATAGAAATGATTCGTATATTAACTTGATTGGTTAAAATTTAAGCGACACGGTTGGCGTAACTGTTAACTGTTGCATGACGTGGGTTCGACCCCAGCTCTAAACAAAGATTTGTATAGCCTACATGCAGTTGTGTAGTTTTAAAAAAATGTTATGAGTGGTTCTTGAATACGCGATTTGAATGAATTGAGAGGGGGAATACAAAGTCCCAACACCCCTTTATATCCTTAAGGGATGATTTCCAGGATAAAAACTATCCTATGTCTTTTCCAGGGTCTAAAAATATCTCCATAGCAAATTTCATCCAAACCGCAAGTGTATTATGTGGGTGGGGAGGGCGGGGACATCATTGATTCCCGATACAAAATTCCAACACCATTTTCACATCTTTTAGGAATGATTTCCGGGAATAAAACTATACTATGTCTTTTCCAGGGTCTAAAACTATCTCCATACCAAATTTCATCTAAATCGGTTTAGCGGTCTAAGTGTATTATGTGTGTCCTTTTACATCCTTTAAGAATGATTTCCGGGACGAAACCTATGCTATGTCTTTCCCAGGGTCCTAAACTATTCCCATGCCAAATTTCATCTAAATCGGTTCAGCGGTTTAGGCGTGAAAAGGTAACAGTCAGACAGACAGGCAGTTACTTTCGAATTATTATTATATTAGCTTGGAAGTATTGATGGATATGGAAGTATGGATAGTATGGATATGGATATGGAAGTATGGAGTTATATTATTAGTATTAAAGTATGGATAGCTTTTGTCCGCGACTTCGTTCGAGTGGGAGGTTTTCCCCGCGTAAATCCCAAACCCTTGGGAATTCCGGGATAAAAAGTAGCTTATGTGTTTTTACAGGATGTCAACTGTCTCCTTACCAAATTTCATTGAGATCCGTTTAGTAGTTTTTGCGTGAAAGAGCAACAAAGATACAATTCGAAAACTATCCTGCGGGAACCTTACATCGGGATAAAAACTATCCTATGTCCTTCCCAGGGTCCTCAACTATTCCCATGCCAAATTTCATGTAAATCGGTTCAGCGGTTAAGGCGTGAAAAGGTAACAGACAGACAGACAGAGTTACTTTCGCATTTATAATATTATAGTATGGAAGTATGGATAGTATGGATATGAAAGTATGGATATGGATATATTAGTATAGTATATTATGTTATTGATTCCCTATACGAAACTCCAACACCCTTTTTACGTTCTTTAGGGATGATTTCCGAGACAAATACTATCCTATGTCTACCCAGGGTCCTAAACTATTCCCATACCAATTTTAAAAATGAAATTTCTTTTATTTAGCTTTTGCCAGCGCCTGCGTCCGCGTGCAATTCGAAAAGTCGAAAACTATCCCACGGGAACCTTATATCGGGATAAAAGCTATCCTATGTCCTTCCCAGGGTCCTAAACTATTCCCATGCCAAATTTCATCTAAATCGGTTCAGCGGTTTAGGCGTGAAAAGGTAACAGACAGACAGCCAGACTAACAGAGTTACTTTCGCATTTATAATATTAGTATGGAAATATGGATTCACATACGTCTCGCACAGTCGGCTGCCCTCACGTGTCTACCCGTTTGGGTAGACACACATAGGCGTATTCCCCCACCTACGCCGCACCGCGTCACGCCTCGCGCCCCGGACGCGGCGATACGGCGCACGGCCCTTGTCAAGTTTCTTACTTGCATTAATTTCAGTTTCACATTTTGTAATGACTCCGTAATTCTCTGTATTTCTTCTATATTTTTATTTTTTGGGCTGTAAGCTTCTTTGCTGGCGTCATCACAAAAACTTCCATCGTCTATTTTTACCCCCTTTAGGGTAAAATTTTTACAAACTTTGAATGTCGTATTTATTCATATCTAATCAAGTCTAAAAAATAAGTTTCAAGCTTCTAGTTTCAAAATTGACGTAATTTCCAAACAAACTTTCATCCCCTATTTCAACCCCTTACAGCCCTTTTTTCGCATTAAAAAGCAACTTATGTCCTTTCTCAGGCTCGAGACTATGTCTGTACCAAATTTTATTTGAATCGGTTCAGTAGTTTAGTTGTGATTGCGTAACACACAGACAGACAGAGTTACTTTCGCATTTATAATATTAGTAAGGATTGATTTTAATACATTTATGTGAGTTATGTATAAGTCAAAGAGATTTGATCAGTAATAAATAAAAAACTCGAGTAAAATATAATTTTCTCGGTTGAACGATATAAATATCAGTTATCTATTAACGGGTACTCTGTCTTTTCGGGTAATAGTATTTTTTTATTACTTAGTTTGGGTAAAGGACTACGAAGTTGGATTTCTAAAATCTGATTTTGAAATCGAGTTCCGATGTCTGAATTCGGATAAATATCGAAATATAATTTATATAATTATAATTTTTCACAAACACTATCTTTTTCTTTTTGCGTACCATAGACAACAATCCAGTCCAGTCAATCATGCCAGTGTCCTAGCAGGGTCTGTCAACTTTGTTCTACGAACGTTATGTAGGTGGGCTTGAAAAGAAGAGAGAGACAACGACATCAGATTAAAGAGATGAACATATAAATTTTTATAATGTTGCCACCAAAAAAATAAATTTTGTATTCTCCATATTAATGGGGTTATTTGTTGATTTTTAAAGTAAATTACACTCAAAAATACCTTTCTTTATTATTCTGATACCAAACAAATATATTTAATTAAGAAATGTAACATATTTAATTGATTATTACATAATAAAATAAAAAGTTCCTACGGGCGATAATGTGGCAACACTACGATCCGCACGTCATATTGATTGACGTGATGACGTCACAAGAAAAATGTCTGCCGGCGCTCGCCCACCATTTTATCTTGTATTTATGTTTATTTGTAATAAATAAACTAGTTCCATTTAATTCTACCTGCATTGATAACGTTGAGTCGAGCTTGCTCCTCCGTGGTTGTGTTTTGGTGAAATTAAGTGTGTATATTTGTGAGATAGAGAATTAGAGACTCGGTGTTGAGACAGTGACTCTTGTTTGATTTTTGTTTAATTTCGCGATGAGTTCGCAGAAAGAAAACACTAGAATCTGTTGCATGTGTGGATCTTCACCTTCTAAAGATCCCAATATTACTTTGCATCGGTTTCCAAAGCCTGGCTTAAAAAATGCTCTGCGGTATGTACCTACTGTACTTTCCATGCTATCCATATGTCAATCCAGCTTCTAACTACCATTAACTAACGTAACATACCTAATTTATTTGATACCCTTTGCTAATATCCCAACTTTCGTTGCCTAAAATCATTAGGTATCTACCTACTTACTGTAAAAACCTTTCTCGACTACACCATTTCCGTATCTCTTTCAACCAAAGCGAATATAGAAAGTTTAGTTTTTTCTTATGATATAGTTTTTTTAGGAACATGATAGTTTTATTAATAACGGGTGTAATTTTGATATATTTTAATTTCCAGTTGTGAATTATGGGCAAAGTATTGCTTCCCTAACGAAGCGTGGTCTTCACCGAAATTCCAGGATGGACTTCATTCTAAGCATAAGATGCTTTGCAGTAAACATTTTCAAAGCACATGTTTTATTGAGAAGAAGTTGTTCAGAACGGCTGTACCTGGTGTTCAATGCCAGGTTAGTACATTTATCTTAACACTTGAAAAGTGCATTTAAAACACCTGCCTTACATTGCAAAGAAATACAGACATTATGTTATGTGTAAGTGTAACACATGCTATAATATTGTAGCAGAATAATGATGTTAACCTGACATTTAAGGAAATGTTATAAGTAGTTTATCTAACTAATGCTTTCATATCTTATAAATATTAAAATAAGTCTGACTTTCGTTTTGTAACGTTTCTGAACCTTAAAGTTTACTTGAGAGGAAGGATATAAGCTAGCTTTTATCTAAAAAAAATGAAAGCTTTATTTCATGTAGATGTAATATATTATCATATATCACACAAGAGCTACTATAATTATAATGTTTTTTCAAGCTTAATTTAATCATACCAATTTTCTTCTAAATGTGTTACCTCATCTATAACTTATTTTAATTTAATTGAAGTATTTAAATCAACCTATAATTTTCAGGATAGAACAATTTCTAATCTGCCAGATCAACCTGCCATATTTGAACCTGTTGCCGGTCCATCCAGAATTTATCCTTTAGGAGAACATAATGAAAATATTATCACTCCAACTAATTCTAGAATGTTTGTATGCGAGTCTTCAAAACAAGAAGGTGACCAGAAAAGCAAAATGTTGCTAAAGAAACTAAAAAGTAAAATAAACAAGGTTTATAGATTACAAAAAACTGTAAAACATTTAAAAAATGAAGCATTTTTAAATGTTATTTCTAACAGTGAAACAGTTAAAGAAATCCTAAATAATAAAATGAGTTCGACGTTTGCACTGTTACTACAAGGAGAACTACAGAATTATAAGAGGAAGATCCCAGGGCGCAGGTGGAACATGGAGGCTAAGATAATAGCATTGAGGCTCTACAAAAGGTCACCAACAAGTTACAAACTATTGAGGAGAATGATTTGTTTACCATCACCCAGCACATTAAAATGCCTCTTAAGCAAATTTAAGATGAATGTGGGAACACACAAAACAACACTTACTGTGTTGAAAAAGACAACAAAACACTTTAGGCCATCCGAAAGAGAGTACATATTGTTGTGGGATGAAATGTCATTGAGAAAAAATTTATGGTACAATCCTAAGGCGGATTTTATTGAAGGATTCCAAGACCATGCTACACAAGGTAGATCTCCACAGGCAGCTTCATATGCCCTTGTATTTATGGTAGTTGGAGTTAGGAGGCAAGTTAAGCAGCCAGTGGCTTATTATTTATCAAGTGGTTTTGTCACAGCCGACAGACTATCTGCTTTGATTAAGGAGGTATGCATTTCTTCTTCATTTTGAATTATGATCATGCTTATTTAACTCTTTGCTGAAAATTATGATGATTAAAAAAATGTTTTAAGTTTATTTGTCATTAATCTCCCATTGAATACTTTCAGGTTTTAAATTGTTGCTTTGATGCTAAAATAAATATATGCGCTTCAGTTTGTGACTTAGATGGAGTAAACAAGAGAGCTCTTTGTCTATTAGGAGCTTCTGTAGAGAATCCCTACATAGAAGTAAGCAACCACAAAATTGTCACACTATTTGATACACCACACCTACTAAAGTGCTTCAGAAATCTCTTTATGAAATATGATGTTAAGTTTAGGACCAATATGACATCAGACAACAAACAAGGAATTGGTAAGTCCTTATTTTATATAGTTGTAAAAAATAAATTGTTTAGTAATAAATATGTACAAAAATACCCCAATATTATTTTTTTAAAGATACAAAATTAACACTTCATAATTCTAATACTTTTAATAATTACTTTACAGGAATCGCTAAATGGAGCCACATCAGACAGTTTTATGAATTGGACAATAATAATCCCAATTTTGTATTTGCACCATGCTTAAGTAAAGAACACCTTGATCCTAATTCGAAGCAAAAAATGAGGGTAAAACTTGCAGCACAAGTTTTAAGCCACTCTGTTGCAGCAGGAATATATACCAAAATAGCTGGAGGTAAGAAACCTTTTATAGTCAAGTTCAATCTCATTTATTCACTCAGATCATAGTTATTCATACTTATAAACATTTAAAGACTACACCCTTTCTTACTCATTACTTTCAACAGTAGGTATTGTAATGTAGAGTCATCTCTTTAATAAAGGGTAAAACCATCTAGTAATTTTAATATACTTTTAATTATTACTTAGTTCTATCATCATCATATCAGCCGTAGGACATCCACTGCTTAACATAGGCCTCCCTTAATATTTCCAATAGGACCGGTTGGACGCAGCTTGCATCCAGTGCGAACCTATATTTAAACTTAGTCCTATATTGAACAAGTAACTAGCCCCATGGTTTTTATCATTTAAAAATTCATTAATAGTATAGTAACTGTTCTTGCTTAAGGGTGCATAAAGAAATGTACCCTAAGATTAAGAATGATTTGTCATTAAATATCTAACAAAACTTTTTTAAATTTAATTAACAAGATACATATTATAATACTTTTTTGGTCTGATTTACAATCATGATTATTTCACAATTTATAAAAAAATTAAGTAAAAAGAATGTGTATATTATGTATACCAGTCTTACCAAACGGGTATTGTGTTACCCAGAAACTGGGTTGCGGAGGTCAGATGGGCAGTCGTTCCATGTAAAACACTAATACTCAGCTGCATCGAGTTACACTGGAAGCCGGCCCAACATAGTTGGGAAAACACTTAGCAGATGATGCTCTTTATATAATATAGATGACAATCATTGACACTATCGTGTTACGCAGCTACTGGGTTGTGGAGGTCAGATAGGCAGTTGTTCCATGTAAAACACTAATACTCAGCTGCATCGGGTTACACTGGAAGCCGATCCCAACATATTTGCGAAAAGGCTAGACAGGTGGTTATATATCTATGCCAGCAAAGCCAGAGGTCAAACGCTAGTTAATAATATGCTTACTCATATTGATTTCATTTGTTTATTGTGAATTTTCAGGTGACATGCCGACTGAAGCCTTGGCCACAGCTAATTTAATCACAAATATGGATGAACTGTTCGATGGTGTAAACGCGTCGACACCAGACCTAAGAAGAGGAAAAAAATTTTCCACAAACATAAAAAATTCTTCGGAACATCTGCAAATGTTTAATAAAATGATTTCTTTTTTTAAAACCCTTGAATTTTTGGGATGCAAGGGCAATCCGCCATCAAAAGACGGGTGGATTTGGACCCTCAATGGCATAGAAATGGTGTGGAGAATCCTCAGTGCCAAACATAAATCAATTAAAAGTCTGTCTACAAGAAGATTTCAGCAGGACCCACTTGAAAATTTATTTGGGTGTATACGCTTCAGCTGTGGGTCCAATAGCAACCCCACAGTTGGACAATTCGTTGCTGGATTAAAAACTGCCGTAATAAGCAATATGGCACATAATAGCTCAGGCAATTGTGAGCTGGATAGCAACAGTGCCATCATAACAAACTTTAAAACATTTCTGACACCAGCCACAGACTTACGCACTGACACGGAACAATGCTCGGAGCATTACCAAATAGAAAAAGAAATTGAAGAAAATATTTCTTCCTCCCTGGGACAAAACTTGGAAGAAGGAAGTAGCGAACTTCAAGCATGTGCCTATGTCTGTGGCTTCATTATTAAAAAAAGTAAAAACAATTGTAATGATTGTAAAAATATACTAGTGTCCGAAACGCCAGAGGAAGTCCATAATTTTATAGAATTTAAAAATTATGAATCTATGAAAAAATCTCTTACATATGCCTCTAAAAATTTAATAGATTGTGTAGAAAAAAGTGCAAGCTTAATTAATAATTTTTTAGAAAAAGAGGCGTATGGAGAAAATATCAAAATGAAAATAACGCAATTGTTAAAGGAATCTATAAATTATGACTTCCTCGAAAATTGCATGGAACACAAAGAATTAAATATAACATACATAATAAATAGTGTCTTCCATATTAGCATTAAGAGATACTGTATATTGAAAAACAGAATGTATTCTGAAGAGGCGTGTAAATCTGCATTAAAAAGAAAAATGAACATAATTATGCATAAATAAAATGTCAGTGGTTTAGTAGTTCAGTGGTTAGGCTCAGCGTTGATAAATCAGTAAGTCAGTCAGGATAAGTAAATAATGTTCAGGGTTAAAATGTTAAATTCTCAAAATGTAGGATATTTTTCATATCAGTATTTTGTAATTATTGTTTGTCATAAGTATTAAAAAAGGGCTTTGATGAGTTATTTAAAAAATTCACCACATTCTCAAAGATTGGACATTTTGTAAGTAGGACATTTTGGGAATTGGACTTTTTGAGAATTGGACATTATGCCCCTGAACGTTATATAATTATGTGTAGATTATGTTCATTTTCTTTTCTAATTTATTATTTTAACACCTTGTTTTATTAATGGATAATGTTTGGCATGGCGCCTCAGTCAATGCTGAAGATGTGTGGTATCATTAATATTGTTTAAACATGAAACAAAAATGACAGTTTTGTCTGCCTTTAACCAAAATAATAAGTATCTTTCTTCCTAATCATTTTACTTATTTATTTTATTAAACTGAAATAGTACATTAATTAATAAAACCATGTCGTAAACTTGTGTTTGAGCTTGCCTAGGATTATATGTTCAAATCGTATGCAATAAGCCCATCCATACTTGTTATTTTGGTTGAAGACATCTGCAATACTTAACATTTAAAAAAAATTGCATAATCTCATGTACATCTTATTTTAAGAATTTGACGTTTAATTTGCAGTTTAGATTTGCCGACGAAATTTGTGATTCATATTCATATTCATTTATTTGCTTTCCACAATGTATAACATAACATTATTTAAAATTTATTGTTTGAGTAAAAGATTTAGAAAAAAAAATACTTAAAAAGAAAAAACCATATTTCCTTATAATTATTGAGATCAGTTACAAACAAGTAAGTAATTATATTATAAGGTATACAGAAAATTATAATAATTAAAGTATTACATGTGTAGTAGATTATGTGAGTAGTAATTATTTGCTGTATTTTATTTATTTATAGTTTTCGGTTAAATATTCGTTTATGTTATAGTATACTTTGTTCATTAGAAATAGTTTTAGTTAATTTGTAAAAGTGTTATAGTTATTTATGTTCTTAATTTCTTCGGGTAGCTTATTATATAGTTTGATTGACATAACATAACAACTAGAGGAATGCATTTTCAGTCGTGATGTATGTATGTTTAATCTATTTTTGTATCTTAGTGTAATTTTTGTTTGTATTAATTAGTATATAATTCCGGGTGGTTACGTACAAATTTACACATTTCAAAAATATATAGGCAGGGTAGTGTGAGGATTTTTAGTTCTTTGAAGTGTGGTTTACAACTATCAGTCTCTTCAATGTTGACTAATATCCTAATAAACTTTTTCTGTAGGGTAACGTATGTACGTCTGTACTATTTCCCCATAGGATGACCCCGTATTTAAGCCATGCATAGCCATAGGCATAGTACGTGACTAGTGCAGTTTTGAGATCTGTTGTTTTTTTATCTCACGGAGTGTGTAGGAGAATGTAGATAATTTAGATCTTAATTTATTAATATGAGACTTCCAATTTATATTCGTGTCAATGTCTAGGCCTAGGAGGGTAAATTTATCAACTACATCCAATTTAGAGTTATTGAAGCTGTAATTAACATTTATAGGTATTTTTTGGCGGGGGTGAAAAGTCATTATTTTTGTTTTATTGAAATTAATTTCAAGATTATGTTGTGTCATCCAGTTCGTTGTAGTATTAAGTATAGAGTTTATTATTAAGGTTACTATTATTTTCGCATGAGGCAAGTATGGATATGTCATCTGCAAATAAGACACAGGGGTCATTTATATGGTTAGGAAGGTAATTTATGTATACAAGAAATAGAAAACAGCCTATAACGCTTCCTTGCGGTATGGAAGCCTGTATTGGTATGCTGTCAGAACGGAATATTTATATTTCTTTAGTACTGCGATTAAAAAATTCAATTTCTACTAATTGTTCTCTGTGCTGTAAATAAGAGGTGAACCGTTCGTGGCATTTACCTCGAATTCCTATGCTATATAATTTCTATCATAAAATGTCAAACTGCACTTTGTCATAGGCTTTTGTCATGTCGAGCAATAATCCTATAGCATATTTTTTATTATTAATAATATTGAGAGCCTCTTGTATATATTTATATACAGCCAAAATGGTGGATCGGTTTTTTCTAAAACCATTTTGACAGTCGTTAAATATATTGTGTTTTTCTTTATGTATTCATTATTATGATTCATGATATCATTACACATAGGTACATACACATACTTGTGATTTGTGAACCTTTTGTACCATATTGCTGGAAATGAATATCTTACTCATATATTTGGTGATCTGTAATACAGGGCTAAACCTAACTCGGACACCAGCTTCTCACATATACAAGGCTGTAATATATTAAGTTATTTTTATATAAATGTATATACCTGTATTGTGAGGAGAAATAAACGCATATATTATTATTTTAATTATTATTTATTAGCCTAAATGAATATTTGATAATTTATAATTATTATCATGCTAAATAAAACTGTCAAGTATTAATCTTTGTTTTATTAGACTGCTCTATAAAGATAAATTTTAGCATTTTATGCACAAGTACAGTTTCTCCTTTCTCGATAGTGATTCTGTTTAGATGACAATTATTGCTGAGCAAAAATTGGGCATCTTATAGGAAACTATCGAGAAACGCACTTACTGTACTTGTACATAAAATGCGATACAACGGTATCAAGTGTATAAAATGCATTGTAGTTTGAAATTCCCGCCCTAGCTTCTACTCTCTAGTTTTCGTGGGCGGAACACAGATGGCGCTGGTCGGTAAGGAATTTTTTTCTCTTAAAACTTGTATGGAGTCGTTATTCTTCCCTCTAGGGTATATATGTTCTGTGCCAGTGTCACTGTCAACGTCAAAATAAAACTTGTTATTGCAAGGATTGTTGTTCCATATAATACAAAAAATTATAATCATATTTGGCGAAAAAATAAAGAGAGAGTTTGATTAGTAAGTACCTGTGCACGGCAAAAGATATCCCTAGAAAAAATACCGCTTTAATGTACGTACTTGAGAGACTATGGCTCGGAACCCAAACCTAAGCAAAAGTAAGTAGTTATAAACAATGAGATTTTATGTAACATTATTAGTATTATATATAACATCATTGATTATAAATGTTAATTATACCAAAAAATACAATTAAACACGAATCCACTTTCACAATTCGTTTTGGAATAATTTTAGAATACGATCATTCTTTTGAAGGCACACACATGGCATGCTGTATTTTATATAGATAAATATTAAGTTAAGGAGGATATCGATAAGTTTGAAGTTAGTTTAACGACTTGTTATAGCTTCGATAATATACCCGGACTTTTAATTCGATACAGTAAGCTGACATAAGCTAGTGTCACTTACTAAATGCTTTAGTTAAACACCCTGATAGGGTACCTATTTAACCTAATAGTGATAGATTAAATCAATCGAATAATAAATGAGCGTATTTTATTCGTGAGAAATATTAATAAATAATAAAATTTATACTATTATCTTGATTTTGAAGTAGTAACTAGATTTTATTATAAATATTAATCTATTATTATTTAAAAATATTCATAGATAACCAGTCATGATAAAAGCCACTCTTTTGGAAATTGTTTAATTTGATGATTTTTTTAAATAAATTGAGCGACTATTAAAAAGACTGCCCCTGCACCACTGCAACCTAAACTCTCGGACATGTTACAGTTACAGGGGCATATTGCAAATAAAAAAATATTATAAAGATCTATTCGTTTTTTTTTTCACACCCCTTTATAATCACATTTTAATTTTAGTTATTTTCACACTATATTATTTAATAAAATTGACTACATCGTTATTCGATTTTATTACCAAATCAATTAATTTAGTTACATCACAATTTCATAGTCATTATTATCTGACAACTCAGAAACTGTCAGTCTACTGCATCAAATTAAAAGTCCGGTTTATTTATTTATTTTATAAAGCTCATTTATTCCATATTCTTCATTACATGCGTGTTTACTAATTTACAGAATTTTATATTATTTGGATATGGATCCCTTTTGGGTAAAAGCCTCCTCCATCCCATGCCAATTTTCCCTGTTTTGGGCCAACTCCATCCAACTCGGACCAGCTACTGCAATGATATCGTCCGCCCATCTCTTGTGTGGTCTGCCCCTGTTCCGCTTGCCTTCCGGTCCAGACCACTTCGTTGACTCCAATGTCCATCTTTTATCTCTACATCTCGAAATATGACCTGCCCATTTCCATTTCAGTCGTAGAGCGTGTAGGAGGGCGTCTGTTAGTTTAGTTCTTTTCCTTATCTCTTCGTTTCGGGTTTTCTGTATTTTCCTGAGTTTTAATATGCTCCTTTCCATGGAATGTTGGCATGATAAGATTTTATTTTTTATTTTGTTAGTATATGTCCATGTCTGGCTTCCATATGTCATACTTGGTAGAATACAGGTGTCCATTATTATTCTTTTGAACTTCATCTGATAGTCCCCTTTTAGAACTTCCTTTTGTAACCAAAATTTCTTCCAAGTGCAGTTGATCCTTCTATCCACTTCAGTTTCGTTATTTCTTGTATCAAATGATATTTGTTTTCCAAGGTAGATATATTCCTTTACATATTCAATCTGATTTCCCGACACGTGTATTTCCTTTTCTGTATGGTTCGTCATGATTTTTGTTTTGCTTGCATTCATGTGTAACCCCACTTTTTTACTATTCATGTCCAGTTTTTGTATCATTTGTTCTAGCTCAGTTGCTGATTCCGCGAAGATGATGATATCGTCAGCAAATCTGAGGTGGCTTAGATATTGATCTTGCATTCTGAGTCCTTTGTTTTTCCAGTTAATTTCTTGAAATATTCCTTCCAACACAGCTATGAATAGTTTCGGTGACATGGGATCCCCCTGTCTAACTCCCTTTCCTATTGCTATCTCTTCTCCTTTAGTTTCTAATCTTACTCGACTTTTGCTTTGTGAGTAGATGTTCTTTATGATGTTTATATAAGTTTTGTTTATTCCGCAACAGGCAAGTGCTTTCCAGATCGAGGCGTGTGTTATACTGTCAAATGCCTTTGAGTAGTCAATAAAGGCTACATAGAGAGGTCGTTTATATTCTATATATTTCTCAAGTATTTGGCCTAATGTGTGTATATGATCAATAGTGGAGAATCCTTGGCGGAAACCGGCTTGTTCTCTCGGTTGGTTGTTGTCTATTCTTGATGTTATCCGGCTCAGTAATATAGAGGAAAAAAGTTTGTAAATGCTCGACAGTAAACTTATTGGTCTGTAGTTGCCGATGTCTGCTGGATTACCTTTTTTGTGAAGAAGTATTATGTCAGACTCACACCACTGCTTAGGAGCTTTTCCTGTTTCGAGTGCCATGTTGAATACTTTTGCTAAGCATGGTATTAGGGCTGGGGCTCCTATTTTTATTGCTTCGTTGCTTATGTTATCTGGCCCAGGACTTTTGTCAGGTCTTAACTTTTTTATATGCCTTAATATTTCTTCGTTGTTTATAGGTTCTATTTCTTCTTGCTCGTTTTTTTCGGAAATTATTAGCTCTTTATCGCTAGGGTCTTCTGGTGGTTTCTTATATAGCTCCTTGTAGAATTCAGTTGCATGTTCTATAATGTCTTTTCTTGTTTTCGTTTCATAATTTTCTTTTTTAAGTTTCGGAATCCAGTCTTTATGTGTGTTTAGTTCTTTGTTGGCCCGCTTGGAGCTTCTGTAGCAATTTAAGTTTTTCTCTATTATTCTTTGCCTGTGGTTATTGTAATCCTCTTTAATGGCCTTCTTTGCTGTTTTGAAGAGGTTTTTTAGCTCTTGTTTTGTATCTTTACTTTTGTTTTTAGTTGCGATCAATTCTGTACGTCTTCTTATTAATTTTAATGTTGATTCACTTAGTATTCCTGAACCCTTTGTTTCGTTGGTTTCCTGTTTTATTTTCGTAATAATGTTCTCTAACTTGTCGTAATAGGTTTGTATCTCGTTAGTATGTTCTGGAAGCTGTTTGGTATTTTCTTTCAAGTTTTCTAGGTATGCTAATTTTTCGCTGTCTGTTTTAAATGTTTTTGGAAGGGTCTTAAATGTTCTTCTACTCAGTTTAGGGGACTTCATTGTTAGTGTTGCTCTTATTAATCTGTGGTCTGATGGGAATTGTACGTTATTGAGTATTTCTACGTTTGTTATTCTGTTAGGTTTGTTGCACAAAATGAAATCTATCTCGTTCTTTGTTTTTTGATCTGGGGCCATCCAAGTCCATCTGTGGCTTTGTTTCTTTTTAAAGTAGGTGTTCATAATGGATAATTTATTTTCGCTGGCATATTGAATCAGACTTTCGCCTCTTTCATTTCGTTTTCCATATCCATAACTTCGAAAAAGAGTCCGGTTATAGGTATAAAATTTCTAACAAAACAAGATGATTAATAAGTTATCATAGTATTTTTTCCAATAACTTTGTAAGTACCTAAATGACAAAGAAGGTTTTCATTTGGCATACCTTTGCCTAATAAAACAAAACCATTACACAGTCATCACAGCCCTGCTGCAGAGCCTCCATATTAGAAACTTTTAAATTATAATTATCTTAAATTCTTGTATGTCCATTAGAGCATACTGTCTAGCAGAGTCACAAACAACATTTATTACTACACATATAAACACTATTTCTTTCACATTGAAAATGTTATAAGTACCAAAGTGCTTTTTGCATACATGTTTAAGAAGTTCCTTGAGGTCAATAGTTAAAGATGCCCTATGCATTTAAAATTTTCAACCCTTTCTCGTTGATGACCATTAAGTCCATAGATAAAATAAATAAGTAGATATGGTCAACAGACGAAATTATATCGGAACCGTGTGTCTCCAGTTAGGCGCTGGGCGGGGCAACAACTATACATGCAGTTTAATAAAATCAATAGATACGCACTCGCGCACACACCCGCATTTCTTAAATCAGAACGTACTATACAATCAATAATATACCTTATTCCGTCAAACACAGCGTGTATTTACCATGCACCATAGAACTTACCCACACAAAAACATCGGTCGCTATCGTTGTGCTGTGCAAAAGCAATTTATTTTACATATACGCTAGTGATTGACTAAATCGGAAAGTTATCGATTCTTCCATTTATTATTGTACAATTTTTTTGGGCACCTGAAAATGAACCAAATAAAAAATGGCATGTCCAGAAAATATTATAATAACAATAAACATATTATTAAGAACATAACATTACATAATTATTATTAAATCTTAATATTTAATTATCATAGTGATAGGTCAAATAGAAGTTGATGTTAACTTACATTATGCTCTTGATCGGAACATACCAGCCATATAGGTTGTATAGAATCCTGAAAAGTTGAATGACTGATTTTATGAATGCCCTAAAACATGAGAATAGCTTTCAGTAATAAAATAAAATTTAACCCACTTCTGCAAAAATCAGTTGTACTCTTAATTTTGGAATTGTCCATTTAAAAAAGCCTACGACTTTTCTTTAGAGGCTGGAACATTTCTGCGCTGAAGTGAACCGAGCATATGGTGCTATTTTTTGTAGGGTACCAGTTAGGTGGCATGCCTGTGCTGAAAGGAAGCTGAAAAGTACGAAAACCACTTATTTATCATTTACATACATCCTAAGCTACTTCTAAACGTCACCATATAATAAGCATCGCAATAATTACGTAACACACTATAAATCAAGATCTGAATGATTTTGACGTATATTGCTAATCCATTGCTTCATATGTTCGAAATATTGGTCTGCTCAACAACGTAAATACCGCAGTGAGTGTTGTTGATTTAGCATAATGAAACCGATTCCTACTGTAAGTGTGTTACGCAATTACCCCGCAGGTAATAGTTTAGTAGGTTATAATAGGTTTTTGTTATAAGAAAAATCCTAGTTAGTAGAGAAATTGTTAAATATATGAAAACAAACACACATCCATGCATAACAAATAAATAGCATGAATATATTGACTTATTGTAAGCTAAATTCACAAATATATTATCTGAACCATGCCGATTATTACCTATAACGCATTCGAAGCTTCAACGGAAGTAAAATACAAAAACCATAAAAAAATAAAGAAACAGCAACATAGGATAAGGCATAACATACGATAATTCTAAACCGAAAAACACCACCGATTATTAACCTAAAATTAAAGTAACTTACTTTACGAATATTTGTTACGCATTTCTCTACTACTCTGTAAAAAAATCAAAATAAGTAAAAACACATTATTTACATCGATCTTCCAACCAGGCTAAAACAGTTGACAGATTGAAAAATAAACTATTGTAGCGACGCGCGACGGCGACGTCGGAACTCCTTACGCATGCTGCGGGCGTAAAATAAATTGTTTATTTTTTTACTTTTTTGTACACTTGACTTTTCAACGTATTTTATTTCTGTCTTCTCATGTAAAATAAAAGTTAAGCATATTTTTTTAGAGGTTTCCGTATGTTATAAAAAACTTTTTACCAAAAAATTAAACAGACTCCCAAAAAACACTGCAAAGTGAAAAATAACTTTAATTTCGGTAGTCGGTGTCTTTAGTTTTGTATTTTCGTTTTTGGCACCGACTTCCGAAATTAAAGTTATTTTTCACTTTGCAGTGTTTTTTAGGAGTCGGTTTAATTTTTTGGTAAAAAGTTTTTATTTCACTCTTTTTAGTTGGTCGATTTTTAATTTACCTAGTTACAAGAGCCTAAATGTCAACTACTTATATTCATTTACAAAATATTGCTTTTCCCAATGTTGGGCTGTTATTTGTTGAGGAGTTCTCCTGGTAGTTCACCATCAGCTTCACTTCACCATATGCATTGTGACGAGCATATTGTGCTTAATAACCACATTCAAGTAATCGAAGCGGAACACATGAACTACTTATTATTCCTACTTATATATTGAGTAGTTCCAGTGGCCATCGGTGGTCTTCATCATCAGGTCTACTTCACAAATGGTGCTTTTCGAATGCAACTACACAAGTTACTATAAAAAATACTCAAATCACTATAGGTATGCCTATAATATTTGAAGAGTTCCCTCGATTTCTCCAGGATCCCATCATCAGATCCTGACTTGGTGACAATGGGACCAATTTCAAAGTATACTCTTTCAAACAAAAAAAGAATTTTCCAAATCGGTTCAGCCGTCTCCGAGTAATCGGTGACCATACATAAAAAAATAATAATAATATACGCGTCGAATTGATAACCTCTTCCTTTTTTTGTCATTGGTTGAAAAACCCCTAAACTATAATAGCAATATTTCATTCGTCAATCGACATTGCTGTCGATAGCCTACGTTAGTGGATCTGCAATTCTGCATAAGCACATCACTAATTCGTCGCAAGAAGTGGCGGCCTCACTACGCGATGAATCCGCGTAATACAGTTTCGTATGTTATTTTTACATTGCTTGTCCAGTTACTTAGTGACGAACTCATGTAGTGGTTAAGGAGCTATGTATTTATAGCAAAAGTAGTACAGTCGCTCTGATATTTGAAAACAAAAATAACCAAGAAATATTTTACGATTTATTATTTTTCATGATTTTAAAGACAAATATTGTAAAATACTTGTAATTACATATGGTAAGTGATTCCATGATTCACATAGTTTTGATTTTGGCTTCGGTTTTTACAAGATACCACAGAACAACTCGGCATTCATATTTATTCGGCCGTCGAAAGCGCACTAGTTCGCGGAGACGGCCATTTGCCTGTGACATGAGCCCTGTGGCCATGTCGCGCGGACACCGATACGCCCCCTTCCCGCTTCTCCTGTATTTTTTATTTCTGTGATTAAGTCTAACTGGTGGTCTTAAATTTCTTTCTCCAAAATCTGGCTTTTAAAATAAATTTTAAAATAAATCTTAATTTGGACAGAAAATTATTTATTGTGAGAAATATATTATTTCTAGCTATTATATTTATATTGTTCGTGACAAATGTTTTTCACACTAACATTCCTAACCATCAAATAGAATATGTTCACAGCAAATAGTGATAAGCAGAATAGTGCTAATGCCATGAAAATTGTTGTGAATGATCAGCAACATGGCTTTATATAGCATAGACAATTTACAAACAGTGCATAGTGTCTATAGTGTTAGCTAATAGGTAAACAACTTAGTGTTTCATTTGCATAGTTTAACTTTTTACATTTTGCATTGGATTCAAGCTAGATGCTGATTCGTCAAATTGTATAGAAAAAGGTTGTTATGTACTTACGAAGTGCATAAGCGGAACCTAGGATAGATAACCCACTTCGGGACCTAGACATAGGGGATATTGTGTAAAAATTAGGACAAATCCCCCTCTTGTCCCAGTGAATCCGTTCCGATGCCTGGACCGTCTACAAGGAAGACGCCGCCGGATAAAATATATGCTACGCTGCGCCCCCCCCCCCTAACCCGCGTACGGGGGACAACTCTCCGAGGCCCGCATTTCACCTTCACACTAGAAGATGACACCGGGCAACTCCGAGCGAATGCTTCGCCCTGAAGAAAGGACGTTAGCGCGCGCGCGCCTAAGAAGATTAAGCCAAGGGTCAGAAGGGATATCGTACTAACACAGTTACGTCAGCGAAGATGATCCGGTTCCAGAGAAATGTATTGAAGGCCCTTGAAGAGATTCAATTAAGTTGGAACTTGCACAGTTAGCCCTACAAAGGGCAGAAGAGGATGCGGATTCTGAATTCAAGGAAGATGGATTCGAAAGTCGACGATTGTGGTTAAAAGAAACACCTAAACCGCAACCGAATAAAGAAGAGGACATAGCCAGAAAGAAGAGAAGCCACTGAAGAGGGACTCGCCCTTCCAGAACAAAGACAGGGCAACCCTACCAATAGAATGGTGCTCCCAAGAGTGCACCAGGAAACGCGAAACGCGATTGTTTGCTGTCAGAGAGCGTCACGCCCCCTCAGTTGAGTTTGAGAATTTCACCAAAAGGAAGTCTCATTTGATTTTTCAAAGAATTCTGGCTGTAACTTTGCGGTCCCAAGAGAGCAACGAGGAACGTGAATTGCGGTTGTCGACTGACCAAGCGCGACATGACTTCTCAGGAGATCAGACTTCCCATAAGGGAGTCGCACTTAAGTTGGCAAAGAATACTGCCCGAATGCTGAGTTGTGCGCTCCCGTGATGTAGTCTTACATTTCAAGCATTATTCCCAATAATTTGCCTTTTTTGTTTCAAACGTTTGCAAATTCTCTATTAGCCTCTTTGACGCCATGACCATTAACAAAGCCAGACATTATCCGTTGCTAGGGTAGACCTCATGTTTGGTAGCTTCTCTAATGGCCAACTTTATGTTGTCACAGTTGTCATTGGATAAAATTATCTGTATTCACAAATTCTTTATTTTAAATGGAAGTGGTGTTACATTAACGTCTTGGTAATGCAAGGTGATGTATGTATCTTACGTTCTATAGCTATAATCTGTAACTATGTTTAGACAAAAAAGTCTGAATGAATTGCTCATATTTATTTTCAGAAGAACGGGTCAGAAATTCAGAATGGACTTCGTGGCCAGTGAAAAGAACAGGAAATTTGGTGGTCTAAGCCACTCAATTACCAAGTTTAAAAAATAACATCGCTTGCTTACAAAGGGTGCAAAACAACATACTGAAGAACTTCACCAATTCTCCATGTGTTACGAAAAATGATGAAGTCCACAATTACCTAAACATTGGACCAGTGGCCTCGGAAATAGAGCGCTTCAACGTCCAGCACACCGAACGTCTGACACAACATCCCAATCAACTTGCACCCGGAATTATTAACAAAATCGTGGTTAAGACACTCCAAAGAAACCACGTGCTCTGAGTGGACAGTGAAGCGTCGCTGGCTTCCTGATCCTACACAATCCAAAAATGTCTGGTAAGTGATTCAAATTTAAATAATTCATTTATTCAGAGCAGTGGTTTCCCAGTAGTTACGGGAATGAATAACGGGTTGTAGGTCGAAGTTCGAACGTAGCCAGGCACATGACTTTGGGTAATTTTTATCATCACACTCGTTTCAAAACGGTGACGGAAAACATGAGAAAACGTGCATGCCCTACCGGCGCGGCGCGCTCTTAAGGTTACAAGGTCATTGACCTTATGTGCACTTAAGATATATTTTTTTCTTTTTTAAAAGAGAACTAGCAATGTGGATACAGTTCACATTGCTTGCAGTATTGTTAACGCCGGTTAACGCCTCCAACTAAGCTAAATATGCTTGTCTGGAGTGGGTTCACGGCAATAGTGTTCGAAATCCTTAAAGTTCTAAGTTGAGCTACGCGATTAGTTTGTTTTCGTGTTTCTTTGTTTTTCTCCTTTGGCAACTGAGCCGGTGTCGACAATTCTGCCAGTGTCATGTTATAACGGCAGCGTAGAATAAGGGCGGGCCGTCGAACTTTGTACTTTGTGGTAGCTGTTAGTTCAGCTGAAAGGACGATCACCTCAGGATAGTCAGTTGACTTGACAGTTCGTAGATATAAACAGTGGATATTCATTTCATACAATCGTTTAACTACACAATTGTATGATAAGAATGGGTCATAAATTTACATATTAAATCATTATAATTGTTTATTATCTAGACACGCGGGAGCGTGTCAAGCCAAGAACTGGCGCGCAGCTCACCGTGTGTAATATTACACGAACCATTTGGAGCCACTTTTGAGCACCTCATAACTCAAAAACTATTCCACCTAAACTTGTCAAATTTGGCTCATATATTGAGACTGGCGAGATACATATGTGTTCCAAATTTTATAAACATATCTCAAACGGTTATTTAGATATTAACGTCCAAAAATCGACATTTTTATGACTGACCTATAGATCAAAACTATAACCCAGTTCCAGATGACCTAGAAAGTTCAAATTTGGCATGAAGATAGGTAATTATGTGAATACAAAGGAAAAAATCAGAAACTGGTAATTTTTTATCATTTTATTATAATTTTCACTTAACTTATAATTAGTGCCTGTAAATCTCTATATGTGGATTTTAAGATCTTTACGTGAATATATAACGAGTTAAATACCACCCTTAATTTTTTTTAATCCAAATATTTCCGTTTTTGTGCTTATAAATAAGAATATAGTAAATTTTCGTATTTATTACGCGTAACTAACCGTATTCTACAACCACTAGCGCCACCTATTATCTTAGAGGGTCACTACACCATGGAGGCAAAACGCTTAAAAAGAATTCCGCATACTGAATGGGCAATTTATTCAAACATTTCAAAGGTACAAGAAAATATAGAAAATAACACAAAAAGGACAATTATACCCCGTAAACGTAGGAAAATACAGTAGTTTAACAAAAAACCATTTAGTATTAATTTTGTTATAAGTAAGTACCTACTACTAATTTATGTACAAAAAGTAATGATATCCCATGAAAAACATAAATGTGAAATGAGAGCCAAGTTCAATATCATCATAAATGCCTTGGTTGTTGACTTCAACGACAAAAGAAGTGAAATCTAAATGGGTGCCAAGTTCAATGGTCAGTCCTGAAATTTATTTATAACAACATAAAATTGTAGCCTTAAGGTATGACTTGGCTAGTTTTCATATACGAATTATATTATAGCCTTTGCAAGTTCTAAACCTGTTACTTGTCGGTTCTTATTTTATTATTCCGAAAATTTGGCTTGCTCGTAGAAACTAACCATCGAACATAATAATTCGTATATAAGAACTAGCCAGGTCAACCTTAGGCTACAATATATTCTCCCAAGTTATAAGAATAAATGATATTTTATGTTGTTATAAATAAATTTCAGGACTGACCATTGAACTTGGCACCCATTTAGATTTCACTTCTTTTGTCGTTGAAGTCAACAACCAAGGCATTTATGATAATATTGAACTTGGCTCTCATTTCACATTTATGTTTTTCATGGGATCTTATGTTCCACAATTGGCTAATGGCTAAGGTGTCAGCATTGTGATCGAGACGTCGCAGGTTCGAATCCAATGTAATGGATGGGGTTCGAACCCCATAATAATGATGTTTATTTTGCAAATATGTTATAAATAACACTTATACACGTTATGTTTTTTCTTAAAGTCAATCGTTTGAAAGATAGACACTTCCAAAGTGGTAAAATACGTGTCCCCCTCCTCTAATTTTTAAAATAATAGAGTAAAAAATTCGTTTGAACGTGGACACAGTAAATAGTTTTTGAGAAACAGCACATTTTCAAAGACTACACTATGTATAACAAAGTTATTTTGCGTAGCTAATACGGAACCTTCATGGGCGAGTCCGACTTGTATTCGACCAATTTTTGTAACACAAATACTGTATTTATGGCGGCGTTCCCCCATAACAAAATGCCATATTATGATATCACACTATGAACGTGCCTTTTAAAGTGAATTTTTCGAACTGCAAGTAAATACTGCAAAACTATTTTTTTTTTATTCATTTGATTTCACTTTGATTCACACGATTTGAAAACATTGTGACATAAATATACACATAGTTACTAAATGACTTTCTGGATCAATAAAATAGTTTGTATAAGGTCTTTGATTTCGTTTCCAGACTGAAACTGTCGTCTACCCCACGCGGTTGCTACTGACATTGAGAGTCTATGCTGGGGCGGTTTTACTAATCGCCAGATAACCAGTAATGCCCGTATGGTGACGAGGACACTAGCATCTCCACTGCAATTCTATACAGGTATACGCCTTCATTATCTACTACACGGAATAGATGAATAAGGTTGGAATGGTAATGTAGGCGGTTCGAGCGCGCCACATTTATGATACGACAATCATAGCGCGACCGATTAATTCATTGACCACGTTTAGTGCGCTTCGGATTACTTCGGAACACAGAGCTCTGCTTTAAAATGCCGTGTTGTGCAATTATAACCTGTAAAACAAAAAAAAACAGACCGCAAGTATAGAGCGAGGAGGTATATCTTTCCATCGGTATGTCGAAAATAACATTTAATTACAATTTTATTTGTAAAAAACATAAAAAAAAATCTGATCACTATGAAATTCCGAACATTAACAACATTATTGCAACAAGTTACAAAAAGTATACATTGCCCGTTGTGTATTCGCTTAATCAACGCAATGACCAAGTCCACTCACAGTGTATTGCATACGCCACACTTCAACCATTGACGTTTTGTCCTTTGCCCTGATAGGCCGTGATGCACGGCGCGTGTTTATCAACAGTGAGTTACAATCAGTAGCAAGCTCTCGATTTAAATGCGTGTAATTTATTTGTGTGCGTAATTCGCATACGTAACGGGCCTCTTGCTTGTAGTGGAGCTAAAGAGTGGGGAGACAAGCGGCGACACGCGTTCTCATACAAATCAGGAACTATTTCCTTTCTAACCTCTTTTATCTGTTCTGTGATCTACTACCTATAACTCTTGTTATTTCTCCAAAATAAATATTTTATTTTCTTTTTACCCCTGAAAGTTTGTTTACATTTGTTATTGCTTCTCGCTGGCCGTACTTTAAAGGTTTTAGGGTTCTGTACCCAAAGGGTAAAAACGGGGCCCTATCATTAAGGCTCCGCTGTCCGTCTGTATGCCACTAGGCGGTATCTCATGAACCGTGATAGCTAGACAGTCACAGATGACGTATTTCTGTTGCCGCTATAACATCAAATACTAAAAAATAAATATTTATTTTTTTGCCGTTTTTATAGATAATAAGTACGGAACGCTTCGTGCGCGAGTTAAACTCGCACTTAGCCGGTGTTTCATTTTCTCTTTCATCTTTGTTGTAATCCGTTCCCCTCCATAACATGGTAAGCAGTAGATGAGGATTGATTCGGCTAAAGACGATTTTTGCAGCTACATAATTATATCGTAGTGTTTGAAATGTTCTCTCTTATCGTTTTTCTAGCTCTTTTCATAAGCAATTTTGGGATTCAGAAGATGGTTGCGTCAAGTGTGTGACTATACTTTATGAAGCAAATATAATTCGAACCCCACCCATTAATTACACTATTGCTGTGAACCCACTCAAGACACAAGTATTTAGCTTAGTTGGAGGGGTTCTAAGCTCTTTTATAAACAAAAAAATAGGTTAGGAAGTATTACGTGTGAGTGTGAGATTATAATTGAGCCAAGCTTCTATTATTGCAAGTATTTTATATAGTGTTGATAAATTTTTCTAAATTTTTTAATTCATTTTGTTTTGATACGTAAAGTTAATTAGTTTTAATTTTTTATAGAACAATTTAAAACCTTAATAGAATTATTTTAATTGCTAGCAGCGATTAACGTACTACTCTGTCAAGAAAGTACCAGGAAACGATCAATAACACAAAAAAATTAAGTTATTCGCCCAAATTTAAAAAAAAAAGTATGCTCCTTCAGAAACGATAGACTTAGGTACGCCAACGAATAATCCAATCTACAAAACATTTTTAAACGCTTTTTCCGCAACAGAGTTCATTTCTCGCCGCGAATTCTCCTTTATGTCTTCTACCGAATGAAAACGTCGAAGAAAGAAAGAATTCGGTTGGGGCCATATCTGGTGAATAAGCTCGATGGTATTTGTTGAGTTCTTGGTCAGATTTGTTCACTATGATGGCCTTGTGCGTAGGCGCATCATCGTGGAGGAAAATCTAAGAATTACTTTTCTACAAATCTTTTTCGTCGAATTTGCTCTCTTAAACGCCACATAACGCTCAAATAATATTCTTTATTTACTGTTTGACCTTCCGGTAAGAATTCGAGTACACAACACCGCGATAGTCAAAGAAAACAGTCAACATGACTGACTCTTGATAGACTTTGGCGTGGTTTTTGGGTTTCGGTTCAGTTGGAAGGTGCCACACCGAAGCTTGTTGACAAGTTAGCATGTCAAACTCGTAAAGCCACGTCTCGTTACCAGTAACAATGCGTTTCTAATCTTCCACCACATCTCAACCGCTTTAGAACGCTTTCCACTCATAAGCTCGTACTTTTTGATAAAATCATTTCACCGTAAGCCTTCTGTAAGATTTTCACGGACTTACACGAAATTCCAAAATTTAAGACAAGCACTTTATTCGATGTTTTTGTCACTGTATTTCATATAAATAACAGATGCAACTCTAACTTCGTTAGATGTAGGTACTACTTCTTCTTTTGGAATCGATGCTCAAATGTCTTTGGAGCTAACAGCTCTTGTATTAACCTCGTTAAGATCCTGGTGCAGGTAGCCGTGCACGATGGACATACAAGAGGTGGGCCATACAAGGTTGTACAAGGGCTCCAAACTGGCAATCGGTTAAGTGACTTCCAGATTGGCTACTGCAATTCGTGTCCGGGCGGTAGGGCGATAGCTGTTCTTAGGTACTACTGCCGTGACGTTTGAATTCCTACCTACAACCACTTAGTTGTTGGTGGGGGGGACACTTGACTCTAACAAAAATTAGCACTTTAAAGCTTAATATTTTGCAAACAAATCACTAAATCAAATTGGTCTTCCCACACTCCCATTATTTTTGGTCCACCTATCCAACGATATGCCACACTATGGGGTAAACGAGACAAAAAAAATCCCCTCTTTACGTGTAGGGGGCTTCGCTCCCGTGGATTCTATCACGGTAAAAACATAACTCTCCTTTTTGCAGTCGCGTAAAAAGTAGCCTATAACCTTCCTCAAGCTTCAAGCTACTTCTATACCAATCCACCCAGGACTTTCGAAGATTAGCGCGTTCAAGCAAACAAACAAACTTTTCCGCTTTATAATATTAGTATAGATTATACCACTTTGTCGTCGTGATTAATATGTATATATATGCCAAATTTCAGCTTTCTAGTACCAATAGTTTCGAAAAACAAAGTCGCGGACAGACAGATATGGTGAAACTGTAAGGATTCGTTGTCAACTACGGGACCCTAAAAAATATAAAAAGTAGCTTCTGCTCGCGGCTTCGCTCGAGTGATATAGTCTATGTTACTCGCTGATAATATAGCTTTATATAGGTAAAAGAAATTTTATAATCGATCCAGTAGTATATCCATTGCGAAGTTATAAAACGACAAATCTTTCCTCTTTTTAGGGTTCCGTAGTCAACAAGGAACCCTTATAGTTTCGCCATGTCCGTCTGTCTGTCCGTCTGTCCGCGGTTTAGCTCAAAAACTATTGGTACTAGAAAATTGTAATTTGGCATGAGTATACACGTTAATGACGCCAAAAAAGTGTTAAAATAAAATTTTGAAAAAAACAATTATTTAGGGTACCTCCCATACATGTAAAGTGAGATGATAATTTTTTATTTTGTTCTTCCCATAGTGTGGGATATTTTTGTATGTTGCATGGATAGGTCTTTCAAAAATATTAGGGGTTTGGAAAGACCGTTTTTTGATTAAGTTAACCGTTCGTGACTTATCAAGCTTTAAAGTAGCAATTTTCGTTAGAGTCAAGTGTCCGCCCCCTCTATCAACTAAACGGTTGTAGTTAGAAATTCAAATGTCACGGCAATAGTACCTATATATAACGAAGTTTAAAGGAAAACTACCACACATAAGTGGGCTTTACAAGTTTACGAGTAATAGTCGATCAATTATATTTGACTCGAAAATTTCGAACAACTCCATATAAATGTCGATAGATGGCGCTAAGCGTCAGTTGTATCGTGCTAGTTTCTTGTGACGATTGAGTAGTGTAGCTCTGTGTCCTGTATTCAAAACACCGGCTATGACAAGTTTTATACAAATCTCTAAAAAAATTAAAACTTTCCGTGCAAAATTGTCAGATCAGGTGAGGATTTGTATAGGAAGTCAAATTAGTTAGGTGGTCATGTTTGGCTTTTAGTTAGAGCATGGTACGAAACGATCAGTCAGCGAATGCGACACGCACTTGGCTGTTATAATAACTACGGAACCCTACACTGCGCGTGGCCCGACACGCTCTTGACCGGTTTTTTTAATATTAGTGTCGGTAAAGATGATAACCATAATTGTACACCTCTCCGTATCTTAAATAAATACCGGATAATGTTTATAATGAAATATGTACTTCTTTTCAGACTCTGATAACCATTAATCCGACCCCTCATCAAAGAGCATAATCGCTAAATACATATACCGATGTACACTGCAAAGGAAATTCAGAGGCGCTTTATGTATGTTCACGCCCCAAAAATGTGTTAAGATAAGCAGGAGTAAATAATAAATAATTACTAAATATAAGTTTATTAAATAACTTTGAAATGACTAACGAAATTAAGTCTGGTGAAATAAACATCACAATCAATGACAATAATGGAAAACTAAATGTTTAAAAAATTGAAGGAGTCCGAAAAATCGTTGGTTTTGGAGTAGCGATAGTGATACGGACACCACTAAAGTAAATTATTAATACGGTACGGAAGGCCGGTATACTACTTACAAAATGTTATCTATACTTATATTAGAACTAGTATTTGCGTGTTGCGCGAGGTGCAAGCACCTCGCGTGCTTGTGAAAAAAAAAAAATGGGGGGGGTGATGGGGGGGTTAAGTATTTGCGTGTTGCGCGAGGTGCAAGCACCTCGCGTGATTGTGAAAAAAAAAAATGGGGGGGGTGATGGGGGGAGATAGGGGGGTTTAGTATTTGCGTGTTGCGCGAGGTGCAAGCACCTCGCGTGCTAGTGGAAAAAAAAAAAAAAAGGGGGGGGGGGGGGTTGCACAAGTATTTCGACTAAAGCATTGCCCCTCTATATGAATCTGAAAAAAAAATGTTCCAAGTCTCTTAGTTTCCGAGATCCGCCTAAGGGGGGTGAGAAGGGGGGCAAGGGGGGCGACTTTGAAAAATGGTTTTTACTTTACAGAGCCTCCTCTATACGAATCCGTAAAAAGAAAAAAATACGGGTCTCGTAGTTTCCGAGATACGATAGGGAGGGGGGAAAAGGGGAGGTTTGGCACTTTTCCCGTAGGTTTGAGAGTTACTTGTTTACGAATCTGTCAAAATATACCCACCTCCCCATCCACCATCTGGGAGAACAATTATGTCAATGAGTCAGTGAGTGAGTCAGTGAGTGGTAATTTAGCTTTATATACAGTGGCGTGCCTAGGGTTTCAAAATAACGCAAGCCCAATAAAATTTTAACCGATTTCAAAAAAAGAAAGTTCAGTTTTCGACTGAGTATGTAGGTACCTACGTATGTATCATCGCAATTTTCTCATAAACTACTGGTTAGGTACAATAAATTAAAAGTGAATTCATCCATCTTCTTCTTTCCTCTTCTTTCTTCAATTTCACTCTTGCTTGTCGTGCGGTGAATGAGGTAACCAAAGCACACTGAAGGCATGCTAGTGCTAGATTGAATATAATAAACATATCAGCAATTGCATACCTCCGGTGGCTTTGAAAAAAGCCGTTTGGTTTGCTTCATTGCTTGAGGGAACAAAGTTATGGTAAGTAGTTGCTTCCTTCGTAACAGAACCCAGGTTACAGACAAAAAAAAAAAAACAAAACAAAAAGTTACAAAACGAAAGATAAAAAATAGCTAGATAGAATGTAATAAGGAATTTAAATAAATTATTTATATTCTAATTGGAATCGTCTATCTTTCTTAAGAAATGATTTAATTACATCAGGGTAAAATGTTGGTGATCGTTTTAATTCTACCAACAACTGTTTTTCAATAGCTATCATTGATAATTCGGAAAGACGCTCTTGACCTTGTGTATTTCTCAGATAGGTATGGATACGTTTAAGAGACGAAAAAGCACGTTCCGCGGAAGAACTTGTAGCCGGAATAGTTACAACAAGATACGCTAACTTTAACAGCTCGGGAAAGGCATCTTCGAGGTTATTCTCATGAATGAAATCAATTAATTCGAAAACATTACGATCTTTCAGATCAGGACTAGAATACAAGCAAATCAATTGGCTTTTTAATGTTTGTTTGTCGAAATAGTTTGCATAAATGTCAAATAATGAATCTAATTCCTCTGTAGGAAAATGTGAGTGATAATTGTCAAATTTTTTGTTGTTGAGCAGTTAGAAAAACTTTAATTTATAAATTTCAGAATATCGGTCAGTAATTTCGGTATTAATATTATCAATTACTTCTACAAAAAGTCGTCTACAAAAAACTTATTAGTGTGCGAACAGCCAACAATCCAACTAGTTTTATACACTGATCTATTAAATTTTCGTTTAGCGATTTACTAGTCTGAGAAATACACAGATTAGGCGTCGGTTTTAATGAAGAAATTAACTGTATTTTCTGAGCAAAGTTTAAAGATTTTACCTTATCTTCGCCAATCAAAACTTGAACGCATTTTAAATCCTCACAAGGTACAATTACCTCCATTGTTGTAGGTAAATCACCAAAACAATTGTATCACTGAGAAAATCTTAGAAAACAAACAAAAAACTTTAACAACAAAACCTTTTCTCACTCAAGCAAATGAAACTGAAGTTAGTTGCACTCTAGGATGTCGGGAACTACTCAAGTGTTGTCATTTAGGCAAAAAAAGTCGCCAGGTATATGAAAAATCTAGCTAAATTTTTTTTATTTTTAAGATATTGCTTGAATACAGTCAAAATCTGTTATAACAACATCCAAGGGACCACTCATATTTGGTTGTAAAAACCGATAGTCGTAATAACCGGTGATGTTTTCAAGGTACAAATTATTTTGTACCTATGATTTTGGTCTATATAACCGGTATGTTGTTCTAAATGATGTTGTTGTAAACGGTTTTGACTGTATTTAATTTCGTTATTTTAAAAGTCGCTAGTTTTTATTGTTGATAAATGTTAAAAAAGTTTCCAAACACGTTAAAAATCTCCAAGATCTTTCAACGTGTGGCTAAAACGGCAACACTGCAGAGTTGGCAAGCTGACAAGGTCACGCATACGCATGCAACTTCATACGAATGCCCTGCTTAAATCTGCCATAGTGATCGATTTGTTCTATGCACAAGGCCTAACTCGTTATACGGCACATCGCTATAAGTGCGAAAGTGACAGATATAGTATTTGAAAGCCCGGTAAAAGCCGGTGCGTGTAAGCGAGATAGCAATATGTAGATCATTAGATGCTACAAATGCGAAATCCCTGCGCGCGAACAATCGCGATGCGTAGTAGTGTAGCAGTACTCAGTAGATACATTGTGTTATTTTGATTAGAATTAAGCGCGCGAACTTTTAAATAGTTCGGGTTTGACATTGATTCTCTATCGAGCATTTTTTAGTAAGGCTTTTGGGCTTATATGAAGGTACCGCCACTGTTTATATAGTATAAAGTAGTATCTATACTTATATTATATCATGGAAAATACTGGGTGAATTCGGATGAATTTTGATATGGTCGTAGCTTGAAGCTTTAGGAAGGTTATATGATACTTTTTATCCGACTGTAAAAGAAGGAGGTTATGTTTTTGTCGTGATAAAGTCCAGTATTATGTTATAGGTGAAAAATCCATTTAATATCCTATTTAAATTTTTCGTTCTACTTCGCTGTTTTCGATTAATTTGGGCAGTTGAATCGTTCTTTCGTCGCTTCTGTTGATTCTAGCTCTCAGGCGTTACATGGTCAAGTTAGTGCGATGGTTCCAATAAACAAACCCATCTTAGGATATTCAAGATAAATAATTCATAAATATGTTATCTCACCCATACTTGGACACTTGAAAAACATCAGAAGCTAGCACGGTTAGACTTGGTTATTTCATTATAATCAGAATCATTTATTGACAGTTTTTGTAATACATTCAAAAATCCCAACGGTTTCTTTTTTCAAAGATGAAATACTAATAATACTTTTTCTTCATTTTCAGACATTTCGTCAACAAATGCTTGAGAGAAGCCCAAAGAAAATACTCGAGGGTTACAGATATAATCTTTAATGCACCTCGTGTTCTCCATACTTCGAGGGCTTGTTTTATTAATTGTAGGTATTACAAAATGTGCATACCGATCCCCTCAATAAAGAACTCGGTAATATGCTGTTATGCCAAATTCGGCATCTATGGATTGGAATACAACTTAGCAATTTTTTTCAAATTTTTCCTAATGATATTTACAAATATATCATGACACACTTGATATTTTATGTATAGAACTTTAGTTACTTTTTTTCTTAAATAACTAGGTTTTGAATAAAAGGAATTGCATATCGATGACAGTTACATGTCGCAAAAAAATAGCTTTCATTTAATACATCAATGACTTCAATAGTCCCACTTATTGAAAACATTTTGATAAAATCAGTAATTTCTCTTGTAAAATTGGTTTTGCTATTACCGAGTTATTGCTTGGGAGCGTCGTTATGTAATATGCACTTTTAAAGCTTACGTGATATAGAGTTAAGTGCCTCGTTAAGCAATATTGTTCTTGTTGAAACTACACATACATAGTAGGTGATAACTACAATTTAAGATTATTTGTTAAGCACAAATATATATTAATTATTTGGAATTGTTCTACTTTGCCCCACTAGTGCGATACGTATACCCGTATTGTGCTATTTACATCTCATTTAGTGATGAGGTCGGGCTGTTCGTGTAATGGGTGGTTCGCTGCTTAACCGACCTTACAAACCAAACTAGTACATGCTAGTGGCTTCTCGTAAAATGCCACTAACAAAAGAATCTTCAGACGGTTGGTCTTAATGACTGGCGGGGCAGATTAACCTTTTACCTACGGGTGTCAACTATTGTTGATTTAGCGAAGTCATTTCTGAATACGGGAGGCAACTATAGATGATTTGCGAAAGGGTCTGTTTTAAACCTTTATATTGACAAAACTAGACCGTATTTCCTTAAGGTAAAGATCACTATGTGGAGTCGATAAAATTATGATTCTGTTGAAAAAGTTCCCATATATTTACATAGATGGCAATAAAAATAAATCATAAACAAAAAACTAGGTCTTTATTCTGGCCACCTTTGGTTATCGGAAAAACTAGTTTATTTTGAATAATTATGGTTAAGTTCAGTGTTTTTGTTAAGTAATGTGTTAAAAATACTATTAACCTCATATTGAATGTAAATAAAATAAAATTCTGATAAAAAACAAGTGATGTTTCGCCGAATACAGTGATTGATTCTAATGCTTAATTTTTTGGCAATTACGTAAAATTTTGCGAATAAACTATAAAATCTATAACATTTCTCAAAGGTAAGTGAAATAATAAATCAGTGTGTGAAATTCGAAGTACCTAGGTATTGTGCTTCAAAAAATGTAGACAAATAAAAACATAAATGACTGCGCAGTTGCGCGCCAAAAAGTACCCGTATTGGGTGATGACATCGCTTTTGAAGTCCCGTAGGTAAAAGGTTAAATTAATTCCATATTCGTTCTTTGTATAATGTGCCGCCTACAAACCAAAGCTCTACCTCGTTGTGTACGCATAAATCGAATTCGAAATCAAAAATGTAAACAAAAAAATGTGATAGTCAAAGTGACAGTTCAGGGGGCCTACCACCAGCTCTTATAACAGTATTATTATAATCTTACTTTGACTTTTCGTACCATGACGTCCTTAAAATAACCTTACTTTAATGTTGAAACAATGTTACATTATTAGCGATTTTGGTGACGTCACCTCTAAAAGTTCATTCAATTCGTACCATGACGTGACTTTTGACAACTAGCAATATTGTTTTAGTGTCAAATTTAGCAATCTTAAAAAAGTTCCTCGGACTCGACGGAAATATTATTGTTTTGCAAATTTATATTAACTAAGAACATTTTCGTGGCATATAAAGTAAGTTAAATATATTCATTTACGTAAACTTGCTGAATGAATTGTGTATGTAGAGATTTTAGTACATAGTTAATTCATTTATTGTTTGATTCTAGATGGCGAATGCATACGAAATATTTGAGTTTTTGGAAGCTGACAACGCAGAAGTTAAGAATACAAGAAAGCGTCGTCGTGTGCAGCTACGTAAGGAATGCGACCCCTTCAATTTAGACGAAGCTGAGTTTGTTAAGCCTGCAATACATGTTGGCCGCGCGTAGGCCAACGCGAGCGTTGGCAAATAGGTACAAGGCAAGAAATAATGTCCACACGTTCGACAAGTTCGTCGAACGCCAATGCAGACGACCAATATAGAAGAGGGTCTGTAGAGCTGCCCACACGTTGGCCGAGCGCAGGCGAGCGCCTTTGATTTGTGACCAAAAACCGACACCGATCCGAAGTGAGGCAAGCGATCACGAGCAACGGCGAGCGAAGACAAGTTACACCAAATGAGCTCTATACACGTTGGCGCTGGCCTTCACTCGGCCAACTAGGCAAGTGACACCGTGCGATAGCAAGACAAGGCAAACATACCGTCTACATGTTGGTATTGGCCTTCACTCGACAACGCTCGGCCAACATGTATTGCAGGCTTTAAGCGATACAGACTGACAAAGGTTCTAGCATATAACCTGTGCTATGAGTTGAGGCAAATGTTGAAGGACCCTACAAAATCTACAGACTTGTCTGTAGAGACGAAGGTAATAACCTTATTTCTACCGCGAATACCACTAAAGCAGTGTATTGTATATTTGTCATTTACCACTTTTATGTACCTATATACTTACTAAGTTATATTACTTTTGTCTAGGTGTTAATTGCATTATCATTTTATGCAACTGGTTCATACCAACGTCCAGTAGGCAGTAGTGAGGGTCATTTTGTGGCTCAGCAGACTGTCTCTTCAGTCATCGCACAGGTTACTGCGTGTCTTAACTCACTGCAGATGAGACAGAAATATATAAAATTTCCAGTGAATGATCAAGAACGCAACAGAATTAAAATGGAGTAAGTATATACCTTTTTTATTACAATATTATGTTAAGTCCTTGTTTAGCTGTAGAATGAGGCACTTTGCTAAATGATAACAAATAACAACAAAGAATAGTTAAAAATGAGTAACAGTTGATAATTGAATTGTAAGGCATGTTTATTTGTGTGGCATAATTTTAGAGTGACTTATATCCAGCAGTGGACTATGATAGGCTGACATAATAAAGAGTTAAATATTATCATCATTAATGGTGATTTTAAATTCTTTATTTTGTTTATTAGTAACTAAGGTATATTTGTAAAAAAATACCATCTATTGCAGATTTTAAATTAACTTATTTGTTGCAGATTTTACAATAAATTTCGGATTCCCGGGGTTCTGGGTTGTATAGATTGTACCCATGTAGCTATAGTACGCCCAGTACTACACGAGGAGCGCTACTTATGTTGGAAGCATTACCATTCATTGAATGTTCAATTGGTAAGTGTTTGATTATACAGTATAGAAAATAAAGTAACAAAAACGAGTAATATTAAACAAAAATGTAAAAAGCTCTCTACTCATTTATTACTTAATATAAGAGATCATACATACAAGTCTTAAGTTATACTATAAATATGGCACTTTACAGTCTTTCAGATATTCATTTAAACATTTTCAGGTTTGTGATGCGGACATGCAAATAATAAGTGTAGATGCAAGTCATGGTGGTGCAACTCATGATTCTTTTATATGGGCTATTCATCCACTAAGAGCTCACTTGGAAGATCTTAGCAACACAGAAGATACTTGGTTTCTTGGTGTGTATTGCATCCATTTGATCTTTTATTAAAAAAATATTTTGTATTTAAATTCAACTTATAACTTTGGTCAATAATAATTTAAATTAACTTTGTTTTCAATAGGTGATTCCGGATATCCTTTGAGAAAGACCATGATGACACCAATACTGGATGCGGCACTTGACTCACCGGAAGCACACTACACTGACTTGCATGTCCGTGCAAGGAATATCGTTGAGCGCACTATTAGGCTACTCAATGCACGTTTTCGTTGCTTACTTGTTCAAAGTCTTACACTATTCACCAGAAATAGCTGGCTCTATTATAAATGCTTGTGTTATATTACACAATATTTGCAATAGGGCTAACATATCTGTGGAACAATTGGACAATGAAGATGTGCTTCAAGGAGTCCAATTACAGCAACAAGACAATGCGAGTGAGCAGCCACGTCGTAATAATATCGCTCTGCAGCAGGGTTTGGCTACTCGTGATTCTCTTGTACAGCGGTTGTGGGAAAGGCGGCATTTATGATCCTGAAACACAAAATATACAATATTTTATTTTCATTTATAGGTATATTTTTTAAGTTACACCGTCTTTTTACTGTATTTTTGTTTGTTTAATTAAACTTGATTGTTATTTTAACATTTTTTTACTTATGTCCTAGTAGACACATTAAAAAAAAACCCAAATTCTATTAATATCTATGTGCAAGGTCGTGGCTTCGATTCCCACCTAGGACAAATGGTTGTGTGATGAGCACGATCATTTCTTCGTTGTCTGGGTGTAATTTATCTATAATATGTATCTATGTATTTAGATATATATATGTATGTCTATCAGTTGTCTATAACTATTACTCATAGCACAAGCTCTGCTTAGTTTGGGACTAGATGGCGTTGTGTGAAAAATGTCAAAAAAAAAATTCTATACACAGTTCTGGATAGTACCTATATAGTTTATCGGCGATTTAAAGAAGGTGGACATATTTAAGTTTTGTACCTTTCAATCCTCGTTGCTGTATTTCCAAATGCTGTCAATCCTCACAGCAAACTCGGAGCGTAGTTAGGTAGGAGTTCTGCGGGAGGAGCGAGCTGGTGGATCTTGGACTATAAGTTCCAGAGGTACATTTTGAGGCGGTGGGTTTAAGATGGGCTCAAAATTTACATTTTGGTTAGGTAAAAGGACTGTTGGATCTAGGAGCGAATGGACATTTTGTAGGATGGATTCTGAAGCAGGGGAATCTTGTACATCCGCATCTATTATAGCAGCACCAATCTCTGGAGGCTACAAAGAGAAAGCATAAGAGTTATGTTTTTAATATTATAAATGATGCTAAAGAGCGTGCATTCTGAAAGTGGGCAACACCGCAAATAACTCAAATATTTCGCTGTTTTGATTAATTTGGCAATATTACAAGTTTGTATGTATGGATGTTTGTTACCCTTTCACGCAAAAACTACTGAATGGATTTGGATAAGATTTGGCACACAGATAGTTTATAACCTGGATTAATACATAGGATACTGTTTATCCCAATGAAGCCACGGGATCGAGATTTATGCGGGTGAAACCGCGGGGCGTAGCTAGTTATTAATATTTTAAGTCTCTAATTAGTGATATTTCATATTTCCATACATTAATAGTAACAAATTAATAAAAACAGGTAAATATTTGACAGCTATTTGCTACGTTTCCAACTTTTAGAAAATACGCTCATAAGTACTCATGTTTTCTTACTATTTCCACCTGAACACTTGGCAAACCCTGGCCAATATCTTCTCCCTGTATTTAGAGGACTTTTCAAGGGCCTCTCAGTGGAAGGCCCTCCCCTAGACAGCACATGAGAAGTCCGTAAAACAGCAACCCGCTTTTTAAGTTTGGCCTTGTAATCTACCCAGTACTGAAATAAATATTGTTTAATTTAATATTGATACATTATATGTATCTACATAATTTAAATTGACAAAATAAAAAGTAATATAGTTACTTTGCTCCAGCCAGCCCAATCTTTATGAACGCCTTCACCTTGCGAGTTCAATATTTCCACAATCTCTTGCCACTTTCTTCGTGAGTACCTACTCCTTGGCTTGTAGAGAGCGATTATGCGCAGTAGCTATAGATTTGTTTGAAATTAAAAATTCCCAGAGTATCTCTAGCTGCCGCCCGGAAACCCGATTAACTCTTCGGCTGCAAAATTAATAATTAATCACTAATCACAGTCTGACCACACAATGGTTCGAACTATCTTCGTCAAAACGTTACAGAAAATATATTTCTTTGTTTTAAATCGTATTCACTGAGTAAACGTATTTACCTTACCTTGATTCCATGTCGACTTTGTAGCCAGTTAGATCAAAATATATTATAATAAGTTCAACCACTAACAACAGTCAACAACTTGAAAACAAAACAAATCGTCACATCGAGTATCAAATTGCGTTCCAGATAAGAACACATTTTGTTCCGATTCATATCATATGACAACTTAGCCGTAGCTTATTTTTATTTTATTCACTTGTTTTATCATTTTTCAAAGCAAAATCTTTTAATATTTTTGTCAATTTCATGGAAATTACTCATAAAAAATAGATTCTAATGCTAAGTAATATTTTTTAAGTAAAAGAAAATAATATTTTGCTTCAAGACCATACTTCGTTGCAGCGATTCGGACCAACGTGTGAAAACTAATGAAAAGGACAGCGCTATACAATTCATATAGCGTTGTTTCTTTTCTACTATAGCAGGCAATAGACAATCTTACAAATAGTTCATTCTTTCCCAGCACTAAGCAGGTATAAAACAATATTGAACGATGAAGGTCATGGTACGAATATGAGCAATGTTATTGTAAGCTTGAAACAAAACTCTCTTGAAATAAGATTGTTTCGTAAAACATTGTGGTAGGCCTACAGGGGTAGTTAAAAATTCGAATTAAAATTAAGTTTTTTTTTAATACTGTTGGAAGAACGCTAAAGCAGCGTGTCGAAATAAAAAAAAATTGATAGCCTAAGGTAAGTCCTAATATACAACGTGTAACAGATCAAGCGCAATACCCGAGACACCCCAATTAGAATATTAAATTAGGGGAGACTGGGGACACCTGATCCCCTTTTTGTTTTTTGACCATAATTTCCTCATTTAGTATCGTATTTTAAATATGTTTGTATTAAAAGAGGTGGAATTTCATTTAAATTAATTGCTACATATATCATCAACCTCCGTTTATAAATAATTTGAATAACCTACCAAAACTAAAAGAAGACAATAGTATCAAGTGTCCTAACTTATGGGTGACTTGATCCTCTCCTATGGATGACTCGATCTGGGGGGATTAAAATTTGATCCCAACGGATCGAGTCCATCGAATCCATAGGGGAGGAAAGTGATTTATGTTATTTCAATATCTTTTATTTCAAAATAAAAATACCTAACCCTGAAAACAGAGCAATAGTACCCTGTGTCCCCTTCATAAGGTAGATTTAATTCATAAGGGACATTACATAAATCACTTTTATTTTAAAATAAATAACCAAAAACAAAAAACTTTTAGTCATATACCTACTTATTCTATCAAAACACAACAAGCATTTGTGGGTAGTATCTGCCATTTACCTATTGCAATATCAGTAGTCCCCTGCCTACTATCTAAAAACAATCAACAAACAATATTTTCTTTAATCTTAAAGGTAATAATTAATCTTAAAGTTAATCAAGTCTTTTCATTTTAATTGAGATCCATTTACCTAATCCTATCGACCTATTTGACATTAAACTTTCTCAGGGATTTTGGGAACTCGATGTTGATAACTCTTTTTGACGATGATTTCTGCTTTGGATTGGGTAGCTTCTTCACTATTTGATATTTTGCAACTGCACCGATATCATCTTTAATGGGCTACTTGAAACAGTTGTCGTTTATTTTCTTAACGAATTTGATGTCATACCCTGCTTGTGATTCTTTAATGATCTGTCCAACAAATCTATGGATAAGATTCTTTTCAGACACTAAATTCACAATAGCCCAGTCAAAACAGTTGACTATAGTAATATTGGTGGCGTCTGTATTTTCCGATTCGCTTGAAGAATCATCACTTTCACTAAAAGGGCTCAAGTCTGATTCTGGCGATGGTGGTACTTGCTCATCCTCTGACGTTGTGAGTCCTTCATCTTGTAAATTTAAGTTACGTTTTACTTTCTTGGCTTTGATTTTGCTAATCTCATTCTGTTTTTCTTTTTGTTGTCTAGCTGCCCACTCATTTTCGATGGCCAGTTTTTCGGGTGTGTCAGTCAAAATCTTGGTACTGCCTCTCTTTCTTCCTTTTCAAGATTAGCTCTTGCAGCAGTAACAGTTGCCAAAGTAAAACAAGAAGCATCATTGTACATTTCACCATCCGAAATATCAGGTGTTACATCATCATTTGTTACTGGGGCCGTGGCCGATGTTGTATTTGAAGCGGTAACACAATTTGTTGCTGGTCGCGTCTCAGCAGTTGAAATAGATTGTTCATTATTTGCTGCTGTTTTGGCAGACAAAATTGCTTCAGCATTCACTGTAGGCATAGATTCAGTGGCAAGGACGAATTTTTCATTATAAGTCGGAAGCACAAGCGCAGCAGCATCGTAAGAGGGACCGGATAGCAGAAATGGCGAACCATCTCGTGGGATTATTTCGTTTTCATCCTGCGTTGATGGTTCAACAATCAATGCAGACGAAATAATTCCTATACCCTGATTCTCTCCGTCTGGCCTGTACGTTACGTACGAGCTTAAGAATTCATCGTCTGTGAATATATCAGGATTGAAGGGGGAAATTCCAGTAATTGAAAAACTTCTGTATGTTTCTGGCATCGCGTTTGGATAGGCATTGCCTAAGCATCCAGCCAAGTCGTATATTGTTAATAGCCGCCCAGGGTGATTGACCATCTAGTTATCACACGCAGTATCGTACAATTTCATCGTCCCAAATAGTATCCGGTCCAGTAGTTGCAACTTTTGGGATGTGTGGGGTGGTATAGTTAATAGGTGAATTCCCTTTTCTTTGATGAAATTATTATAGACTCCACCGTTAAGTGAGACTCGTGGTTGTCAAATATAATAAGACATGGAATATCCTTGGAACATCTCACGTGCTTCAGGAAAAATTTTAAGTACAGAAAAAAGTTTGGTCCGGTCATCCATCCGCTAGGATGTGGAGCTGCTTCTGTTCCTGGTGGTCCACCATCTATCATTCTTTGTTGCCAGTTTTTACGAGGGAATTTCATAAACGGGGGCAGATGATTTCCCATAACGTTTATAGCTTCACACACAGTAACAAGCTGGCCACGCTCCCCTGACGTAACTTTGGATACCTGCTTGAGGCCTCTGCAAGCAACATTTTTTTTTCGGTTTGTGGACTGTGGTAATACAAGTTTCGTCAATATTCCAAATTTGATTTGAACGAAAATTATACCTGTCGTACAAACTTTTTAAATTTTCAAACAACTGGCCAGCATTGTATTTATTGAATGCTGTGACGCGAGACAAGCTCGTGGCTTCAGGAACTCTTAGGGATAGTTCCCGCTGGCGATTTATGAACCCATAAAACCAATCGTACGTCGCTGATTCATGTTCTGCCCACTTTGGTGGATACTTTTTTTGGTTGTTATAAGCATATTTGTAAGCAAGTTGTCGAAGTCTTTGGTGTCAATCCGTGATAGAGTTTGCTAGCCATAATTAAATACTCCACTAACTCATTTTCCTCTACGTTTGTAAATACCTGTGAGTAAAGCATGAATACCGGTTTTCGATAATATCGAAAAACCGGAATATCGCATCATAAATCCGATATTGAAAAAAGCGATATTGGATTTCAAATATCGGTTTTTCGATATTTTATATGAAACAAAAAACCAGATGCAATAAAATCTTTCTTACCTATTTCATTAAATTAAATTAATGTAAACAATACCTATTGGTTAATTATAATAATATGTATGCTAGTGTCATTCATTTATAAATGATTATTTCCATATAAAAGTGCACAACACTTGGGCCGGCGCCCGGCATTATGTACATACGTGCAACAAAATAAAATCGTATTTCAAAGACAATACCTTGAATGCCCTCTGCTACGTTTTTATATGTTTTATTACTGATGAGCCCAGAAGTTGCCCGTTCACTCTTGCTTCGAGGGCAGACGGGTCATATGTGGATGGGAACACAGCAGCCTGCAGAGAGTTCCAGACCTTGGCCGTGCGCACAATAAATATAGAGGAGAATCGCTTAGTACGACAAGACGGTATATTGAACAAGTGAGAATGGTACTATGCAGTACTTATGGTAGATCGTTAGTATAAGGTAGATGGAGGAATCGGGTCGTGGAGTTCCTGCACACTCTTCGAAGTACAATCTGTGGAAGACCGAGAGGCAAACAACGTTTCGCCGATGAGCCAGGCTGTGAAGCTTGTTTGCTAACTCTGCATCGCCTATGAGTCTCTTAGCTCTGCGTTATCCGAGTCAAGTGCAGCAAGCTGGTATTTTGTTGAGCCATCCTACAAGTGACTGCAGTACTCCATACAAGAACAGAACTGTGCTTTATACAAATTCAAAAGCTGTACAGGTGTGAAGTATCGTCTCACCTTGTGAAGGATTTCCAGCTTTTTGGCTGCAGTCAAAGTTTTTGACTCAATGGTTGAGCCGAAGTTTAAGTTAGGTGTCAACTCCATACCCAAGAGCTCCAGGCGGTCGGTAACTGATAGGTATAGATGCACCTCGGAAAGTAGGAGATAATTTAAATTGGCTCCTTTTAGCAGTGAAGAGATAAACTTGTGTTTTCAAAGCATTGAATTTGACCAGATTGTTGGGTCACATTCATTTGCTCCAACATGGCCTTTCTAAGACAGTCTGTTTCGTCCCTGCTAGCTCCAGCACTGGATAAGTATATCTTTAAGTCTGTGCTGTCATCCGTGTACCCAAGAGCTGGAGCAGGTCCTTGATATGCAGCAAAAAAGATTCACAAAGAGAACAGACCTCTTAAGAATACCGCATTGACATTGACAGCCATAAGATCCGATGAGCAGCCATCGATGACCGCTCGGATTGAACGCTCACTTAAGAAGTCAGAAATTCAGTTGCAGCAGCCATCAGGGACGCCAAATGCAGGAAGCTTGCTCAGTAGACTAGCGTGCCAGACCCTGTCAAAGGTCTTTGAGATATTGATGGACTCTACAAGAGCACTGCCGTGTTTCTTAATGGCCTCGCCCCAGCAGTGCGTAACATACACAAGAAGATCTCGGGTCGACCGACCAAGGCGGAAGCTGTACCGGTGGTCACTAAGTAGCTAAACTACCTTCCGCCAGCGCCTAATTCCGTTCAGCCCCAAGAACATCTGCCACCCGGACGTGACTTGCAGTGGCCAATTTGGAAAGCTATCAATCGACTGCGATCCCAAGTAGGTGGTTAGCAAAATGGGGCATTATATGCCAAACTGACACCCAGTGCGATTACGGCGTTCCTGATCAAATAATGTCCCATTAGCTGGAGTGTCCAAATGATCCAAAAACGAGTACATTAGAAAACCTAATAAACGCCACTGAATGAGACCTGTGTGACAGGGCCTAATACATATAAATTACGCAATTTACCATCGATACGAAGACGAAGAAGAGACTAGGAGCTCATTGTCTTCAAGGTATGCTAGCAGCTTATTATTGAGTACCCTATCCATCACTTTGCAGATTCTGAAGGATTTTTGGTTACTGGCACCACTCTAATTTTAAGAGTGTGATACAGGTGACAACTCCAGAGCACAACTTTTTAAGAATCGAGCAGGTAGTCCGTTCGGCCGGGCCCGCTGGCTTTGTTCACGTCTACAAAGGGCATTATGGACCTCTTAAATGTGAATTTCTAAAACTGACGTTCCATATTTCAGCAATAGCGATCTCGTGAATTGCCGTAGTCTTCGTATTTAAAGCCATAAGATGACTGTGTAGTCACCCCTCCAATTGAATATCTAGTTCTTTACTTTTATCGTAATATTTACTTATACAAGGTGTAACAGATTAAGCGCTATTTACCTCAGACACCTCAATCAAAATATTAAATTATAAGTCTAAAACAACATCTGTAACTAAAAAAAAGAAACCAAACCTAGACATTTTTTATAAAATAGTTATGTAAGGATAACTATTAGGTTTGGTCTGAACACAAAACGTGTGTGCGTCATTCAATATCCTTACGCAGACGCATACACTCATACAATTTTAGCGGCCGACACGCACACGAGCGCATTTCCTTGAATTAAGGATTGTATTATTATGTCATGATACGGTGTTTCCATTTTAAGTTAAATGAAAGATTTTTTCCGTCCGTTTTGTGAGGGAAATCGATTCAGAAGCCGATTCTGAACCAACTACTTTCAGGAATTACGTTAATTCTGCTACACGATTTATATTGATACTCAGTTACTTATTTTAACTTGTGTTTATTTTTTTATTTAATGACATAGCAGAGTATGTTAAGAAATTGATATTTTTTGTGTATCATACTTTTAAATTCTAATTGATGTAAGATTGCAATGAAATATTTTTAATAATAAATGACGGTGATTTTATATTTCCATAGTACACTTTGATACAGTCTCTAAATTCTAATATTTGGACCGTTACAACGTTAAAACGAATTGGATCATTTTATTTCCATAATATCGGAAAAATATCGAAATACCGGAATACCGATATTAAAAAATTGAATATCGAAACAAAACCGGTATTGGGAAAAGGTTCCGATATTCCATGCTCTAGTCAAGGTTAACCCCAAACTGCCAAAACAAACGAAGATTTCTGAAAAAAAAACTACGAAAATTTTTTTAACCATAAAAATTTTCTTTCGTTTTCTTTGCTGCTCATAGTGCCCCTAAGCGTATACTCCAACTCCTAAAACTCCGCCCCTAAGACGACCCACTGACCGGTACACGTCTAAATGATGAACAGAAAAATGCTCTATTATTACACTGCATCGGTGAAGAGGGTCTGCTAATATATAATAGTTTCGAGGATAAGGCGAGCATATCATACAATGAGGTACTCATACGTCTGGAGAAAAACTGTAGTCCGCCTACAAATGAAACGCGTATAACAGATATCTATTCTTCTCAAGAAAACAAAAAACTGACGAACAATACGAAGAATACAGCACTAAAATCTCTCAGTTTAGATTGTAACTTTGGAAGCCTAAAGGATAGTCTTATAAAAGATGAAATAGTACTTGGAATTACTGATGGTAATATCAGAGAAAAATTACTAAGAATACCGCACCTGACATTTGACAAGTGCATGAGTATATGTAAAGCCGCACAAGTTGCTCAAAGTCAAATAAAAACTTTAAATAGTGAATTCTCAAATGAAGTAGGTGCAGTAAGCAAAGGAACATACAGTCGCCCATCAGCATATAAACGAGAACCAAAAGCCAGGGGTCATAGTAGAACTCCAGGTCAAGCAAGTTATGGTGCGCGAGGAACATCCAGTGGCAGACAATCAAATTATCAAGAAAGGTCAGGTGAGCATTTTAAAAAAGATGCCAGTACATCAAGACCATGTAGAAAATGCAATAAGTTTCATGGTTATGGTAAATGCCCAGCATATGGTAAAAAATGTGTAAAATGTCATAAATTTAATCATTTTACTTCATGTTGTACTTATAAATGTTCAGTAGTCAACAGTGAAAATATAGAACAGCTTAGAATAGATACAGTTTATGTAGTAAACTCAGTAGGCAAGGAGTGGTATATAAATATACAAGTAAATAACAAATATATGAAATTTAAAATTGATACAGGTTCTCAAGTGGATATCATAAATAGAAATACAATGAATCAATTAAAATTGCAACTAAATACATGTAGGAATATAAGATTGACAAATTTTGATGGATCTGACATCAAAATACTTGGAACTTGTGATACAAAATTAAGATACAACAACAGTGACTGTTTATGTAAACTCTTTGTAGTGTAGTGGGACACACCCAGTATTTTAAGTTACTCAACTGCAGTAAAGCTTGGTATTATTAACAGGGTAAATTTGGTAAATAAAAGTGACATTGTGTCAGAATATTGTGAATTATTCACTGGTTTAGGTGAGTTAAAATATGAATATGATATTAAATTAAAGGAAAATTGTGTACCAATTGCAGAAAGACCTAGAAAAATTCCATTAAAATTACAAGATCAAATTAAAAGTGAATTAGATAAATTAGTGAAGTTAGGTGTCATTAGAAAGGTAAATGAGCCTACTGAATGGGTTAATTCTATGGTTGTGGCAAAGAAAAACGATGGTTCTATCAGACTTTGTTTAGATCCACAGAATTTGAACAAATGTATAATCAGAGAAAGATTTAAAATGAGTACTTTTGAGGAATTAGTCGCTAGAATGCCTAATGCCAAGTATTTTTCGGTGCTAGATGCCTCTAAAGGATTCTACATGATTAAATTATCAAAAAAGAGTCAATTATATACAACATTTAATGCTGGTGACTTTGGTAGGTATTGTTATAAAAGATTACCCTTTGGTTTAAACTCAGCACCTGAAGTTTTTAGTAAATGTTTTCATGACATATTTTGTGACATTGAGGGGGTAGAACAATATGTTGACGAATTGTTAATATGGGGAGAATCTAAGGAATCCCATGATAAGAGATTAAAACAAGTTTTGAACAGGGCTAAACAAGCAGGAGTCAAATTCAGCAAAGATAAGTGTTAGTTTGGGGTAACTGAGGTCAAATATGTAGGCCATATATTGAGTAGCACAGGTATTAGACCTGATACAGAGAAAATTAGAGCTATTGTTAATATGAAAGAGCCCACAAGTAAAAAAGAGTTACAAACATTTTTAGAAATTATAACTTATGTATCTAAATTTATACCTAACTTATAAGATATTACAAATTCATTGAGAGGATTAGTGAAAATAGATTCTGTATTTGTATGGGGTGAAAAACAAAAGGAAGATTTCAATAAATTAAAACAAATCTTAACTACAGAACCGGTTTTAAAATATTTTGAGATAAATAGTCCTATTACATTGTCGGTTGATAGTAGCAGTACAGGGTTAGGAGCTTATGCTTCTAAAGCATTAACTGAGTCGCAGCAATCATGGGCACAAATTGAGAAGGAATTATTAGCAATTGTATATGCAAGTGAAAAGTTCCATCAATACATATATGGCAAACAAATTACAGTAGAAACTGACCATAAACCTCTTGAACAGATATTTAAAAAATCTATGAAAGAAACTCCATTAAGATTGCAAAAATTAAGAATGCAAGAATGTAATCAGGATATTGATGATAATATAGAAATGTCTGTATGATTATAGAAAATTTAAAAATTAGTGAGCAAAAATTAAAAATATTTCAAGAAGAAACAGCTAAAGATGAAAACTTGGTATTGCTTATTAATTATATTCAAAATAATTGGCCTAAATATTCTGATATTCCATTTCAATTAAAGTTTTATCATTCTATTAAAGAAAGCTTATATGTAGCTAACGGTTTAATATTCAAAGATTCAGCTTTGTTAGTACCAAAATCATTACGTTCTGACATGTTAAAGCAAATTCATTACAATCATATGGGTTATGAAAAGTGTTAAAAATAGAATAAAAGGATTGTTATATTGGCCACATGTGAATAAAGAAATAGAAGATATGATTAAAAATTGTGACATCTGTTTACAGTATCAGAAAAGTCATAGTTATGAACCATTAAAATTAAGAGAAGTTCCTGATAAACCATGGAGTACTATAGGAGCGGATATGTTTTTTTTTAATAATAAAATATTTTATTAATAGTAGATTATCTTACTAAGTATGTAGAGATAAGTGAATTAAAAAATCAAACAGCTGAGGAGCATATAAAAGCTTTACAAACATCATTCTCTAGATGGGGAATCCCTGAATTATTATATACATATGATGGAGCTCAATACAGAAGTTGAAGAAGCTGTATTTGTAGATTTCTGTCAGCAATTTGGGTTTAAACATAAGACATCAACACCTTATTATGCTAGGTCTAATGGGATGGTTGAGCGCCACATTCAAACATTTAAAAGGATGTTAAAAAATGTATATTAGAAAATAAAAATATTGATTTAGCTATGTTAGAATACAGGAATACGCCTATTGATAATGAGTTAAAGTCGCCAAATGAGATGATGATTGGTAGACAAGTAGCTTCTTTGTTACCTGTGAATAGAAATGGTTATGAAACAAAGTATAAGAAAATAAAAAACTATGTACAAAAGAAAAATGAAAGTAATAAAATGTATCATGATAAGAAATTTCCTTAAATTTCTTATCATGATACATTTTATTTTACCCTTGTAAAGGAATAATATTCTTTAATAGACAAAATGTTTATATTAGAGATAGAAATAAGAATAAGTTAATCCCAGGTAAAATTGTAAAAGAAGGGGATAAAGATAGATCCTATGTAGTATTATTGGAAAATGGGCAGAAAGTTCTGAGAAACAGATATAATATATTTAAAGGTTCAAAATATAGAAAGTTTAATGTAAAAAATACATATGATTATGATGATGAGGACCTAGAATGTATAATACAAAATAACACATTAAATGAAAGATGTTATGATAAGGTAACGAATGTTAATGTAACAGATGATGACTGTACTGAGGATTTAGCTTTTAGAGATATAGACTTTAATAATTGTAACAAACATATTATGAATGACATTGTGGAAAATAATGATAATTTAAATTTTGAATATGTTAATTGTGATGTGGATAACTTTGTAGATTGTCTTGATGAACAGACTGATCTTGGAGCTAATAATGACAAAGTAAATAGTAAAGCCAAGAAGTCTGTTACATTTGATTTTGACAATATTATTGTAGAAAATAAAAAACTAGAAGTGGTCGAATAGTTAAGAAACCAAATTATTTGCATGAATATGTTAATGATTAATTATTTTAAGAAAAGAGAAGGGATGTGAGAGGAGACATAATTAGTAGTAACAACACTAATATATAGGGTTGGCAACACCGCAGGAACGCCGAAGAGACGCTCTGGATCGCGGCACGAGCTGTAACTGTAATGTACAATCAATATACTAATAAATGGTATAAACCATATAAAAAGGTGTTTAATTATAAAACAAACATCTTACAATGTTGTATAATACACAGTAAATTTTTAATCGTCTTACAGAGCTGACCCACTCAATGTACCGAAATATAGTACCTCTAGGCGTGATTCTATTTTTTCCCATTAATTAACATTAAGATTAATTAAGATAACAAAGAAAAATAGTTTTGCGTCAGGGTGAAGGGTTAACTCTAAAGGCTCGAAACAGGTTTCAAAAAACGTTATGCATCATAATAATGAATAATATTTTAATTTTTAAATTAATCAAATCTCTTATCTATTTTCAACCAACGGCAAAAAGGGCATTTTTATGTATGATCACCGATTACTCGAAGACGGCTGAACCGATTTGGAAAATTCTGTTTTGTTTGAAAGGATATACTTCGAAATTGGTCCCATTGTGACCTGGTCAGGATCTGATGTTGGGATTCTGGAGAAATCGAGGAAACTCTTCAAATATTATAGGCACACCTATAGCGTTTTGGGTATTTCTTATAGTAACTTGTGCAGTTGCTCCCAAAAAATACCATTTGGGGAAGTGGAACTGATGATGAAGACCACAGATGGCCGCCGAACCTACTCAATAATAAGTATTTCGTGGATTGCGATTCGATTATTTGAATATGGATGTTAAGCACTTTATGTTCATCACAATGCATATGGTGATGTAGAGCTGACGGTGAAGTACCAGGAGAACTCCTCAACAATTAACGGCCCAGCATTGGGAAAAGCAATATTTTGTAAAAGGGTATAAGTAGTTGACATTTAGGCTCTTTTAACTAGGTAAATTAAAAATCAACGAACTAAAAAGAGTGAAATAAAATTTTTTACCAAAAAATTAACAAAAAAATATTGTTTGATAAAAGTTTACTATAAGTACTTGGAAAGCGAATTCGAGATCAAAAATATAAACAAACGTGTTGCCATTTAAATAATAACCTCAATTGTGTAGTTTGACGAAAAGTACTAAAACATATTGTGGGCATATTTAAACAGTTAAAATATAATATAGCACATAGTTTTCAATTATAAAGTGACGTAAACTACGATACAAGAATAAGATATAACTGTTTGAAATAAAATCTTGCAAATTATTTTATGATAGCTCTAGTATTCAGCAGTAATTAACAGAAAACAAAATGAAAAGGTATTGGTTTTTGTTGAAACTACAACTAGAAATTTCGTAAGGAAAAGATAAAAAAGAAATATTTTAACCCTTGGGTAAAAATGATTAAAATTGTGACATGTTATAGTTAATTATCTGGTTTATCGAATCCTTAACGGTGGACCACTATTTAAGCCACACCCTGTATATATAAACTTGCATCATTTTTTTTAGAAATAGCAATGTTGATCCGATACGGACAGACTTTAGTCCTATTACTTCCTGTAAGAAGTTGATTTAATAAACAGATGTTTAATCCTGAAATGTATAGTTTTATTTTTAACCTTTATTAACTTAATATTATAATTAAATATATACTTAGGTAGTAAATACTTAGTAGTGATGAAAAAAAAATATAACTATCTACTTAGGTACCTTCATCCAGTTTTAGATTAGCGTGTACAAACTGACAACCTTTTTTATTCTTCCTGTATTTATGTTTATTAACCTCCCTGTATTATATTTTTTGGAAGAATACGACATGTAGATATTTATTTCCGTTTTATTATACTTATGTATCAATAAGGTAGTATATATAGATTGTATGTGCGAGTTTTATGGGAGTGTGAGTGCGCGTATGATGTGGATTTGGTAGAGTGAATATGCATTTTTGAGCAAATTATTCAGTTACTGTATTTTGTTTAGAAGCATTTTAGTATTTTCTTCAACATTTTTCACTATTTAAGGCTATTTTACCAGCTTAATCTGTGATAAATGATAAATGATCTTTATTTTGCAAATTGGTTATTAAATAACACATACACTTAATTTTTTTCCGTAAATATTAACTAGATGAGGCCGGTGTTTCCTAACTGACTACCCTGAGAAGAAACACCGAAACAAACTCAGGGGTCCGTCTCTTTTAAAGTCCATACAATCTACACTGATTTAATTATATGGGAACCTTGTAGGTTTCAGTCTGAGGCGGTCTTTTGAAGAAAGATGCTCACAGATTTGAGTGGGCCTGTCCATACAGTGCAAGCATTTGTCAAATGACGTATAGCTCAACTTAGAACAAGGAGCTTAACGATTTGACGAACAATACCAAGGTAAGGACCTTTGGGTAGGCCGCAAAAAGCACTCAAACTGCCAGACAATTTATTATGTTTAACTCGAATAAAAAAAACCTACATAGTGCACATATTCACAATCGTTTATGAGGATTATGTAGATTAGTCTGTAATGGCCTTTTGAGGAAAGACCAAACAGATTTGAGTAGACCCGTCCCGTCAGTGCAAGCCTTTGTCAGTTAGTCTGCAAGCTCAACTGTGGGCTTACCATACCCAAGAAACTACCAAAACCCTCCGGAACCACCATGCATCCATGCCTTCAAGCCGTCATTGAGGCTTCCTCCTTGTTGTAGTGCGTCTGATATGTTCGTGGATACGCAAACTGACGATTACTTCGCGATCATGCGCATAAAGTCGTGCCTATAATATACAGAGTCAGAGGATGCAATAGCGTTCTGAAGGTATTTGCAGAAAAGCTCGATAAACCTTGCTGCGATTGTATGTTTTCACTACCATAGTTTTTAAGTCATTTGATATTAAGTTTTCTAGCTCATGTAGAACTTTTAATTATTTATAACCAAGTTATATAAAAAGTGAAAAGGGTGAGACTAGTATATCTAACAGCAATCCGAACAAGGCACATCAGAACACTTGCTTCAGAAAGTAGTAACGCCTACCCAGCATGTCTCAACTTAGTATAGGTACAGCGTTCTCTTACGCAGGGTGTTCGGTCACAAGATAGTTTGGAGGAACGTGAAGCTAGGCTGACCGAAAGCACCATGCACTTTCACGCGAATCTGAAACTTTCATGGAAATGGAGTCATGCCAAAGTTCACAAAGCATCTGAGAGCGTCTTTGCGCTCCCAAGAGAGCATTGGGAAACATGTGTGTAGTGGCCTAATCCGCTAGCATAAACGCTCCCGCTTATAAGCGTTGAGACCTCGGACGGAAATCAAGCCACCCTACGTCATATCGGGTGATATTATGAAACGGAAGATAAAGTCGCGAAGTTTCGCCTACTTCATATGTCAGGCGAGCTTAAGCCCCGCCTTCCGAAGCGTAGCGCCCACGGACATTCGTTAGAAGCGCTAATGAGGTAAGATGGTGATGAAGTCGGCTGGTGTGGCGATTATCGCCCCTCAATTTTAAGTTGGTTGGTGAGTAGTACGTAGCACGGAGTGTGCGTGTGCCTGGCTATAGGCATGTATTGATATAGCGTATGAGACTGCCATTTTTGGAAGAATCGGTGGCCATGTTGAACTAGATGTCATAGTGCGCTCGCGCCGTGCGCACACGTCTCACCGCGTCTAAAATCTTGAGACATCATTCACCCGCAAGACTTTATAATCCTGAGTATTATCCCGTAAGCATTGGGGATTTACCGAAATTTATTAATAATCCCATTTTACTGCGTCTGTGTAATTTGTGAGCAAGCAAACGAAGGTGATCGGCACGCAAGACCAGGCAGAGAGACAGGTGGTACGGTCGGCCAAGAAAGTGGTGTACCAGTTTTGATTTAGTTTCCCGGTCATCGAAAATTACAACAAGGTTCGTTATAAAAAGATATTACTGAAAGAGACAACATTATCATGACGTAAACCTATGTATTTAGTATTCATACGTCATATGTCACATATAAGTACATGACATTTTAACCTTTAGTATAAATGAAAAGGACATTAGTTTCTACAAAGCAATTGAAATGTTTCCAAACAAAAGTAATAAAAACTATTCAGACAACCGAATTCCATTTGAAAAAGAAAACTGACAATTGACATTTTGTCAAATATATGCAAAAAATCGATATATTTTCCGTGTTGTTTTTCAATCAACTGCATATAAAATCATCTCAATGCCTGCCAACTTGACCATTGCCGAAAGAGCACAAATAATTGCCCAATTTAATGAGGGAAGCAGTATCAGTGCGATATCCCGGAATTTGAATATATGGAGGCGTTCTGTCCGCTTTTGGATTCGTCGTGAAGGAGAGGAGGGAAGTTTGTTGGATCACAGAAGAAGTGGTCGCCGGCCTGCACTCTCCAATAACGATAGAGAATTCATGAGACGGGAATATGAAATCAATGGTTTTAAGCCCACAAAACATTTTGCGGAGATGTTCGATGTGAGTGCCCAAACAATAAGGAATCATCTACATTACATGGGGTTGCACCACAGGCATTACGCCAAGAAAATATATTTGACGGATGCTCACAGACTTGCTCGTCTGAACTTCGCCAGAGAGCACTTAGAGTTTGATTGGTCTAATACAGTGTTTTGTGATGAAAAAACGTTTAAATCCAGTCAGCATGGACGTCTTCACCTTTGGCGATATAATTCAACACGGTATAAAGATGATCATGTAATCCCAAATAGAGAATCAGGTCGAATTTCCGTAAATATTTGGGGCTGGATGAGTACGGGTGGTGTAGGAGAATTGTGTTCTCTACCTCCTCGAGCGACGGCTGTAAATTATATCGACGTGCTTCAGAATGCAATGCTACCGACAGTCCGTAATGTTTACCCGGAGAACGAAGTGCCACAATTTGATTTTGTTCAAGATAATTGTTCAATTCATAATGCGAGGATCGTAAGAGCCTGGTTTCGTTCACACACTGACGTAAGGGTAATTCAGTGGCCCTCAAGATCGCCGGACCTCAACCCGATAGAAAATCTTTGGGGCCTTATGGTCCAACGATGGTCGCATCAAAATGAAAGAACCAAACAAGCTCTTATTAGTCACTGTAATTATATCTGGGAGGAAATGCGGGGAACCGATATTTGCTCACGGCTTGTTGGTTCAATGAGGTCTCGTCTTTTAGAGGTTATAGAGGCCAACGGCGGTTACACCCGTTTCTAATTTTTAAAAATTTTCAATATCTTCTAAATATTACTATATATGCTATGTTTTTGTTTGTTATAAGTATTTTAAAATTGATTGTAGAAATTTAATAAAAGGATAAATCTATTTTTAGCTTGTTTTTTATTGATATTGTAATTACAAGTTTACAGAAATTGTAGGTTTGTGGACTCGCCTTGTGCCTTTACAATTTTATGTAACTTGTTGATTACAATTCTGAATTTGTAGATACAATTTTGTCATCAAAATCTACAGCCCCCCGCCGTTGATTTTACGACGTCATTGGTTCCATCAAGTTCAAACTAAGAACAGCTGTCACGTTACAAACAGTAATAGTCGTTATCAATAATCAGATAAAGACAGCAATAGAAGTTGTCAGATCGATCTGCAAGCGAAACTAATCTTTATCACCTATGAATCTGCAAGCGATATTCAACCTTAGGGTGGTACACCACTTTCTTGGCCGACTGTACCACCTGCGAAGACCTTCGAGGCTGAACAAGGAAGAAACAGGTACCGCTTTTCTTTACATGTTAGGTCGCCATACGCCGTCTACTGCCGCCACCCCCAACTTGAAAATTATACAGACAAATATAGGCATTTTGAATCAGCACGCAATCCAGGTGTTAGATTGTAACAAGTCCTCAAACCGCAGAGATACACGGCTATCTACACGCCTGTCCCTCCATTAGATGGTCCTTTCGAGCCTAGATAGGCACCAGTAAAATTAAGTACACATAAGTACAAGTCATTACGTTAGGTACATAACTTCATTAGTGCCTCAAAATGGCTACCCGCAAGCAAGAAGCTATATTAGCTCAGCTTACCGCTAAAAAGCAAATGATTTTCGAGCGATTTAATCGCTTGTATGATGCTTCTAGAAGCATCATACAAGCGATTAAATCTTTGATTCGCGCTCAAATGAGTCTTTCCTAGCGCAGTCAGAAACAATTAGTGAACAATAATTGAACAGATCAATGACTTGCAGTTTGAGATTGACGAAACCGCTCCAGATTATTCGAGTCTAAATTCTATTGAAGACTTATATTCTCATATTAAATATAAACGTAATCTCATACTTTCGAGCAGCAGAACATCAGAGCCGAAAGGAGGTAGTCGCATAAAATTACCACTCATAGAATTACCATCATTTGACGGTAAAACAGAAAATTGGCCCATATTTTATTAAATGTTCCGCAGCAATGTTCATTTAAATACTGATCTTAATGACTCGCAGCATGTGCAGTACCTGGTCAGTAAATTAACTAATGATGCCTCAAAATTAACCGCAGGTATTGTTCCCATAGGTGAAACATACAGCGTTATGTGGAACAGTCTCGTTAAAAGATATCAAGATAAGCGTGGTCTAGGGATTCATTATCTCAATAATATACTGGACATTAAAGGATGCGCCGGCAATGCTGCTAGTCTTAATACATTTGTGGAACGATATTCGGCGTTGGTCTCTGCCTTGAAGCAGTTAGACATTCCAGACTTGCTAGATTTCGTGTTATTACACTGTGGCTTAAGAAAGGTTGACGCGCAAACTGCTCAACAGTTTGAAAGCCGTGTGAGTGGGGAAAAATTACCTACATATACGGAGTTTGTAGTATTTATGCAAGACTATGTTAAGGTACTCCAGCGCTCACACGCTAATAGTTCACAGGCGGAACCGCGCGCCAAGTCTAGTTTAGCGCATAGTCGCTCAGTCATTTGTTTCACGTAGCAAACCGGTTTCAAATGGCAAATGTGTTCTGTGCCATAGTGACGGCGTCGAACATCGGCTGTTTATTTGTCCGCGATTTAAAGATATTAGTACACCGCAAGCTCGTTTCGAATTTATTAAAAATAAACGTGGCTGTATAAATTGTTTAAGTTTATCTCATTCATTAGTTAAATGCAAATCACGAAGCGTTTGTAAAATTTGTAAAAAGACACACCATTCTCTGTTGCATTTCTCCGAAGTAAAAGGTGAGTCATCGCTTGAGCAACAGGTGCCTGCTACCAATAGTTCCGTATCACTCACAACTGCGGCCAAGACTTGTTTACCGAATGAGTCAACTATTTTGTTAGCGACCGCGCAATTATATGCATATTATAGGGTCATCAGAGATAAGGTGGTTATCAGATGCTTGTTGGATAACGGATCGCAAAATAATTTAATTACTGCGGACTGTTGTAAAAGTTTGAACTTACCCATAATTAAATTACGCAATTCATCTTTACAGGGTGTTGGTATGACATCAAAACCTATACACGGCTTTGTTCAACTCAACATCTCGGAATCTCGGATTAATTCTCACACTAAATATTATATACAAGCGTTAGTCGTCGATTGCATTACAGATAAACTTCCCGCTAGATTTATTAGATTAAGGGACGATAATAACCTGTCATATTTAAAGAACTTACCACTAGCCGACCCGACCTGAAATATACCAGGCGGAATCGACATTGTGCTTGGAGCACAGCTGTTTCCTTTTATTCACCTAGGAGATAGGGTTGACTCAGGCACCCGCGCACCCCCAGCTATATTGACTAGTTTCGGTTATGTACTGATGGGTGATATTGATTGTTTCAATAGTGATTTATCATTATCGAACATTACATCTTCGTTTACCGCTCTTTCCGACATTGAACTCGAGTCAAATTTGCAGAAGTTTTTTGAGTTAGAGGAAATTCCAGCTCAACGTTTTATTAGTCCGGACGAATTAGAGTGTGAAAATAATTTTAATTCTTCAGTCTTATTTAAAGAAGGCAGATACTTTGTCCATTTTCCTTTCGCGCGCACCCCGTCCGAGTTAGGCAACTCACGCGGTGTCGCTCACCGGCGGCTACTTGCGCTCGAGCGTAAATTCACGTTAGTGCCGACCCTACGCGAGAATTATAATAAAACTATCGCGGATTACATAACTCAGGGGTATTTGTCGGAGGTACCCCGCTCTGAATTGACAGAAGAGGGTTACTACATACCGCATCACGCCGTCATTAGACCGGACAAAGACAGCATTCGAGTTGTTTTAGACGCTAGTGCCAAAACGCACTCGGGGTTGTCACTCAATGACATTCTGCATGTTGGACCTAATTTACAAGCCGACTTGTTTTTGTTATTAATTGATTTTCGTACGCTCCCTGTCGCGATGACAGCGGATATAAAACAAATGTTTTTACGTATCGGTGTAAATGACCACCACCGCAAATATTTACGAATCTTGTATCGTTTTAACAAAAATGAGCCTATTCGCACCTTTCATTTTAACCGCGTTCCCTTTGGACTAAAGCCTAGTCCTTATTTAGCGATGCGCATACTGCATAACTTGGCGTGTGAGCATAGCGACTGCTTTCCTGAGGCTTCTAAATTGGTGGAAACTCAGTTTTATATGGATGACTATGTCCAGTCTGTTTCTGATGAACAGAGTGCTATGCGTATATCCCGCGATTTAATTGACTTAATGAAGGAAGGTTCCTTTGAGTTAGTCAAATGGGCTACTAACTCACCCGCTTTATTGGAGATTCTCCCAGAGTCTCACCGCTTACCAGTAAATTTTTCTGGCATGGATAATGATGTCCATAATTTCAAAATTCTTGGACTAACCTGGGAACCCGCTGATGATTATTTTTCTTTGACAACAGTTGCCGTGGATAATAAATGCACGAAGCGCGCGATTCTATCGCTCGTTGCCCGCTTGTTCGACGTACTTGGTCTTGTAGCACCCGTTGTACTGCACGCGAAAATATTAATTAAGGAACTTTGTTTAGCTAAAATAGGTTGGGATGAAGTTCCTCCGGACTCCATCACTAATCGGTTTTCGACTTTTACACGCGATTTCCCTTCAATCTTGATGTACATTCTTAAATTTACGAGCAGACTACATAGTCATAGCTCTATCGAAAACATTAAAACCGCCGAAAACTTCATTATTCGAATAGTTCAAAGTATACATTTTTCTAATGATTTAAATTTAATTAAAGCAGGCGAACTTCCTTCTAAGAAGTTGCGCTGTTTGTCTGTCTTCGTTGATAGCTTCGGAATCTTACGTATTGGGGGCAGATTGTCTAAATCTGACTTACCGTATGAAGCCAAGCATCCCGCGCATTTTTTTAATGTCCAGTCCGCTCACGTATTTGCCTTCTTCGGAATTGACATAAGAAAACATAAACCTAACAAACCGCAAAAGGCTTTTGGATCAGCTTGTGTTATCCTACTGGAACAAATGGCGAGTTGAGTACTTGCACACGTTGCAAGTTCGCCAGAAGTGATGCACTCCCGATCGCCCTATAGAGATCGGTACTGTCGTTCTCTTGGGTCAAGATAACGTACCTCCATTGACCTGGCCATTAGGTATCATAGAGGAAGTTTTCCCGGGATGGTGTTATTCGAGTCGCTTCAGTAAAAACCGCGTCAGGTACATATAAACGTCCTGTCACTAAGTTGTGTCCTTTGCCAACCCAATAAAGTAAAATTACTACGTAGTTTAATTTAGTTTAGAGTTTATAGTGAGTATACGTTTTAATGGCACGCCATTATATAATTATAATTTAGATTAATTCGACTCATCTTAGTCAAATCAAACCGCAATATCATTCTCTGGAGTCAGATAATAATTGATCCCGGACATTATATCATTGTGATGGTGTTTCAGACTGCCACTTGGATTTCCCTTAATGCTCTCCAACAACCAAATACTTCCATGTCACCCCCGCTTCTTAAACCGCATCCGGGCCGCATAGATTAGCTGTTTTGAAAGCTCTGGACCTTTCAAGGCGGGGAGTATGGTGTGGCCATTATCGCCCCTCAATTTTAAGTTGGTTGGTGAGTAGTACGTAGCACGGAGTGTGCGTGTGCCTGGCTATAGGCATGTATTGATATAGCGTATGAGACCGCCATTTTTGGAAGAATCGGTGGCCATGTTGAACTAGATGTCATAGTGCGTCCGCGCCGTACGCACACGTCTCACCGCGTCTAAAATCTTGAGACATCATTCACCCGCAAGACTTTATAATCCTGAGTATTATCCCGTAAGCATTAGGGATTTACCGAGATTTAATAATAATCCCATTTTACCGCGTCTGTGTAATTTGTGAGCAAGCAAACGAAGGTGATCGGCACGCAAGACCAGGCAGAGAAACAGGTGGTACACCTGCGAAGACCTTCGAGGCTGAACAAGGAAGAAACAGGTACCGCTTTTCTTTACATGCTAGAGTTAGGTCGCCATACGCCGTCTACTGCCGCCACCCCCAACTTGAAAATTATACAGATAAATATAGTCATTTTGAATCAGCACGCAATACAGGTGTTAGATTGTAACAAGTCCTCAAACCGCAGAGATACACGGCTATTTACACGCCTGTCCCTCCATCGGCCATTGTCTACGCTAACGAGCAGGCGTCAACTCCTGCGCAAAAAGTGTCAAGCGTGAACCGTTATTATTATTAATTAGTTCTTGTTTTTGTATACATCCATCTTTGCCCTGAAGACTGTTTGTAGTCTATCAGGAATCCTAATCGAAGAGCCACACAAGAGTGGCACGGTAGGCCAATGCCACCGCTGCCAACTCTATGGGCACTCGCAATGGAATTGTTGCGTAAAGTGCCTAGGCGATCACGGCATCGCCGAGTGCAATCGCCCCAAAGACCGAGCCCAATGCTCAGAGCCACCCAGCTGTGTGCTGTGCGGACAATCTGGCCACCCAGCCAACTACCGGGGCTGTCCAAAAGCCCCAAAAACCTCTGGCCCTAAACAGACAACGCGCGCTAGCGCACGCCAGGGACGAGAGTGCCCCACACTCTAGTCTGAGCTCCCTCAGAGCCTCAGTCCCCAGCGTCCAACCCCTTGGACTGCTGCCAATCACGCCCAAAACTTCCCGGCACTAAAGCCGAAAATCCCAGGGCTGATGGATAAACCCATCGCTCCCCCACCTCCCTCCCCCGGTCGTGGCTTCTCAGCCTCGCCCGGCAACCTCTCGCTCGGATGAACCGGATTTCTAACCGTTCATCATTTTAACGAGCACTTTTAATATATTCCACTCTCCCCGTACCATTCAAATGGCAAGGGAGGTCGAAGCCTGCAGAGACGTCTCATCCCTTAGACAGGTATACCTTAAGTATCCTGATATCAACAGTCATATTGAAAAACTTGCCCGCAAACCATTATGGGTACAAGGGTTGCAAATAGAATCAAGCTAGGGTCCTCCAATGCCAATGTCATTAGTAATCAACGAGATGAGATCGCGACCCTCCTCCGCGATCATCATCTCGACATCCTCCTGGTCCAAGAGACCTTTCTAAAACCCCACCTTAGGGATCCTAAGATTCGGCGGTAAGACCCCTCTTTGAGGAGTGGCTAGATCGGCGTCACGGCGTCCTGACCTACCGCATGACGCAGGTCCTCACCGGACACGGAAGTTTCGGGAGGTACCTGTGTCTGATGGGAAAGGAGGAAACGCCTGGGTGTCACCACTGCGAGGGTCGCCCTGAGGACACAGTCGAGCACACGGTGCAGGACTGCCCCGCTTGGGAAGAGCACCGACGTGTCCTCACGGCGGCAATAGGCGGAGACCTCTCGCGCCCGTCATTGGTCGAGGCCATGCTTTGGGGTGAGAGGGAGTGGGAAGCGGTCGCCTCCTTCTGCGAAGCAGTCATGCTTCCGAAGGCGGAGGCGGGCAGCGTGAGGGAGAGGATGGCGTCCTCCCTCCAGCCCAGCCGCAGTGGTAGACGCCCACGGCGTCGGACGTCGGCCGACAATCTCCAGCCACGGTAGGCGCGGGCATGCGGACAGCGAGTATAGGGCAACTCGCTGTCCGACCATGGACCATGCCCGGGTCGACGGCGCGTCGTGTTCCACGCGCGCCTCAAAGAGCGTCAGCAATATGACGAGGCCCCCCGTAGAGGGCCGAAGCCTGCCGGGGTCGTGGGACTCATCCCGTTACCGTGACCCCGGTACGTAAAGGGTTATTGAAGGAACACCGTGGATTTTAGTCAGTAGAAGTCTGACAGTCCCTCCCACCAGGGTCCCAGGCCCAGGGTGGGAGGACTTATTTGATAATTTTACCACGCTAAAAAAAAAAAAAAAAAAAAGGATCCTAAGATTGCCAATTACCGGCTCGTTAGAAATGATAGGACTAAATGCCATAGAGGCGGTACTCTAATCTATTATAGAAATTCCCTCCACTGTATCCCGCATGGTGTAGCCGTACTACCAACCCCCGTGGGAAGGTACTGTACGAGCTATGCTCCCACTCTAGATTGATGTCATAGGTCCTATGCGGCCTACTCACTATCCGTTCAAACCAACCCAATCACCTGACGTGCTCGATATCGCCCTCCTGAACAATGTGGACTTACGTTTGCACTCTTTAGAGACGGTGGACGAGCTCGATTCTGACCACAGACCGGTGATCTAGGAGTTAACTCCCAGATCGGGTCCCTATGACCCTAACCGTCCCCCTCCCACGCAGGTGATCACTGACTGGGGGAAAGTAGGCGATTTGCTGAAATCCAACACGTCACCTCACCTGGATAAAATACCAGACCACATCCAGTCCGCTACTGACATGACGACTGCAATCACCTCACTCACAGAGCACGTACAATCTGTCTTGAACAATTGTTCAAAGGAGATTCCGTTTACAGAGACGTATTAACGGAAACTCCCTGACGATGTACGAGCTCTGCTGACTGAGAAGAACGCAGCTGTCCGTGCCTACAGAGCCTTCCCCTGTCAAAATAACAAAGCTCACATTCGGTACTTACAGCGCAAAGTAAATAATAGCATTAAAGAGGGGCGTAAAAATTGCTGGGACAATACTCTGTGCGAGCTGGAACCCAACCACCATGCCTTTTGGCAACTTCAGACGAGATTGCGCGCCACTGAGGTTGCCTCAATGCCTCCCTTTATCCGCCCGGATAAAAGCATTGCCTTCAATGACGAAGACAAAGCTGAATGCCTAGCCGACAGCCTGGAAGCCCAGTGCTCTCCCAGCACCCAACCAGTCGACCCAGCCCACCTTTCCCTTGTGGATGTTGAGGTCGAACGTAGATCTGCCCTACCCTCTGTCGAGGACCCTGATGCTCCCCTCCCCCCTGTCACTGAGGACGAGGTGGAGGAGATCATCAAGAACCTCAAACCCAGGAAAGCCCCAGGGACTGACAGACTGACCAGTAGGGCACTTAAGCTCCTCCCGCGCTCTATCATAGTCTTACTGGCTGCCATATTCAATGGCGCCATGTCAAACAATATGTTTCCACAAGTGTGGAAAGAGGCTATCGTAATAGGCATCCCAAAGCCCGGTAAGGCCAAGTCCTCCCCTAGTAGTTATCGTCCCATTAGTCTGCTCAGTACCCTCGGCAAAATCTACGAACGGATTATTTATAATCGGCTCAAGGAATTTGTCGAGGCAAAGAGCCTCATCCCTAACGAACAGTTTGGCTTTAGGGCCCATCATTCCAGTGTTCACCAAGCCCACCGCATCGTAGAGCACATTAGCGGCCGCTTCCAACGCGGTCTGGTGCCGGGGGCTCTATTCTTTGATATCGCGAAAGCGTTCGACAAAGTCTGGCACAATGGCTTAATTTATAAGCTATACCTATTAAGTGTGCCGGATCGTCTCGTGCTTATCATTCGAGACTTTCTGTCGAACTGCTCCTTCAGATATCGCATCGAAGGAGCGCTTTCCACTCCCCGTCCTATCAGAGCTGGCGTTCCACAAGGAGCCGTGCTCTCTCCCCCACTCTTCACGCTGTACACTAGCGACATCCCTAACAGTCCCCGAATAGAATTATCCCTATTTGCCGACGACACGGCCATCTATTACTTGGGAATAAATCCCGATTGCATTGCTCGTACCCTCCAGACCTCTGCCAACGCACTAGGCGATTGGTTCAGGAAATGGAGAATCGAGGTAAATCCCGGCAAAAGTCAAGCAGTCCTGTTTCGTAGGTCTCGCCATAAACAGCCTGCCCTCCCCCGCCCGATCACTATGTTTGGCACGCCAATCCCTTTGGAAAAGCGAGCCAAATACTTAGGTGTGATTCTAGACCAAAACCTCAATTTCAGAGAGCACATAAAGTCAGTTCGCTCGCTCGCTTTCACTCTCGGTAGGCTTCACTCCATGCTGCTCCCTTAGATGTAAAATACGCATTTTCACGACGAGCATACGTCCTATCCTGACATACGCCTGTCCGGTGTTTGCTCAATTCAGACCGGCTCAGATCCATAGGATGCAAAGTCATTCAGAACCGTTTTCTCTGAAAGGCCACGGACGCGCCCTGTTACTTGAGGAACGAGGATCTCCATGTAGACCTCAAACTCCCGACCATAAAGCAAGTGTTGAAACGCCATTCAGTGCGTTACTACGTTAAAATCACACAAACCCCCTAATCGTATCGGCCGCCCGATACAGACCCTCAAATATTTGTCGGGTTTGTCGCCCGCGTCACGTCCTAGACAAACCCGATGACCCCACCACCATCCGACAAGAGAGCAGTGGGAAAACTAGCACTCTTAGAAAATACAAAAACAAAACGCGTTTCGTATTCTAGCCTCGCCGACGAGGCCCATCGCGACGTCCGCGTACTTGTAACGTAAACCCTCCCCGACCTTTGCCAAACGAGCCAGCCCGCGATGCTGAGCCAGTAGCGATAAATAACCCCTTAAATAATATGACCCAGCCTGACCCTTTGCTGCCCTCCAACAACGACCCCGCTATGTCGAGGCCCGTACTCCCTTAGCGTGCGGTCGTTTAAATGTAATTTTAGTATGTAAGCCCTGGCTGGGGGCCTTTAAATTTAGAGGTCACCACAGGATCGCCCGGTTAAGTAGTAACCAGCCTTGTGTGTGCTGAACTACGAGTGGCCCTACCTAAAAAAAAATATGTTGATATATTACTGCTTCCTTCGCCTGAATAGCAAGTACACTTTATCACTCCTCGCTTAGAATTTTATTTCATCGCCTTACACTAAATCCCTTCGCTGGCTAACTTATATAGCTGCCCAAATAATTGAAAGTAGTATATTGATTTTATTATAACGGAGTCCTATACTACTTCATGTGCACCAATAAATTGATTGATTGTTGCCTGACCGAGAGCAACAGGCCCCTGACTTAGTCTGAAACTTTAACCGAATGAGAGTCGCGCTTTAATTCGTAAAGAATTTTGACGGTAATTTTGCGGTCCCGAGAGCAATGAGGAATGTGAAACGCGATTGACCTGTCGTGTCACAATCTCTCCCAAGATCCTAAGACACACCGTACGGAAGTCGAGCTTAAGTTCGCGAAGAATACTGACCGCAGTTCACAATAACCACAGTGCGCAACGTACCAAGAGACATCAACTCATAGCAAGAGAAGTCAAAATACACCGAAACAGAGAACACCCACATCCCTAACTCCATGGCCTACCCGTACACAAAATACGCGCTTGGTCGTGCATCGTCAGCATACTCACAAACATAGGGATGTGCGTGTTTAAATTATTCTATCCATCCCACCTGTCCAAGAAGGTGAACAACGCCCTGATTTGGCTAACCACTTCATACTGTGTTGTTATATATTTTTGGGTGCCCGATCATTTGCTGCTTTCATTATGAGGAGCTCGTTGTGCTTAAGCAGAACGGTGTTTTGTGTTTCTCTTTTACCCCAGAGATCCTACGATTTAAGGTATACAGGTGGAATCTCCAGCATGGCTTCCAACGCTGCAGTCAAGGTGGTTTTCTTGCAGCCCGTTGTTGTCATGCAGGCTAGCCTTTGCATGCGTTGTAGTTTTGTGTAAAGCTGTGACTAGCTTGATGCGGGCTACGATCAAGCCCGACCTGTTATTTTCTTGCATTACCAGAAGGTGATTGATAGTCTTGACACTATGCCAGTCATACTATTACCAGTATCAATACCAACCGAATAACATATCTTACCTCCTGGCCGATGTCGTGTCATTAGCGCCGCTAGCGGCTCCCGCTACACGTCCGCTGACGCAAGATAAAAAAATAAGTGTAGGCAAAACTACGAACAAATTGATATCGAATATCACAAAATTACTTTTTTTTTTTTTTTTTTAAATTGGCAAGTCGCTATTTGCGCAATGCCATAAACAAAAAACGAGGAAACTTGGTAGAAAATGAAATGGTTAATTTAAGACACGGAATTAGGATGGATATTGGATAGGATTATTAGGAATGGCATAAACATAAGTAAAAATTATATGCGTAAATTATTGTGAGTGATAAATGATGATAGATATATATATATATATTTGAATCATTAGAAGCCAGTAAGACAGGAATGGAGGTAGGAAAGATAATGTTATAGGAAAGTAAACTAGAAATAAAAGAATCATGACTAAGAAGAGGACAGGAAAAAAATATATGATTTAAATCGCCAACATCACCACATTCGCAAAGGTCACTGGCTACAATCTGCAATCGGGCAAGGTGGACCTTGGAGCAATTGTGACCCAACCTCATTCGAATAAGGCAACTGGTAGCAGCCTTACCAAAGTTAAATTTAAAAAACCATGGTGTTTTGGGAATACAAGTTTGAATATGAGAATAATATTTTCCTTTAGTAGTGCTGCTGTCCGCCCACAACTTGCTCCAGGCATCCCAAAGAAAGTTCATTGGCAGATTTGCCAAGTCGTGGCTAAAGTTAATGTAAGGGAACAAATCACCACAGTCCACAGCCTCATTAGCCAGTTGATCGGCTCTCACATTTCCCGCGATACTACTATGGCCAGGTATCCAAGCGAGAGAAATTTGAAGACCTAATTTGGAGCATTTATATAAGAGACCTCTAATAAAAAGAATAATGGGAAATATTGGTTTACATTTAAAAGGATTTCTTTTAATAGCCTGTAATGCACTTAGAGCGTCTGTAAATATTATTGCTTTTTCCAATTTCATGATGTAAATATACTCTAAGGCTTTGAACAGTCCAAAACATTCACCAGTAAATACTGATGATTCAGGAGGAAGCTTGATTTTTTGTACTATATTATACTGTGAGTGAAAAACCCCAACTCCAACATTTCCTAAAGAAGAGTGCTTAGACGCGTCTGTGTAAATATGATGCAAATTCTCCCATCGCAAGCCTTTGGAAAAGTTAAATGATTCTTTAACAAAATAATCATTTTTGTTAATGCCTAAGTTCAGGATAACATCCGGAGAAAACACCAATGATTCATAAGAATGATTGAAGAGAGGAAATGATGGTGACTGGTAAATTGGAGCTTGCAAAGCCATAAACTTTTTATAGCTTATAATAAGACAAGGAAGAGATTTATTAGACCAATAACGAGAAGAATTGGTTTCGTCTAAAAGAGACTGCAATTTTTGACGTAACGGGTGATTAGAAAATTGAAATGAACGGAATAGAAATTTGTCAGAAAGATACTGACGTCGAAGTGAAAGAGGAGGATCTACAGTTTCAACCTGTAAAGCATTTATTGGGCTTGATCTCATAGCTCCGGTTACTATTCGCAGTGCTTTTGACTGAATTCTGTCTAATTTTTTAAAAGCAGCTGAATTTCCAGGTTCCAATAAAAATGTTCCATAGTCAAGCACACTTCTAACTATTGCGTTATATATTAATTTCAATGAATAGGGGTGGGCACCCCACCAGACCCCCGATAAACATCTTAATATGTTTATTCTTTGTTCACATCTTGCCGTTATATAATCACAGTGTGGAATACCAGTAAGTTTACTATCCAAAACCACTCCTAAAAATTTTACCGAAGATTTCACAGGTATTAAATTATCATCATAATATACAGAAACAGGAGGAAGAAGGCGCATCCTAGTAAAAAGTACAACTGTACTTTTAGAAGTAGATAGCTCAAGGCCATTGCTATCCATCCATTTTTTTAAAAGGCTAAGACCCGATGTCATGATATTGCAAGCCGTTTGTATAGAGCTGTGAGGGCAATATAAAAGAAGATCATCAGCGTATTGTAGCACTTTTACTTCATTGTTTAAAGAACTCTCAAGATCGTAAGTGTAAATGTCATATAATAAAGGGCTAAGAACTGATCCTTGAGGAAGACCTTTCCACACGACTCTAGATTCACAACTAGAATCCTGAAGTGTAAGTTTAATATACCTCTCAGATAACATGTTTAGAATGAAGTTTGTGAGTAAAATGGGGACATTTAACTGCTCCAGTTTATATTTTAATGTTGATATTACAACATTATCATAAGCAGAGGTTATGTCAAGAAAAGCAGAAATTATGGATTGATTCGAAGAAAATGCTAACCTAATATCAGTGACAAAGATGCTTAAACTATCTATGGTACTTTTACCTCGCCTAAAACCAAATTGACTCTCACTGAGTAATTTCTTGTTTTCTAAAAACCATTCTAACCTATTTTTTACTAAATGTTCTGTGATCTTTAGCAAAACCGATGATAGAGCAATTGGTCGGTAAGAAGTGCTATTGGATGGACATTTGTTGGGTTTGAGAATAGGTAAAATATCTTGTGCTTTCCAAGAAAGCGGAATATTTCCGGTTATCATAATTTTATTAATTAGTTTTAAAAAATATAAAAGAGATGTGTCACTCATATTTGATAGAAAAGAGTACGGAATACCATCTGCGCCTGGAGCGGAGTCTTTACTGTGGCATACAACAAGTTTAAGCTCTTCTAAACTGAATGGAGAATTAAGGTCACAAAGAGAATCTATTGTCGAAAGGGGAATAGAATTTGTAATAATCTTTTCCGGGACGTATGAGGGAGCTAATTTACCTAAAAAACTATTTACCAACTCAGGTGGAAGGAATGCGCTAGATGAATCTGAGAACGCCGATCTGAACCTTCTAATATTCCGCCAAACCACAGATGGTTGAACGTTAGGGGAAATAGAGAGGCAAAATGATTTCCAGCTTTCAAATTTCTTTTTTTTAAATATTGTTTTTGTCTCTGTAATTGAGGTGCTTAAAATATTAAAATTTTCTACGGTAGAATTTTTAAGGTAATTTATTTCACACTGTTTCCTTTTTTTAATTGCATCTGTGCAATCTTTGTCCCACCATGGCGGAGATGGGATTTTATTTAGTGACTTTTTGAAAGGAAAAAGTTTATCTGCAGTTTTTATCATGGCTTCGGACAAGGCATCGGCACAGAACTGTTCATTACCACATTTAATTTCAGGTAGAACGGACACTATGTTATCTAAATGCTCCTTATAAGTACGCCAATCAACATCCCCCAGTTTGTACTTCAGCCGTGGAGCGCTCTTAGAATAAGGTTTTTGATTGAAGGGAAATGATAAAACTATAGGAAAATGGTCACTGCCATAGGATGAAAGCATAACTTTCCAGGTCAAACGCGAAGCTAGTTTGTCAGTGCATATTGACAAATCGGGTGCACTAGCACCTTCATGTGGAGAAGTGCGTCGAGTTGGAGACCCAGTATTTAATAAACAAAGATTGAGATTATCTAGAATGTCAAGTAATGTGCTACCATAGTTATTTGTTGACGAACTTCCCCAGACTTCATGCTGGGAATTAAAATCACCTAAAACTATAAATGGTTTAGGAAGAATTGAAAAAATATTTACAATTTCATTAAAAATTACAATAGATGGACGAGGAATATATACAGAAACAAAACAAATATTATCTACAACTGCTGCAATAACAGAAAAATCATTACTATGAGGTGGGATTGTGAAAAATGAAAATGAATGATGATGTTTGATGAGTAAAGCAACACCGCCATACCCATCAGAGCGGTCTTCTCTAAGACATGCATAACCAGGGATCCTAAACAAAGACCCTGGTTTAAGCCATGTCTCTTGAAGAGCAAAAACAAAAGGTTTATATTTATTTACAATATGTATAATTTCTGACTTTTTATTAATTGCACTTCGGCAATTCCATTGTAAGACTTTGTTGTCCATGATTATTATTACTTGATGATTGAGTAACTGCATTTAATACAGTGGCAGCGATGGACGGTGAAAGGTGATGTGTTTGAGTTAAAGATTTTATCAAAGCAATGATTAGTTCATTTACAGTCAATGCAGACAGATCATCCTTAGCGATGAGGGCACAGCCATCTTTCGATTGAGGAACATTCCTAGCAAGTTCCTGATGGAATTGCTGATCATAACCTTTAGAAAACTGGGGTGGGGAGCGAGGTTTAATAAAAACTGTTTTTTTATATGACATTTTATTTTGTTTAGATGGAGAGTAATCAAGGGGAACAGAAGCATTGATATGTCTTGAAGTGGTGGGAGAGGAAAGCAAGGCATCAGCATATGATATTTTAGAAATTGTGGGATGAAGCTTTGAAGCTTCAGCATATGAAATACATGATTTGGCCATGGATTCTTTGATGTTTTTTTGACGTTCATATTCTAAACATTTCTTGCTAGTAGCCTCATGAAAACCATTGCAAAGACAACAAGATAAATTATCCTCAGAGACTGTGCACCCTTCCCCAGAGTGACCTTGACCACACTTATAACAGCGGGGTTTGGACCTGCATTGAATCTTGACATGGCCATATCTACAACAATTGTAACATTGAATTGTTGGGTAAATGTACAGGTCAACAGAAAGTGCTGTATAACACATATATACACGCTTCGGAAGAATTTGGCCATCAAAAGTTAAAATAACTGTTTCGGTATTTTTTAATAAAGGTTTATCATCAAAAATAGTTTTTCTTTTGATTCTCCTTAGCTTTAATATTTTGCCACAACCAATTGGCACAGAGATGTTTTCTAATATTTCATCATCATTCCACTCTACGGGTATGCCTCTGACGACACCCATGCGAGTCACAGAAAATGAGGGGATAAAAGCTTTATAACACTCCCTTTCCAACAACTTGCTGGTTATAAACGAGTTGGCATCATTATAAGTGGAAAAAGCAATAACCAGCCTGTTTCGACCTATTTTCTTTAAACTACCATTAATGATGTTATTGAAAGAATTCCTTTTTAAGAATCGACCAAAAGTAACTGGATTCAGAAAAGTGTTGTCATTAGAGGCAGTTTGCTCCCTCTGAACATGTATCAAAAAAGGAGCCGCATCGGAGGAATTGTACAAGAGCCGAGCAACTGAAGCTGGACGCTGAGACGACCCACTCGGATCGTCAACGCCAGCCCTTAACAAAGGAGTACGCGGAGGATCAGATGCCTTATTAGTATCATCTACAGTAATCATATTATCCATCTCGCCACAATCACAATCGTTAGAACGTTTCCCGCCATTCTTGCGCCTTTTTTTATTACAGTGTTTGCAAATTGTCGGCCGAGCAGACACCCTTTTGCGTTTTGAACTATTGTTAGTTAATGTTAAAGAACAATCAGTATCAACTGCACTGGTTTCATTGTTAGAAATTGTCACATAGTGACCTATTTCTAGTGGTGCCGTTCCTCCGGGGTCACCCGGAGGATCCATATTAAAACTACAAGAACTAAAAAAAACTTACCAAATTTGAAGAAAACACTACGACTACACTAAAACTAAATAATAAAATGAAATATATACAAAAACTTAATCTAATCCAATATACAAAAAATAATTTATAGAGAGCCAAAAAAAATCACGTCCGCCAAGGTTCAGGTTTCCCGCGCTTTTTTTTCCAAAATTACTTTTGTGATATTCGATATCAATGGGGCGTGCAACTGTCAAAGTGGCGCTAGCAAAGAGTATGTAATACACTATGTTTAGGCGCTAGTAGCACACTTACCAATAACAAAGCAGTTTCTCTATGGAACACTATGGAAATTGTAGTGAATTCTTAAATTTTCCGATTAAAGAACATGTATTATGTTCTTTAATCGGAAAATTGTAAAGAAATCAATTGAAATCAATGAAATGAAACTAAAAAATACGAAGCGTGTAAATATTTAGCTCACCACAGATAACCATAGATGATACAGATAACTAAATTATCTCACAATCTAACTAACACTGACAGTGACAAAGGTTCTTACGGTGGTGGAGTTTCACTTGCACGCCCCATTTGTTCATAACAAAATCACCTCACTATTTTCACAAATTACTAATCACTACTGATTAGTAATTTGTGAAAATAGTGAGGTATGCAATGGCAACACGACATTTTTAGTAGACTTACAATTTGTAAGTCTAATGTATGTATGTATGTATAAGTGTCTTTGTAAGTTACAAAGACACTTATCCTATCTCAATGACTTACAACAACAATGTATCTCTATGATTTACAATTTAGTTGTCAAGTGGAAAATGTATAGCACGTACTACTCTCTTTTAAGATTTGTTTTATATGTATACCATTTCTTTTCTATACATAATATAAAACAAATCCTGTTCGTTAGTCTCGCTAAAACTCGAGATCGGCTGGAGCGACTAACTTTGGTTTTAAAATATTTGTGAAAGTCCAGGGAAAGATTTCATGGTGAGAAAAAATGGATAGAAAAATACGTAGTTCGCCAAGGTGGCAGCAGCTAGTTTTTTAAAATTATTGACTTGTTTTGCACAGAGACAATTTAGGGACCAATACACTAAACTCCGCAAAATGGTTACTCGTGCTTTATGGTTTACTTTCTAAAATACAATTTTTTGTTGATAGACTTGTTATTTTTCATGGACGGCAACACTCAAAACTGCTGCGCGTCCATGTCAAGACGGACTCATCTGTGTTACACGGGATCAATATAAATTAAAAATACGGAATCCTCACTCAAAATAATATTATTTGTGTTGAAATGTCTCGTAATACATGAAAAAAAGACTTTAACATAATTTTCGCCGCGCCTAGAGTGGATTATAACGCATCTAATCCTAGAGCAGTGTGAATACATAGCAGCAAAGAGAGAATGACCGAGCCATCCTTTATCTACAAAGTGAAGTGTTGAACGTTGTGTGAAAACTGTAAGGTGCATTATGTAGTGAGAAGTACACGTTAGTGTGTGTAGTGACGTATAAGAGTTGTTTGGGCGTCGTCGTGTGATTATGTCGACGAGATGATGTGGACGCTAGTGGTGGCGGTGGTGGCGGCGGCGTTGAGTACGCGCGCCGAGCAAGTGCTACTGCTCGACACCACCACGGAGGCGACGCTCGGCTGGACGCGCTTCCCTTACGGCGCGCAGGCCAGCACGCCCGGCTGGCTCGAAGAGTCCTACACCAACTTCGAGAAGCAGATCAACTGGCGCTCCTATGTCGTGTGCGACGTCGCGCATCACAACGTCAACAACTGGCTGTGGACGCCCTTCATCGAGCGTAGAAATGCTAATCGTATTTATATTGAGATCAAATTCACTATAAGAGATTGTTCATTGTTCCCTGGTAACGCATTAAGCTGCAAGGAAACATTCAGTTTGCTTTACTACGAATTCGACGTGGCCACCCGGGAACAGCCGCCGTGGGAGCCAGAGAGCTACAAGCTAGTGGGCCGCATAGCTGCAGGTGAGGGCCGCTTCAATACTAACTCTGAGGTAGACATCAACACCGAGGTAAAGAGCATCGCAGTCACTAAAAGAGGTGTCTACTTTGCTTTTAGAGACCAGGGAGCATGTATATCAATTCTGGCTGTGAAAGTTTACTACATAACATGCCCTGAAGTTACAGTCAATTTTGCTAGGTTCCCAGCGACACCAACGGGTCGTGAGGTTACTGTGATTGAGCAAGCCAATGGCACATGTGTAGAGAATGCAGAGACAGCATCAGGTGAGGCCCCTCCTGTGTACCTGTGCAAGGGTGACGGCAAATGGACTTTGCCCAGTGGATCATGCAAGTGCCGTGCTGGGTTTGAACCTGACCTTAACAACCAAGTGTGCAATGAATGTTCACCAGGAAAATTCAAATCTCATACAGGTGATGACCCTTGCATTATTTGCCCAGATTATTCAGAATCCACAGCATATGCTGCAGCTGAATGTAAATGTGTTCCGGGTTTCTTTAGAGCAAAAAAGGATCCAAAGAATGTACCTTGCACTCAGCCTCCATCGGCTCCCGTCAACCTCACAGTTACCTTTGCTGATCAGTTTTCAATTTCTCTTGCTTGGCAGCCACCACATAAAACTGGAGGGCGCAATGACATAACTTACAGAGTGTATTGTACAAATTGTGGTTCTAACATTGAGTATAGGCCCGCTGCAACAGGTTTAAATAGCACAAGAGTTACTGTTATGGGTTTGGACCCAGTGACAGAGTATAAATTCCAGGTTTATGCTGAAAATGGAGTCACTGAACAGACAGGTGAAGAACCTAAGAAAGTTGAGATAACTGCTGTCACAGAGGCCTCTGTTGTGAGTGTGGTATCTAAACTACGGATCCTGAGTGTAGAAAGTGATAAGCTGTCTTTAGCGTGGAACCCGCCACCAATAGATCTAACTGATCCTGATGATACTATAGAAAGCTATGAAGTCAAATGCTTCCCAAAGGATAATATGGAGAAAAGTGCTAATGCCACCCTCAAAACCTCTAAAGAACCACATATAATAATTACAGGTTTGAAAAGAGACACAGAATATGGTATCAGAGTAAGAGCTAAAATGAAGCGTGGATGGGGTGAGTTCAGTGGCATAGTATATGCACGGACTGGATCCGTGCTGGAGACAAGTTTTGTGGGCGAGGAGGAAGGCGCGCAGGTGCGATTAGTGGCGGGAGTGATGGTCGCAGTTGTCGTACTATCAGTTGTTGCTATAATTGCTACTGTACTGTTCTTACGGTCACGCACTGATGACGAATGCGACAAAAAGCAGCCAAGCGATTGCAACGCGCTTAACTACCGAAACGGAGAAGTATATACGGGTCCAGAGCGACCTGCTAAGACCAGCAGCAATGCTACGACACCATTGTTTGCTGGAACTGGCTCCAGAACTTATATTGACCCTCATACATATGAAGACCCTAACCAAGCAGTTCGGGAATTTGCACGCGAAATTGATGCATCTTGCATTACAATAGAAGCGATTATCGGTGGCGGTGAATTCGGTGACGTTTGTAGAGGGAAACTTAAGTTGCCAGCCAGCTGCGGACAAGAAATTGATGTTGCCATCAAAACTCTCAAACCAGGCTCTACGGAACGAGCGAGACGCGACTTCCTTGCTGAAGCGTCTATAATGGGACAGTTTGAACATCCCAATGTTATCTTCCTACAAGGTGTCGTCACGAAATGTAATCCAATTATGATCATAACAGAGTTTATGGAGAATGGCTCGCTGGACACATTCTTGAGGGCTAACGACGGAAAATTCCGTGTTGTTCAGTTAGTTGGAATGTTACGTGGTATCGCAACGGGCATGCAGTACTTGTCCGAAATGAATTATATTCATCGTGATCTTGCCGCTCGTAACGTACTTGTTAATTCTCAACTCGTGTGCAAAATCGCTGATTTCGGATTGTCACGAGAGATAGAGTCCACTGCGGATGGCGCTTATACAACACGCGGTGGCAAAATCCCCGTTCGATGGACTGCACCTGAAGCCATCGCGTTCAGGAAATTCACCTCAGCCAGCGACGTGTGGTCCATGGGCATCGTCTGTTGGGAAGTTATGAGTTTCGGTGAACGACCATACTGGAATTGGAGTAATCAGGACGTGATCAAGTCCATAGAGAAGGGCTACAGGTTGCCCGCACCCATGGACTGTCCAGAGGCGGTATATCAGTTAATGCTCGATTGCTGGCAGAAAGAGCGTACGCACAGGCCTACATTTGCAAGCATTGTGAAAACTTTAGATAAACTGATCCGCTGTCCAGATACATTGAGAAAAATTGCCCAGAATCGCTCTGCTGACCCACTGGCGGGTGATACCCCGGACTTGATTCAGTTCTCGTCGGTTGAAGAATGGCTGGAGTGCATCAAGATGTCGCGGTACATCGAGAAGTTCCGCGCGGCGGGCGTCCTGGACATGGACGGCGTGGTGGAGCTGACGGTACACCAGCTGGCGTCGCTGGGCGTCACGCTTGTGGGCCACCAGAAGAAGATCATGAACAGCGTGCAGAGCATGCGCGCGCAGATCCGCGGCAGCGGCCCCTACGGCTTCTTGGTGTAGTGTTGTGTGACTCGATCTCGACAGTGAAGTGCGACACTGCATGTGCAGTGCAATGCATTTTGTATATTTTTCTAAAAAAAAACTGCCATAGGGTTTAGATATAGGGGTAAAACGGACTTCGTTTCATAGTGATGTTAAGGAAAATTATCTATGATATTGTGTTGTTTATATTTCTTTATTTTAACTGTTCATTAAACTGTTGTATTTGTTTAACTTAGTGACAGCTACTGACTTGCCGGCCTAATTTCAAGACTGCTGACATCCACTTATGAAAGCTTTATGATTACCATTATATAGGTACCACTACACAACGAAAGTTGAGTTTTAAGTTTGTTTGAGTATTGAAACTAATATATAACCCACTATGGGCTGAAGTCATGAAGAAATTTATTTAAAGAGAAATTTTGAAATATGGTGATAAATTAATTTTTAGTTGATTGCTAGCCAACATACATGACATTAAGTAGACTGATGTATGTTAATATTATTTTATTAATATTATTGTACTTATAAACTTTGATACATTCTCTTTACGCTTTTGAAGCTTATTTTATAAATTTTCTTTACACAAAACTTACAATGACTGTGAGTGTTACACCATCATATTCAGAAAATTTAACAGTTTTTGTATAAATAAGATATATCTAAATTGTAGTTAGCCAATTTTTCTGTAATCGTTTGGAGGAATATTACTTATGTGTATATTCATGAGATTTTTAATTGAAATTTGTATACATGTGCTTTAGAGTCTCTCATATGCTATAATAGGATTTATGCTGATGCAGCTTTGACAGGTTTATTGCAAGTGATGTGGAGGCTAGATGAACCAGATAGGATAACACGGGACACAGCTTACATCAGTGTTCACCCTATTATACAATACTCAAAGCTTATTTATACTAAACCTCAAAAATTGTGATTGAACTGTACTTAACTAATTTATAGCCTCAATGCATTTAAGTTCGTATGTGTTAACCCCCTTTTTACATCGCATGTACATAAGGCTGAATAATTTAGTATTAAATTGCTTTAAAATGTTACTCAAAAGTTTTATACATATATTAATATTTTATTTTATGACTTTCGGTTTGGTAAGGGTGGAGGCACAACTTCAATTCTATTCAACATTCTGTCAATATAAGAACTTAAATGTTATGATTTTGTGCATATATGTTGTGCCGTATAAGGTTCACTGTAGGCACAGCATACATAAGATACAATGAAGTTTACTTGAAATACACCCTTTTCAATAAAAATCAATTTATTTAATCTATAAACATGTATTCATGCTACAACAGGCTAGTGTTTCTATGATAGTTAATAGTCATACTCTATTACTTAATGATGACAATCCTTTTCGGCATTTAGACCATTATTTACATTTATTAAGTGTACTTTGATTTTTGCATTGTTCCACCTTACAACACAATGCTCGATAGATTCTGTCAGAATTTGGGAAAGTCATTGGTTGGTAATTTACAACAAGTCATGTGATCATTGTAGTCTTAACCTAACAACCTAATTATTATGCACAATGTTGAAAATGAAATTAGAGTTGCTTGTCTACACCCATCTAACACTGCCTGTAAAATTTCTAGCTAGTATTAATTTTATTTACTGAACAAATTGGTTCATAAGTGTACCTATTGAGAAATGCCAATATAGTTTTAAGTGCTTTGCTTCCCAGCTTGTGATGTTACAAAGCGAATGTCTAGATGTTTGAGTGCTTCGCGCCTTGGGCGACAGCTGAGCGGTTATCTGAACACACCACCTACCGTCTGCAACACGAACTAAATAAGCGGTGATTTTGTATTTAGTTAATAATAATCGTTTATTCGTAATTTAAGATGTTTAGTTCATATTTTTATACAAAGTAATGCTATGTGGTGACAGTAGTTTGTGGTAGATTCTCATTCATGATCATTAAATTTGCTCAATTATCCATTTCATCTTGTACATTCGATAATTACTAATTTTTTAACAAAATTACTGTTAAACTGTATTTCATATGTATGAAATACAGTTTAACAGTAATTTTGTAAGCATGAAGGTTAATAATTCAGGAAGCATGTTTTCATTGGAACAATACGTGAATTCTTATGATATTGCATATTGGCAGCTATTAATTTATTGATTATTATAATGTTGTGTAACATTTTGCCTTAGCGAATTGCGAGCCGGGTTTTAATACTATCGTAGCTTAGTCAAAAACAATAAATTTGATGCTCCTCCTATTGACATTTGTTCCTGTTTATATATACCGATGTGATGACACACACGTACATATAATTAAGGACTTATTTAAAAAGCATTATTCTCGTAACATAGTATGATTGTAGAGTCCAAACAAAAAGCATCACAATGCATAAACAATGTTTAGGAACACTATCTCATGAATGTATCGGGTAGCTCTTCGGCACAAAGTCTCAAAAATGCATCCAGTTTAGGAACGAGAGAGGCTGCACATTACGTATGCAAATTATCTGCGACTTAACTTTAATAACATATTTTTTTAAAGAGGACTGGGCAGCGGAGGTCAGGTAGGGAACCTGTTTCGTTGTGTTGTGCGTCGCGTGCTGCTTCTAAATAGCGATCTTCCGGCCGACGCTGATGCTCATACTGCGTGTGTTTATCTCAGTCTTATGACTTATTTATAATTTTAGTAAATAACTTTTCGACCTGTTTATATACGTTCTATGCCGTACATATTGTTTAAAATTGTACATCAATTAGTTATATTTTGTAACCATTAACGAAAACAAGAAAAATTTTGAACCTTACAACGGGATAAATGGAGAGACCGCGTGGACCCTAAGCCAAGCCGACAATAAGAGCGTAAAAAGCCATTGTAACAGCCATCTCGCAACGGAGCAATCTCGCAGATACCAAGAACCTGCTTCTTTGCCAGATGAGCCAGCAATAACGTCACCTACACAGACAAACCAGAAGATCTTCAAAACATTTCCGATAACTTGGAACATACTTGGGGAAAGTTGGCTTCGCCAAGGTAACTTCCCCAAATATGCTGCCAGCGCTGAACCTTCAAATCCAATAGTGTGGGCTTTATTACCAATTCCAATGTTCTGTGCAGAACCAGAAAACCTGATCTGAAAATGATTAACAAAGCCAGTCAAAAATCAGAAAGAGAACTCTTCACTCATTCGTTATAATGTTAAGTAAGCGCTTCCAAAAATATGAGAATACATCCCCAAGTTTTGATTAGAGAAATAAAATTATATTGCCATCTAAATTTAAAACATCAGCTCAGAATTATTTTTAGTGACACCGCAGTAGATAAAAAGAAGGCAAAATTAAGCGAAACTGAAGCACCACAATCTAAGAAAAGATGACTTTTTCCGGTTATACTCGTCTGCTGAACTGTTTCGATTCTTCTGTCCCGTTTATTTCTTTCATTTTGTATATGACTATCTTTATGGTTTTATAATATACTAGCTTCAACCCGCGACTTCGTACGCGTAGGAAGGTTTTCCCGCGCAAATCCCGATCCCGTGGGAATTTCGGAATAAAAAGTAGCCTATGTGTTATTCCAGAATGTCAACTATCTACTTACCAAATTTCATTCAGTTCCGTTCAGTAGTTTTTGCGTGAAAGAGTAACAAACATCCATCCATCCTCACAAACTTTCGCATTGATAATATTAGTAGGAAGTAGGATTAGTAGGAAGGATTAGCAGTTGCTCGCGAATTCGTTCGCATGGGAAGTTTTTCCCGCGTAAATCCCGATCCCGTGGAAATTTCCAAAATCCCGTATTAGCGAGCATCCGTCCTAAAAGGAACCCGCATGCAAAATTTTAGCCTTACTACTTGTAGTTTCTGAGATTTCGTGATTAATCAGTGAGTGGTATTTCGCTTTTATATACATATATATATAGATTATGTTTGCGTTTTTTTAAGCAGAACTTAGACGTACCAACAGTATAGCATCACTCGGTAACGTAGCGTATGACTCTTACTGTGATCCAAGTAACGTTTATTTGCCTTTGATTATAACTCTGAAATTGAATAGTTCACTTAACTATACTTCAATAGAATTACGCGTCTGCTAACTCAGAAATGAACGAAAATGTCCTGCGGCAAGTATGTACTTGTTGCGGAGGACAGCGACGGTCGTTTTATCGTCTGGCGTCTTAACCGAAAAATTGATCTGTTTTCACTCTTAATGTCCTTGGTCATCGTGTCTTATGTATACAATACAATAAAAGCGTCTGATAAAATACTTGTCTGTTTTCATTGGAAACTGGCGAAATGCTATTTTATTTCTTGCTTCTATTAGATTGCTAATTCACTTAGTAATTTAAATTTGCTCTACCAAACTAAGTAATAATAACCAAGTTAAAAAGGTCAAGGTTTTGGATCGACATATAATAATATTGCGAGCTCGATCTCTCTTAAGATTGGTGGCGACTGCTCCGCACTACATCACAATACGTTAGCGAATTTGATAGATCCGTAGGTATAATCGCAACTTCATTAGGAATCTCCGCAGACCAAAATGAAGCGCAAACCCGAGGATTTTCAATACATTCGTCAATGAACTGTAAAATAATGGAAATAAAGCTCAAAGTTGTACGAGCATCAACGCAGACATCAAAGGGCTCCTCGGGCGCCCTTGAGCGCAGTCATGTTGGTTTCGTCTGCACTTTCACTCGCTGAATTAGAGTTCATTATTCAATGACAGATGCTATGCACTCGTCTTCTATGCTTGTGTGTGTGCTTTACAAGCTTCGAATAACACATGAGACTTCAGTTATCTCGTAGAAGATATTAAATATTTAGTAATGAATTGTTTTAACCGTAACAATACCCGGGCCGTTTGAGAACCATCATTATTTTCAAGTAACTTGAACTTAAATGATTGCCGCGCAAACTTGGATAATTGAGGCTAAATTAGGCAAGTGTTTAGAATAATAAACTTTCCTAGTCCTTTTTCCGAGATGCTTTCCTGTTATGCCCTATTAAGGATCCGTAATCACGTTAATTATTTTCCAATAATTTATTTAATTACGCTGCATTTAATCGAGCTGGAATAACCCAGCGTTATTGTAATTTCGTTATATTGTATATTACTGAATTAATATTAAACGTAGAACTTGACGAATGTACTCTTTGGCTCTGTAACTCAAAATATGGAGAACATTTCCAAACATTTAATTTGATTTGATGAAAGAATAAAAAAAATAACTAAAACCGAAGTTCCACTTAATAATTTATTTGCAATAGACTTTCTCCTTAACAAAGGAGCAAATGAATCATCAGGAGTAAATGTAAAACATAAAATTCCGTAAAATCTTTTTGAATATTATCATCCCTTTTACAATATTTATTAGTGAACGGTTGACTTCTAGGAATAGTTCCTCCGTAATGTTAGATATATATCACATCTTTGGAGTGGTTGTTGTATTGTATTATATCGCAAACACAAAGCCTAGGTATCGATTTGTTACAAAGTAATGAGTGTATGTGGGGGCACGTGAGGCCCTGCCGCCATTGCTGTCCGGTGTTTCCTCCTAATTTACTCCTTTTTAACCCCCGACGCAAAAAGAGGGGTGTTATAAGTTTGACGTGTCTGTCCGTGTGTCTATCTGTGGCATCATAGCTCCCGAACGGATGAATCGATCTCAATTTAGTTTTTTTTTTTTATTAAAGGTGATTAATGTGCGAGTGTTCTTAGACATGTTTGATAAAAATCGGTTGAGCCGTTTAAAACTTGTGGGGGGTGAAAGTGGGGATGAATAATCGAATGTTGTCAAATATACCCAAATGGCGTATCAAAATAAAGGGAGCCACGTGTACTATATTGCAAAACCTCTCCATCCCATGAAATTGGTTAAAGTAACAAAAACTATGGTAGGTGAAAAGTTTAAAAAGCCTAAAATAAAAATTAAATTTAAAATATCCCTACGCAAAAAATAAAAAAGAAACAAAATAATAGTCGCGGCGGGGTATCGCCATGTAGAATCGATATTTAAAGTTTGTAACATAGCGATACCCCGCCGCGACTATTATTTTTTTACTTTTTAAGGGATCTTTCTTAAACTACTTTTAAGTATTTTTTGCGTAGGGGGTTTTTTAAATTTTTAATTCATATTTTTACACAGGGCTTTGAGCAACGTGATCCTCGCCTATTATTCCGGTCATAGCAGAATACATTGTTTACCTAGCACACGCATCTTTACACACACTACCCGTGTCATATGTTCTCGTCAATTATCTAGTCTTAATCTTTTCATTGCAACTATGGATCTTATGTTCGCGGAATAGCTTCAAAAGCATTTGAATAACTTATTAAATCAGTGTCACTCTTCCAATTTTACGCGTCATTATAATGTCCCTGAAATATTGAAAAAGAACTAAAACATGGAAATTATACCTGTTATTCAGATACCGAAACTGTTATCATGGCCTTCGTATTTCTTTATGTAAATAACAGTTACGCGACTAAATACTGCAGGTGAACCTTTTATTCGCTCTGTTTTAGGTGCCTTTGACCCGGCCACTCACAATTTAGAACACTAGCAGCTATGCATGTGTGGCATCAAATTCAATCAATCGATCCAATCTATTGGTACGGAATCTGTAGGTGACAATATGCTAACATGACTGACAACACTTTTATTGAAACATAAGAGTTGGGACTGTTATACAACTCTACGAAGTTTAAATTATGTATAACTTAACCCTGGTTAGGCCACACTACATAATATCCTAATTGATAATGTGTATATTAAAAACCAAAACTGTCGGGTTTCCGCGGATTAACCGAAAAGAGATCAATGACCGTTGTTTTAAAATAAGTCTTTAATTATTCGTATTTCAATAGTGTGAAACCTTGCTCGCAAATAATTAAACCGATATACAGTGGTGTCATTCTCATACGTATAATTAACAAAACAGGATGCTGACATATATACTTGTTTTTTTTTTTAACAGCTGTAGCAATGTCCTAAACATTAATACCTACCAAGGCACCACCTTTCAGTTATTTATTTTAAGTACCCAAATGACTATAATATATTTTGATTTTCAATTTGTATTGTCTTCCAGCTATTTGTTTGATGAAGTGTTTTACGGATATGTATGTAAAATTACTTATATCAAAATGTGTATCGAATTTATTTGTAAACTGTATACCGCCTGGAAATATTGTGCCGAACTGTGTCAAGTTGCCGTCACAAATAACGTGACCGAACTACCCTCATCCGATCTACAAATGTAAATATGCGCTGAAAGTTTATTACCATTCTAACATTTACTCTCTAAGCACATACACGATTGAAAGTTTATTTTTGACTAAATGTTAGATAACAGTTCAAAGAGAAACATAAGCTCCGCGACCTCGAACTAAATATAAATGGAGCAGCACGCTCCCAAGTTCTGGACATTATTTCAACTAATATTTGTTAAAACGCATGTCTGTGTTTTGGTACTTCAAATTAGTGACGATTAGTTTATCGAGGGTACTTCATGTTACTTACGCTGTAATATCTTGCCTTTCATTATGTTTTGTGTAATCTTATTATATTATATTCCTTGCCGTTTTGATACCGTCTATAACATAAATTTATTTTGTCATTTAAATCCGTACCATCTTTTTTTTTTGTAATGACTCCATATTCATATAATTTAAAATCTGCACAATTTTTGTCAGACCCACCATTTTGTATTCCCATTTTACTGTGATCTTATGTATTTATAGTAGAAATAATTAGGATTGCCTTCATGCCACGGATCACACCAATTCTTAAGGTGCGCTTACACGGGCAACTAAAATTGCTCAATCCCGGTCAACATTCGTCAACTGTGACGTCACGACTACATCAAGCAATTTAAGGCAATGGCAACAAGCATCAACTTGACAAAATGTTTTGCAACAACAATATTGAGCGATAAAGAGCAACTTCAAGAAACTCGGCAATTCAGTAATTCACCGATTCAGCGAGCGATCTTTAAAATCGGACTTTTGTTATCTCACAAACAAGGATGGGAGTGAACTGCATCGATAAAGTTAACAATCTTTTCATTATTCCACGAAGAGCCAATTGCTTGATGTAGTCGTGACGTCAAAGTTGACGAATGTTGACCGGGATTGAGCAATTTTAGTTGCCCGTGAAAGCGCACCTTTAATACATTCATAAACCATTAAGTATATGTATATACATTAATTATATCTTACATGTATATCTGTTCATGAATTTTTGACGATCAAATATTTAATCCTTCGTTTTATAATAATACTAGCAGTTGCTCGCGACTTCGTTCGCATGGGATGTTTTTCCCGTGTAAATCCCGATCCCGTGGGAGTTTCGCAAAATCTCGTCTTGGCGAAAGGAACCCCCCTGCAAAATTTGAGAGCCCTACTACTTGTAGTTTCTGAGATTTCGTGATTAATCAGTGAGTGGTATTTCGCTTTTATGTATATAGATTTTGAGTATTTTGCATGGCAACTTTTGATATACATGAACACTGCAGTTAACGTTATTCTTTCTCAACGATAGTGGTAATACTAGAAATAGTAAACATTATACAAGGCGAATTTAAGAAATTCATGAATAGAATACGTTTGTCGAGATTGTCACAGCTCGTTCTCGTAGGACACCTAGTTTTTATACGTGAAACAGATAGTTTTTGTGCATTAAAAATATATATGCGAAGGAAGATAGAAATGTTTAGATGTCCTCGTACAGCGATACTGCGACAACCTCGTCAGTCAATCATAACACCAAACCCATACAAATCGTACAATAGTTATAATAAGCTAAAAAAATAACGTTTATTTACTAATACTTAAAAAAGTTAGCTAGTATAAATGAAGAATATTATAAGAGTTTTGATACGTTGGACAAGCAAGCGAAAAAAAAATTAAGTCCAGTATTTGAAAGTTAGTCTTACAGACTTTTTAAAACATAACATTTAATGCAAATGGCGGATAAAACATTGGTCCTATTACACTTGGGTCAATCGAATTCGTCCTTTGTGTTACGAAAAATGAATCTAATTGTTTACATATTAAGGTGTATATTGTACCCGATAATAAACTGTATTCGTTAAAGCAATAAGTATGCCTCGATTAGACAGTGATGGCGGTATGTTGCACACGCCATCTTGAAACGTGTTCTGTCACAAAATATGTTTTCTTATTGGTTTGCGCCGTGATTTTGGGCTTAAAAAATTAAAATCTTATCACTATTAAAATTGCGAAAGTGAGTTTTTTGTTGCCTAAATCGCTGAACCGATTTTCATAAATTTTGGAGATTGTTTTTGTGATCCGAAAATGTTTTAAATATATTTGGAGAGCGCAGCCACAGAAAAAAAAAAAACATTAGTTAAATAATAACTATTCTTTCTTGTCTCATTAAACTATCACTATGATATGATATACTGTAAGAACAATACATTTTGAACCATGTAATACTATAGACATCTTATTCTTTAACAAGTTTCGTCATTCGTCAAAATATTTGATTACTCATGAGCGGTGAAGGTTAATGATGTTCTGATAAAAAACAATACGATTCCTTTAAGTGCGAAATCATGTAACGTAATAACTATGAATGAGTATTGCAGCACAATGGAGATTTTGTTAAATCAAAGCGCAAATCAATAGAAAGGTCCCCGATATGTGATACGCGGTTAAGCCATAACCTTAAATGATTAATTAGTTTAAATGCTTATGCAGATCAAATTAGGAATAATTTTTATCAGACGCAATTGGAATAGGAACCGTAGTAACACCAATCATAGCCTAATTAATTATAACATAGAGTGATGTTAGATTTTATTTATAAGTATTCTTTTTATATAGATTAAGCAGGCGTGCGGTTAGTGCAGGTTGTCCTGTCTCGAGTATATTTTGTGGCCGTACGTCTGTGTCGTATACAGAGATAGTAAAAATTAGCGCAGTTTTAAATCTTTACTATGAATCAGTATAGGTGAAAGAAACAATGAAGTGTAAGCTTGGCTATAATTTATGTAATAAACTATTGATATTTATTATGTGTTGTTATTTCTAACTTTTATACGTACAGTATGGCCTTTATATCTATCAGGTGAATCTCATATTCATTGGTAAGAATTGCATTGGTAGATAACAGTACAGGGAGTAATGACGTATGTTGTAAGCTAATAATAGTATGCTATAGCTGCGAGGTTTAAAAGATGACTGCTCACTCAATGCCCTCTGGTTTGCTAGTTTATGACCTATATTAGATGCGTTGCCGATAGCTCTTGCGGCCTGTTGGCATAATATCGAGATTTTAAATCCGATTGTTTCTTGTGATGAAAAATAGACCCTTTACGATAATGGAAACTCATCACCATGGTTGAACCCAGTAAACCAGCCAAATATAAGGATTTGGCAGGTTAATACAAGCGAAAGTTGACTCGGAAGAAAGTACCTATTGGTAAGTGTTTGACCGTGCCAGTGACATAACTATAATGTCTCCGACACCCACCATAAATGCAAGGTTCGGAGATCTAAACTTTTTCCGATTTGGAGAATTCCTGGCGAAGAAATAAAATAGTTCCTTTGAGGCAATCAAGACCGCCTTCATAGATTGTCAGCAAAAGAACCGATAAAATGCCTTTGTTTACATACTCACCACAATATCATAAAATTACATGTATAGTAATTAGTACCTACATAAGTATTACGATAATAGATATCTTACATATTGTGAGAGCCTGGTGCCTAGGCCTGTATTCCAGGGTACCAGGTCTCCTCCCCGATTTACAATGTCCTCGCGTAATGCAATACACTACAATAATGAGCAACTATAGTGCGGATATACCTATAAGGTGTAATTTAAAGGGTATATACATACCAAGTGCATGGTTCTTTGGATGATAACAAATGATATGGCAAGGGTTTTTTGTAATCCTAAGTCTACGTGTGTAGAACTTATTACAAATTCCAATACACTGATACCAGAGACACAATTTTTCAAATTAAGAATAACGAAAAGAATTATCGTGTTATTGGCAAGTGACGTGGAAAGTTATTGACCCTCGTAGTGCTGTGACACGTTTGTTATGATTGGTATTCAAGAAATATATGAAACCAATAATTTGGTATCAATTCATTGATTCAGTTATTTTGTGCTGAAACTGTGTATAGAGACTCCATACCAGATGTTGTCTTCAGCCCTTTTGGATAGATATGGGGTTTCCGTTACATGTTGTATATGTGCTGTGATTTGTTGAAAGAGTAGATATATGGTACGAATGATATAATAGTCCTAAACGATTTCGGCCATCTGCGCACGACATATAGTGTACAGGTATGTGTGCGTACAGGTGCATCACTCTCTGTTCCATTGTTCCGATGGGACGCCAACCCGACACGACCGGACAGAGATAACATGCACGACCAACGGCTTAACGTGCTTTCCGAGGCACGGGGATTATAACACCTCCAACTTCCAAAAAAGGAAATTCCTAACAGAAAAACCCAATAGAACGTTTTGCCGACCCGGGTACGATCCAGAGACCTCTAGAATCTAGATGTAGTCGCGCTTGCGACCAATACCCCACCGAGGCTGATGAATGATATATGTGGAGTACCTATGCTTGAAGTGGTGGGTAGTTGAGTTAAGCAGATGCAACGAATTTATTAGGAATGAGTGTGATTAGGTAAGCGTGTCTTTTGAGGTAGGAAGAATGGACGAAGCAATGGGCAGAGAAAAATTCAAGGACTTGCTCAGTGCTTTCATAGGATAACTGTTGCAGCCAACTAGCAAGCTTAGTTTTCAGATCTTTGGATTTTATTGTAAATTCGGGCACTGAGTGGTTATATTAAAGTGGCGGCTGGCGAAAGAGGTGCGTCATGGGGTTGTTCCACACACTGAGTGGCCCTTGCGTTTCTTTAGAACTAGATCGTAGAGAGGAAGCAAGGAGTGAAGGCGTAGCACAACACGTAGGATTAAAGAAGACGCACATTGAGGACTTTTGATTCAGAGTAGAGCTTAGGTTGGGTAATCTCTGTGTTTAAACAGCTTTACTTTTAGAATAGCCCTTTGAGCTCGGCCGACATGAATAAGGTAGGTTTTACAGGCTCCTACCCACGCAGAAACATAATAAGTAAGGAGAGATACACGAAAACTGGTGAACGAGGAATAATGTGTAGCGGTCAGCTAGTTAAATGTCTGAGTTCTGGAAAATATATATTGAAAAAACTATAAAATGGTGAAAGTGTATAGATAATAATGGTACTGGTACATACTTACTTTAATTGATCTCGATAATTAATTTCATTTAAAAAAAAACCCGTTACCCTAAAAACACCAACTTCTTGGAAGAATATATTTAAACAATTAATTACAACAAATATACAAAATTATGTACTAAAATACAAACTACAATAAGGCATCAAAAAATTCGTCCTCAACGCTGTCGGCTGGCAACGTACCTAAGATACTGGCGGCATTGCCTCGTTGTATGGCAATGCTTAGCCGTTGACCAAAGAAATAGCCAGCCCTTGGGTCGCGGGAAGCGTCAACGAGCCTTTTCGATATTTCTTTAAAAAGGCTGTGAGCACAGGGGCCCCATGGTCCGAGAGTTTCGACCCCAAACGGCTCGAAAATATAGTTATCACCGAGATGACTATATTTACGCCGCTTGAGGTTTTCCGCAGCCGCAGCGGGAGCGCCAGCACAACATGATGAACTGGGAAGATGGGATGGCGCGACAGTATCGACACAAGTTGCGTCCCACACTAAAGGCCTACCCATCTTCCAAGGAAACAATGACATGCCGTCCGGTCTCTTGCCATCGTCACGCGCCAGTCCAATGGGTTCCAATACGGCTGGAACGCCGACGGTGACAAGGGCTCGTCGGATAATGTCATTTAAGTTGGCATGTCGTGCAAAACGACCCGCACTACGGCTGCAAGAGAGACCATGGTGCCCGAGGCTGTTGACCGCTTCCCCACAATTACAGCGATGAGGGGAACAACAAGGGGCTCCTAGGCGTAGTGAAGCAGCGATGCGGAAAGTGGTGTCGTCGAACAAAGTGCCAAGATTTGAGGACGGTAGAGCATGTAACCAAAGACCTGATTCCCACTTTCCCACAGCCAGCAGACGAGCACACTCAGCAGAAGTAGCAGACGTGGTTAGTAAATTATTCAGAACTACTCTGCAGAGCGGCTCGTCCCACCGCCTCTGGGAAGATGGTATAACAGGTAGGTCAGAGTTCGGACAAGCGAGATTACAACTTCTTGTGTAAGGACATAATCCGATAGTTATTGGCAATGCTTGCAATTCTCAGAATATCTTATCAAGCACGGGATATAGATTATATAAAACGACGACCTTGAGGTGACTGGACCAGCACGGATGCGAAAGGCGGTGGGAAGTCCACACGGTAAGGTAAGATGTAGCGCTTTTTCAGCAAACTGCGATTACCTTAGTCCAATGGACGAGGTGATATTCTTTGTATATCTGATTGAAGTTAATACTTACAACATAAACATTTTAAACCTATAATCGCCACTGACACGTAGGCCCCGGGTTGGGAAACGAGACAGATCTCCCGATTTGTTATTTTCCAGTCGAAAAAGCGTCCGAGTGTAGGTACATCTGTTGATATCAAACTGGGTGCAGCGGAAGGGAGTGTCAGACTTCTACTGACTAAAAACCCAGCCTGTTCCTTTAACAGTCCAGTAAAGTTCCGGGGCCGCGGTATCTCATTTGAACATGCCTGCAACCACGACAGCATTTTATATACTTAACGTCACATTTATAAATAGGTACCTACTCCTTTTTAGAAAAGGTAGGTAGGTACTGTAACGGGGACGTGTGTGTACTCGCGATTTTTAATATGAACGCGGTAGGTTTTATACTTTGTATAATATTATGTTTACATTTTTATGGAAGATTATTCTAATTACATTTTCACGTTATTTTAATATTGAGACTGCTTATGCGGGCGGCGCGGCGTCCCAACCGTTCTCACTCATAGATAATACATATAAATACTGAGATTCTCACTCTTGTTAAAAAACAATTTCTTCGCATGTCCAACATTGCGATCTAAATTCAAACATTTGAAACTAGTGTTGCCTATCGATAGTCAACTATCGCTAAACTATCGATAGTCTATCGATAGTTGACGTCATATCAATAGTATCGATAGTCTATCGATATTATCAATAGTATCGATACTATCTATAATATGATACAGGCAATAGTATTGTTATACAAAAATAGTATCGATAGTATCGATACTATCGAAGACCAGCATATGTCTAGGAGCAATACTATCGATAGTATCGATAGCTCACACTATCGATAGTTTTATAAACGGCGATAGTATTACCTTCCAACATTCCACTATCGATACTATCGATAGTATTACTTTAAAAAAATCGATACTATTGCTTCCAATCAATAGTATTAGTTAATTTATGATATCGATAGTATCGATAGTATTGATACTATCGATAGCACTATCGATATTGTTACTAGTTTTCGAGGTCAACTATCGATAGTGAAACTATCGATAGTTGGGCAACTCTATTTGAAACTATGCTAGCTGACCGCTCGCATAGCAGACCTCCACAGTAGGTACCTACTACTATAGCCTACAGTAGAGCGTATTGGATTTTTATTAAAATTTAATAGGCAATGCACGGTGGGGGTTCCGGATTGGTCTTTTGAGAGGTACCGGGACCCTCTCTATGTGCTGATGGTGATCACCGGGGTGGTTTTAGTGAGGTAGAAATCCCACACTCCCTGGTATTTCGCCAAAGTCCAGGCGCCTTTTGAAGGTTTCCCCAAGATAACAAAAAAAAAAAAAAAAAAAAGGTTATAAAATACTTACGTGTGAAGTTATTACATAAGTTATATGTAACTAAGTAATATACTAGTAACACATAGAAAGTCTTTATTAACTACTTATATTTTTTTAATACAGTCATGCACCTGATACCAGACCAAATTAATGATTGCAAATTGATTGGCTAATACAAAAGATAGATAAAGCGGCGTCCGATTGGGTACTTATCATCGCACTCTTACAATGATGGTGTCCTAACTCGAAATTCCTGTAATTTCCGATTTTTTATAAAATTTACTTCAACTCATCTCTTAATCGCCGTTGTAGTAGGGATCCAAAAACGAGTTATAAAGGGACGCCTATTCTATTATATTTTGTCATTTACTCAACACCGCATTTCTAAAGACTTTCTTGCTCTACTCCAAAATAAGCAATTTTTGAGTTAGGTCATTTTCATTGTAAGAGTGCGATACAGGTACCTAATTGCCCCGCATGTTTCTCAGACTGTAGGTACAGTGTTGTTATCTAAGACGGCAAAATGTCATTATAGTAATTAATAATTTTGTATCAATTTTAAATCAATAAAACACAGGTAAAGATAGTTATCAAATAATTTCCATTTATTACATTACAGTATTATTTTAAGTCTACATTATAACAATTATTGTAAATACGACTTATGGTCAAGTTCTGATATAAAACATTTCAATGTTGTAGGAGTCAATTCAACGGTCGTCAATGACGAGCCTACGAGACGCGCGGGAAATAGGTATTTACTGCAGCGGGCTAGTCGTGTGCGTTGTCACACACACAATGACAAGTTCGCTCGAGGCCCGCTTGCCGTTGCACGACGAAGTTTGCTAACTTTGCATTTTTTAATTTTTTGTCGTTATGTTGAATAAACTTGAAAAACGAATATTAATTATTTAGATGGTTTTATTTATCACACTAATATTATAAAGGCGAAAGTTTGTGAATGAATGTGTCTGTTTGCATGTTTGTTACTTCTTCACGCTCAAACGGCTGGATGGATCTAAATGAAGCAAGTAGGTACGTAAATAAATCACAAAAATAAATTTAATAAATTATACCTATTATATAAAAATTAACGTTTGTTTTTACTGTAGTAATACATTATCCGTTCCCTCACTATTCATCCTATTGCAATAAAACTTTGATTTTATATATTAAACTCCTCAGATTTTTTTTTTTAAAGAATACTAGCAATGTGGGTACATTTCACATTACTAGCAATCTTGTTAACCCCTCCAACTAAGCTAAATATGCTTGTGTCTGGAGTGGGTTCACGTCAATAGTGTAATGGGTGGGGTTCGAACCTGCGACCTCTCGATCACAAGTCCGACACCTTATCCATTAGGCTATTGACGCTTCGAAACTGGGTAAGTAGCAAGTTAGGGTAGATGGGTATGCAGTACTTATTTGAATAATAAAACCAGTATGAAATAAAAAAAAATATTATGTAATGTCATAATAAAACCAGACTGAAATAAGTTTTGTTTATTAAAATTTCATTTAGTGCTCGTTTAAATTCTGATGTACTGTCATATTTTTAATAACATTCGGTACTTTATTATATATACGTAGGGCCATACCAAAAAAACATTTTTTCATTAATGCTGTCTAGTGAACTTACTTCGCAGAAAATATAAGCGTAATTTATTTCATAACAATATATGTATCAAGTGTAAATTAATTTAAAAGAAAAAAAAAATAAAAGAAATCTATAAATCTAATGTTATATTGCTTATTATAACATTTTACAAAAATTGGCCAAGTGCGAGTCAGACTCGCCCATGAAGGGTTCCGTAGTAACTATAATAATATAATATGTATATTTACTTGACAAAAAACTAAAACTTACAAATTTCTTAAAACTAGCTTATTTACATTTTTTGCAACTACGCCAAATAACTTTGTTTTTCATAGTATTTGTATGAATTACAAAGTTATATTTGCGGTTTTACAAAATATGCTGTATCTCAAAAACTGCTGACTCGATCTCTTTAAAACCAATTTTGATTGAAAGTTTACATTAAGATCTATAGATATATATATATATATATATATACAACGTGTAATTTAAAGGGTATATACATACCAAGTGCATGGCTTCTTTGGATGATAACAAACGATATGGCAAGGGTTTTGTAATCCTAAGTCTACATGTGTAGAACTTATTACAAATTCCAGTACACTGATACCAGAGACCGAATTTTTCAAATTAAGAAGAACGGAAAGAATTATCGTGTTATTGGCAAGTGACGTGGAAAGTTATTGACCCTCGTAGTGCTGTGGCACGTTTGTTATGATTGGTATTCAAAAAATATGTGAAACCAATAATTTGGTATCAATTCTTTAAGTCAGTTATTTTGTGCTGAAACTGTGCATAGAGACTCCATACCAAATGTTGTCTTCAGCCCTTTTGGTTAGATATGGGGTTTCCGTTACACGTTGTATATATATATTATATAATATTCAAAAATTAAGTACCTACATATGAAATGTCATCCCTTTATTTGTAAAGTTACAAATTTTGGAAGAAGTTGGATAAGCTGCAAAACACCATGTTTACCTCTTCGCGTCCCAAACAACACAAGTAACCGCAACAAAAGCTCCACGCGCACTTGTGGCCAACGTGTCACATGCGCGGCGACAAGGTCACGCGTCTTTGCGACTTCTATTGCCTTATTATTAAGATTTCTGTGGTATAGTCCTAATAGTTTCGGAATAAAATGTAACATACGGACGGACGGATGGACAGACAGACAGACTAGTAGTTGTAGTAGTTATACATATTATATTATTATAGTTACTACGGAACCCTTCATGGGCAAGTCTGACTCGCACTTGGCCAATTTTTCTTTGGCTAATTTCCGTAGTAGACAGACCTTGTTATGGCACTTGGCGTATAATTTGTCGGACATAGAGGGAATGTCAAAGGAAGCTGAAACTTGTTCTAAACCAGAAAACCCGGCTCCTATCGACATAAAACTGCTTACAGAATTATCGTTCAGATTGAGGTCTGTAGGGCTATCTATCTGGTTCTTTACAATTTATTAATTCTATTTTTTTCGACACATTTGGCAACTAAAATAGAATTTCGATAGAAATCCTTTCTTAGTTGCAACTAGAGAATACAATCCCGAGCATGTTTTTCAATCCCGGGATTACGTGATTCTTGATGCTGAATCCTGGGACCCTGGGGCTATCCCCGGATTAGACTATGTGGTTTCTAATTGGTCTCAAATGTAAAAAATTGGCCAAGTGCGAGTCAGACTCGCGCATGAAGGGTTCCGTGTGTAACTATAATAATATAATATAATATGTATATTTATATGACGAAAAAACCCTTACAAATTTCTTAAAACTAGCTTATTTACATTTTTTACAACTACGCTAGATAACTTTGTTTTTCATAGTGTTTGTATGAATTACAAAGTTATATTTGCGGTTTTAGAAAATATGCCGTATCTCAAAAACTGTTAACTCGATATCATTCAAACCAATTTTGGTTGAAAGTTTACATTAAGATCTACAGATACATATTTTTTTAGATTTTTCACTCCACTATTATAGAAGTTAGAGGGAGGGATACACATTTGACCACTTTGGAAGCTTATATCTTTTAAACGATTGACTTTATGAAAAAGTGGTTTCAGAAACCCCCATGCCATTTTTAAAGACCTGTCTATAAATATCACACACGCATAGGTTTCATGAAAAAAAAAATATATTTTCAGTTTTAGTTCCATGTATAGGGTAGTAGTATGTTCCTTTATTTTAAATGATTTTTAATTTTTTTCTCAATATCGGAAAGCGTTTCATAGAATACATCTACTTACCAAGTTTCACATGTATAGTCTTAATAGTTTTGGAATAAAATAGCTGTGACATACGGACGGACGGACAGACAGACAGACAGACAGACAGACAGACGGACAGACATGACGAAACTATAAGGGTTCCGTTTTTGCCATTCGGCAACTGAACTCTAAAAAACGAGTAATTTCTTTGAATATATATTTTTAATTTTGGTACACTACACATATCACAGTATAGTAAGAAAAGAAAAAATGACAAAAAGATACTATACTTTGTAAGAAATAAAAATACAATAAAACTTATTTCGAATTTTGAAAATACAATCGTAGAAATATCAATGCATCCAAGGTTTGACTTCCAAGCCTGCTTCGTTTATTACCAACATAAGCAGCAGCTGAAAACGCTCGTTTAGGTTTTACACTGGTTGGAGGAATAGACAATAGATACTTATATGCTGTTTCTAAGTGATATCCACTAATTCCTCCATTTTCAAACAGGCTTATTTCACGTCTAATACTATATTTTGCCAACCCCGATTAATTTTGTATTTGTACTTCACGATCTGGGGATTTCATACTCTTATCAATTTCCAGCTATAACTTTTCCTTTAGTGACAATTGGGGTTGGGATTGGGAGGTTTGTGGCCTTAACTCATCATCTGTTTGTGATCCTGATCTTCCTTCTTCTTCTTCCGTGTCATCTCGACTTTTAAGTTTTTTAACAATATACTTTTTAACAATAATGTAACAGACTCTGTTACATTGTTCTGAGATCTCAACTACCGTTTAATAAATAGCAATAGGATAATCGCTAATTGCAAGACTCTTGCGAGACTCTCGTTTGGGCAACACTATATGGTTTATTGGATGTTGAAGTCCACTTGTCGAAAGAAAGACTAAATCTTTCACCTGCACTTTTCAAATGTTTCAATTCTGCAGTTACTTGCTTTCTGATTTTTTCACTGTAATTCATGACACGTTTGGTTCACGTAATGGTGACGGCTGACTTTGGTAAATCCGTGTATTTTGCAAAGACAAATTTTCTCGAAACATCTGAAGTTATGAATATCAGTATATTCATAACTTCAGATGTTTCGAAAAAATTTGTCTTTGCAAAATACTTCATGGATTTCCATTCAGTAATGGAAATCCATCTAATGCAATCATTCTTGCCAAAACATCATCGAGGCTATCGTCGGCACTTTTAGTAAAATAATCATTTAACTTTCGCTTGGCTGGCGGCGGTGCTGTGTTCAGATTATCAGAATCTAGACTTGTTGAAGCTGATATAAGCTTGATGTTATGTTTTGATGACAAATGTGTATGTAATCCCTTAGTCGATCCATCCAAAGTCTTGAGAATGGCTGAGCATCGGTTACATTTGGCACTATTCCTATCCTTCGCAACTAAAAAATAGCTCCACATTGACGTCGTATCACTGTGTTTTTTATGTTTAACAAAGTCTCCCGCCATTTGAAATACTTAATTTCAGATAATTGACTTTTAAATTTAAATGACGTAGGTCGTGGGTTTAAATTTAGAAAATATCTTGTAATGACAGAAGTTTTAAATATAATTAAGCATATCTTAAAACTGGAAACATATCTTACAACTATACAATAATATAGGTTATCCACCAGAATTCAGACAGGCTTTAATGTCCTCTCATAGGTATAATACAGGTTAATTAGGTAATTAACCTGTATTATAGATCCATTGTAAGAATTATATTTTAAAAGAGTAACTGTGGAGTTTCTTGCCGGATCTTCTCCATAGAAAACGACCAATTTCGAACCGTGCCCTGCGCCAAACTGCTGACGTTTTATAAGTGCCCATGTAGGCCTATGTGAAATAAAACATTTTGAGTTTGAAAAAATCACAAGAAACAGTAGTAGGTAACTCTACTACTAAGTAGAGATACCTACTACTGTTTCTTGTGATCTTTTTTATTTTTGGCTCGCGTTTGAATTTTAAGAAAAAAATTAATTCATTTCAAATTAATTCAATTAAATAATTAAATTTCAATTTCAAATTAATTTTTAAACTGGCATGATTGCTCTATGTTATCTCTTAAAAAATAGTTTTTTTAAGAGATAACATAGAGCAATTATGCCAGTAGCGTGCAACCAGCGCACCACGCACCATGAGACCATAAGTCTAGTTTAAGCATATACTAACGGGAACCCGTGTGAAATTAGTACTTCCCACAATATGATTATAAATTAAAGCCTGTCTGAATTCTGATGGATAACCTATATTATTATATAGTTGTAAGATATGTTTCCATTTCTAAGATATGCTTAATTATATTTAAAACTTTGGTCTATACTGTCGTATAGACCAATTAATACAGCACAATGGAATTACAAATAAAAAATTGGTCATCATCAGTGATCGGTGTAGGTAGATTGATTTTTGGTACTTGTATCATAAATGCACACAGAAAGAATAACATGGATAAGCCATTTTTCCGGAAAGTAATTCCGGTATTTCCGGATTCAATTAAACATTGTTAATGTTGGTAGTGATATTATTCCTACTCAATTCAAAATTTAAAGGAAGGTATAAAAACTAAATTAATTCATTATTTATCTGTAATTTTTATTGTTTATATGTAATTTTATTTTTATCTGTAATAATATTGCTCATTTTATTACAATTCCTACCTTTTTTTTGAGGATGGCAAATCATCAAATGACTCCTTCCACTCTGGCAGAATAAAATTCCTACATAAGTTCCGGTTTTTTTTTAATAATCCACCAATTCCGGAGGAATGTCCATATTAATATATACGTTTCGGATCAATGACCCCATTTCAATCTACCTACTCCGATCACTGGTCATCATGTATGTCATTGATATACACTATAAAAAGGAAAGGGCCAAGAATTGAACCTTGCGGAGCACTCATCTTGGCTAGGGATCCTGCAGATGTCGCTCCATTAACAATAACTTTTTGTTGCCTGTTTGATAAATATGAAAGAACAAGGTCAGCAGAACACGAATCCACGAACTCCGTAATGGTGTAATTTACAGATCAGTGTTTTGTGGTCAACGCAATCAAAAGCTTTGGAGAGGTCAAAAAATATGCCAATTGCATCCTGAGATTTCTCCCAAGATTCCAGAATGTGACGGATGAGCGCTACTCCTGCGTCTGTTGTTGACCTACCTTTCGTGAAACCAAACTGCCGACTATGCAGAATTCCATTTGAGTTAAAAAAAAAAAAAAATTCATTTATTTCAGGTCCAAGACCCATATAAAATAAAATAAAAATACACAAATTAAAACAATTGCTCGGCTTCCTAATTTAAAATACAAAGGGAGAAATTTACATACAAAAAGGTTCAGATATATTAAAAGTCAATTAAGTTAATAATAATAAATAAAAAAAATAAAAAATCATGTCAAATTATCAAATTAAATGTCAAATTAAATTCCAAATTAAAAGTCACATTAAATTACCAAACGACAACTATAATAGAAAATGTCAAATTATTATTATTTTTTATTTACATTAACAATATGCCGGTCACAACAGTGTCTCACATAAAGACAATCGAGCCTCCCCGCAATCATTGCCAGGACAGAGTTGGAGCTGTCTCGCACCCTGCGCACCAAGGACGCGCACCGCTTGCGCATGGTGGCGTGGAAACAGTCGGTGCGCGCTTCCGAAAACATGCCCGAGGCGCTGCAGAAACGAGGCAGACCCAACACTGCCCTGAACGCATTGTTATACTGGACGCGGAGGGCATTGTAGCTAGCTTGTGTATAGCGAGCCCACAGGCTGCACGTGTACAAAGAGGTGCAGTACGCCTTGAAAAGGGTGATCTTAACTAAGTTAGAACAACGTGCAAACCTGCGGGCGAGCATGTTTGCTCTTCTCGACAAAGCCCTCCGCTCCCGTTCGATGTCAGCGTGGTCTCTGAGATCAGACACAACCCAATGCCCAAGGTATTTAAATTGTTCCACTCTATCCAGAGGTAAACCACAAAGATGTACTGGAGGCACTGTTTCTGGGCAGCTAGGTGCCCAGAAACAGTGCACCACCTGCCTCAAAGACCATGCATTTGCTCTTTGACACATTATATTTAAGGCCATGTGCACCCACGTACTCCTCACAAACATGCAGCAACCTCCGCAGACCACAGACCGACGCACTCAGCAGCACCATGTCGTCAGCATAGCTTAAATTGTTGACGCATACCTCGTCAACATGACAACCGACATGCTCACTGCTGAGCGCAACGATGAGTGCATCCATGTAGAGGTTAAAAAGGGTGGGTGAGGTCAAGCCGCCCTGCCTCACACCACACTCCAGACGATATGGCTCCGACACCGCCTCCGCCCACCTGACATGGTTAACCTGATGCGTATACCAATACTTGAAGATTGCCACAAGTTCGGGAGGAAGGTTAATACTCTCCAGCTTATCCCACAGGATATCATAGGCTAAAATATGATAGCAGAGGTTAAAATATGATAGCATCTGGTCCCGCATGATTTTTTCGTATATTTTGCTTAATGCTGGAAGCACATATATCGGTCTATAGTTACAGGGATCACTCTTACAACCCGACTTAAAAATTAGTACTACTTTACTATGTTTCATTAAATCGGGAAAATTACCGCTGTCTATACATTAATTAAATGTGCCTGTTAGGATAGCAGCAATTGAGTCAATAATATTACCAAAAACCCTAACAGATGCACTCCATAAGTCATCAGTGTTTGTTATGTTAAGACTTTGGAATGCTTTTTAATTACATCGATAGGTATGGGCTTAAATGAAAATGTTGGTATATCCTTATTGAAGTTTTCCTTTAAAAAAGATTCTGCTGATAATGGCGAAGAATGTAGAGATTTAGTAACCTCTACTGGAATATTGGTAAAGTAATTTTCCAACTTCTCAGCCACTTTTGACTTATCTGAGATGACCTGATCATCGATGTTCAAAGTCAAATCATTCTAACCCTGTTGGTTTGTGTTTCCAGTTTCTTTGTTTATCACCTTCAACACAGTTTTTATTTTATTGTTAGAAATGCTAATTTTATTACTTTCTGATTTAGATTTAGCTTAGGGCGCATACTCTTTTAAATATCTTTGAGTAGTTTCTTACATAATTATGGAAGGCTTCATCGGAAGTCAATGATTTTTCATGGTATAAGTTGTATAAATTGTCTCAGCTTATTCTTATTCCAGCAGTGGCCCATTCATTAAATTTAGATTTATTACTCATTTGAAATGCCGCGAGCTTAGTGTATTTCGAACAGCAACCGGGTGCACTCATTTTCATCATTTAGCGATAATTTTAGCCCTTACGTTACTTTGTTAATTATACTTAGCAATAAACCCTTGAAGGTTATCAGTGTATTTAACTTAGTAGACACACACGATATCCATATTGAATGTTGGAGAAAAAGTTGCATCCTTGGTGGATGCAACTTATACTTATTACTTACTTATACTGTATGTGTTTTAAATTGGATTTCAAAATGAAAGCCAGATTTGCAATCACCACCCCCAAAAACCCATTACACGATACCCATATCGAATGTGTGAGAAAAAGTTGCATCCGCCATCTTGGATTTTAAAATGAATGCCAGATTTGCAATCTCCACCCCCAAAAACCCATTACACGATACCTATATCGAATGTTTGAGAAAAAGTTGCATCCGCCATCTTGGATTTTAAAATGAATGCCAGATTTGCAATTACCACCCCCAAAAACCCATTACACGGTACCCATATCAAATGATTGAGAAAAAGTTGCATCCGCCATCTTGGATTTTAAAATGAATGCCAGATTTGCAATCACCACCCCCAAAAACCCATTACACGATACCCATATCGAATGTTTGAGAAAAAGTTGCATCCGCCATCTTGGATTTTAAAATGAATGCCAGATTTGCAATTACCACCCCCAAAAACCCATTACACGATACCCATATCGAATGTTTGAGAAAAAGTTGCATCCGCCATCTTGGATTTTAAAATGAATGTCAGATTTGCAATCACCACCCCCAAAAACCCATTACACGGTACCCATATCGAATGTTTGAGAAAAAGTTGCATCCGCCATCTTGGATTTTAAAATGAATGCCAGATTTGCAATCACCACCCCCAAAAACCCATTACACGATACCTATATCGAATGTTTGAGAAAAAGTTGCATCCGCCATCTTGGATTTTAAAATGAATGCCAGATTTGCAATTACCACCCCCAAAAACCCATTACACGATACCCATATCGAATGTTTGAAAAAAGTCTTCATCATCACTTTCACTTCCTCAAATGGTGCTTTTCGGGAGCAACTGCACAAGGTACTATTAGAAATACCCAAAACGCTATAGGTGTGCCTATAATATTTAAAGAGTTCCCTCGCTTTCTCCAGGATCCCATCATCAGATCCTGATTTCATAACAATGGAACCAACTAGAAAGTATACCCTTTCAAACGAAAAAAAAATTCCAAATCGGTCCAGCCGTCTTAGAGTTTGAGGTTACGTACATAAAAAAAAGTTTAAGACGAACTGAGAACCTTCTCCTTTTTTTTGAAGTCGGTTAAAAAGCAATAATAACATCACAAAATAGAAAAACGTACTTTTTATGAGAATGGCGTTTTTTTCGAAAATTTGCGCCAACTTTCTTCTAATAATATTTTTTTTTTTACATTTTCCCATAATAAAACAAATATTGAAAAAAAAATGTTAAAGAAATATATATTGAACAATAAAAGTAATTGTTGGGTATGCATAATAAATCGTACTCAAAAAACAAAAAATTAGACTTATGTTATTCAACGGATTGCTGCAATACATACGTACACAATAGATCGCGAATTATCGTTACCGGCGAAACGCTCCACGATGAGACGTGACCCCTCTCTGAGCTCCCGTGGACGACTGAATTTTCGACCGGTGTACGTTGCGTATGGTTCAAAATAGCGCGCAAATTAGAAGAAAAAATTAAAATTAAAACAACCAAGCGACATTTTTGAAATGTTAAAGCTGTAAATGATAGTATGATAATTAGAGAATAATATGAATTGAAGTTTATGGAAAAATTCAACAGTTTACTATCAAAAACCAGCGACGAACGAGCATGTTTTGTAAGGATTTTTGTCCAACTTTATGTATTTTTGTTTAATAAACTATAAAATATTTTTAAATTTTGCCAACTATGTTTGCTAACACATTTATTCTAGTGTTCATTACATATTTTTGTATGGTAATTAAAGTACTATTATAGGTTATATTCCTTTAGTTGTGAAGACCGTTTTGAGTTATTTTACTCGGCGCAGGCTATCATTATTAACTGGGGAAAACGCTAAGGAGATGTAGTCACCTATACATTGGAATCTTGAAATTTATTTTGCAAATTGGTTACAAATAACACTTTTACGTCATTATTTATCGTAAATTTATCTACTTGAAGCCGGCAAGTTACGACCCTGAGTAACTTACTTAAATAACTCAGAGATCAACGTCTTTTGAAATCAATAAAATCCGTACCTAGTAAACATATTTGAACCATGTAGCTCTCTGAGATGGTCTAAGATTTGAGCAGGCTCGTCGAAACAGTGCAAGAATTTGTCAGCTATTGCGTTACTCAACTTAGAAATTAAAGGATCTCGACGTCATAATATGACGTCGCAATCCTTCAACCGAGACCCATATTATGAGTAGGCCGTATAAAGTACCAAACGCCCAGACAGTGCGGTAATCTACCTACTCATAATATTCGTTATTCACTCACATTGCACTCGCATTTACAATATAGCTTTTGAGTCACGAAGTCATAATATCTGATATGGTCTTTCGAAGAAAAAACCACACAGATTTGAGGTGATCTCTCTAGTCAGTGTAAACTTATGACAGCAATTAAGTACCTAGCTCAACTAGGGACTACTAAGGAGCTTAGCAAATCGAGGAACAATACCAAAGTAGGGATATTTGGGTAAATAAAATTATAAAAGTAAAATATATGTTTAAGTACCAATTACTTAAATATAAAAGCAGCGGGAGTGATAGACTGAAGTGTAGTCAGCCATTCCATAAAATGTACTTACTCCAGACTAATTTTATTGGGTTTGGTTATAATTTTGCGGATTTAGATTGCGTTTCGTACGCACCTACTAGCGTGTCTACTACCTAGCTTTGTACCTACAATCATTTTAATTTCGCGCTATAATGCGGCGGTAGGAAATAATCCGTTTCGTGCGGTGATTGTGTTTCAAAAGACTGCTGCTAGGGCTCGTGGCTATGCTGTAGGCCTTTCAGAACACAGCATAAAATCTTCCAGTCTCAGTCTACATTCAGCCCATCTTCTACTTAAGGAAACAATATACAGGCCAGGTTTATCACATTTTATTTAAAAATTATATCTTAAGATACTTGCATATACATATAACTAGAGACCGGATAATATGCATTTGCATATTTAAGCCATTTTCAGCGCTAATAGCATATTTTTCCTAAGATCTAGTGATGATGCATATTATCGCTATAATTTACAGTATTTTTCGAGCGCAGTGCACTCAGCAGCCGCGCGTCTTTTGTTTTGGTACGATAATGCCTCCCGAAAAAAAAGTGTGTCTTCGTGGATGTGTCTTTCCTGAAACATTTACTTACGACGGAACTGTTTTGTATTGTCGAGTTTGCGAGAAAAATATTTCGTGCACTAAAAAGTTTCTAAGTTTTTTATTTTATTAAAAAACAATAAATTATAAAGATACATACTTCATAAAGTAAAACTTAAAACAAGTATTTACTAACAATAAACTTAACTCGGAAGGAATAACAAAACAAAAAAAAAATTAGTCATTTTATGTTGCATATTCTGTCAATAGAGGCGTCGATAGAGGGCAGACATTGTCCTCTGGTGCTCCCCCACCCCGTCCCTTATGCCAGCCTCACTCCTCAGGGACGTCCGGCGCAATTGTGGGAGGGAACACTGGGTGGTTTTAGTCAGTATGTTCGTCTACCCCAGAGAAATATTTATGAGTATTTCCGAAGGCCTGCAAACCACACTTAGCTCCGTCATGGGCGATCACCCACCTCAGCTGCTCTGCTAAAATAGTGTTGCCAAAAAATAAAACAACCAATGTCTGTAAATATCTATATTTTAATTATAGAAATAGAATTATACAAAATAATATGGCGACTTCAAATTAAATAAAGTAAAGCTAACTAGGTATATATTTAATTTAGAATTTTCCAAAATACTTTAAGAGAGGAACTTCAAAAAAATAGCCCAATTTTTTATGAAAAACACAGCCATATGATCACGGCAATGATTACAGGATCAGTAGTTGCTAAATTATTTGATATAACGCCTCACATGACAACTAGACAGAAAGAATAAATAAAATCAGTTGCAAAAGAGCATCTTGTTACACCTTACAGAGTTTCTAAAAATACAGTAACTATCATTATTGTACTAGTATGTTGATATTTAACTTTGCGTACCTATCAATAGAGCATCGAGCAGATTTCTGCAGTATAAATTTTTGACATGTGTGCATGTCAATATCAAATATAAGATCATTTGAAATTGAGATGAACTAAGTTTACTGACCAACTCGATGATACTATGCTGCTAAGTAAGGTCAAGGAACTCACGAAGAGTATCAAAACTATTAACGAAACGAAGCTATAGGCTGTTTAGTAATTATTTATCATACGAACAATTTTGCAACTGATGCGAGATTACAAAATCATACATTTAAAAATTACATTCACTCTACAGAAACAATAATATTCTAAGTATAACTATGGATAACATAATGAGAAAAAATATTCAAAACCTAATACAATTATTTACGCCGTTCATTTCTGAACCCAATATCGACTTCTATGATTACTGATTAGACATGAATACCTCATCATTATATTCAAGGGCGGATCCAGGGGTGGGGGTCATGCCCCCCCCCCCCTGGGCTGGGTCCAGGACCTAGGTAGACCACTAATTAAAATTTCAAACATTGTTACTAGATAATACTCCAGTTTCTGTCGTTGTAAACGAATATCGGCAGTGGATGGCCAAGTGGCAGCGGAATCTGGAAATACAAATTATAACTTCTTGTGACTTGACCACGATTATTTGACCCCCCCCCCCCCCCTGGCACCAAAGCTGGATCCGCCCTTGATTATATTTTTCTTTACAATTATGTCCCTTTAATATTGCAACGATAAATATTACATTTAGCGTCAAGATATTAAACTATGCTAATTTATAGATTTTTAACGATTCGCCAAACGTTCATCATGTAGACTATAATATTTCTCATGGATAAACTTCACAAAAATAAGCGCGATCTTTTCGAAAATCTACATCACGAATTATCACAATCATAGCCGGAATTTACCCAAATAAACATAAACAGTATCTTTTACTTATGAGAAACAAATCTATGGTCTCTACTCAGTCTCAGTCCTAAGCAGATTCTCGATAGCGTTTAATATCCATTACTGAAAATATTTCCAGTTTCTTTTTGGTCCTATTCAGTATATAGAACATCTATAGGAACAAAAACTTATTTTCGTGAATGTGGTTTTGACTCTATTACTAATTTGTTCTAAAAAGGTTCTAAGAATCTACTTTAATATATACTTTAGTATATAAATGTCCAGAACGACTTATTTCAGTGACACTACCCGCCGTGCGAGTTGTGTTACAGCTTCCAATTCGCTCCGTACAACTCGCTGAACAAATAAATTGAGTTCACACGGGGCGCGGTTAACTATGTTAATCGTAAAATACAAAAACCAACTCGTTAACATGCAAGTAAACTGATTTAAACTTTATAATAAACGCCCTGTTACGATTGGATAACTTCTTGCTATGACTATATTATTCGTCAATTGACATCCATTGTGATGCAGCTTTTGAAAACATGCACTTGTACAATAATATTTCAAGAAATGTACAGAATATAAGAACATAAACATTACACAGATTATTAATATTGCATTCTGTTTTCACAAGGTGTTGTGCTGTAGACGCAAGAAAAATAAGAATAATATGCGCAAAACCCTTTGTAGATTACTCTTACAGGTAATTAATTTATAAATTCAAGATGCCTTTATTACACAGAAAAATATTTTTATTTTTACTGTACGTTTTCTACCAAACATGGTCGAAGGAATACGGCCTTTGAATAATAAAGACGTCTAGTAAAGTGTTCCTAAGTAGGCTAATGTACTGGACGATATCGATTTGAATGGTTTATTGAATTTTAAAGCGACAAAGCGATTTAAATTGCTGTTTAGCTGCAAGCAGTGCCAGCCTGGTAATTTTCATTGATATGGTATCCCTACGTATCGCTGCAAGCTACTGCGAGGGAAGTAAGACGGCTGGTTTCGATAATAAATCAAAGGAATTATGCACAACGTCCGCCATATACTTAATAAATTTAAATTTAAAATGTCATGCCAAAATCATTTTATTACAGTAGTCAACATGCCATTCGGATTAGGAATGGATTACGGACGCTCAAGAGGACTAAGTTCACCCGAATATGCTACGCCAGACTATGTACATAATATGTCCGTCTGGGTCGTCTACGACGAGATAAGATAAGATCATTTTATTTGTCCAAACATGAGTATACATACAAAAGAAAAAGCATGCACGTCATGTACCTGAAGGGTTAATAAATAGTTTACACGGGTCGTCATGTTTGCCATATTTATACAATGGCATACAAATATTTAAGGTGAATATATGTAAATTATAATTATTCATAATTTCGTATAAAATTACACAGATAATAAAGTTAGTTAAATAATTCATAAAAACAATTCAATTTTATATAATTCAATAATTAAAATGTCACAGTTTACTTGTATAACATAGTCAAAACAAGTAAATAAAGTTATTACAGTCATTTAAAGTAGGCAATGAAATTGTAAAGGTAATTATAGTCATTTAAAGTAGTCAATTAATAGGTAAAAGTTATAATAGTCATAAATTAAAATTCTTTTCACATAAAAAATCATTAATCGTGTAGTAAGCTCTCTCAGCTAAGAATTTTTTAACTTTCAATTTAAACTGCACATCACTTAAAAGCTTCCAACTTTTTGGCAATTTATTATAAATAATAACAAATAAACAAGTGTAAAACCACACATCTGTGTTAAATCACAGCATTTATGAATATATTGTGTACGTATGCTACAATTATACATAAAACATTACTAGACGTTTCTACTTCTACATTTCTCAGGCACTTGTTCCTGACACGTTATAATACCACCACAGCTCAACAGCTAGCATTGCATCTCAGACAATATACTTGTTATTATATTACGTTCAGGCGCGTGTGATCCCACCAATATAGCTTGGACATTGTTGGAATAACACGAACTATACATTAACGCGAATGATATTTGATAACGATAAACAATAACTCTATAAATACCGCACTAGCAACAACATTTAGCCTATTAACTATAAACATTACAAGTAATTATTCATAACTTACGAAATAATAAGCGATAACCGCCTAATAGCCATTACACTATTGCCGTGCCCACTCCATATACAAGCGTATTAAGCTTAGTTGGAGGGGTTAACAAGATTGCTAGTAATAAGTAATGTGAATTCCAATCCCTCATTGCTAATTCTTTAAAAAATTATATGTATGTGGTCGAAATACAATATATTTAGAATCTCATTGTGCACTTTGTTTAGACCGCCAAAACTAGGTGACGGCAGTGATAGTACTGCAGTAGGTACACCCCACACTGATTAAAAAATATTGTTTCTTATGGTGAACGCAGACCTAGCCGCACCGCACGCGCCGCAGTCTTTGCATTCGAATTCTTTATATGAAGTTCTATGCAACCTCGCACACCTACCCGCGCCGCAGTCGCCGCAGTCCCTGAAACGACCGAACTCCCCTAGCCGCAGCTGATGACGTCATCCGCACGCAGCGCGGATGACGTCATTCGCATCCACGGCGCGCAGTGTTGCCAGAGTTATAAAGTACACAGAGAATCTCTGTCAACGGTTTATAATAAAATTACTTATTCTCGTATAAATAATTACTTGCTTATTTCCTATTATAGCACCTACAGATAAAAATACACAAAAGAGCAAAACACCAATACCAAATACAGATTTTATACAGATTTTTTTAATCTTCGGTACTGATAATGCTTTCAAAAATCTGGCAACACTGACGGGAACGACTGTAGAGACTGCGGCGCGGCTAGATGTGCGAGGCCATTAACAAAAAGCGATGACTGCGGGGACTGTAGAGACTGCGGTGCGGCTAGGTCTGCGTTCACCATTACTCTACATCGACAACAAATAAAATGTACATGTATAAATTCTAGATAGTAAACGAACACTTGGACAAATTAGGTTCACGTTATTTGCATAACTATTGCTTACTTGATAACACACTTCAGAACTTCTATTGATAGTTCAATGTAAATAGCGTAAGCCTTGAGCTTCGATTAAAACAAGTGGTATATTAAATCGATCATGTGGGAGGAAAATTGTACAAATCTCAGATGGTCCGCGTCCCGCAGATGTGAATAGTTCGTTGTATATGCACGGCTGTCTGGGGATATGAGACGTATGCAGGCAACTTTAAAAATGTCTGTAAGATGTGCAGCTAACGATACTTGAACGAGAATTTAGTTTATGTGTATGTTTTAGAAAGCTACTCTACTCTTAAGTGCTTCAACGAAACACTAAAGCGCTCATCACACGAGCTTTGTAAGGATCCGGGTTGATAGTGAGGATCACAGAGATTCTTATAACATTTTCGACATGGCTTATTCGGGACCTAATTCGATGAACATGTGCTCCAATTTAAATAGACATGAGAAAAACACAGCGTGAAGTAGACATTCTCAACCATGAGCGATGTGCCATGAATACAAATAGCATGTAATTGGGATAGTCTTTAGATGGTTCAATTATATAATTGCCAGCTGTTTCAACTAAGATAAGCAATGGTAAAGATTTCTTCTGAATCATCGGTCTTGAAGGATATAGTCGATTAGATGGTTCTATAAAACTAGCCGGTCTATAAAACATTCATGGGAAACGTGTGAGTCAAACTGTACAATTTTAATAGGACCTAGTCAACCAGATAGACACAAACTGTCATTGACGGCCATTCGCTGGAGGTATAATGTGTCCTGGCGAGGCGGTTTTGACGCTCTGACATTATCAGATATTAAAATCAATAGATTAAATTAGAACATTACATTATTAGATTATAGAATGTTCACTATGATTTAGATATTGATCTAAAACCGAGATAACTAGATAAAGCACTTGTAATGCAATATAGTTAATCTATAGTTAGTGTGCTAACACAAACTTTTAATGATAAAACAGTGAGATCGTCATCTCTACACATCATAGAAAAATATCCGCAAATCTAATAACTTTTCCTGATAACAAGGAATTCAGCTACACGATCTATTTGTACACCAAACGACGATAACTTGATTAAATGATATAATTTCGAGGTATTGATGAATAAATTATTTTTATTTTATAACGAACTTTGTGTTAGCCGATCAACTTGAAGATGCTTTGCCAGCAAATAAATTTATTAGAAAATTTACACACACGAGTTGTTTTTTGTGCAGACTTTAACTCTCTAGAAACTGTATTTTGAATATTGTATGTTATATAGAACTGCTCTATAGATGCGGCTCTGACTCGGAATTTGTATAAACAGGAGTAGATTACCATTTCGCGAAAGACCCACCTACCAAAGAGCCAGTTCTAAAGTACAGCGTCTAGTGGCCCGGTGGAACGCGGCGCGAGCTTTAATAGCACGCGGCAATTAGTGGGTGATCCCAACTCTAGTGGCTACAACGCTCTGAACTACATCGGTAGGCACAAATATATCATAAAAAAATTTAAAAGTAAGCCATTACGTAACATGTTGACTGAAATACATTAGATTTTTTAGCTTAGTGTGTTCCAATTCTTAGTGAACGCAAAAAAATCGTCTTACAGTGAACACTTATGTCAATCCAGAACAGTTTTTCTTCATTATGTCATTATGGATGTTGCAAAGAAAATTTATACTTTTGGAACTTATTTTACCGATTTTTTGTTTAATACCTTATATTTTTACATACGAATTGAGCGTTAAGTCATTTGACAACAATCATAATATCGCACTGCTAAATCTGAAATGAGGCAACTCAAAAAAGTGATTTCTTGTTATTCTTACATTCGAATGATCTATGAATATACGGCTTGCAATTTAACTGTATTTTTAAATTCTGTTACAAGACTTCGAATAAAAGAATAATTGAAAAAATTATAAAATTTATATTTGTTTCAGTTTATATGTAATAACAGAGTGCTATGTGTACTTTCAATGGATTGTTTATTAGACGAACAACAAATCTTTCTTTATGGAGCAGATAATTAGTTCTATTACATAACTACTGATTTCTACTAATCATGGCACAATTACATTTTTTTAAAGTTGTTAAGGAAATTATTCAAAGTTCCTGAGACGATTTGCTGTGTAAGGTCTACATCTAACTGCTACCTTCAGAAGAAAGCAACATACATCGTAGTATACCGAGTCGTATTCATATAGGTAGTATCTTTGGGGAGGTTGTTGTAAGTTAATGAGAGAGTACCAAGCGGCCGAAACCAAAATCACTGACAGCCTGGAGACTGCTCTACACTTGAGCACGTCACGTACACGAAACATAACCAGCAAAACCGACAAATCGCTAATTTAACATCTACATTGAAATTTGAACGAAAGATTCATTGTTAGTTAGGGCACTTTATGTATTATTCGACTTTCAGGAAATGTTAATTAAAACGTTTATAATTACTCCCTCCATGTGTTATCTTATCGCACGACTAATTGCAACTCGAAACTGAGCGTCACACAACTGGAAACATAACTGATACACTTTACGTTCCCTGTTGAAACAGTCTTCACGGCCACTTAGCAAGTGATCATTGAAATATAGCTTGCAAAGGGCACAAATTAATCTACATCGCACCTTTAATCATTCTAAAATGATGTGTATATAATTATAATAAATTTATGTATATTGCTAATAATTTATTCGATCTATATTCGCTCATGAAAATGATAGCGAAAATAATATAAAGTAGGTATTTATAATAAGTAGGTAATGCTCTACGAATATTGCTCATGATGAGTCGATATCTCAAGTATTTTAAAAAATAACGTATATTGCGATACGACCTTAAATAATTAGTTACCATGTAGGAAGTAAGGATTTTGATAGACTTTATCTCATGGTCGGCGTGGGACTGTGCCTCGCGTCCAACACAACCTGTTAACAATTGCTCTGTGTTAGTTAACTGATTACGACAAGGTGTTCCGTAAATTAAAAGCCTATTCTGCCAAAACCCCTACCTTAATGGTATAAATAATAAACAGATTCTTAAGTGAGTAACTTTCTTCTCTAACACGCACAGACAAATAAATGCTGCAATCACATAATTATGTGTAAATATAATATAATGTCCGTATCTCCATGAAAATATCTTATTGCTAACAATTAATTATATTTGTACTATTTATTTATATTTATTTATTTATTTATAACAAAATCCACAGCTCTTAAAACAATGTTTTATAGTAACTTAAATCTAATCTTACAGCCAATTACGGATTTACAATTTATTCACTAGTAACAAACATGTAGGAAATATTTTTTTTTATAAGATTAACATTATTATACAGTATTAAGAAGTGTGCATGGGGAGTATTATTTATATTATTTATATGAGATTTAATAGTATTTATTTGTTTTCAGGATACCATAGCCAAATGGAAAAAAACGCATCTCTAATTATTTCACCCTGTCTGTTTGTTTGGTTGTTCCACAGCAAATTTAAAGCTAATATATGTATTTTATCCAAATCATTATAACTGAGTAACAATAATATAATAACTATATAAATAAATAAAATATATTTTGTTTACATCTCATGCACTGTTTTTGTGCAAATATTCAGGCAGTCCTAGTATGTGACAAAAGTTTGTGTTGGGAAAAAATGGCAAAATTTTGATGTTAAGTGTTTTCATTGAACCGCTGCACTGTGGTGTAGTAAAAAGATGCGGTGGCACACACAAGTTACAGGGGGATAAGACGAGAAAAAGTTTAAAATGCTTGTGATAACATAGAACCAACTAGTAGTCTATGGAACCAGTATCATACATAACTTATAATTTTTAATCAAGTTTTGGCCTCTTTGTGCTCTTTAAATGCCTTGCCAGCTTGTTCATCAATTTTTATAAGTAGTTTTGAATACCCAAGAGATTAAGTATTTTGTTCCTAATAATTCAGTCATTAAAAATATTTGAATAGTTTAATAAATATTTACTGCTCCTGCTATAAGATGAGCTGAGCATGTAGGGTTACCTGCTTTTTTTTTTTAACGTGGTAAAATTATCAAATAAGTCCTCCCACCCCGGGCAGGGTGGGAGGGACTGTCAGGCTTTTACTGACTAAAATCCACGGTGTTCCTTCAATAACCCTTTACGTACCGGGGTCACGGTAATGGGATAAGTCCCACGACCCCGGCAGGCTGCGGCCCTCTACAGGGGGGGCCTCGTCATATTGCTGACGCTCTTTGAGGCGCGCGTGGAACACAACGCGCCGTCGACCCGGGCATGGTCCATGGTCGGACAGCGAGTTGCCCTTTACTCGCTGTCCGCATGCCCGCGCCTACGGTGGCCGGAGATCGTCGGCCGACGTCCGACGCCGTGGGCGTCTATCACTGCGGCTGGGCTGGAGGGAGGACGCCATCCTCTCCCTCATACGGTCCGCCTCCTCCTTCGGAAGCATGCCTGCTTCGCAGAAGGAGGCGACCGCTTCCCACTCCCTCTCGCCCCGCAGCATGGCCTCAACCAATGCCGGGCGCGAGAGGTCTCCGCCTATCGCCGCCGTGAGGACACGTCGGTGCTCTGCCCAAGCGGGGCAGTCTTGCACCGTATGCTCTACTGTGTCTTCAGGGCGACCCTCACAGTGGTGACACCCAGGCGTTTCTTCCTTTCCCATAAGACACAGGTACCTCCCGAAACATCCGTGTCCGGTGAGGACTTGCGTCATGCGGTAGGTCAGGACGCCGTGACGCCGATCTAGCCACTCCTCAAAGAGGGGTCTTACCGCCGCAATTGCGGCGTGCCCGGCCGTCGGTTGCGACAGTCGTTCCCTCCATACTGCCCTGAGATCGCGCCGGAGCTCTTCCCGCCGCGCCTCGACTTCTCGGGGCAGCGGGGATACGCTCCGGCGCTGCGCCTCCACGCGCCATTCATAGACGCGCTGGAGGGCGACTGCCTCCAGATCCCAGGGCAGCAATCCGGCAAGGAGGTTGGCCGATTCGCCGGCGATCGTGCGGTATCCCCGGATCATTCGGATAGCCATGACCCTCTGGTATGCGACCAACTTTAGTGGTCGCGTCCGGATGCTCAGGGCCCACACGGGGGCCCCGTAGAGGGCCATGGACCGCACGACGCCGACGTACAGCCTTCGGCAGGAGGCGTTTGGCCCGCTGAGATTAGGCAGGAGTCGCCTGAGGGCGGCTGCTGCCCGGTTCAGCTTTGGGGCCAAACTCAGGAAATGCTCCCTGAAGTTCCACCGGCTGTCGAGGACGAGTCCCAGGTACTTCATCGTCCTCCCGACGCCGATGCGAACCCCCTCCACCGTTATGTGGGATTCGGACCGTGGCGCGTTCCGACTGCCATGAAAGCACATGGCCTCTGTCTTGTGCAGCGCCACATCGAGTCCCAACTGCCGGATCCTGTGGACGACTGTCGCAACCGCTTGCGTCGCCAGGTCGGCCGCCGCCTGGTGCAGGGTTACCTGCTAGAATTTTTTTATTTTGTTTGATAATTATACCTTTAAGTAATTTCAACATGATTTTACTTGTTGAATGAATTCTTCTTGAATTCCTTGCTTGCTGTATTCAGAATTCTGAATACAGCAAGCAAGGAATTCAAGTTAGCTCAAAGCAAATGCAGTATTATGTTCGAGGTAGAAACTCCGAATTTCGAATTTTAGTATAGAAACTTTCATTTAAGTAGTACCCAGTAAGATTTTGAAAAAGTTTCACCTATGAATGATAAGTTTAGGTTCCAAATCATTACTTAAAAATAAATATAAAGCCATCACATTGTCCTGAGCTTAAATATAAATTGATTTCATATAGGTGGTATGACAAATAAATAATAATAAATACTATTGATATGAATGCGAAAGCAGTCAATCAGTTGCCACTTACGCATCTTAAAGGCCTAATGAATTTGGATGAATTTTAGCATTTATATACAGTGAATCAAAGTATAAATTTTCACATGGGATATCATCTGTACAGTAGTATTACACTATTTTAATAACCAATGTTTTGATGTAGCTGTAATTTTCATGAAGAACTATGCACAGCATGTATAATGTTTTCAGAAACTATATGACTATCAGCTCTAAATTGTGATTAATCTGTTGTCAAAGTCCTAAATTTCATTGAATTCGCTTTTTTTTAAATTTAGTATCTGAAAGATTATATGCTAAACTTACAGATGCTCCTATACTCAATACTAGCCTATAATTTGTGCTGTAAAATACTGTATTAATATGGTGAATAAACTTTATTTTCATTATTTGCCATGCCTCATTGCTTTAGTGGTTGCAAGCGCAACTGCTGAGCACGAGGTTTTGGGTTCGATTACCGGGTTGGGCAAAAAGTGCTATTTAGATTTTACTCTGGGTTACTGTAGTTTGGAAGTTGATGGTGTTAAAAAGTGCTATTTAGATTTTACTCTGGGTTACTGTAGTTTGGCAGTTGATGGTGTTAAAAAGTGCTATTTAGATTTTACTCTGGGTTACTGTAGTTTGGAAGTTGATGGTGTTATACCCCTGTGTTTCAGAAATCACTTTAAGCAGTTGGTTCTGGCTGTCATTTCAACATCTTTGACAGTTATGGGTAGTGAGAGGTTAGAGGTAGAGAAGCCAGAAAATCTGACACTGATCCGGCTAAGGGGTATTGTGTTACCAGCTTATACAAATATAAGGTAAACTTGAAATATGACTGCTCATACCTATGTTGTAATGTGAAAAACTACACAAATGAATAGCTTTTAAAAATTGCCAGTCATTATTTACAATATTAAATATATAATGTTTTACCTTCCTATTAGAAAATATTTTGTTAATTATATCTTTTAGTTTTTTGTTTCATTACATTATAATACTTTCACTTAATTAGTTTTTCTTCATAGTATATAAGTGTGGCTCGTTATGTAAGTCAACTTAAAGACACTACTAATGGTTACTTTTGAAGTTCAGCTCATGAAACATAACTACTATTCTGATTCACATAATAATGAATTGTGTTTCAATTTCAAAATTGATCACAAAATAAAACTAAAAAAATGCTGCTGTTTGCAAAAATACTTTAAGCATTCAGAACAATGATTACAATAATCAGACAGACCACTAGAGTGGTGTTTGAGTTAGGAAATATGTATTTACAACTCACTACTCATTGTTAAAGTCATCTTTGGCACCACCATCAATACTATACTAAATATGTAGAGCACTTGGTTGGTCGTCTCTTCCGGTACTGCTATACCGTGTCCACTTTGGGAGCCTCAACCAGGGTGTAGGAGGGAGTGGGCTTGCGTTTGAATGTCACATATGTGTATAAGAGGCTGGCCAGCACACTGATGTTGAGCCCCACAAAGTTCAGCAAAGAGAACACATAGTCACCACCAATCACCATCCCCAGATATGTAACCAGGATATTCTTCAGGCAGCCAATGATAGTAGTAGTCAGTGCACTGTTGTATTGTGTACAGAGCATTACACTGTATGATAGAATGAATCCCATCACACATGACATCAGGAACTGTGCAAGAAACAATGAGTCATCCCAGTGTTCATACTGAGCAGAGCTTTGTAAATCTCCCGTGCTCCATGCTATCACAGTTGCTGGGACAATCATAAACAAAGCATTATAGTACATCAAACCATATTTACCAAGATCCTTTGCATCTAGCTTCTTTTTCATATACACTCCATTAGAAGCGGTGAAAATATCATTGAGCAGCACCAGAGTGTACCCAGACCAGGAAAATGTGACGTCGTCGGCGGCGGCAAGCATAGCGCCACCGACCATAGCGTACACACTTGTCTGCACTGACCAGGAAGGCCTCACTCCCAGCACAAACCTCTCTCCGAGCATTGTCATGAGGATGCTGAACCGCCGCAAAGCTGTGAACATTGGCAGACTCAATTCTTTGGTTCCGCCGAGGCCAGTAGCCATGTTACCTAAATAGATGACTGGTAGTGGCCAAATACGTCTGAGGATGTCTGTAGATAGCGGCGGAAACTGCACCACCCTGAAGAAGCGGCCAGCCCATAGTACTGTAATCGTCGCCACCATCTGCCCCAGGCCGAGCACTTGATACGACGGGAAGGCGTACGTCGTCAACACGGTCTTGTTCACCACGGTGATCATGAAAGATGCCAGCGCATAGAATGATGCACTCAAGATCTTCTTCAGCATCTGCGCGCGGTCCGCGGCGTCCGCTCGCTCTTGCGCGCTTTGAGCCGACATCGTGTTACCACGTATGTAATTAAACTAACAACGACCTAAACTAACATGATCGATTAGCGAACGCGTCATTAAACCTTGTAGTTAGTCACAATTTTTAACATATTATGGATGGGTGTTCATTCACGTTCATTACACTTTCATGGTCAATTTAATGATTCTTTCATTAATTAATTAATCGTAAATAAATTAAATAAAACCTTGATTACACCGCATGCCGAACCGTGCTCAGTATCGACCAATGGACTATAAATCGTATCGAATAATAATGACATGTAAGCTACGGTGAGAGTGTCAGCGTCACAGTGCACTTGTCATTGTCATCAAAAACAAACTGTCATTAGTGTCATTTTCGGATAGTACAGATAAAATAAAATCATAACACTTCCTTTGCAGTCGGGTAAAAATAAATCAGATTGCAGTTGCGAACTATGAATAAAAATAAGAATATTTATTTGCATGAAACATGGTAAATTATAGGACTTAATATAATTGCACCGATCATTCATGTTTCGCCATTTATTGGCATACAAATATTTGAAGCTAAAAAACAAACGTTATTACTTTACTCTATGGGTTTACATTATTGCAGGCAGCGACCATGAAGTTAGATTAATATGGAGCCCACACTTCGAACAACAGCTTGAGTCAAATACCTACGTATCGTATCTCTATCTCACTCTCTGTGGTCTAACCTCTCTTTTTAGTGTGGACCGTGGTATTGCTATCTCGATATTAAAATCTTCTAATATAGTTTTAAAAAGAGTCACCACACAAACCCAATCGGAAGTTAAATACTGTTAAATAATGTGCCAATAAATAAAAAGCTAAACTTAGATTACTGAAATTAAAAATTCAAAAATTTTATGTCACGAATGCTTATAAAGGTTGGTATCCCATTTCCTAAGGATTTGGTAATGTGGCAACATTGGCCCCACATGTCAACATTAATCTTACCAATATGGCGGTTGTTTACTTTGCGGTTCACAGCTTCGTTTGAGATATTTGTCTGTAATCCATGTTATAATTGAAGTAATGGTGCAAACTTGTGTAGTGCGTGGTTGTGGTAGTACGTGGTGTCCAGGAGGTGATATAAGATTTCACGCATAAGTGTTTAAATCGTGATTTTTGACACTAAATAATTGTAAACATATTTCTTTGTATTTTCAGTTAATTACTTCATAAAACGCTTGACTAATGATTTTAACATATTAGTTAATGATAACTTAGATAACTGTGTAAAGATCAAATAGTTGTACATTGAATTTCATGGACTTAATGCAACTTTATTTATTTGTTTTTTGTTGTTTGTTTGTTTTGTTAGTAGTCCGATGATGGAACGGGCTTGGTGGAATTAGATTGTGTAATTCCATCGCACACTCTTCGAAATGTAACCGATAGAAAACCGATAGACATGCAACTCGTCGTCGATGTTCAAGGCTCTGGAGCTTTGACTCGACCAGTGCAATGTGTTTTCAAACTGGCGTACCACTCTTGATTTTTTTCGGAATAGCGTGCGTCGCAATTACGTCATTCGAATCTTCATATCACTCCCATTACCCCATTACATTGATATAGGAAAAGTACCTATAGGTACCTATGGAGATGGCATATTCTACTATATGAAGAATAGTTATACAAATATCTATCGAATCGACACACACACGACAAAAAGCGTGTTGTCTCTTTTTAACCTACCAAGAGCTGCATATGACAAGAGAGACGTCGTCTAAATGTTTTTTGTCAAAACTTTTATTCGACGTCAAAATCATGTCTATTCGTGACCGGTCGCTATATTGAGTGCCCAAAGTACTCTGTGGTTTTGTAACTACCATAAAACCACAGAGTACTTTGTAATAATTGTAATAATTATTTTTACAATATGTCAAAGAACACTTCGGCCCAATGAGATAGGAAAAGTATCTATCGGCCATACTTCGGCATTTTTGACGTGTGTACGTACCTAGACGTGAGCCATAGATGATACATATAAACGTGAGCGAGTATTGCATTCTCTTTGGACGCGATACTATTTGAACTGAGCGCAGCAATTTAGAATATTGCGCTCATTTCATTATATAACTCACCAGTACGCAAGTCTTGCATTTGGTATAAAAAGATCGCAATAGATCTTATTTCTATTGCAGTTGTAAATTCAATAATTATATTCAATGAAATAAATACAACAACAATGACAATGTTGAAAGGTCAAGAAATGATTGTGGAAAAGTTGCTGAACATACGAGATCCATCACCAACACAGCCAGTACTGAATATGACACATAAATTAACGAATATACCACGAAAACCCAACGGAAGGATAGTGCAGCGACGATGTACTGGTTGCTATAAAAAAATGACTAGTGGTAGTTGTGCTGTCAAACAGTTGCTTGCTGAAGATATTTTTGTTGTTTTATAGAAAAATACGTATAGGTAAAACAGTATTTCGGTGTTCTGAGTTTTGACAATAATAGGAAAATCATGCCCTCGTATTATATAAAACAGTGTGGTGCGAGAAACAACAAAAATCAGTCTAATTTGACTCTGCACAGGTTAGTAACTAGTTTTCACTAATACAGTCGAATATTTAGAATTATTATGTGTAATGTATTGTTACTAGATGATCTTTTTGAATATTATTTCAACCTGAGTGATTTTAGTATGGCTTAAAACGTTATTATTTTCTTTATTTCGTTGCATTGGTTACATTTGCACTTACAATCGTAAGGCTAGTGATGTGAGATGTTCGCGCGGATAAGTATCGATGACATTGATACAGTACATGAAATTAATTGGAATGATATTTTAATCCACAGGTTTCCTGGAAACGACAGTTTAAAAAAGAAATGGATAGAAGCTATTGGTTCTGAAAATATAAACCCTAGACATAAAATGTGGCATATCAGCTCCATGCACTTTGACGAATCTTACCCTCGATGTGATAAGGTTACATGATGGTGCAGTGCCCACATCGCCTATGCTGGTACGTTTTTAAACAAAATTTGCATAGAACAGTAATTTCAACATAAATATCTTGTTAAATACTTTCTGTATTGGCGGTAGTTAAAATTTTAATTTATTTATTTAAATAGGTTCACCAACAATTACTTACACTAGTTTTATGGCTAACACAACATGTTTAAAAGCAGACTAAAGTGTAACAATCACTTAAAGGTAAACTCTGCATGCATTAGTTATATTTATATCTATCCTATAATTATAAATAACATTAATCTATCGATAATTTAAGTACACACAACAAGATCTAATATTGGCTTAATATTCTAACCAATACTTTAACACTGATATTAACAATAATAATGACTACTCCATGTCGATACATTTATAAATTTTGGCTTTTAGCTTGATCAAGGAATCACATTGCAGATCAATTTGGTCACCGCAATGAATGAAATACTTATGTAAAATAAGTAATTTGACTATTTTTTTTTTTCGGCCTAAGCAAATTTGTTCCACCCATCAATGTTCCTCACAACAACTTCCTTAAAGTATAATGGTAAGGAAACATTTTATATATATAACTTAGTTTTTAGGGTTCCGTAGCCGAATGGCAAAAAACGGAACCCTTATAGTTTCGATATGTCTGTCCGTCTGTCTGTCTGTCTGTCTGTCTGTCCGTCCGTACGTATGTCACAGCCATTTTATTCCGAAACTATTAAGACTATACGTGTGAAACTTTAAACTGTAGGTAGATGTATTCTGTGAACCGCTTTCCGATGTTGAGAAAAAAATTAAAGAATATTTAAAATAAAGGGGGGTCCCCATATATGGAACTAGAACTGAAAATATATTTTTTCATGAAACCTATGCGTGTGTGGTATCTATAGACAGATCTTTAAAAATGATATAAGGGTTTCAAAAAGCACTTTTTCATAAAGTCAATTGTTTGAAAGATATAAGCTTCCAAAGTGGTAAAATGTGTCGCCCCCTCTAACTTCTATAGTAAAGGAGTGAAAAATCTAAAAAAAAATATTGTCTGTAGATCTTAATGTAAACTTTCAACCAAAATTAGTTAACGAAATCTGGTCAGCAGTTTTTGAGATACTGCATATTTTCTACAACCGCAAATATAACTTTGTAATTCATACAAACACTATGAAAAACAAAGTTATTTAGCGTAGTTGTAAAAATGTAAATAAGCTAGTTTTAAGAAATTTTTAAGGTTTTTTTTTATTCGTCAAATAAATATACATATTATATTTTATTATTATAGTTACCAAGGAACCCTTCATGAGCGAGTCTGACTCGCACTTGGCCAATTTTTTATTTTTAAGAAAGTCTTGTTTATTTTTAATAATTGAAACACCTTTGAATTGTTTTAGATTGAATTGTTGAATTCAATTGTTCAAAAATGAATAAATGTCTTTTTTTACAGAAAACATGGTTATTATTTAACGTCCACTGGTGGACATAGGCTTTCTCCAAGCGTCGCCACACTAATCGGCTCTGTGCGTCTCTCATCCACCGGACCCCCGCATCTTTAGCCAGGTCGTCGCTCCACATAGGTGGAAGGCCTCCTAATAGTAGGAGGCCTTCCAACGCAACGTCTTCTAGTTTGAAGAGAAAGAGAGTCAGTATAAAAAAGGGACGATGAAACATAAAAGACCCACAACTTCAGGATCAGTACTTTTGAGAAAATTGCGGACATACATACATACTGGTTGAATACAGAACCTCCTTTTTTGAAGTAGGTTAAAAAGTTAAACGAATTCATGAAGGTTAAATATCGATAACAGCTGTGCACATTGCTCGCAGTTACGACACTACGAACTGCAGCCATCTTATGTGCACGATGGTATGCACGCTAATTTCGTAGTTAGGGCAAGTCCATAGGTTTCCAAGTCAGTGATACATTATCTCACAATCACGCGCACAATGTAACACTGACAGTGACAAAGGTTCTTACGGTGGTGGCGCCATCTGCGCCCCATTACAAGAATTAAAAACCACAGATAGAAGCCAAAAATGTGTTAGGTGTTGCTGTGTTTATATAGTCTATGATACTAACAACAAAATTAGGTTTGTCAATGGTCGATTAATATTTCAGTTATTATTAATTATAAGTCCGAATTCTTTGCAAAAACACAAATAAAACAGTAATGTAAATAGAAACATTGACAATTTAAAAATAATTTTTTTTTAATCAAATTCAAACACAAAAGTTTATTTCACATTTTCAGTTTTTTCATAAGTTCGGACTTGACACAATGTTCATGTTGTTTGTCGGACAATGAACGGTGCATTGTGAAGAATCCGCGTAGCAAACCAAACCAAGCGACATTTTGATTATTATTCCATTGTACTGCCATGTCAGTCAATATTGTTTGTGTAATATAAATAATTGTGGGATAGGGTACACACATAGTGATGTGCTGTAAATTTTAGTCATGTTAGAGAAATAGAACGGTCATACACGATTCGTATACGTGGGCAATCATTTGCGTTTGAGCTTTCAGTTAGGCAGGATGGCGATTCCCGAACAATTCTCGCTCCGATGGAACGATTTTCACACGAATTTATTGCAATCTTTTCATTCGTTGTTGGAAGACGACGATTTTGTGGATGTGACCTTGGCGGCCGGTGGCCAGTATGTTCGCGCTCACAAGCTGATCCTCTCTGCGTGTAGCCCCTACTTCAAGGAACTTTTCAAGGTATCATTCATTATAATCACATAATTTTGCATCATTATGATTACTGAAAGTCTCTGCAAATGCTCTCTGTATTGTGTATGGAAATTCTTGGAAAATACGGTCGATTGACTTCCATATTCAGCATATATTTTCACAACTCATGCTTACTTACACGAAAATTTTCATGTCTAAATTAGACCTGAGGTGCACACAAAATTATGGTACATAGTTATCATTTTCTGGGTAAAGTTAGGTACAATGCCTTCGCATAGTATACTGTAACAAACATATTGTTATATATGAACTTTGTGTCCAGAATTGCCATTCTTACAGTGTTTATTTTTCATTCATGTTTGTATTTTCGTGTTAAAATATGGTGGATGGTGAAAATATATGCAGAGTATTGACGTCAAAGCCAATAAAATAAGCAGCAGCAGAGTGTATTGATTTTTAGTCTATAGATGTTTAGGTCTGTCCGTAATACCATCCCATCTAGTATGAGGCAGAAGGGAGGTTTGGTCTTTTTCTTTTTCCTACATAATACCTCATCCCTTTGACTTTAAAGAGAAGACCTCAATTATTATAACAGGCAAAATTAATGTGTACTTTTGATAGCAGTTACCTAAGAGTCCCCCTTGTTTGTGACACATGTCATTTACTGTGTATATGTTTTGGCTATGATGCTTTCATGAGTATTTTGTATGTATTTGAGTAATTTAAGTATATGGTTATTGTGTAAACTTGTAAATAAAAATGGACTAATGCAGTGCTTATAATATTATTTTTACTTGCAGTTTTCTAACACTTGTTATCTTGAGGTAGTTTTCACTAAAAATGTGTTCAATAGTTTTATTTATTTTGACTCATTAATATGTTCATTGCTTATTTAACTTATGACTACCGACTTAAAAAATAAAAATGTACTTGTACCCAATATCAAACAATACAAATTCTGTATATAATATAATAATATGTGCATGGGCACAGTGTAGAAAGGAGTGAATCACTGTTATTGTTACAATGACCTTTGTTCCATATCTATTTAATATTGGAACTAAAACAAATAAAAACTATATGTACATATCTGCTGTCCATAATAGCTTAAATGTGGGTGTTACAGTAGTTGTTTATTGAATTGTTTTAATACTTGGCCTTTATCTTAGCTATTTACATAAACCAATTGCAGATTTGACTGTGTGCAATAATGACACCCTTAAACAATGGTCATTAGAAAGATACAATCTTCAGCAAATAAAATATTTAAATATTGACATCTTTTTCTTTGAGTCAAGTCAATGGTTTAAGTATTATGTTGAACTGTAGCAGGTAGTTTCTCTCTAGTTGGACCTCAGTGCACATTTTGGTCACTCCGGATCTCACATGTTTTGAACCGGAGCTTGACATTCTCCATAGTAGTCCTTGTGCTCACCATGGTCTATAATCCCCATTTAGCTAAATTGTGCCTGCAACAACCTTCTTAATATTGACATACCTCTCATATGACCAGAAACTGGGTAATGTCATATTTTGTGACCACATATAAAACTTTCTGTACCAAAAAGGTTACACTAAAATCAAATAGCACTTGTTTGTTTCTACTCTCAGTTAGCATTCAGAATGGTTTCCTTCTGTTCATTATATTTCTACATAATCATCATTTTCATTCATTTTCATCTAGTAGTTTTTGCATGAAAAAGTAACAAACATATGCATCCTTCCTCACATACTTCGCATTTATAATACTAGCTTCTGCCCGCGACTTCGTTCGCGTGGGAAGTTTTTTTCCAAATGTTATCCCAGGATGTCATTTATCTACTTAGCAAATTTCATTCAGATCCGTTCAGTAGTTTTTGCCTGAAGAAGTTACAAACGCTCTTAAACACTTACAAAATCTATCCATCAAACTTTTGCATTTATAATATTAGTAAGATTACAACTGAGTAGTTTCCTTATTAGTACAAAAATATCACATAGTGATTCTGACCTTATCTAGCACAATATATATTTGCAGTTGTTATTGCAACTGTTATCAGACTATATTATATATACACTATGTATCTGTGTAACTGAAACAATACTTAATCGATTAGTAAAAGTGCACTTTGTGACTGTTGTAAATAGACTTGATGTTCTCTAAGAAAGCATAGTCCATTACGAAACATTAAAGTAATAAACACAGCATAATTCCTTTGCACCTTTTCTGCAAACTCGGACACTTATAAATATTTAACAGGACCAGTGGCGACCCTGGGGCCCACACCTTGAGTATGTATATATATATACATTATTATATGAAATAAATAATGTTATTAAAGATTTTTATAAATCAATAATTTATAGCGATTGTCTGCTACATAAGGCCTACTATTGGGCTAATTTGGAAAGCCCTAACAGTTAAGTAATTAGTAAAGATTCACACAATCCACAAAAAAATCACCATTCCTCTTCTTATTGAACCACTATATGGTGTTTCATTTGTGGTGTTTGTGAATAGCAGTAATCGGAGCAAGATCAGTGTAATTTATGTGTGCCTATGTATCTAGCTGCAATCATTTATTATCAGAGCAGGTGTTATGACTATGGTCTTGTCATTTACTATCATCAAATCAAGTTCATGATTTGGTTTAATTAATTTAAATAAAAGTTTAAAATTGTTAAAGCTAGCTAATACAGCCGAAATGGTATTTGTAATTACAAAAAGCGTAGCTGCATCATATCCTATCCCACTTCTCACTATCTACTAAGATAGTGAGATATTAGTAGGATAAGTACTAACTTATCCTACTAATATCTATATTTATAAAAGCGAAATACCACTCACTGATTTATCACGAAATCAAAGCTCTCAAATTTTGCATGTGGGGTTCCTTTTAGTACATAGATAGAATAGATAGATAGTATATACTTTATTGTACACCAAAATTTAAACACACCTATTTAACAATATTGCTTATTCTATGGTAACAATGGCGGGACGGGATTTTGCGAAATTCCCACGTGATCGGGATTTATATGGGAAAAACTTCCCATGCGAACGAAGTCGCGAGCAACTGCGGTTTCAAAAGTTTCTGAGGATGGATAGATGTTTTTTGCTCCCTATAGGAAAAACCTCTCCCGCAAACGAAATCACAGACAACAGCTAGTTATATATATAACAGTATATTATAATCTGCCTTGCTACACAGTTAGTTAATAATATACGTATGTATTGTGACACAGGTGACCCCTTGTGAGCACCCCATAGTAATCCTGAAGGACGTGGAGTATCAGGAGCTGCGTCAGTTGCTGCATTTCATGTACCGCGGCGAGGTGAACGTGCGGGGCCAGGAGCTGTCCGCCTTTCTGCACACTGCTGAGATGTTGCAGGTCAAGGGACTCAGCGGCGGCCGGGATGTAAGTCATCAGCGTCATCTGCTTAGACTGCCAACCTAGGCAGGCTTAACCTTGAAGCTCTTCGGTTATAAGCAAGCTCCTCAGTCAGATGCTGGCACTCTCGAAATTGAGTAAGAAGACTATTAAACTTTCGTCGTTGGTGGTCAATTTAAAAATTTCGATCTGTTAAGATGTTACCCTACTAATGGCTCGACCTCGTTGAGCGCTACTTGAAGATCGACTCGTGCCACTTTTATTATTTAGCCACTAGCCACGAGCTCCACGATTTAGCGGGCGAGAAGTAAGAAAACTGGTACATGTATCTTCGTTATTTTGATTATCAATATACCTACAAATTACGTGGAGACAAGCTCAACAGCTTGGTTAATCGGTGAAACATTGTTAGCCTGTCGATGTTCAACGGATTGTAGGTACTTGGGAGAATGTGCGCAGGAGCTCCACAACCTAATCCCTTCATCCCCCTTTTAATAACTGGCCTACCAGACGCACTGCTGCGTAGTGTTGCCCAAACGAGAGTCTCGCAAGAGTCTTGCAATTAGCGATTATCCTATTGCTATTTATTAAACGGTAGTTGAGATCTCAGAACAATGTAACAGAGTCCGTTACATTGTTCTGAGATCTCAACTGCCGTTTAATAAATAGCAATAGGATAATCGCTAATTGCAAGACTCTTGCGAGACTCTCGTTTGGGCAACACTACTGCTGGGTACTAACTGTACGTGGTGGTTATTATACCTTCTTGTAGTACTAAGCACTTCTCTTCCACATTTATTGTGCGCACGGCCAAGGTGTGAAACTCACTGCCTGCTTCTGTGTTCCCTCCCATATGACCCGTCAGACTTTAAAGCAAGAGTGAATAGGTATATTCTGGACCTCATCAATAATCACTTATGTCACGAGACTGCTCATTCGTAAAAAAAGTTGTTTTTTTTTTTAATTGAGAAGTACCCTCGCAATTTTCAGAGAAGTGAGTCTCCCTCACCCATGCAAGTACAATCGCCGCAAAGGACAGCGTTACAGCAGGAGGCCTGCGAGACTGGCAACGACTTTTCCTTAGACGACGCCACATCGGAGACTACCGAACTTAACGAAACCATCATCTCAGAGCCCGCGGGTTCCGTAAGAAGCCCGCTCAAGAGGTAACATGCATCATCCCTGGCTGATGATTAACTGGTCTTGTGTTTGCACCATATCTTAAACGTCTCTTTATGTATATTATACATAAAGAGATGTTTATATGCTTATAGATGGTAGTTTTTGGAAATGCTAACCGGGAAAAAGTAGTTCCTGTCCTTACAAAATACTTCTGCCTGGAGCATTAAGGAAACATTCTTAACAGGCAGTCAAATTCTAGACCGCCTAAATAAAGATTGCCATCGACGTGCTAAGAAGCTAACTCTCTCACCTGACTTTGTGAGCGTCCTTACAACTTGATGTAGTACCTAAACAGAGTTTATCTAGAATACACAAACTTGTCCTACAGATTACTTAAAGACACTCCGATCAAGACCAGTCCCGGCTTGAAGAGGAAGCGAATTAAAGAAAGCCCCACGCACTCTGAAAACACTGACAATATTAACGACGGGTATGTAACCTCATCACCTATATAAAATTACGCTTACATCATCATCCCTTTGCCGTTGGTTCTGCAAATACTTCTGAAATTGTCATATTATGCCACTATAAAGAAAGTGCCATTTATTTGATTGATAACAAGCTTATTTAGCACTAGTATTTGCTTCAGCTGTCTTCTTTGCACAGCTACACTGGATCGATCTTGGGCCATATGGTTAGATCAGCTTCTAATAGAGCAAGTCTCAAACATGTAACTATAGTCGTCAATCTAGGCGCCATCAGGTTTGTCTGTGTAACGCGACTGGGACTCGTCTGGTAGTGTAGATATTCATAGGCGTTATTGACCAAATAGGCTGCAATCTTGCCAACAAAACAGCAAAAAGGCTTCAGTTTTTTTATCTCGCCTGCTCTGTCCTTTCCCAAGTATTTGGGTTCAGCGTCCAGTCTGACCGGATCCAGCCGAAAATCAGTACTTGACATTGAGTGACTACCATCTCCACAACCCAATAAATTACTTCGTGGCAACCCTCGCAGCCACGAAGTAATATGGCTTCTATATACGCATCGCTTGAGTACTTACGTTGCGCGTTGCTTGCAGCGAACCGCTGATAGACTTCGACAACGAGTTCTTCCATAGCGTGCTTGTGAAACCCGAGTCTACCAAGGAATCCGGTAAGTCATACCTGCTTTATTTGCTCTCAACTTTAATATATTTTTAGACGTATGCGGCCCAAGTCCAAGAAGAAAATCGGTGAGTTAGAACTGCTTGCTGCTGAATTTGCTTGAAGAGAACAAATAAAGTTGTAACCCCCATTGTAAACCAGGCACAAATAGTGTTTTAATCCCCATTCTAAACCAGGTACAACTAGTGTTTTAATCCCCATTCTAAATCGGGTACAACTAGTGTTTTGCTAAGACTAGTAGCAGTATTCGTTGTGAACCCAACTGCTGAGATCTGGAACAAGTGGTACTTGAGCCTTGGCTTGGGGAAAGTGTTATAGCCCTATGTATGAGGCTCAGTAACAACCCGTTGTTTGAACCAGGTTAATATCAGTCTCAGCCAGTCAGTCTCGATTTCACGACACGATGTACAAATGCAAATGCCGGCCGGTGAATAAAGGATTGAACTGATTTAGCCGGCAACTTCTATAACATGTGTTACTTTGCTTATATCAATGGAAGGAGCGCTTCGGGCTCTCAACACGTAGGTTCATACAAGATTAACATTTAGGTTAAATACGCTCCGGATTGGCGAGCGAATGTTCTAACGAGATACGATTGCCCCGGAACGTAAAGCAACTCAAGGAACAGGGTTGCTTTGTTATCAGTAGCAGTCTGACACTCCCTTCCGCATTGGTTGAAACGGGAGGGAGTCATTTGGTGATTTTACCACGGAATAAAAACAAGGGGCAATACGCTCCTATATATTGAGACTCGGTCTTAAACGGGGGGAGGGGGGAATTATTGAGGGGTACATTGCACCTCTAGAAACGCAGCGCAACACGACGCCGTCTCTTCGTGCGGAGTAATTTTTGTACAATGTTATTGCCTCGTTGCCCGAAGTAAACGAATATTATTATTAGAAAGCAGAGTTAATGCCCCTTTGACGACAGGTTGGAACTGCAAGAGCACGGGCGTGAAGTGCCCTTCGTGCCCTCGTTTCTTCGCCAACCGCTACAACATGAAGGTGCATATCCGTGACAAGCACGACACGCGTGAGGGCACGCTTCAGTGTGATATCTGCCACAAGCGCATGCGGAACCCAAGCTGCCTGCGGGTCCACATGTACCATCACCGCAAGCAAGCCGCCTACAACTCACAGCTCAGCCAGTCTTTGCCCAAGTGAGCATATTCTTATACTTTTTAACCCCCGACGAAAAGAGAAGGGTGTTATAAGTTTAACGTGTGTATCTGAGTATCTGAGTATCTGTGTATCTGTGTATCTGAGAATCTGAGTATCTTAGTATCTGTGTATTTGAGTATCTGTGTATCTGAGTATCTGTGTATCTTAGTATCTGTGTATCTGTGTATCTGAGTATCTGTGTTTCTGAGTATCTGTGTATCTGAGTATCTGTGTTTCTGAGTATCTATGTATCTGTCTGTGGCACCGTAGCTTCTAAGCGGGTGAACCGATTTACATGCGTTTTTTTGTTAGAAAGCACGTTTTTGTTTTCTTACCTGCTACCTTCAGCCCGCGACTCGCGAGTCCCAATCCCGTGGGAATTCCGAGATAAAAAATAGCTCTTGTCTATGTTAGTATATCATTTTTATGTAGCATCAATAGTTTTCTCAACGCAAGCCAAATAATGAACTTTTATAGACAAAATTTTGCTGCTTCGGTTACATTATTGCAATTTCCTTAAACATCTATCTGTTTTTCAAATTAAATTATAGCCTATGTTTCATTTCCATAACATAGCTTTCTATTGGTGAAAAAAGGTCCAAATCAGTCCAGTAGTTTCGGAGCCTATTGGGTACAAACAAACAAAAATCTTTCTTTATAATATTAGTATAGACAAATCTACCGATGTGGGTAGAATTCACATTACTAGCAGTCTTGTCGACCCCTCCGACTAAGATATATGCTTGTGTCTGGTTGTCGACAACGGGTGTGGTTCGAAACCGCGACCTTTCGATCAAAATTCTGACTGACGTCGATTTATCGTTGTTCGAGTCTATGCTCTAAAATCTTTGAAAGAAAGAAATATCGTTTATTTGGACATAGCAGAGGTCAAACGATAATGATATTATGTTACCTGTGGATCAATATGAATTAATGCCTTAAGGCAGTTTTCCGACTCGCTCAAGAAACGCACAATCAAATATACATTCCGTGTAAACGAAAGAGATGCATATATTAATAGTTGCTCTCTGACTGTTCACACTGCCGGCGACTACTCGCTTCACTAGTTTTGTCGCTGAACAAGACCTGTCAAAGATAATACTCGCTCAGCGATCACTTTTCGGTCAGAACTCACGCTTAGAGGCCAACCAGATGATAGCTCAGCCACTAAACTATCGTAACTACACGCTCGCTGCTCGCCAACTCGTTTTCAGATGCTGTTTCTACTCGCTACTAGATCCCGCAAATTCTCGTTCAACCCTTCGAATTTGCAATTTCGTGACATTGTCTTGAGCTCGATTAGCTAGCCTGTCTCCGTTGCCTGAACCGATAATGTTCTACGAGTACCGACGGCGTTGGTGATGACGCATCAACTAGACGGTATTCTGGGACTCTGTCATATTTTAACTTCGCTGACTTGGGACTTGCAAGACTGCAAAATAGTTCATATGCCTTGTTCCCCATGATGGCTATTAACGTGAGCAATTTCGTGTCGTCGATTTTATTAACTTTAAAGTACATACTCGTTTAACCGGTCACGTACACCGACCACGCCCCGGACTTTGTGTCAAATTCTTTTATTTTTCCGATCGACATAGTATTTAATGTTCGTACACGCGAAATTGTTCGAATTAACAATACTCGTCGCCACTGTAATGTTCGTGGGTTATTAAATAAAAAAACTTGTGCGGTATGTTGGTTATGTATTTTGACACCAACTTCCAAAATTAAAGTTATTTTTGGCTTTGCAGTGTTTTGAGATGGAAGTCGGTTTTATTTTTGTTTAAATGTTTTTTTTTCACGCTTTGTAGTGGGTCGGTTTGTAATTTATCTAGTTATAAAAGCCTAAATTAAATGTCAACTAATTATCACCTTTTACAATATATTGCTTTTTCCGATGCATGGCCGTTAATTGTTGAGGAGTTCTCCTGGTACTTCACCATCAGCTCCACATCACCATATGCATTGTGACGAGCATAAAGTGCTTAATAACCATATTCAAGTAATCGAATCGCAAACAAAGAAATACTTATTATTGAGTAGTTCCAGTAGCCATCTGTGGTCTTCATCATCAGTTCCACTTCACCAAATGGTGCTGCAACTGAACAACTACTATGAAAAAATATCCAAATCGCTATTGGTGTGCCTAAAATATATGTATATTTTTTATTAAATAGGAACAACAAACGGCTACAAAGCAACATTACAAATAGAAAAACATAAACAACTTCAGTAATAATGTAGCCCATAACGCTATTCACAGATTACCAGTAATGAATAAGACTTTGCAGTCACTAGGAGGTGAGCTATTCATGCATGGCTGTTACATTAATATTCTAGAAACAAAAAAATAAAATTTAGGTAAATAAAAATAAAAAACAACAACAATAAACAACTAAGTAGCTTATGTTTAAGTGCCTGATACAAAAGGCTACAAAACCTTTTCAAAGAACATGTAAAAATATCTGTGTTCGAATGGTTCATTGTAGATTGCTGCCTCGCCGAACTGGTGAACGTAAATCAGTATTGGATCGGCAGGTATCTACTGCAAAGAGCTTTCCCGCACGCACTCGTTCTGTGGACAGTTCTGGGGACTGCATAGCACAATACATTATTTAAGTCTATGCAGTCAAAATTACCATTAACAATGTTAAACAATGTCATTGCTTCTAATTGTTGGCGTCTAGAGCTGAGCGTCAAAAGCCTGTATTTACTGAGTAACTCGTTATACTGTAGATAAGTTTTGTGACACCTATAGTGCATTGCACGAAGAAACCTACGTTGTACGTTTTCTATCATGTTAATGTACTTGCCATAGTACGGGTTCCAGATGGATACGGCATATTCGAGCTGGGAACGGACTAATGTTTTATACAGGCAGAGGTATGAAGAGGTCCGCTTAAAGTCATGAGTGGATCTCATTATAAATTCATACATCTTATATGCCTTATTTACGATTTAAACAAACAATATGCCAAGATCACGAACTGAGTTTACTTTATTTAATAGAGCAATTACATAAAGAGTATGAAAACCTGATGGTTTTTGTGTTTGGAATACTCAGATGGAGCTCACTAGTGTAACAATAGTCCGTCAGTCGATCCAAGTCCTCTTGAAGAAGATAGCAATCCTGAATGCTATGAATAGGTCTGAATAAATAAAGAATAAATAAAGTCCAATATTATTAATAAAGATAATGAATAAAGAGGACCGAGAATAGAACCTTGTGGGACACCAGATGTAACACAAGTAGCATGAGAGTGGTATCCGTTAATAACAACCCGTTGACTCCAGTTAGTGATGTACGAGATGAACCATCGCAACAAGTTACCACGAATACCATTAAAAGCTATTCGATTCAGCAACAAATCATGATCTACCTTGTCAAAAGCTTTCTGAAAGCCCATGTACACTGTATGCGATTGTCGATGTTATTAAATAGGTCCGTAGAAAACACCAATAAATTAGTTGTCGTGGACCGCTTTTTCACAAAACCGTGCTGTTGCTGTATGATAGTATTATGTAGGATAGGGTAGACTTCGTTGTGTACTAGTCTCTCAAAAAGCTTCGATGAGGTTGATAAAATAGAAATAGGTCGGTATTGCTCAACACTACGCTTATATCCACTCTTGTGTACAGGTGTGATATTAGCCTGTTTCCACACCGTTGGCATAACACCTCTCTGTGATACATTTATTGTAGATTATAGTTAGAGATCTACAGATAAAAGTAGCAGTATTTTTTAAGAAAGAACGCAGACAACTCTTCAGGTCCTAGTTCTTTTGCCGGATCAAGCGATTTCAGTTCAGCTAAAACAGATTCTTCCCTAAAATGTAAGTTAGAAACAACAATGTCGTTAGACACTGTTTCAGGTAGTCACTGCTATTGAGGAAGAGCAGGCGAAGCAGGCTCATATACGGAAGAAAAGAAATCAGAGAACATATTGCAGATACATCGTTTTTATATTGAACTTTTGCCGGTATACCGGGTTTGTCTTTGCGGTTGGAAATGTATTTCCAGAAATCCTTTCTGTTTTTATGTATACTATTCTCAATCGACTGAATGTATTTAGAAAAGCATTTATTACAATTATCTTTAAAGAAGGCTCTATGCTGTGAGAATTTTTCGTAGTCAACAATGTTGCCGTACTTCTTCCATGTAACCCACGCTTTTTGTTTTTGAGTATACTAATTAATGTTTTAGAAGAGCAGACCTCTATGTTGATAGTGGTGTATGCTGTTTATTTATATCATCAATCTTATTGTAAAATGTAGTCAGTGCCGCTTCGGATCCCAAAGGGGCAAGGAGGTCCAACCAGTCAATATCCTGAATTTTACGGTTAATATGCTTACAATAAGATTTGTAAAAGTTGTAGCGGTCCCTTTTTCATAGGTTGAATATCTACATTTAGACTTATGTCACAGATAAAAGGTGGGTGATACGTATCGATTGGAAGCAAAGGAAACAATGCAGCCGATACCCTACACGGGTGGTTGGATATAACTACGTCAAGAATATTGCCATTAGTGTTTGCCACTACATTATATTGTAAAGCATCAAGCAATGACATTAAGTTATGTAACTGGCTACAAATTATGAAAGTACGTATACCCAGCCCACCACCGATAAGAGGTATAGCTGGGTCCAGTGTGGCCCAAGTTATTTCTGGGAGATTATCGTCGCTTATTATGTACAAACAGTCAACACTAGGGTCACCTAAATACCTGCTGTAAGACTTCAAAATCTTGCTCATATACAGAGGATGCCATTCTGGGAGGTACATAAGTGGCACTGACGATATGACGCTTGGACGGTAGTGCACTTGGAACTTCAATGAGGATGTGTTCAATAAGATTGCTAGATATTGAATTAGTAGGAATAACAGAGATACTAAGTTCAGATGATTTAAGCGTACGCACACCACCAACACTCCGCCGCCATCGAATTTTTTTGTAGTAACACGGTCGCGATCACACCTGTACACAATATAGCGCTGATCAATATTTGAAGAGTTCCCTCGATTTCTCCAGGATTACATCATCGGATCCTGACATCATGACAATGGGACCACACGGGAAGCACCAGCTTTCAAATAAAAAAAAGAATCATCAAAATCGGTTCATCCAGTCGAAAGTTCTGAGAAAACAAACATTAACCTCTCAATGACCGCCATTATTTACGTCAACTATTAGTTGAGCCCCGCTGGCACACACATTTGTTGCCAGCGGGGCTCAACTAATACTGGTTTACCGGCACGTTTTTGTGCCAGCGGGGCCATAGAGGTTAAAAAAACCATTCGAATTGAGAACCTCCTACTTTTTTTGAAGTCGGTTAAAAGTCAAACTTAGATCTACCTACTAAATCTACATACTTACAAACTAACTAATATAAACTGCCTACATTACAAATAGTTTGGTCTGCAGATAGTTGTTTTATTTCAGGGTGTAGTCTCCTATCAAACTAAAAATATTTTCTTTCACATAGACCTACAAGGGCACTTATAAAACTACTTATACAATATTTAACAAAAACCCTGTCCGATCCAATAAAGGCGTACTCCTGGTTCATCATACTTACTAGAAAAAAAATATTTAAAAATGTAACTCATAAAAACCAAATGTTATGGATTTTTTATTTTTATAATCCATGCGAAATTTAACACTGGATATGGCAAATTTTCATAAGTTGACAACACTCCACTCGGTCAGGCGGCTTCTTTCACAAAAAACTGTAGGTGAACGTCGAGCGATCAGTGTTGCCTTTGATCAGTTTTTTATTTTTATTTATATTTAATTATTTTCACTGGGGAAAAATAATAATCTCAAATCCATTAAATGGATACGTATTTGTGTACGCAGTACGATGCCGAATAATACTCTTAAGGATCGAACAGGATTTTTGTTACATGTTTTGGGTTTTGGAGGTCAGATAAGGCAGTTGCTCCATGTTAACATTAATATCCCAACCCAGCAGTTGGGTAAAAGCTAAGCAGATAATGATATAATATTTTATTTTAAAAAGCAATAATAAATTGTCCTTTTCTACGTTTCAGTTTGCAGAACATGGTCGCAGTCAAGTGCCACCCAGACTCGTTGAGCACTAGCGACGAAAGGTAAATAGTCTTCTTACTAAATTTCTTGTAACAGCGGCACGGGTCGATGAAAATTAAGCAACGCTTGTCTGGGTGGGTGGGTAACGAAAGAAAGAAAGAAAACGAAAAAAAAAACTAGCTTATCCGAAAGCACGTTAAAAATCTGTCATCAGTTTTGGCGTATCGTGCTACCCAGCTTTTGGGTTTTGGAGGTCCGATAGGGATTAGACAGGACCTCGACATAGTTGTTTAAAGGCTAAACGGCTGATGAAGAGAGTTTCAGCATTCCACAACGATGATAATAAAATCAATAAAAATCTTTTATTTCAAAGTAATTTTGGTATGTAAGGCTACAGAGAGACAAAAATAATGAATTATTATACGCCACAGTGGTACGTAGGCGTATCTAGGGCTGCCATCACCAAATTTATGCCCCAGACAAAGACTTATAAACCCCGGGCATTTGGGTAAAATCACAGTTTTTACCCGGACACCGTAGAAAATACATTTTAGAACTTGAAACTAAAACAACGATATTTAATTATGGTTTTTATTTACTGATAAAGTGATAACATTGTAGAGCTTTAGGACTTTTATTAATAACAGTCTCTTCCTTTTCATTTAATCAACGTAATAAACAATGAGATGAAATACCATAGGAAAATAATAATAGAGATCGTGCTTTTTGGTACCCGTAAGACCAATGTGTGTCCGGGTTTTACCTGGACGCTTATTGGGAAAATCCCCCCGGACGCCCCCGGACGCTCTCCAAACTAGGACAAATCCGGGAAAACCCGGACGGATGGTAGCCCTAGGCGTATCCAATGTCCCAGTATGAGGCTGTCCCACCTGTCCGCTATCGTGTTCAGGATGCTGTTGGGACTGAAGCGTACCCTGCGCATGATTGAAGCGCATCGCTTGAGCATGATATCAAGGAAGCCTCGAAGTATAAATAAACCCGTCTCTGCAAACATGCCAGAGGCACTGCAGTAGACGGCAACAACACCCTGAAACCATTGTTATATTGAACGTTCCGAGTTTAGGTGTCAGTTATGACCGGCTTCTGTTTTCCCTGCCACTTATGATGTTTCAGCCTTTAAAGCTTGGCTAAATATGCATCTTCTGGGCTCGTCTATCGCTTACCTAAAAGGAAGGTGCCGTATTGTACATTTCATTCATATTAATTTATTTACTCTCGTCCGCCAACTGAAAACCAGCGCTGGGAGTCTTACGCCCAGCAAATACTTAGTTTTTGTTCTCATTGAATAGGCTAATAGCGTTCACGACTTTTTTATGAAATATGGATACATTTTTGACTAAGTTAATAGTTGTATATTAAACAGTGGTATTTTAATTGATGTAAAGGCAAAAGTTTTATAAGCTGACATGGTCACTTACAGTATCATCAGCAGAAAATCGGTGTAACCTCTTCCTAGTTCGTTTTTTCATATCGACGCAGACACCACTATTACTCGTATCAATCAAAACACCATTCTGTTCCCGACACACAAAACTCACCGTGTTCAATCTCGAATTTCTTTTCGCCACGTTTTGGGTATAAACTCGTAACAATAAATAAATATCCTGCTATAATATATATCTCGTTTTAAGAGGTAATGGCGTAAAACACTTGTAGTATTTATATTGTTGTGTTAGTAATATTTGTCGGCTTATTTATTTCCGTTTTTACGCGGAAGAGAGTGACTTGGTTGAAATGGTGAAAAATAGATAGACAATTTTGTGAAAACATTGGAGACCACACTGCTCATATGTTAGAATTAACAATATTTAGTAATTCTATTGATATTTTGATGCTACTTATGCTTGCGAAATTTGTTTTAATGCTTAAGCTGTTAATTTGATAGTCGAATTATATATTTGTAATACAATTTGTTTTCAAAGCTGTGCGTGAAATATTAGAATAGTCGAGACTTTTTTTAAGAAATTTAAAGTGTTTCTTTGTATTAATTATCTTATGAATATTGTTGAAAAAATTGTAGTTCTTACCCGACTTTGGCGAAGCAAAAATATTCCCTCAACTTCTAAACAACTTATCGTAATTTAACAAAATGAAGTATCGTTGGAAGCGCCTTAATAAAGCCGGTGCTTGTGACGTCACACGATATTGAATATGGCGCCCTAGAGCATCAAATTATACATACAAGAGAAAAAATCTTGTAATGTTGGATACCAAATGAAAGGGCTTAATTAGCGCATTCAAGAATATAACTATAGTTAGCTATAGCTCGTGGCATTGCTTGTATATCTCCGAGAATTGGGAATTATTTCCAAACCTACCCAAAATATAAATACATATTTCATTATGGACACATATTAAAATTATATATGATACAATAGGGTGTTATAATAATGTAATAGTTATCTGCATTGCGAACTACTTACGATTGCCCGAACTTACTTACGATTGCGCGTTATCATGGCAACAGTTAACTTTTAAAGACACGTAAACGTAGTACAATCGACAAATTTGGATCGCGACCCACCATAAGCTTATTTTCTAACAGACATTCAAATACAATTAGGTCGACATTCGCGTAAACATACATTTCCATAGTAACGACCTTGTTATCTGCCATTTCATTAATCCGAACCGTATTAACATAGCTTGCTTTGTATTTAAAAGGTCCTAAGTATGGCAGGTAATTTAAAGGTGGGAAATCTCTGTTGTGTTGACGGTTTCAAACGATTTATTGACAAAGGGGGTCAAGATTCAAATTTATCGATTGTACATGCCTTGCTGACCGCTACTGCGAACTTTGATCTTTAAAATGGCAAAATTCGAAGAGATCTGGAAAATACTGATAAATCTTATTGCATTCTACGTAGGCACTCTAGACATCTTCATCACTAGAACTGTAATGGTTTATAAAGCGCTTAAAAGCTGCCCTAAATTCTCACTGTTAAAAACACTGCTTTACCCCTTGCTGCTCAATGCGAAAAGAATTAATTATGTATACTAATAATATTGGACTGAGATTCGAGTCCTGGTTGTGTTTCACATGGTCCTTCATAACATTAATGCCTCGTTAGTTTAGAGTTGAGCAACTGCTGAGAAAACAGAGCTAGTTCTATTTTTTTTAGTTTAAAAAAAAAGAGGTGATTGAAAAGCACTTTTGCCCGTCCCTGGGGGCAAAAAGTGCTTCTGGCTTTTTCTATTAGAAATATTTCAGTAGTAGCCCGGAATTTGATGATACTCCCGTGCCTCGGAAAACAAGATAAGCCGTTGGTCTTGAGCCTGATCTCTGAGTCGGAATCAGGAGAGAAGAACAGAGAGTTCACCTGTACCCGCGTATGTACTATAATAACTATTATTATTATAACATAAGCGACTAATTGAACTTGAATTGATATGCTTGTGCCATATGCTATAGAGCATACAGGCGAGATGTAGACATTAACGATTGATGGTTATCTCATTTCTAGTCAAATAACGAAAGACGCTTTTGCATTACTCATAAAATGAAAAAATATTACATAACTCACAGTTGCTCGCAATGTCGTTCGCGTGGGAAGTTTTTCCCGTGTAAATCCCGATCCCGTGGGAATTTCGCAAAATCCCGTCTTAGCGAGCATCTACGTACTGAAAGGAACCCCCATGCAAAATTTGAGAGCCCTACTACTTGTAGTTTCTGAGATTTCGTGATAAATCAGTGAGTGCTATTTCGCTTATATATATATATAGATTTTTGTGAAAATGGAATTATTTAGAACAAAACTATACAAGCGATAAAATCGTACAATTGTTTCAATAAATTTTGCAGTATGACTTATGTTTTCATAAACATGCATTGTGCTAAATTGCCGTGAGCTTGTGCTAATGTTGTTACAATGGGTGCATATGCATTATTTGCCTGCGTGACTAAGCAGATCAATCACACAAACCATTATAAATATTTCAATATTAACCTTTGAACAGCGTCACGCGAATGACACTAAACTATGAATTTGTAACGTATTGAATTGCGCGTTTGCTAATTAATGTGTCACCGATTATGAGAAAAGGATAATCTCACTCTATTTTTTATTTTGACTGATGCGATACAAATAAGCCCAGTTCTCGATGTGTCGTATTATCTGGCGTGGCACTGGGAACTTTAATCGTGTAATAACGTGAGCCATAAGGTCCCCAATGTTTTCTTGATATTTCTAAACTATGACTTGTTTGTAAAATATGTTATATACACTTAATAAAAATATACACTTCTTAAAGCTAGGATACATTCTAAGTCCTTGAGATCATTGGAAAATTTAGTCCGTATGCTTTCTATTTCTTTTTTTGATAAATCTTTCACGATCCAAGCGGCCCGTTTGTAGAATGCATTGCTCATAGCTGTGCTCAAACGTTACTAACGTTCAAAAGAATGGTGAAGAGGAATTACCTCTCACTATAATTCTTTCCCCTCCTTTCCATTTTTAGAATTTGATATGTATTATTATATATATGTATATTGCGGTACGTATTATTATGTTTAATTTATATAAGATATGATGTTGTGCACCGACAGCCCTAAATATCTGCTTTAAGTTTTGTCCATCCAAAGGTTGTCTGTAAAAGGTTGCCCTGTTCGATAAGCCCTGCCATTATACTCAAGTTTTATTTATTAATTAAGGTCAAACAGATAGTGTCACCCTGACCCCAAACTAGGTGATCCTGTGACTCAGGGGTGTTACTCTGCTGCTAAAAGTGTGTTAAGCGTGAACATTTCGTTCAGAATAGTAGTCATTATTAGCCGCTTAGCCTTATATTGGGGTAGGCTCACAGTCTAAAATGATGCAGCTGAGTATTACTGTCCTATTAATAAACTTATTTTTTTTTAAATTACTAGCAATGCGAGTAGATCTCACATTCGCAATCCTGTTAACCCCTCCAACTAAGCCAAATATGCTTGTGTCTGGAGTGGGTTCACGGCAATAGTGTAATGTGTGGGGTTCGAACCCGTGACCTCTCGATCACAAGTCCGACACCTTAGCCATTAGGCTATTGACGCTTCTAGCTTAGACCAAGAATAACTTTACTACAAAGCTTAAAAATAACTTTACTACAAAAGTTCTAAACTCCGCGCTACTACTCAGAAATGACCTATAGCACATTTTGCCCGACCTGGGAATTGAACACGATACCTCGTGCTCAGCAGTCCCGCTTGCGACCACTCGACTATCGGTGCAAATTAGAATAGTATTTTATTTATTTACTTGAGTTGCAAGAAATTGCTGACACGCATGCAGGTATAGCAACTGTATTCGCCTTCTGCCGATAACCGAACAGAGATTTATTTTTAGAACTTTCGTTGGTAAGGTAACGCTTCAGAAACGGAATCCTGATGATTTGATATTCGTAAGTAAGTAATGAGTAACGACTTTTCAATTTATGAAAAAATAGTGCATTTTGAGTTGATAGACATACATTACCTAGTGTCTAAGAGCCTTCCACCTTGGTACATGTTACCTTGACGGTTTACCAAGTAGACCGTAGCAAAGATAATCTCCTAGATAGGGATCCACGGACGGCTCAGATCTCAAGTGTATATACGGCGTGTCACGACAGACAATGGCTTACCTTCTATCTTGCTCCACATGCCTGTACACGTAGATCTTATGTTTGCATAGCAAGCGGAGTTCGCCTAGCCGATTTTTGGGCCTAATTCTTTCATATTATAAAATGGAATATCCCGGCCGCGTCTGTCTCTATGATCACGATAAATTAAAAAACGCCCTAACGGATTGCTGAACGGATTTAACCAATAGTTAGTGGATTTCCTGAGGAAGGTTTAGGTATATAATTAACTAGCTTTTGACCGCGACTTCGTTCGCGTGGGAGGTTTTTCCTGCGTAATTCCCGATCCCGTGGGAATTCCGGGATAAAAACTATCCATGTCCTTACCAGGGTCCTAAACTATTCCCATGCCAAATTTCATCTAAACCGGTTTAGCGGTTTAGGCGTGAAAAGGCAACATACAAACAGACAACATACAACAGAGTTACTTTCGCATTTATAATATTAGTATGGATTGTGGTTTTATGTAATTTTACTGAAGGATAACGATTATTGTTGAAGAGGTCGCAAAAAATCTAGCCTACTGGGAGCTTTACTTGCATACGCCGCGTAAACGAAACTACATTTAGAGTCAATTTAGACATCCGAGGGCGAAAAAATTCGCACTTAGCTGAAAATGGTAGGATTGTTCAAAACGCAATCATAAATGAAATCTAAAAAGTCCTCATCGATCCCGACACCTGGAAAAAATAATTCGGAGTCAAAGGTCACAAAAAACGGGATTTTCAGCAAAACGGTGTTTTATCATAAAATTAGATCAGCTAATTATCAAGAGTTCGTGTTCTATATTCATTCCTAATTAGTTGGATAAAACTTACCGTTTTATTGAAAATCCCAAAAAACCTATTTTTGTGACCGAGTATTTTTTTCCAGGTGTCGGATCAATGAGGACTTTTTAGATTTAATTTATTAATGGTGTTTTGAACAATCCTACTAATTTTCAGCTGGACGCGAATTGTTGTAACTTTACTCCTATTTTTTGGTCTAATTTGAACGGACTAACTAGTGAACTAAAGAATTGTAGATCTAGAAAAATTGGACAAGTGAAAGTCAGACTCGCCCATGAAGGGTTTCATAATAACTACGCAAAATAACTTTTACAACCAAGTTTCATTAGATTCTATCATATTTTTTTTAGATTTTTCACTCTATTATTATAAAACTTAGAGAGGACACACACACACACACATTTTAGCACTTTGGAAGGGTATATCTTTTAAACGATTGCTATAAGTTTGATAAAAAAAAATATGTTAATGTTTCTGTTCCATGTATGGGAAGCCCTCCTTAATTTCCCTTTTTTATTTTTGTATCATAGAGTAAACGGCGAAGATTATTTACAGTATATTTAAGTAAACATAACTCGCTTAATATTAACAAATACGTTCACGGTTACCAAAAATACGCGGGCAAAGCTGCAGGCGAAATTAGTTTATATAACATATTTGAACTATCGACTAGCTAAAAATCTGATTTCCTAGTTTCAAAAACTCACGTGTTTAACGACTGTCAGTCATTGAAGTAATATGTACTACGTACTAGAGAAGCCACCACACATCACTACTGCGTTGCGTTCAAGTGCGGTCTATTGACTGCTCTTCACTTAGACGCTTGTCAGATCTTGAGCACATAAGTCATTATTTATTTTAAAGGAAAAAAACGTTCAATCGCATTAAATTCAATTTAACCTAAAAGTACTTACAATAAAACAAACATTTGTATTGTATATTTATATAATGAAACACGCGAAAATGCAACGAGCATATAATATATGACTGGATGGTAACCAAGTCTCTTCACTACGGTTGTTTTGGACAAATAATATCTAATTTTCTCTATCTTTACGGCCTAAACGTGGAAACCTTAAATAAACAAAATGTAACAACTTATGTCTTACAATATGCAATAATTATTTTAATGTTTCAGTTTATATCTTTTTTCGTTGAATAACCACAGCCAGTTTTTTTCTAAATATATGTTAGATTATTATTTTCCGCTATAAAAAGAATTGTCAGCTTATTCTACCTACGCTTATTACACATGTTGTCTCATCTTAATTTTTTGTCTATTACACATGGCGTCTGCCAAATATTTTTAATCAAATTATATTTTAAAATGAATATCTAGTTACCCGCCGATGAAAAGTTATTCCTTTGCACTTCGCCGTATTAATTGAACTATTACTGCAATATCGTAAAACACACGATATTTAATGCGTTTGAACGTTTTTTTTTCCTTTAAAACAAATAATGACTTATGCGCTCAAGATCTGACAAGCGTCTAAAGCCCGATTTACACTTCAATAAGTACAGTAACTCGCCGATGACGCAAGTTAATTGCGTCATCGGCGAGTTAAGTTGTTATTGTAGTTTGAACAGCAAAAGCGAGTTAAGTAGTAAGTTGTTGAGTTAAATAGATCGCGATTCTATTTTTCGGCGAGTCCAGTGCGAAGTAGCCCCCTCGTTCGCGTCTCCCGCACCCCTCCAACTTAACTGGCTGGCATGTAGACGGGCGAGTTTAGTAGTCTAGGGATGTGACATTGTACATAAAAAATCGATTTTTAATTAATCGATTATATATTTCGCATGAAAAATCGATTAATAATTAATCGATTTTTCTTAAGAAAATAATCGATTTTGTTATATTAATCGGTTTTTCTTTTTTCTTATGATTAAAATCGATTTTTAATCGATTATTTCCATAATCGATTATTATTTCACATCCCTACTAGGGATGTAACATTGTACAGAGGCCATCACATCAAGTTACCACAAACTGTCAAATTTTCTCAATCGATTTTGAACTTAACAGTCAACGTTTTAAGGCTTAAAATCGTTTGTGAAAAATTTACAGTTTGGTATAACTTGATGCGCTGGCCACCGTACATAAAAAATCGATTTTTAATTAATCGATTATATATTTAGCATGAAAAATCGATTAATAAATAATAGATTTTTCTTAAGAAAATAATCGATTTTGTTATATAATCGATTTTTCTTTTGATAAAAATCGATTTTTACCGATTATTTCCATAATCGATTATTATTTTACATCCCTAGTAGGGATGTAACATTGTAAATAAAAAATCGATTTTTAATTAATCGATTATATATTTAGCATTTAGCATTTCTTAAGAAAATAATCGATTTTGTTATATTAATCGATTTTTCTTAAGAAAATAATCGATTTTGTTATATTAATCGATTTTTCTTTTGATAAAAATCGATTATTTCCATAATCGATTATTATTTCACATCCCTAGTACAGTCCATAAATTTGTAGGTTGCGGCCGCGTACACGTGTTATTTTCTTTACTTCTTCTCGGGCAACTTATGACTACTCACTCGCCTACGTTTGTTTGGAGGCTACTTACAACTTACTACTTATTACTTAACTGTCTGAGTTCTTAACTCGCTACTGTACTTGTTGAAGTGTAAATCGGGCTTTAGTGAAGTGCAGTCAATAGACCGCACTTGAACGGAACGCAGTAGTGTTCTCTAGTACGTAGTACATATTACCTCAATGATTTTCGTACGTATCCTGACAGATTCCAATCAACGCTGTGACTAAACAATAGCCTTAATCCTAATACTTTCAACTGTTTTGAGATTCAAAATTTGAACACATTCGAATATAGAACAGTTCCAAATTCAAAATTGCCGGGAAAGATGGAAACGACAGAACTTAAAAGGCATGCCTCGTACATTGAGTCCAAAACAACCGTAGTAATTAAAATATAATTTGAAAAAGGATGTTTGGCATACGCCATGTGTCATAGACTAAAAATTAAGATGTGACAATTTGTGTAATAAGCGTAGTTAGAATAAGCTAACAATTCTTTTTATTACGGAAAATAATAAATTAACATATATTTAGAAAAAGCTGGCTGTGGTTCTTCAACGAAAAAAGATAAAAACTGAAACATTAAAATAATTATTGCATATTGTAAGACATAACTTGTTACATTTTGTTTATTTAAGGTTTTCACGTTTGGGCCATAAAAATAGAGAAAATTGGATAAAATTTGTCCAAAACAACCGTAGTGAAGAGACTTGGTTACCATCCAGTCATACTTATTGTATATGCTCGTTGCATTTTCGCGTGTTTCATTATATAAATATACAAAAACAAAAGTTTGTTTTATTTTAAGTACTTTTAGGTTAAAGTCAATTAATAATTAAGTATGAAAAAAAGAGTGCGAATAAAGATTGCTAGGTATAAAGAAAGCTATGTCACTTCTGTAGTCAGCAGTTTAATCTATATAAGTGACATGTTATAGCAGAACGTTGAACAAAATGAGTAAGCGTCATGTAAATCACGGCGCTTCCGACCTTTTGGTCGCGAGAAAACTATACCTTAAAAGCGCTTTAGCGCTGCGTGTTTTTATTGTTTTGTTATACGACTAATTATTATTATACATTGAATGAATTTTTTGTCTCTGACTTTACAACGTAATACCGAAAGACATTTGCATTTTATTATATTTTTTGTGACATAGTACATGCGTAATGTAATAATTTGACCCTACTGTATACTGACATTGCTATTTTAATTTGACATTTATTTAAATTTTCTAATTTGATTTGACAATTATTTAAACTACCTATTTTAATTTGACTGATGAATTATTCCATTTAGAGCTTTGCAACATTAATTATTGTGATTATTTTTATTTTGATTTTCTAGTTTGTATAAAGCCACTCTAATCTATACAACATGTAAAATTGCTGTGCCCCACAGGGTTCATGTGAGCTATTACCTATATATTATTAAGATCTTGAACATGTTGTTGCAATAAAGAATGAATTGAATTGAATTGTTTCAGCGCTGCAGCGAACTTAAGTTTAAACTTGCCAAAATGGAACATATCCTTTGCTTAGGATAGCTTCTCTAGTACGTAGTACATATTACCTCAATGGCCTCGTAGAAGCTTTTTGTAAATTATAACACTAATTATTAGTGCTAGGCTAATTGTTAGTACCTATAATACTTTTAATAAGTAAAATTATGTTAGTATTAATACGTGATAAAAAGATGTACGTTGTGATTGTATCCTTTTTTACGAAATTACGCAGACGGCTAGAGCAGGACGCTTATATATTTTGTATATAATAGCTCTTTACCTATGAAATTGCCGTTTTGCCGTACTGGCTATTTTAAATCAATATACATATTATTATTATTTTTTACCCAAATTATTTATTAGTTTCGTACCCAAAGGGTAAAAACGGGACCCTATTATTAAGACTTCGCTGTCAGCCGTCCATCTGTCTGTCACCAGGCTGTATCTCAAGAACTGCGATAGCTAGGCTGTTGAAATTTTCACAAATTATGTATTTCTGTTGCCGCTATAACAACAATAAATATTTAAGGGAGGCTCCCATACAACAGATATGATTTTTTGCCGTTTTTATAGAAAATGGTACGGAACCCTTCGTGCGCGGGTCCGACTCGCACTTGGCCGGTTTTCATAATTAGTCATTGGTTTAATTTAATGGTTAGCGTTCTGTTTTCATCGCAGAGACAGATTGCATTGATTTTTAGGGTTCCGTAGCCGAAAGGCAAAAAATGGAACCCTTATAGTTTCGTCATGTCTTTCAGTCCGTCCGTATGTCACAGCCATTTTATTCCGAAACTATTAGGACTACACACGTAAAACTTGGTAGATAGATGTTGTTACGAGTGAGGCGTCACAGGAGATCCTCTTGTAACCGTTTAATTTGCGCTGGCGGGACGTAATATTATTTGCGGACTGTATTTAACAAAACACCAATGCCCTTCTAATCACTATTCACTTTATTCTCACTATTTACTTCCTTTTCCTTATTTTGCTGGATTTCAACTACAAATGTGCCAGCGAATCTGGCCCTCTTATATGGTTGGGGTCTTATACAGGGGTTGAACTCGTGTGGGACACGAGATGGCGCGGTCGCAGCCTGCAATTTTAGGGGTCACTAATCATAAAATAAGTCGAAAAAAAAGTCAGGCTACTACTGACTAAAAACCCACCCTGTTCCTTCAGTTGCCCTTGTGGTCCGGGGCCGCGGTGTCTCATTAGAACATTCCCGCAACCCCGGCAGGCAATGGCTCAACACGACATGCCGTCGACCCGGGCTTGGTGCTTACCGGCTTATCCGGGGAAACGGCCATCCGTCTGGGTTTCCCAGGATTTGTCCTACTTTGCAGAGCGTTCGAGGGGCATCCGGGGTGATTTTCCCTGTATGCGTCCGGGTTAAAACCCGGACACTTTTTGCTCTTATGGGTGCTAGAAAGTACGATCTGTATTAATTTCTTATGGTGTTTCATCTCATTTATTTTATTGTGTTGATTTAATAAAAGAAAGAGACTAAAATAAAAAAAAAAATAGAGCTCTATCAGCTCTGTAAATAAAAACCATAAGTAACGTCGTTAGTTTTGTTTTCAACTTCGAAAATATATTTTTCTAGGGTGTCCGGTAAAAAAGTACGATTTTAGTTTGGGGGGTTTTTGAAGTCTGTCTGGGGCCGGCAATTTAAGTGATAGCAGACCTATCCTCACCGGACGGTGGGCTATCACTGCTTTCCACCCGCATGCCTGCGCCTACGGTGGCCGGGGTGACTCCTGTGGTGGCTGGGGCGCGTGGAAGAGTTGTCTCTCCCTCACGAGTTCCTTCGCTAGCATGACTGCATCACAGAAGGAAGCGACTGCATCCCATTCCTGCTCGTCCCCCCACCATGGTCTGAATCAGAGACGGGCGCGAAAGATCTCGGCCACTGATCGCCTCCACAAGGAAACGGTGGTGCTCCGCCCTAGCGGGGCTTACTTCCACCGTATGGTCCACCGTGACCTATAGGTGGTCTTCACAATGACGACACCCGGACGTGTACTCCCGCTGTATCCAAAACAGGTACCTCCCGAAAGAGCCATGTCCAAGAACCTGAGGACGCCATGGCGTCTCTCCAGCTACTCTTCAAAGAGGTGATTTATCAATATGTGCCAGTGTCCCCTGTGACACCCCCGCCCCCCCTTCGGACCGCGCATGACACGAGATATGAAAACAGTAAAGTAACTAATGACAGCGAGGAGCCTCATGTTGTGTCCTTGAAACTGTGTTTTGACCAACTTTCACTTCCGACAGGTTCCGACCTGTCGGAGTTCCTTTGTGTCATAACACGAGGCTGGCGACAGGTTTAAACTTGTACTTAGTACATGTTTATCTTATTACAAAGCTCATAATTTTACTTATTAAAGGTATTATAGGTACTATCAATTAGCCTAGCACTAATAATTAGTTATAATTTACAAAAAGCTTCTAATATAACAAGTATCAATCGACAAATGACCTAATCTAACTATTTATTCGTATATAATTGCCACGTATGAGTGGATTCTAATACATAATCGTTAATTTACTTAGTCTAGCACATATTTACATACTCTATTCTAATATATCTGTACAATTATGCAAAACACTTTCACTTATGTTCTTAAGTATTTATACAGATTTATACGTATATTGCACAAATCGTTTTAACTAGGACGAGTCGTAACTAGTGTTGCCAGGTCCAATTTGTTTTAAATCGGGACAGAAGTTAAAGAAAATCGGGATTTAAGGTTGTAGATCGGGACAAACATAAAAAGGTTTTTTTTTAAAGTAATGTTAATTTATTCGTTTTATTCGTATATAAAACGACGAATCATTATTCTAAAAAAAAATTTATAGTCAGACTTGCTTGATAGACTACTCTAAACCTCTGGAAGCGTGTTCAACCAAGTTTAAAGAAAACAGAACTAAATGGAGCGGTGTCCAGGCAGGTATCACCTTGGGTAACAGTTACACTCTTAGTATTACAGTCACTTAAGTCGGTATCTGCGCGGTATCTCCAGGATACCACTCCATTTGAAGAGGCCTAGATAAAAACATTACCCATTTCCATAAAATGACCTATAGGTGTACAAATAAAATAATTTAATAACTGAAAATTATTGATAGATTAGTGAAAATCAACACAGTAAAGTATGGAAGTAGTTTACAGATAATTCTTTTTTTATTTAATTTATATTTTTCATTACTTTTTGCTGTCTTTAAAAGGCCCTTGTTTTATATTACGTAGTTGTGAAATTCACCGCAAGTCATGCTGAAGTTAGTTTATATTTGAATCTCGGCTTTGACATGCTCCGATGTCAAATGGTTTCGCCTCACAGATAAAATTAAGAGTTTGTTTGTGAAAATACTCTTTCCGTTGTCGCGTTCGACACTCGCGGAATTGACGTCATTAAAAACTTTTTGGCAAAAAATAAAACCGACTTCCATATCAAAACACTACAAAGTCAAAAATAACTTTAATTTCGATAGTCGGTGTTATTGGTTTTGTATTTTCTTTTTTTTTTGACACCGCCTTCCGATATTAAAGTTATTTTTGGCTTTGTAGTGTTTTGATATGGTAGTCGGTTTTATTTTTTGCTAAAAACTTTTTCACGATTTTTAGTGGGTCGGTTTGTAACTTATCCTGTTACAAAAGTCAAAATGTGAGCTACTTATCACATTTTACAAAATATTGCTTTTCCCGATGCAGAGCCGTTAATTTTTGAGGAGTTCTCCTGGTACTTCACCATCAGCTCTACATCACCATATGCATGTATATGTCATGGATCGCAATCCACGAAATACTTATTATTGAATAGTTTCGGTGGCCATCTGTGGTCTTCCTCATCAGTTCCACTTCCCCAAATGGTACGTTTCAAGAGCAACTGCACAAGGTACTTTTAGAAATACCCAAAACGCTATAGGTGTGCCTGTAATATTTGAAGAGTTCCCTCAATTACTCCAGGATCCTATCATCAGATCCTAATTTCATTACAATGGGACCAACTAGAAACTAAACCCTATCAAACGAAAAAAAAAAATCCAAATCCGTCCAGCCGTCTTCGAGTAATGAGGTAACATACATAAAAAAAGTTCAGGATGAACTGAGAACCTCCTCCTTTTTTTGAAGTCGGTTAAAAGAAAATAACTCCAGAAGATTTGCGAAGTCTTGATTCTCCTTAAAAATGATTTGCCATTTTTGTAGCGGCGTCAGATCTTTGTTCTGCACTGCTACTTTCACCAAGTCTGACTGTACACACTTCTTCAATAAATTGATCCATGTTGAAGAACTCATTAATTTTTTTAAATAAATCTAATTTGCTATCGTTGAGTTCATATTTGGTCTTTGGTGTAATGAGACATCTTTGTACCATGCACAACAGTCGTTTTTTATTCTCGGTAACTTTATCATCAGACAATTTTTTAAATAAGTTGCTGCATGTGAATACTACAAAGTCGTCTTCGATCCTCAGACTTCAGCTCAATTGCTTACTAATGGTAAAATTCGGTTCGGTAAAATTTAATAATGGTGGCAATTTTTCGTATTCAAGACATGATACTGCATCCTGTAAAATCTTAAAATTTAATGCTTATCTGCAAACAATTTATATTTTTATATTTTATCTGCTATTAAAATTGCAAAACCTGTACGATGAACCGCAGTAATAATTATTATGATCTGATGGATACCGAATTAATGGACGAACGAAGATCAATGATTGAGTAAAGCCAAATTGTATGCGCCCACAGGCGTGTCTCTGGTAGAGAAAACAAAAATCGATTGACTGAGCAAAGCCAAAGTGCACACGATCGTGTCTCTGATGCTGTAGAATAGAAAATTTTGTTACTTGGCTAAGGCCTCTATAGCGAGTAAAGTAACAACATATAGCACTAGTGATCCGCAAAGAGAATATAATATAGTGATCCGATGCGCATGCATGATAATGTGATGCGTAAGTTGATTTATTTTTCTAACAATAATGCTTATTGTTAATTTTTTTATTTATCGGGACATTTCGCGTCCCGATCAGTGGCAAATCGGGACGCGTCTCCAAACCCCTAATAATCGGGACGTCCCGCGAAAATCGGGACACCTGGCAACACTAGGTGAGATGGCTGTCAAACGCGAACCTCAATAAAGCTCAATCAATAAAAAAGATAGATAGATCAATAAAAAAAATCTGGAAATAATTTACCCATGAAGCGTAAAAGGCCAAATGTAGCTAAATACCTGCATTTGAAATATGACGAAGACGAATGACTAATATTGTTCTAAACATTTGTTCACAGCCAGGCAGTATGCTCGGTAGTGGAGACTTATTCGGCGTTCCTGGCACAAGCCACACAAGGGCTGTAAGTATTTATTTATTTATTTTGCGTTCACAAAAAAAATAATTACAGATAATTGGTCTGATGTACTATCGACCAATCTTCCGCATGCTCACCTTTAAGACTATATTTTCTTAAGTGAGCATGGCCGATAGTACATGACAATTACGGCGTACATAAAAATCACAACTATAATCGGTTATGCTAAAAGTAAATTATTCACAAAATATAGTTAAAAATATGAAATAACTTATAATACAAATACATTTCGATATTGACATACATTTATAATTTCGATTATGATAAAAGTGACTAAATACATTAAATTGAAATGGAAGAAATACATTAAAACAGGTTTATTAACAAATTAGAAATCAATTGTAAATTAGATATAAATCAAATTTGTTTTTATATAATACATTACTAATTTTATTTTTAAATATATGTAGTTTATTGTGGAACACATCTAGATCAGGCACTAGAGTAACTAATGAGTGGTATTCATCCAAGATCTTACGAAGGGGTGCTTGACGTACTAGGTTTGACTTAACTGGTGAAGTATGAAAAAGATATTTTTTTTTTACGAGGATAGGTGGGAGGAACCCGCAAAGAAATATTTTGTTAAAGGTGACTGACCGCCCATTATTTTGTGAAGAAACACATATCTAACAAACGTCTCCGCTCGCGAAGTGTACTCATTTTAAATTTTTTCAAGCGTTCCTTGTACGGATTACGATGCGAAAAGCCACCAATGTTAAATACCAGGTGTCTGGTGAAAGCTCTTTGTATGCTTTCAGTACGCTGTGAATGTACGACATAAAATTGGCGCTACGTAGACTGGTATTAAAATTAAACCAATTATTTACTTAAGTATTAAGATCAAACAAAACTATTCACTTAAATATTAATATTAAACAACTATGTACTTGAATCGATTTTGCGAAAGGTCATCAAGAAGGTTTCGGCTGCAGTGACTTATACCAAGACTTAATTCGATGCAGTAAGCTGACATAAGCTAATGTCACGTGTTAAAATAATGTGACCATATTTAACCTAATAGTGATGGATTCAATCAATCGAATAATAAATTAGCGATAAAATTTATACTATTACCATTATCTTTTATCGTCTGTATCAATGTATTGAAATTTTTTATAAGTTCACTTGGTATGTATATGTCGCAGTATGATAGATAAAGCCGTAATATGGTTATATCCCTAGGGATATAATTATATACCGTAACATAGTTATACGAAAGCGATTCATTACTATCTTACGGTCGCAATCTAGTAATATGTTTATCTGACTAAATTAATCTAGTTAAATAGTTATAAAACTACCACAAAATCAAATAAAACAATATATTGGTTTTTATTTTTATTACAAAATCAACTTTTTGCAACCTGCAATTAGTTACAATACTTTTTAGCAATAATACGTATTAAAGTTGGCAGTGATTTTATGGTGTTTACGCAAAATCGACGGAGGCCCGCCTCGCGGGGCTCCTATTTCTGGGTGCTTTAAAAAAAAAATAACCACGAAGGCCAAGGCGGGAGCTCCGCCCTGCTTCGCTCCCGCGTTAGCCTTCTAACCTAACCTATCCGAGTCGGGGTACTCTGAGTCGGGGTGTTAACCTCCGCCACACCCCCGCACTACAGTCCTACAATTATTTCACTAAACTTAATCCATTAATATAATTATAACACTAAACTTGAATGGTATTATAATTATATTCCTAGTAAGATAGTAATGAATCGCTTCCGTTTATCTATGTTACGGTATATAATTATATCCCTAGGGATATAACCATATCACGGCTTTATCTATCTTACTGCGACATATATACCCGTTAAATTTCACGTTGTATATGTACACATTCTGCCGCTAGAGGGCATAGCCAGTTCACCATACATATCGCTCCGTATTGAAAATTATTAAAAATAGTAATAGTGACTTTTCCTAAAGTTTAACTGGCTCCATTTATTTATGACTGTTTACCTAAACGGGAAACCATCCAACCAAACATCGTCATAAATAATCCCAACAATCGCTACCAGACCACAATTGAATATTTCTGGACTGGAGTATAATAGCTGTATCCGGACATTTCCATTTATTGTGGACCAAGTTAATGCTTTATTGATCTTGATCTTGACGGTTTGCTTCTTGCTTTACTTTAATCAAGCAACAATCAAAATTGCATAGTCACTTGGAGCCTTGTAAATGCTGCCATCTATTGTCTAGAAGACTGAGTTGCTTAGATAATTATTGCTGTAGCTAATAGATTGTGCTTTGACGTTGCGTTTGCGAGCTTTGTAGTTTGTCATTATACATAGATCCTCATTGCGACGGAAGACTATAGGGGGCGCTAACCATACTGTGCTACGTAACGCTATAAAGGGCTTTGTGAAGAAGTATAATTTATTCTTAATTAATTACTAGGCAAGATGGAATGCTGCAACGACGCATCTGTGGAGAAGGGTAATAGCATTCTCAAATGTTCAATGTGTGCGGGCTACTACCACACTGATTGTCTGAATTTAATAAATTGGCCAAGTACGAGTCAGACTCGCCCATGAAGGCTTCCGTAGTAACTACGCCAAATAACTTTGTTTTTCATAGTGTTTGTATGAATTACAAAGTTATATTTGCAGTTTTAGAAAATATGCTAATCTGTAAAACTGCTGACCCGATCTCGTTCAAACCAATTTTCGTTCAAAGTTTACATTAAGATCTACATCATATATTTTTTTGGTTTTTCACTCCATTGTTATAGAAGTTAGAGGGCACACACACACATTTTATCACTTTGGAAGCGTATATCTTTTAAACGATTGACTTTAAGAAAATGTGGTTTTAGAAACCTCAATGTCATTTTTAAAGACCTGACTATAGATACCACACACGCTTAGAATTCGTGAAAAATAAAAATTTTTAGGTCTTTTTAATGGGGAGCCAGCCCCCTTTTATTTTCAATATTTTTCTTAAAATCGGAAAGCGGTTCACATAATACATCCACCTACCAAGATTCACATGTATAGGTCTAATAGTTTCGGAATAAAATGGCTGTGAAAATGGACGGACGGACGGACAGACAGACATGACGAACAGCATATTTTCTAAAACCGCAAATATAACTTTGTAATTCATACAAACACTCTGAAAAACAAAGTTATTTGGCGTAGTTGCAAAAATGTAAATAAGCTAGTTTTAATAAATTTGTAAGGTTTTTCTTGTCAAATATACATATTATATACATATTACTACGGAACTCTTCATGGGTGAGTCTGACTCGCACTTGACCAATTTTTTCTAGTATTGGGTAACGTCTCAATTGTACGGGATCTTGGTGTGATGTTTGATAATAAAGTTTCTCTTAATCAACATGTTGAAGAAATTGTCAATAACTCATTCAAAATGTATGGTTTTGTGATGAGAGCATCCATCGAGTTCAAACGAAATTTTACCTACATGTATTTATACTAGCTGTTGCCCGCGACTTCGTTCGCGTCAGAGGTTTTTACCGTGTAAATTCCGATCCCGTGGGAAATTCCAATATTATTTTAGTGCTGCCCTACACACTCCAAGGAACATACATACATGCCAAATTTCAGCTTCTTGCGCCCAGTAGTTTCAGCTGTGCGTTATCTGTCAGTCAGTCAGTAACAGAAGCATTTTATATATATTGATAAAACGTTTTTTTATTATATTGATATACGTTCTCGAGTTGAATACGCGGTGCCAATCTGGAATACTTTCTACCTAATATATGTAGACGAGATCGAGAGGGTCCAGCGGAAGTTCCTTCGTGCCATCCACTATAGATGCCACAAAACGTATTTGTTAGAGAAGTATAATGTAGTGTCAATAGAATCTAGACGTACGCTACTAGAAGCTGATACTTTGTATAGTATCGTTCATAATAATTTCGACTCAATCGAACTCACAAGTAAATTGTGTTATAGTATCCCTCGCACAGTTAACAAACGCAGCGTCCGTGTCGGGACATTGTTTGCTGTAAACTCTTGTCGCACAAACTCTGGTTGGCGTTGTCCTACTCGTCGTATTTATGTTTTATTACGAATTACTTAATTTATTATTACTCTTGACCTCGATCACACCTGATGGTAAATGTAAGATGAGGTCTACGATCGAACGAGCGAGCCCAGAAGATAAGAGACCTACAATAACTATTTTAGAATTTTAGATATTGTTACGAGCTGAGGTTCGGGATAGAAATAATTTACACCAATGAAACCAAAATTAACACTACTTAAATAAACACAAAACAAAAATCAACACAGTTATTCACAGTACAATACTTGTCACTTAACACTTAAATCGCACCGAAATTCACTTGTAAAGCTTCGAATTATATTGCCTCGTATCTTGAAATAAGACTGACTCTCCGCGTCCCTTTGCGATCTATTTATACCCCGATCTATGAGTTCTAGAACATTCTTGTAAAATCGACTCACTGTTTATACTGCCAAGAATATTCTAGAAGCTACTTGAGATACATAGTACTGCTACTCGCCGCTAGATGGCGTTAGTGTCTCGACTAGATATACTCAGTACTGCTACTCGCCGCTAGATGGCGTTAGTATAATGATGTTTGGTACATTATGATTGTAAATTCGTCTAATCCTATCTGAATTATGAATTCGTAATAATAATATATGAGTTTCCTTTTTAAACTTAGATTATTTTATGATTCATTTTTGTGTTTTTTGTTTTTAATTATTTATTATGTATTCTATCTTTTGTTTTGAATAATTTTAATTAATAACGTTTGAATTTTAATGTTATAATAATAATGAATATTTGAATTGCTTATCAAGCGGCATATTATTATATTGTTTATATTTTCATTGAAAATATATGGATAATGCAGTGGAGTGCAATATTGTTTACACACTGAATGATTTATTCTTATGCATTTACTTTATATTGTAGCCGTTTCTTGCCCCTTAAATAAATAAATTATTATTAAGTCTGGGCAACATATGGGCTAATAATTGATTTAACCTTTTGAACGCCAGAGTATAAACGTATCGCCGTACCCCTGATGACAGGCCACTTTTTCTGTCAAATGACCTTCATAAAAAATAGGGGTTCCAAAACTTATATCGATATACAACTGAGTTTTTATTTTCGTTTTTAATTTTCTAATAAACCGTACTAACTATATTCCAATGTACTAATCTTTACACAGCATTTAACAGAGACTTTATCAATGAAAAAGCAGATATTAGAAAACTAAAAAAATATATTTATTACAATATGGTTACAACACTATTCAACATGACTTGTCTTAGTATTGTGACAATGGCGTTGTTTGCCAGTCAATTTTATGACATTCTCGCATCTGAATTAGGGATGTAGCAGTGTACACGTTGGATATCGATTCTAATAAGTATTCTTATCTAATATAATACCTATCCACATCTAAAAATACGCAAGGATTTTAATGTAGTAATGTAGAAATTGACATCAGTGTTTTAATTATTGTTTCTTTTACATGTAAAAAATACGCAGAAATAATTTAAAAATCAACAGTTACATTTACCTAATAATTGTTATTACGTATCAGTCTTACAATATCACAAATTTTTAACAAAATGTACCTAATAATATACTAGGAAGAACATCAGTTTAGTACCTAATATAAACAAAACATCAGGCATAACAGGAATAGAAGTAACAAAAGGATTAAAATAACGATAATATCACAAGCTTTCAACAAAAAATATTATTAGCAAAAAGGTCAAGAAAAGATATGTAAAATCAACAATGTTACCAACTTACAAACAATGGAATGTCATAAATCTCTAAAATAGGAACAATAAAAGTATATTACACATTAGCAAATCATATCTTAAAAGTAAAAAAGAGGATGTGGTAACAACCTAGTCAAATAAAAAAAAATATAAATGGTATTTTTCAAAGCATGGCGCAGCACATAAATCGGCCCGCAGTGGCGGCAGCGCTAGTATCGGTGTCCACGCATTGAAGACAGCGTTTAACTCTACCGCTAAGGTCTGCAAACGGGTGTTACGGAAGGCTCGGTTCGACACTGTTGGACGAATTGGGGCCAAATTGGCAACCTACCCTTCGGGCAGTAAGCAGTTTTGGTCCCTCGCCAAATCGGTCGAGTCGTACTTCTATCGTCCTTCACTGCCTCCCATGGTTAAACCGGATGGAACACTGGCTTATACCGCGCAAGAGAAAGTAAATTTATTTGCCTCCCTCTTTGCGGAAAATTCGCGTCTTGACACAGGGTCTAATTTACCGCGTAACTTACCTCACTGTGACTCTGTAATGCGGGAAATTGTAATTCACAATAAAGAGGTTCGTAAAGCCCTTTGTAGTCTAGACGTGAACAAGGCCAGTGGACCGGATGAAATACCTGCCCGAGTGTCCTGGAAGCTTGCTAATATGCAACCAGTACCCAAAAAGGGAAGCCGTGCCGATCCTGCCAATTATAGACCAATCGCCTTAACCTTAATACTGAGTAAAGTGATGGAAAAGGTACTCAACAACAAGTTGCTGGCATACCTTGAAGTCAATAAGCTCCTCAGTGACCACCAGTATGGCTTTCGCCGTGGTCGGTCCACCGGAGATCTTCTTGTGTATGTCACGCATTGTTGGGGCGAGGCCATTGAGAAACACGGTGAAGCCCTTGCGGTGTCCCTCGATATCTCAAAGGCCTTTGACAGGGTTTGGCACGCTAGTGTAAGGAGAAAAATGTCGTACCTAACGACAGTTTTCTCATTCGTAAGTTATATAAAAAAAAAACAAGAACAATAAGGTCAGATAATATTTTCAACGATGTTTCATATCATAAGTATGTCTAATAAAAGAAAAAATATTTCAGGTGCTTATCAAAGCCTGTACCGTTCTTCTATAATAGAGTGGGTTACTTGTTGAAAAATTTCGTTAAAGAAATTACTGACCTGTTTTTGTCTCTAATAAATAAATTAAAATGTTGATATAACATTTTTAATCATAGTTTTTAAAATAACTCAACTCTAAATCATCTTCTTGTATTGATTCCGCTTCCGAGAACTCTTCGTCATCTCCAATTCCTTCTAATATTCGAAGAAGTTCTTCGGTAGTCATTACACTCATGATCGCAGTTTATAATATAACTAACTTACACGATTTTTTAATAATAAATAAATACAAAATAAAATTTAAAGCACCTCACTAAACGTAATCGCCTGCGCTTACGACGTCATCGTTGTGTCATAGATTTATGACTATGGCGAACAAGGGACCGATAATATTGGTTTTCGCTAGGGATGCGCAAGAGATGAGGTTAACAAGTGTCGATATAAGACATTTGCATATTTTATTTTTGATTGTGTAGCTAGAGGCATGGTTGTTAAGGCTGAGTTGTTTTAAAAAATACGTTTTATTTCTCCTGATACGAACTGATACACAAATAATATACTCTGGACTAAAATTTCATATTCATCTTCTTAAGTTTTTATTGATTTTACAATCATACGTCACAACACTAGCTGTCACATATAGCAGACTACGGTGTGCGAGACACTCCTTTTAACGCGTTTAACATCTACTTTTAAAACAACAAATTTCTCGATATTGATGGTTTATTTATATTAATTTCATGCAATATAATATAGACGGAAACTTAAACTTTTAAATTATATAAATAAAAACACACAAAAGTAATGGTTAAATTTTTTATTTCATAATATGGTGCGACGTTTATTTTGTCATATATTATTTTGTGACATTGGCGTTCAGAGTAAGATTTCGTTTGTCACATATATGTGACAATGGCGTTCAAAAGGTTAAACAAACAGGAAATTTTTGTTTTGTTGATAGGCTCGCGTGTGACCACCGTCTTACCTGATGGTAAGCGATGATGTGGTCGAAGCTGGCATGCCTAGAAGTAACCTCACTAATTCCCTCTTGACTTAAAGACTCCCAGGTCGGCAAATCGGATGGGCATCCTTTTGCGCCACATCAATCATTTGCGTTTTGGAGCTCAGTGTGTAGTTTCGAACGTGGTATGTTATATCAGTAGTCGGCTGTGGCGTAGATACCAATAAAAATACGTGGTGTGGTTCACAGTCGCCAGTTGACAGTATATCTTCATTATCATTAGAACGTAAAACGGGATATTTTTTTTTATTGTTTTGAGTTTCTGATATTTCGGCACTGTTGAAAGAGCTATGATCACGGATGAACTGAAGTCGTTGCGGATAGACGTTTATGAGCAGATGAATCGGTCTACCCTCTTTCTCGTTCGTTTTTTTTTTTGTGATTGACACCGCTACCACTGTCACATTTATCACTCAAAACTCGATTCTGTTTCCAACACACAAAATTCACCGTGTCCACTCGCGCACTTTTTCGGTTCACATTTGACACATTTGAGCACACCTCGCTTGTAACAGTGCTGAAATATCGGAAACTCGAAACAAAACGTAAGGGTACTTCTCCTGTATACTGTTTGCTTTCTTCTTCTTTTGTATCTCCCTTTTCTCAATAACTTGTGTGTGTCAAATAAATAAAATAAAATAAATATCCCGTTTTAAATTCTAATAATACTGTTATTGGACATATCTCTTCAATCATTTTAGAGACATGCTCACATATTCAGAAGCGACGTGTTATTAGGCAGGCCGCAAAGGACTGGCTCGTTTCTAACACGGTCTGTCCATGAAGCAGATATTCTGCTCCGAATTGTAATATGAGTAAAAAAAACTAATGGATTTGATTCCGTTGTTTTCGCACAGAGATAACGCTACAAATCGTTAACATAAAATCACGGCAATAAATTAAAATGTAGAACATATTTTACTTCGAATAGAATTGCTTTGGTTTAGTCAAGTAACCTAAACGAACCTTACATTAAAAACATATATTCATCATTTCTTCCTTTTTCAAGTCAATTGAAAACTACAACCATTCGTTTTGGGATTGAATCGGTTTTAATCTCCTTGTGAAGTGTAAGATCTTTACCATTTTGAGCCGGATTATTGTCATTGATTTAGAATGCCCCGTTTTATTTAGACACTTTCAAATCGGCCGTGCGAAGCGATTGGTGGTGCATGAGTGCCATGCCTTACACGTTTGCATTAGAGTACATGGCTAAGACAAAATAATGTTTATAATCTAAATCATTTCTTTGACGCAAAATGTTACTTAATTTTCAAACTTCCATGCTGAGTCTAAACCTAACATGTTTGTACTATTTCAAACTTGAAGACCTGTTATCCCATGCTTTGAGCAAATAAATATATTAGTATAACATCCATTGTAGTAGTGACTGCTAAGCACGAGGGCTCGGGTTCGATTCCCGGGACTAGCAAAAAGTGCTATTGGTTTTCTCTGTGAGGAACTTATTAGTAGTAACCCGGAACTTATTAGTAGTAACCCGGAACTTATTAGTAGTAACCCGGAACTTATTATTAGTAACCCGGAACTTATTATTAGTAACCCGGAACTTATTAGTAGTAACCCGGAACTTATTAGTAGTAACCCGGAACATATTAGTAGTAACCCGGAACTTATTAGTAGTAACCCGGAACTTATTAGTAGTAACCCGGAACTTATTAGTAGTAACCCGGAACTTATTAGTAGTAACCCGGAGTTTGGAAGTTGGCGATGTGATATCCTCCTCAAGTACCTCGGGAAGTACGTTAAGTTGTTGGCCTCGGCTGTCATTTGTACTTCGCAATTTTTACGGGTAGTCAGAAGGGCTAATCAGATGGTGATCCTTTGTAATAGTATAGTGAACGAAGCTCATGTTAAAATGTTTCAGTGAGGCAAGTCCTGGCCCAAAGATCTCAGGTGTGATCAGCATGGTGAACTCGAACGAGCAAGCGGACGAGCCCCGAGGCGACCCTGACACCGAGGTGGTATGATGTCCGCCCCCCTGGCCCGCCCTCGTTTATGACTACGTGCATCCCGAACGGCTATACTCCATCTTCGCAGAGCAATCGTTCTGGACCAGAAACCTCATCTTTAAAATGGAATTCAAGAAGGCTCGGCGTCCATGAAAACTAAAATATTTAAACATTTCCATCTACATATTCCAGCATGTATTATGAACGCATTTTTGTAACATGAGATTAGAAAGTGTAATTTGCATGCATTGCATGTTTACTTATTGTTAGTATTAACTGTACCTCGAGATTTAATATGGGCAATCCTTGATGCTCTACGACTCAGTAAAATTCAAATTATACTCATTATGATAAAGATCATAATGAGTATAATTTGAATTACAAACAAACAAATTTGCTACAAATAAATTTCTCCATATCAAAGGATGTGGAGAAATTTATTTGTAGCTTCACAAGCGTTAAATTATTATGTGGGTTATTATCAAGGAACCTTCGAAATTATCGAGTTCTCGTCTTATTTTTACACTTTGTTTTATATAAATATACATATTATACATTCCAATACACAAATTCCAAAGACTGAAACAATATACAACTTGCATTATATTATGTAGTATTTCAAAAGCGCAGGATGATATTATACTGAAATACTTAGATGTAGCGTGTGCGTGCAGAGAGTCTGCAATTCGTCTGGAATCTCATTTACTCTGCAAGTTTGCTTGGATTTAAGACTGCGATTGATGCCATTCTCCATATTATACTTATCTCTATTCTCTTTATATTCTTAACTTTAACTAATAAGTATTACTTAAGGATTTTTGAAGGATTTATTCGATTCTGCACTTGTACTATTATGGAAATTGAATGTACAATTATCATAGGTTAGTAATAACGTGTCGCGTTGTCTGGAACACATCCTGCGCTTTTATTCAAATGAGATTTATCTAAGTAACTTGTGTTCTATAGATCATTCTTTTATTGCATATAAATTGCTCAAAATGGTTTTTAAATTATTGACTTTAATTAATTAGACAACGTAAAAGAATGGATCATAGATGATTTTCATAATAAAAATATTCCAAGTACAAGTTATTTTAGGCAGCTACACCGCATCCGATTAGATTTATTAACAAATAATTGTTGCCATTCCGCGTCCAAGTATAGGTACAAACAAACACAAAACTTTCTTTTTATATAACAAGTAGACACTATGATCACCGCGGGTCACGCGTCACCGTTTAAAGCATAACCTTACAGTACAAAATACGATATCGTATATTAATCATCTATGTATGCTTTACTTAGACTTTAAGTTAATTTGGTTAAGTTCTTAATTAAGCCCGCAAACGTGAACAATTTATACGTACAACATAGTTTTAGCGATGTATACATTTTTTTATACTATACAAGGGTTGTTTAGGTGTATTAAGATTATAAAAATTATACCTCAATATTTCAAGCGACTGTTTATGTAAGATATGCTATCTACTTCGGTTCACTGTACAGAGTAGAAGTGCTCTCGTTCCGCGAAAGATCCTTTTTGTAACTTGGGATACATTATTGCTGTATTGCTTAACGTTTTTTGTATATTCGAAGTTGAAAGTTTGTAATCACAATATTGTGACAGTAACTTGTATAAGGGACTGATGATATAATGTATGAGATCTTGCGCAGAACGAGAGTCGGCGTGGCGGCTCGTGGAGCCTTGCATGCTGGTAAATCACATTCCGTTATAATTATCATAAGGTATTCAATTTTGGTCAAATTGTGACCGGAAAATTTTGCACGGGTTCTGATGTTTTGTCGTTTTAGAAACTGTGCGGTTGCTCGTGTTAGCGTTTTTCTGGTCAGGCTTTAAAGCGTGCATAGCTTTAACGTTTTAGGAATCGTCCCATCGTAATAAAGTCGAAATGTATTGTAGTCATTAGCTCTCTTATTGTGCCGAGCTGAATCTCGTGCGGCCTCGATCGCGCCCTATCTGTATATTTTTGTACAGGCGCGATTAGGCTCTGCGCAAATTAAAAAAGAAAATGTATAAAAAAATAACAAGTACGTCCAATAATCGGTGTATTTTACAAAGGTTTGGGTATCTAACCACTAATTATAAGCGGTATGTCACTAACACTATGATTTTAATAAAAAATCTCTTTACATTCCACTAGTTATAAATATGCATAATCTTAAAAAAAAAAACGAGATACGTTTTGCTAACTTTATATTATATCGTATTTATAGATAAGTAACGTAGCGATTTTAAGATTATAAAAGAGATTATTAAGAGGTATAAATTTAGGACATTCCATAGTAAACGATAGCTCGTGTAGATTTTTAGCATTTATATTGATATATGATGTGTTTTTACCAAATTATTTTTATACCAATGCTATTTACATTATAGTGTATGTCGGGTGCGTAACCAAACCGCAACTTGTGTCGTTCGCGACATGCTCACAATACAACTATATCGTGAACACAACTACTTTTGCAGGCGTGGGTGACATCCCTCCAATTATTATGATTAAATTTAGTTTATTATACTGTATTATACCCTGTTTTTTAATCTCAGAGACAAAGTTGACATTACGATGATTGCCAGTTTTTTGCAAATCTTAAAGAGTGATGTGCCACTATCGAAACTTAACGTTGATAAAATCAAGTATCGGTTTTTTATAATACGTTATCCTGAAATAATGTGTAGATGCTAATTTAAAACTAGAAATAAAAAAAATAATAATGTAAGATATCTATAAACCTGTAATTAATTATGTTATTAAAATCATAATTAATTACAGGTATTCGTTAATCAGATTCAAATAATGACTCCATTTCTTAGGAATATTCTGAATCTTCAGAATCACCACCTATTTCTATGGTAAACCTATCAGTAATGTCGTCAACTATATGGCCCAGATGATACATAAAAACACACAATAACTACCGATTTACACAATAAATACCGATTTATTGCAAACAGGCGGGACCCAGTCGAACATATATTCTTATAAAAATGGGATGGGTCACGCCTGCTTGTCACTTTTTAAATAAAAATGTGCTTGTTTCTTTCCTTTCAGTTGAGTAGTCAGGATTATTTAAAATTACCTTTTAGTTTAACTATGTTAAAGATTTCACAGGTTATTTAATTCTTGCTAGGAATTGTGGTCTTGAAGTGTATTTAGAAGATTATTCGGATCAACTTCACAAATAGAGCCTTCTAGTGTCCTTACTCTGCTCAATACAATATAGACCTATTGTAAATAAATTAGAAGTTAAATACATCCCAGCTAAGGTCGTCCCTTGCAGTTAATATTGGAGTCGGGCCGGATCAATGAGACACTATTCCATACAATTTTATAGAATTAAGCGTCCACCGACGTCATTATCGGTATCGGTGCCGGGCCGGGCCGGCCAATGAAGAAACGCCCAATGTATTGTTACTGCCCAGCACAATATAAGCGGCAGCATCATCACAGGGTCAGGGACAAGCGAATAAAATCATCACCACCTTCACCAAGTGAGGGTACACCAGCTTTAGCTGGCCATTATCCAAGCCATTATCAAATACCAATATTATAAGTAAAGGAAGAAGGAATAATTATTCCAACTTTATCCTTTCTTTAGTGTTACGATTTTTATATATTTTTTTTATAAAGAAAACTCGCAATGTTGGTATAATTCACATTACTAGCAATCTTGTTGACCCTCTAACTAAGCTACATAAACATACATTATAAATATGTGATTTACTTGTATAAAACTAAATAGAAATTAAATATCATATAAAAATGACTGAAAAATCGTAACACTAAAGCAAGGATAAAAATCGGCAAACTATATCAAGTGGGATATCTGCCACTTGATATAGTTTGCCGATTTTTGATAATTAACTATCATTTCTCTAGTGACACTCGCATAGTTACGACGAATTGATTAACGTGAGAATTATTCATATCAGCCCACGCGTTTGGCCTGTACATCACCACATAAGTATAAACACACATACTTACATACATACACAGACTGTGAAACACATTAACCTCCTTTGCGTCGCGCAGTCGGGTAAAAAGTTACGATTCTACAAACCGGTATCGTAGGTACAACACTGCGCAAAAGAGCGGGCAACATTATTTCTAAACTTGACATTTGCATGTGTCAATTCTGTCTCTGAGATTAAAAAACAGGGTATAGTGTTCCCCTCCGAACTAACAGTAAGGAATTGATGTATATAATATTGGACTAATAATATTATTGCTATTCAAACCTAATTTTTATGAAGCATAGTTTCTGTTTAGGCCAATCAGTTCTCCCCTGCCTGCGCAAAGTAGTCTGTGTAGTACTCGATGAAAGCGCTCAGATTATATTTTTACTCTTATTCTACATATTTAATACTCAGTATAATGTGTTGCCAAATAGATGTACTGTCATTAGTATGGTATCATGTCATATTCTCTCTATATGCCTCGATGTGTGTAATGTAAAGTCGTTCAACGGCTACTACACTGGCAAGTTTATTAACTGAAGCCGTAACAAACATTATAGTGTAGAATAGTTGGTCACGTCAGCAATGTAATGTGACCAACACAGTTAAAAACGTTTGTGATGTAACAGTGAGGCAGCCTCACGAACAAAGTAATCTTTCCACATTAAGCTACTAGAATGTGTCGGCAACAATTGCTGTATATAAACTTATCTAACCGATATTCTAAGTCTTTTACATTGTGCTCAAATATTCATTGAAAGTACTCGTCTTTGTATCCATGACAAAATCCTAGATTTAAGATATTTTAGTAAATTTTGAATTTCAAGTGTATGCTGATTTGCAGGGCAACGTTCATTGATTGGTAGTGTGGAACTGAAGTATTTGTCTTACTATATCCTTTTAATTGAATCCGTTTTTAAATTTTTCAAGCACTAAGCGTCCGTGCACGAAAATAATTGAAATGTGTGCCAGTCATGCTTGCTATCTTATGATTTCCGTCATTTTTTAATTAATATCAAAATATTTCGGCTTAGTAATTGTATCAGTATATATTTTACGTACAGACGCCAGCACATCAAGCTACAACAATCTGTCAAATTTCTTTAATAGATTTTCAACTTTATTGCTAAAGAAATTAGGTTCAAGGTTGATTGGGAAAATTTGACAGTTTCTGGTGGCTTCATGTGCTGGCGTCTGTACAAGAAGATGATATGTAATGATTTTGTAGATTAAAATCGTTTGTATTTTTTGCAAAATAATGTTAAAACATCACCTTAGAGTCAAAATTGTTGTAGTAGTCATAAGTAGAGACCGGATTATATGCATGCAATGAAAAATGCTTGACACAAGAAAAAAGTTAGTTACCATTTTTTTATTTCAAAATTAGCATACAATTAGTAAATTATCTTTTGATAGGCAATAATAGGTACGGTAACATTACATGACATTAAAATTGTTTAATATTTTTTTAAACGTAAACGATCATGTATTGTTCCAAATGTTCAGTGGGAAAATTGTGTCTTCGATCATTTAGAATATTTTTGTTAGTGGAAAAGGTTCGCTCCACATCCACTGAGGTTGGGCAGAATTTGAACTTGGGTGCTATGTCAGTATTTATAGTTTCTGGCAAAAGTTGAGTGAGTGCAGTGTACTCGGAAAAATATTGTAAATGTACCGATAATATGCATCATAGCTAGATCTTAGGTAAAATATGCTATTACTGCTGAGAATGGCTTAAATATGCAAATGCATATAAACCGGTCCCTAGTGATAAACCATTATTAAATTTTTCATGATGACTAAAATAATAACTTGTGCAAGGCTAAGAACTATTTGACCGATGAGTCAGCCACGTGCGCGGCTCTTGCATTGTCATCTGCACATAGGACGTAGGACATTTGGGTAGAATAAAGTACTCAAACTGCCAGTCAGTGCAGGGTAATTTGCTCATAATATTAGTTTTTTCTCAACATTAACAATCAAGCTTTTAAGGGTCTTTTGTAGAAAGAACCACACAGATATATAATTCCATGGAGCGGATATTAGGTACGGTCCAATACCATTGGTGCTCTCCGATGTGAAAGACTGACGTAGTGTACAGCCGAACAGCTTGACTTCATTTTTTTATAACAATTTCCAGAACTGCCTTCGGTTGACCCCGACGCCGCCCACTCACTATAATACAAACTTGAAATTCAAAATTGATTGAAACTGAAAAGTAGCTCGTTGATAACGATCGCTCAGCCATACAACACGTCTTAGGCAACTAATCAATCGTATTAATAGCAAACTGTCCGTCTTAACATTTATAATTAAGTATTTTTACGAAGCAAAATAACCAATAGAAGGATAATCGTAGAGTAGATGTAATATTTTCAAGTCTTCTATCGGTTTTTTGTCTTTGCTATGTACAAAGCTCACGACAAACAAAGAAAAAAAGCACAACACAGGGAATAGATCGAGTAAACCGCTAATGTCCCCTCAACCACTACCGCCTCAGAAAAACTTAAAACGAGAATGTCAGTAAAAAGAAATCCAAGCACAGCAGAGGTGATATTGAAGTAAGTTCAGAGGACAATTTATTAAAAGCTAGGCAATGTTTGGTAGTTGATAATCAGGAACAAGAGATAACAATACTTGTAGCAGCACCTAAGCCGGGAGCATGAGTGACATCCATAGTGTGCTCCCATACCAGTGATGGCAGCTTTGAGTTCACTGCTGCACAAACAGACAGCTCTCAATTACTAAAAGTATTGAGGTGGACGATTTCACTCTCGTGTGAGGAAGACTAAAAAATATTTCGGAGAAGAACTAGCTAGAGGAAAAAAAATATTTTTAATATTTCTACATTCCACTAGTTACGGTGTTTTCTTATACAATCGTATTCAGTGTTTTTCACTATATTTATACAAATTATTATCTTCTATGTGTATATTTTGAAATTGTATATTACGGTATGTAAAGTTTTGACAATAAATTGTCCAAAAATTGGCCAGTATTCTTTGAGACTAGGATCTAAAAATATGTATGTGGTTAAACCTCTCTGCGTTCTTATTAAGACAGAAGTTATTTGTAGGCAGCTGTATATTGTGATTAAAGTGTCGCCTGTATGTGTTTGCAGAGCTCGTGAGCCATGTATAACGCAGTGATAAGTATTCGTCCTACAGAGATTGGATCTCGTATAAGGCTGCTATTAAAGTTTTTACTGTTAACTTCTGACGAATCCTTGTCTCAATCATGATATGATAAATGAAACAAAACGTAGTGTCGCCGTTCTAATTCCTAAATTGGTTAGGAGCTGCACCCCAGGCATACTTATGTACCGTTAAAATATGATCTAATCTAAAACTCGATATTATATTGTCGAATTATATTGAACAAAATTGCTCAATAGGTACATTATCTTATAACTTATATTTATCAACATAAGTCGTATCGAATTTATAACTTGCATGTATCGAATTTACGAGTGAAATAATAATATATTTGGCCCCTTTGACCCGGTAGCGTGTTGAACATGTCGATTTAATGGTATTTTTTTACAGAAGACTTCGACTACATCGTTGTCTTCTGTAAGAGTTATATCGACTGTTAATTTTTTTATATGTACTTTGAACAATATATCTTATTTAGTACAACGAAGCTGATTTGATTTGTTTCTATAAATGCTCTTAAGCTCTCTAAGTTGTGATCACATTTATTTATTAAGCTATATTTTGAATTTTTTGATAATCTTATGTCGATTTTGATGCGTAATAAATTATATTGTTTAAACCAAAACTTTCCTGTTTAGATAAATTTACGCGAAAATCTTTGTATCATATGTTTTTAAAGTAATTTTAAAATTTGTCATCCTTGATTTGGACTTTTTAATTGAAAAGTGTTGTCTGCATGTCTAGTTGCCCCAAATTTCTTTTGTTTACCTTTAGCTTAAACTCTTGTACCCCCACCATGTTATCTTCAAAAATATTCAGTTATCGTACTAGCGAGTCTCAAATCTGTATCACTTCGCAACAAGTAACATAAACGTTTTAGGGTGTTTTGTTTTTTTATTCAAAGGTTTGGTACATTTAACTTCGTCGTGACATATTATGTACTCTGTTTATACTCAAATACCTTTTATATTTTTATATTTTAGCTTTACTAAGATAATAAATTATAATTTTGTATGAATATTGTTTTATTTTGTTTCAAAATGTTTAGGATGAGGCTGAGGGATTGAGGATTGTAGTGAAGAAAAACGCACTTTAACTTTTCAATTTATATTCTTTGGACAAACAAGGGGCTGGCACGAACCGCTCGAACAAACTGGCCGAACCAATGCAATGAAAACAGAACTATCCCTACTAATATTATAAATAGGAAAGTAAATCAGTCTGTCTGCTACGCTTTCACGCCTAAACTATTTATCCGATTTTGACGAAATTAGGTACAGAGAGTTGACCTTGGGAACGGACATAGACAAAGATAACGCCTTAGAAAAAGTTGTTTAGCGTGACAAGCATTTTCTATCGACGGGATAAAGTCTAAGGTATGACGAATTTGATGTGGAACCCTAGCAGCCTATATATACTAAATGAGATACAAATATAACATCTTAGGAAAAGTTGATAGACCTCATCTTACACTTACCATCAGGTGTGATTGAGGTCTAAAGCGGGCTCATTATAATAAAAAAATATACGCGTCGAATTGATAACCTCCTCTTTTGGTAGTCGGTTGAAAAAGAAGTTGGTCTACTAAAGATGATTACCCCGTCGGAGGTTCCACAAGGATCCCTATTGGGACCTATGTTATTCAATATTTTTGTTAATGATGTAGCCTCTTGTTTCCTAAATTCTAAAATCTTATTGTGTGCCAATGACATGACAATTTTTAGTCAAGTGTCAACCACTGAGGATGCACACCTATTACAAGAGGATCTGGACCGGTAAATAACTACTGCGAAAGAAATAGGTTGTAACTATCTAAATATATATAAATGTTATGTATGTGTTACGGCTAAAGGTGGGTGTGAACATAAAATTAAGATTAGCCGGCTAAAGTTAGGTCTAACTTCGAGGAGGTGTTAATGTTAGTTTCTTCTATTTTGACAATTTTGGTAATCTACTAATATAATGTCTTTCCAATGGTCAACCAATGACACTTCATTGAACGAAATGGCCTATATTGGTAATCTCCAAAGGTAGAAGATCCTTGGTAATCTCGTACATAATGACAACTGAATGTCTGACATAAGCGGTAATCTGCTAAAATTTTGACAGTTCCTTTGATCAGTGATCTACTATTAAAACGTCATTGTACAATCATAGCTTTTTGCTGTGTGAAGACTGTATAACCTACACTATGACTATATTATTATGGTCATTGATTAACGTGACGTTGCCAAGCAACCTTTTCTTGTTATATTTAAAATAATTATTGCTTATGTCACAATTCTTCGTCTTTATTTATATGTATCATCTATGGTCTTGCATTTTATGTATTTCTATAATTAATTATTCTACTAAATAATACACAGTTCGGCTCTAATATATTGGTTTATTCTTGACTGAGTGTTATACACGGCAATACAAACTTCCACTGCACACCGCTGTTCACAAGTTTTCGAGTCACCATTCTAAAACTTAATATGGTAGCATCGCATCAAGAAAAACGAACCAAAAATGTCTAAGGTAAACATACAACCCCTAAACAAGGAGAATTATGATACCTGGGCGATACAGGCAGAAGCTGTGTTGATTAAAGATAAACTCTGGAAATATGTGCAAGAAAACATATCTGAAAAAGCAGGTACTGAAGAAATTGACAAGGAGAAAGAAGCTAAGTCAACCCTTATTCTTCTAATCGCTCCTTCAGAGCTTAAACAAATAAAGCAATGCAAAACTGCAAAAGAAATTTGGGACAAACTGAAAGCGATATACGCGAGCAAAGGTCCAGCTCGTAAAGCATCTCTTCTAAAGCAGTTAATACTAACAAAACTAGAAGGCAATGACGTTCGTGAGCATATAAACAAATTTATGGACACCGTTGATAAACTTGCTGACATGCAGATAAACATCAATGATGATCTACTCACGATAATGATGCTGTACAGCCTTTCACCTGAATACGATAACTTCAGAATCGCAATTGAGAGCAGAGACACACTGCCAAAACCAGATGAGCTCAAAACGAAGATTATTGAGGAAAGCGAGGCTCGACACTCACAAATGGAACCAAGCACGAGTACTCATACTCAACAAGAATCTTTCTACGCTTCATGCAGAATATGCAAAAAAACAGGAGCACACAATTTTAAGAAAAGCCATCACAAAATATGTTCAAACTGCTGGTCCAAGAAAAACAAATCTAAGAAGACGACATCCAAGGGTCAAAATGAAACGACACATCATACCGACGAATGTCTCTTGACTGCCAACAATGGAAACCGCAAGGACTGGGTATTGGATAGCGGATGCACATCTCACACGACCTACGCAAGAGAAAGCTTCACCACGTTGAATGCAGATTCACGCAAACTTAACCTAGCTTCGAAGGAACAAACCGCTGAAATTAAAGGACGTGGTACAGTCCGAGTCGCAACAAATACAGACCACACAGTAAGTCTACTAGAAACACTGTATGTACCCAACCTCACAGCGAATCTTCTTTCTGTTTCCAAAATGACACAAAACGGTGCAACTGTCACCTTTAATGGAAATGAAGCTAAAATAATAAAAAATAACAAAACTCTAATGACTGCACAGAAGAAAAACAATCTCTACTACGTCAAAACCCATGTTATTAATGACTGTACTGAAAACCCAGAAACGAGTATGGTGACGACTCCAGACAACTCCATTGGAGAGTGGCATAGAAAAATGGGACACATGAACTACAACGACCTCCTTCTATCTTTGAAAAATCAGACGCTGATTGGGTTAAAGTTCAACAAAGATGAAAAACCATCTGACTGTGAAGCATGCATTCAAGCAAAAATGACACGAGTGCCAAGCCCCAAACATAGATCTACGCCACGAACAACTCAACGATTGGAAATTGTACACAGTGATGTGTGTGGCCCTATAAGAACTCCAAGCACTGCAAACAACAAGTACTTTGTGACGTTTATAGACGACTACAGCAGATATGGCCGAGTATACTTCCTAAAAAACAAATCTGATGTACTTGAGAAGTTCAAGGAATATAAAGAACTAATGGAGAACTCTACTGGAAATAAAATAAAGTTCCTACAAACTGACAATGGAACTGAGTACATTAATAAAGAATTTCAAAATTACCTCAAGGCAAACGGGATTGGACAACGACTATCCGCACCCTATACGCCTGAACAAAACGGTATTGCAGAACGGAAAAACCGAACCCTTGTGGAAAAAGGCAGAACGATGGTTATTGATGCCAATGCACCATTACATCTGTGGGCTGAGCAATAAACACAGCTAACTACTTAGCAAACAGAAGTATCAACAGTGCTATTGACAATCAAACACCATTTGAAAGATGGGTACTAAGAAAGCCCTGCGTCAACCACTTACATGCATTCGGATCCAAAGCCTTTGTTCTGAAGAAAGGTCCCAGAGGACATAAATTTGCTCCAAAAGCAACACCTGGTGTATTTGTGGGATATTCAGAAATAAGCAAAGCTTATAAAATTTACATTCCGTCTGAACACAAGACCGTCATTTCGAGAGATGTGAAAATCTTAAAGAGCAACTTCTATGAAAACATTCATACTCAACCAATACCTCTAACACAAACGGAGACAATTGAAATTGAAGCTGTGAATAAGCAAAGAGTAGCGTCTAGGAACAATTCACAATCTATTGAAATTGAACTTCAAAACGACGAAGATACAAACGATAACAATCATCAAAACGATAGCATCTATGAAGACACTGAACAACAGGCTGAGATTGAAAAAGATCAAGATCAGGAAAACAACATTCCTCAGGGCACTCTTCCACAAAACGAAGAACAACAACCTGACAAACCTCGAGCTGATAATGATGAACACCAACTTGATGAACCTGAACTTAATGAACCTGTTGAAACACGGACACTTCGAGACAGATCGCTATTACACCGACCACAAAAATTTGACGATTTCTTACTGGCAGCTGCAGATGATGTTATCAAACAAAAAGAACCAACTTCTTACAAAGAAGCACTTGACTCACCAAACAAAGACAAATGGTTAGAAGCAATGCTAAGCGAGATTTCATCACTCCACGAGAATGAAACATGGGAACTAGAAGAATTACCAAAAGGTAGAAAAGCCTTACCATGCAAATGGGTGTATAAAGTGAAAACAAACCCCGACGGAAGTATTGAACGCTTCAAAGCACGACTGGTAATTAAAGGTTTTTCACAACAAGCTGGTATCGATTACGATAAAACATTCAGTCCGGTAGCACGTCTCAGTACTATCAGAGCCCTTCTCGCAACTGCTGTCAAACAAAATTTAAGGCTTCTACAATTTGACGTCACTACAGCGTTCCTAAACGGAACAGTAGAAGAACAAATTTTTATGAAGCAACCTGAAGGTCATCATGCCGACTGGGAGCTTTAAGCCTACCATGCACGGCAACGATATATCAAAGCGACTTTAGATTGCACAAGTGGCACAGCTAAGTGTATCGGACGGCCATGGCATATCGTCATCCACGTTGGCAAAGCAGCGCACTGTTGCTAGTTTTAGTTACCTATACAGTATGTTAGGTTAAACGAGGGACTTATTGAGGGCGGGTTTTCAGTGCGTAAACCCTGCCTCCGCCCCGCGGGAGTACAACAATTATACCGAATTTAAGTTAGCGTCAGAATGGCTGGTCGCCTATGGCAAGCGGCTCTGAAAGTATATTCAAGAATTGCTACCTAATTGCTTATATTTGCTACATTTCTTCAATAATTGCTACATATCATACATTCAGAGAAATATGAATATTTTTTTGACCAGCCATTCTGACGTCAGGATGGATGGTCAACTTCGTGTTCGGCATGAAGGGCGCAGAATTTGTAAAAGTTTGTTGTGTCAATAATTGCTTACTAATTGCTACATTCACGAATTTAAGTTTGAGCTTCGTACTTGTACTAAGTAAAAAGATATAGCTTTTATTAAAATTTGCATGAACAAGTGCCTAATAATTTGGAAAGGCAACAGATTGTTTCACTACAGCGTCTTGCTTGTCAAATCTTGCAGGCGTTTACTTCAACTTAATTAAATGATGTTTGGTGTGTACAGTATGATTTTTAAGTCGACGGAATTCTGACAGCTGTAACAATTAGAATAAGTTTAATATAAGTAAGATAGGTAAAATCAGGATAGGTTAGGTCAATATGTAAGTAGGAAATAGGAATTAACACGTAGGTAAATGAAACACATGTTAAAATCGTTATAATTCATTATACATATTGTAAGAGAAACTTCGAGAAGTTTCGATGTACCAAGGCCGACAGGTCGGAACCTGTCGGAAAAGAGAAAGTTTTTAGCGTAAACAACTTCAAGGTCACGACAAGCGATTCTCGTTTGCTATTAATAGATTTCCAAAAACATATCGTGACCCCCACACGAGTTCGACCCTCGTGCCAAAGGATATAAGACGGCAGGATTTGTCGAATAATTTATAATCGTAGTATCCAATCCAACCAACCGGACAAGAAGAAACACCAGCGGGCCTAGACAAAATCCATTTTCTGTAAGCGTTAACGCCAACGGAAAAAATAATTGTATGGAGTTGACATTTACTAACACGTGACAATCACGTGACATGTGGTTAGCAAATGTCAACTCCATACAATTTAATTTTTCCGTTGGCGTTAACGCTTACAGAAAATGGATTTTGTCTAGGCCCCCTGAAGTGAAATAAGTCTGAAGAATATCAAGTATAGTAGTGAAAGTAAACAGTGAAACAGTGTTGCCAACGTAGGCGATTTTTCGCCATTTAGGCTACTCACGAAGAGAATCGGCGACGAAAAAACATGAAAGGCGACCGGTCGCCTTTTAGGCTACTTCAGTTCATGTTCAAGGTTGTCTGGGAAGTGGAAGATATTGCTCTCAGCGATAAGACCGTCATTGTAACTAAATTGTTAGCAATATTGCTATTTAAGTGTGTTTCAATTATTGGTGTACAGTAAAGTGTATTCAATCTGTCTGTCATAAACGAGCTTAATAAAAAAAACATGTCCCATGCAAATTAATGTAAAAGGTTTGCGATACTAGGAAAGAATGGATGGCACTCACTTTATTTATTCGAAATCATATTATATATATACGCATAAACTTAGGACTTTTTCAGATTAGAAGCGATCTTCACACAATAGACTAGTTTAGTTTAGTTTTTGTAGTTTTTCAAGTGTTTTAAATTTGTTATGTATTAGTTTATTTATAAGATTTTGTATTTGTTTATTGTTTTTTATGGGCCTAGTTGCCTGAAATAAAGGATATATTATTATTATTAATAATAAGCGTGAAATTGTTATACCCAAATGCAGATTAGCCAAGACTAGCAAGTTATCCTTCATAAATAGCATACGCTTTTATAAAAAAACTAGTATTTGCGCGTTGCGCGAGGTGCAAGCACCTCGCGTGCTTGTGAATAAAACTAAAGCATTGCCCCTCTAAATCAAGTATTTGCGTGTTGCGCGAGGTGCAAGCACCTCGCGAGCTTGTGAAAAAAAAAAAAAAAGAGGGGGGGGTGATGGGGGGGGGGGGTTGCACAAGTATTTCGACTAAAGCATTGCCCCTCTAAATGAATCTGAAAAAAAAAATGTTCCAAGTCTCTTAGATTCCGAGATCTGCCTAAAGGGGGGGAGAAGGGGGGCGGGGGGGGGGACTTTGAAAAATGGTTTTTACTTTACCGAGCCTCCTCTATACGAATCCGTAAAAAGAAAAAAATACGGGTCTCGTAGTTTCCGAGATACGATAGGGGGGGGGGGAGAAGGGGGCGGAAAAGGGGGGTTTGGCACTTTTCCCGTAGGTTTGAGAGTTACTTGTTTACGAATCTGTCAAAATATACCCACCTCCCCATCCACCATCTGGGAGAACAATTATGTCAATGAGTGAGTCAGTGAGTGGTAATCTAGCTTTATATAATATAACTAGTATTCGCGTGTTGCGCGAGGTGCAAGCACCTCGCGTGCTTGTGAAAAAAACTAAAGCATTGCCCCTCTAAATCAAGTATTTGCGTGTTGCGCGAGGTGCAAGCTCCTCGCGTGCTTGTGAAGAAAACTAAAGCATTGCCCCTCTAAATCAAGTATTTGCGTGTTGCGCGAGGTGCAAGCACCTCGCGAGCTTGTGAAAAAAAAAAAAAAAGGGGGGGGGTGATGGGGGGGTTTAGTATTTGCGTGTTGCGCGAGGTGCAAGCACCTCGCGTGCTTGTGAAAAAAACTAAAGCATTGCCCCTCTAAATCAAGTATTTGCGTGTTGCGCGAGGTGCAAGCACCTCGCGTGCTTGTGAAAAAAGAAATTGGTATTTGCGTGTTGCGCGAGGTGCAAGCACCTCGCGTGCTTGTGAAAAAAAAAAAAAAAAAAGGAGGGGCGGGTGATGGGGGGGGGTTGCAGAAGTATTTTGACTAAAGCATTGCCCCTCTAAATGAATCTGAAAAAAAAAATGTTCCAAGTCTCTTAGATTCCGAGATCCGCCTAAAGGGAGGGGAGAAGGGGGGCGGGGGGGGGACTTTGAAAAATGGTTTTTACTTTACCGAGCCTCCTCTATACGAATCCGTAAAAAAAAAAATACGGGTCTCGTAGTTTCCGAGATACGATAGGGGGGGGGGGAGAAGGGGGCGGAAAAGGGGGGTTTGGCACTTTTCCCGTAGGTTTCAGAGTTACTTGTTTACGAATCTGTCAAAATATACCCACCTCCCCATCCACCATCTGGGAGAACAATTATGTCAGTGAGTCAGTGAGTGGTAATTTAGCTTTATATAGTATAATAACTAGTATTTGCGTGTTGCGCGAGGTGCAAGCACCTCGCGTGCTTGTGAAAGAAGCTAAAGCATTGCCCCTCTAAATCAAGTATTTGCGTGTTGCGCGAGGTGCAAGCACCTCGCGTGCTTGTGAAAAAAAAAAAAAAGAGGGGGGGGGGGGGGGTGATGGGGGGGGGGTTGCACAAGTATTTCGACTAAAGCATTGCCCCTCTAAATGAATCTGAAAAAAAAAAATGTTCCAAGTCTCTTAGATTCCGAGATCCGCCTAAAGGGAGGGGAGAAGGGGGGCGGGGGGGGACTTTGAAAAATGGTTTTTACTTTACCGAGCCTCCTCTATACGAATCCGTAAAAAAAAAAAATACGGGTCTCGTAGTTTCCGAGATACGATAGGGAGGGGGGAGAAGGGGGGGGAAAAGGGGAGGTTTGGCACTTTTCCCGTAGGTTTCAGAGTTACTTGTTTACGAATCTGTCAAAATATACCCACCTCCCCATCCACCATCTGGGAGAACAATTATGTCAGTGAGTCAGTGAGTGGTAATTTAGCTTTATATAGTATAATAACAAACTCTGTGTCTGTGTGAATATTTAAAACCCTTATCAAAAAAACATATTTTAGATTGAGGACTACGTTGAAGTCATGATTGCTTGGCGATGATTCCTTCCTTCTGCACAATGTGGCTCGGGCTTATTGTGATTGCGTTATCAACTAGTTTCTTATCAACTCTACTTTAGTGAGTGTGTCTTTTTATTTTGTTTGTTTGTAATTTTTCCTACGATAATCCATCCGATTGGACAGATATTTTTTGTTTAGTTTTTATTTAGTAATAAAAACTAAACAATATATTTTTTATTATTTATTAGTATAAGTAATAAAAATTATATTGTTTAATATTACAATGCATTTATTTTTCTGGATATATTATAAAAATGAATGATGTTTTGAAAAGAATAACTGTGGAGTTTCTTGCCGGTTCTTCTCCATAGGAATCGACCAATTTCGTGCCTTGCACTACCTTGTGTAGTTTTATAAGTGGCCATGTAAAATAAAATATGTTGTGTTGAGTTGAGGCCACCTTTTTGTTTATGGTTAGTTAGCTTCGGGGAATACCCTGAATTTATCTTTATCTGTAACCAAATTTAGAATGCAATGATGTGATAAGAATTAATTCTGTGTCGGAGTCTGTGCTTTCTAATAGCTATAACCTGGGAGTCTAAAGACTACCAGGTTATAGCTAAGAGTAAGAGGCAAGCATGCTTCGTCTTCGTCCATATCATCACTTAACATCAGTCGAGATTGTGGTCAAACGCAAGCTAATCAACAATAAAAATAAAATAAAATAAAAAAGTGTAAATGCAATATTATCTTATTAAACTGGGTGAATAGTTGGGGCCAATTTCAATTATTATTTATCATTTTCATTTCGCTTCGTACAGCATTTGTGCCAAAGTATTTGTTTCACGAAAAATTATTGGCGCATACATTACGCGCGATGAGTGGATAAAAAAATACCAGCATTTAAAGCAAGTAAAGTAGGTAAAAATAAATTGATTTAAACTACATTTTTACTGATATTTTAGGCTATATAATTAGGCTACCACTGACTGAAATTCGGCTATATTAGGCTACTTAAGCTGTCAAAAACGGGCGACATTGGCCCCCGCGTTGTTGGCAACACTGCAGTGAAATAAGTAGTTCAAAGTAGTAGAAGATCCTTGGCTAAAACATAGTGTATTACATACTCTTTGCAGTGAAATAAATAGTTCAAGTAAATAGTGTATAAGTATTAGGAATTGAGACTCTATAAAGAACTTTAAATTAGTATAGACAGTGTAAATAGACAGAAGTGAAAATTGTGAAGATATAAAATAAATCAGTGTTTGAAGATTGAGTTTTATTTCAAGAGCTATCGACGTATGTCGAATTGAATAAATAAATACAGTCCACACCCATACAACTGTATTTATTGAAAAAACTAATAATTTGTGAAGATGAACATTAATAAAAAGTGTAGCTGTAAAGAAAACCGCCCGCCGACTGCTGGTCGGTCCGGCTGCGGTTGTAACAACGGTCAAAAAATGCCAGTGGATAGTTTCAAAGTGCCAGCTGCTCCAGTTACTCGACCACTTAGCGGTAAACTCAATGAAAATAAAGATCATCCTGGGAGTCAAAATATTGGTCCTGTTAAAGCCGAAGAGAAGAAAAAGCCGTGGTTGCTCTCAGATTTCGACTTGGGACACCCGCTTGGAAAAGGTAAATTCGGCAATGTTTACTTAGCACGTGAAAAGGAGTCGCACTACGTCGTCGCTCTAAAAGTCCTTTTTAAGAGGCAAATTTTAGATTCTGAAATGGAACATCAGGTTTGGCGTGAGGTTGAAATTCAATGCCGACTTCGTCACCCGAATATATTACGCATGTACGGATACTTCCACGACGAGAAACGAATTTATTTAATTTTGGAATATGCTAAACAAGGTTCTTTATATAAATTGTTGAAAGAACGCGAACGTTTTGACGAGAAAACTGTAGCTATCTATATCAGAGACTTGACAAAAGCTTTAGTGTATTGCCAGACAAAGAAGGTCATTCACCGTGATATAAAACCAGAAAACTTGCTTATTGGTCACAACTGGGAGCTAAAGATAGCTGATTTTGGTTGGTCTGTGCACTCACCATCATCAAGAAGGATGACATTATGTGGTACACTTGATTATTTGTCTCCTGAGATGATTGAAGGGAAGCCGCACAGCTATGCTGTTGATATATGGAGCCTTGGGGTGCTGTGCTATGAGCTACTGGTGGGCTTACCACCCTTTGATGCTCAAGACTCCCACCAAACATGCAGAAAGATTAGGTACGTCATAATAAAGTATCCTGATTTTATATCAGATAAAGCAAAAGATTTGATGGGTAAACTGCTAGTAATAAACCCGGAACAAAGACTGCCATTGACACATGTGTTGCAACATCCTTGGATCACAGAGAATGCCCCAGAAGGGGCAGTGCCACCTGCATTTAACCCAGAACAAAAATAATTGCTATTTTTACTTTAGGATTTAATACAAATTTAATGTCTGCCCCATTTTAAAAACCTAGTTTTAAAAAAATGTTTTATTGCATAATGTTGCTAACCTAGAAAGTACTTACCAGGTATAAAAACACCAGTGCTTTAAACACGCTTAAAAGCAGATATATTTAAGTAACAATATCTAGTTATTGCACCATTTTCATAATATACCTATCTAAAGCTTTGGTTTCCTAGGATAGCGTTGCCGTCACATAGCGGCCGTAATACAGTGGTGAATGACGTCACTAGAACGTTGTCTATGTAAACAAAATGGTGCGGTTTCCTAGAGAGCGGTAACTGACACCGTAACGTCAAAAAGCGGTGCCGCCATTTGCATGACGGCCGTCTTGTCGGTGTCAGATGGTTTCGTGAACGTTTCCAAAGAGAATGTAATACACTAGTTATCGATGAAGCAGACAGTGTGTTAAAACGGCCGTGGAACTTTCCACATGTCGTCACCGTAAAGACGGCCGCCTTTTTGCGTCCGTAATATTACGGCCGCTATATGACGGCACCGCTTTCCTAGGAAAACAAAGCTTAATACCTATTTTACACTAGCACACCCGCGACTTTGTCCGTGTGGAAAAAAAAACCCTGATTTTGAAACATTCTTCATTAGTGCACCGCTCCTATTGGTCTTAGCGTGATGATATATAGCCTATAGCCTTCCTCGATAAATGGGCTATCTAACACTGAAAGATTTTTTCAAATCAGAACCGTAGTTCCTGAGATTAGCGCGTTCAAGCAAACAAACCAACTCTTCAGCTTTATAATATTAGTATAGATTTATGCACTCTCCTGTATTTGTATTAAATTAAATTATATTATTAAATTGTATTAAATTTAATAGTGCTTTTTATTCTTACTCTTGTAATACAAATGGAGAGCATATTTGTCAAAGTTGGGGTCTTTTTTCACAATGAATTGCCAGTGCACTAATTCGCTGATTAGACAAATGGCACTAAGTGAATATCCTATGGCCAATGCAATAAATGCACCATACAGTTTTTTCAAATTCATGAGTGCCTTGACTTCATCTTCATTCGTTTCTAATGTCCGTATGGAGTACATTGCATCGTTGAGCCATTTTCAACCAACCCTACTTCGACTACCCTCATCATTCTTTCTTGTGACGCTGATGTACTTCAAGAAGTCCGAGTTGTCATAGTATACATACACTCCTTGGGAAACTTTATCAGCAGCTTGCAGAGGATCGTCGATGGTTTCGAATTTTTTGCCGATTTCCTGAGTGTACTCGTCCAGAGATTCTTCGAAAAACATTTTGGCCTGTCTTTCCCAGCCGCCGCAAGTTACCTTGCTGTCGACAAGCTCTTTCAGCGTGTCAATGGTCAATCTTGGTGCTGGGTTCGCAAGTATTGCGGTCATGCTGGCTCTGTAGGAGACCACGAGGAGGATGCAATACAGCCAGTACCACCCCGTCAGGAGTCTTATGGTGAACGCAGACCTAGCCGCACCGCAGTCTCTAGTAGTCAGTCTCAGTAGATTATATGTTTAACCCATGTGTTCGTCCTTGCAGCTGAACTAACAGCTACCATAAAGTACAAAGTTCGACGGTACCCTCGCTGCCATCATAACATGACTGACAGAATAGTCGACACCGGCTCAATTGCCAAAGAAGAAAAATAAAAAAAACAAAAAGTTTCTGAAGTGTAAGTCAGCAGACTGTCAGTGTCTTCATCCTCACCTGCCATTCATTTGTCATGCATGTAATTTACTGTCGATAAAAATTGCAAAATGCTTCTAAAGCCGGCTCTACATGTTGGCCAACACAGTGGCGAATGTAGTCAAAGAATATGTAAAACCTTGAATGTAGTGGCCAGTGCCTATTCGCCAACGTGTAGAGGGGGTGTTTGTGCATCTTGGGCAGGGGGGGGGGACAGTAGCCTAATGGTGAACGCAGACCTAGCCGCACCGCAGTCTCTACAGTCCCCGCAGTCATCGCTTTTTGTTAATGGCCTCGCACATCTATCCGCGCCGCAGTCGCTGCTGTCGTTCCCGTCAGTGTTGCCAGATTTTTGAAAGCATTATCTATCCGAAGATTTAAAAAATCTGTATTTGGTATTGGTATTTTGCTATTTTGTGCAATTTTATCTGTAGTTGCTATAATAGGGAATAAGCAAGTAATTATTTATACGAGAATAAGTAATTTTATTATAAACCGTTGACAGAGATTCTCTGTCTACTTTATAACTCTGGCAACACTGCGCGCCGTGGATGCGAATGACGTCATCCGCGCTGCGTGCGGGTGACGTCATCAGCTGCGGCTAGGGGAGTTCGGTCGTTTCAGGGACTGCGGTGACTGCGGCGCGGGTAGGTGTGCGAGGTTGCATAGAACTTCATATAAAGAATTCGAATGCAAAGACTGCGACGCGTGCGGTGCGGCTAGGTCTGCGTTCACCATTATCGACCAACCCATCGGTAACCTGGGTAATGACACGACTAGCAGCATTCCGAAAGTGTAAAGAATGCTGTTTACTATTTCTCCGAATAGGTAGAGACCAGGCTTCTGCTCTGTAAGTAAATAATTTGGACTTTATTTCAGGTTAGCCATAATATACAAGACAGTATTTGCAAATACAAATCAGTTTCGTAAATATCTAATTTGTTAGAATTTTGCATTCTCTTATATTCTTGTAGGTTCATGTGATTTTTTGCTAAGCCATAGAAAATGGTGCCGGTTATCAATAACACCAGGAGCACCGCAACCCACAAGTACAATCTGAAAATAATACAATAAAACAGCTATAGTTTCAAGTCCTCTCTCTACAAGAGGTGGTTGAGGTAGTGGTGTCGTTAGGCCACAATCAATAAGTAAGTAGAGGTATAGACCTTTGCGGTCTAACACATAATTTTTTAGTTCTGGTTCACACAATTTTATATTTATGAAACTAAGCAAAACAGTCTTCATGAAAAATAAAAAATAAATATTTTAATAAGTAGTTAAGTTTGATATATTTTTAAAATGTAAAGTTGTAAGTATTAGTGTAAATATTCGGTTTTGAAATTATTATCTTACTTGAACGGTAATATCAAAGTCTTCCAAGAGTTATCAGTAAGAGCTTCGATAATACCGTAATACCGTAATACCGTAACCACGGCACGATCTGTTCTCACCTGTCCCCAAACCTCAATAGTCGTGAAGCTTGAAGGCCGTTAGCCAGTAGAATGACGTAGACGTTGCATCCTTCTTTCCGTGCCACCCTCAATGACTCCAATGTGACAAAATTTGGAGACAACAAGTCCTCGTAATCTTCCACAACGGTCTAAACATAAATAGGTAATTGATAATTTTTTCATAAATGTAAACTAGTTGAGGCCGGTGTTTCTTAACTGACTACCCTGAGAAGAAACAAACTCAGGGGTCCATCTCTTTACAACATTCGGCTCCATACAATCTATACATTCTGGTTAAATTATATGGGAACCTTGTAGGTTTCAGTCTTAGGCGATTTTTTGAGGAAAGATGCTCACAGATTTGAGTATACTCAAATCTGTGAGCCGTGCCGTGGTTACGGTATTACGTTACGGCAAATGACGGAACACGGATGCGTTTTAGTCAGTAAAAGTCTGACACACCCTCCCGCTTTGCCCAGATGGATGATTTCCCCTCCTCAAAAAAAAAGCGTAACGAATCGTAGCACAGGCATCGTGATTCGTGTAGCTCTGTTGTAAGAGCTATTATGATTGCTCCAAGGTCAAACGACCTTCTTCTGAGGTGTATATTTTAAAACCATAGGTATTCCACATTTTACACTTGCAGCATCTGGGAACATTTATCGTAAAATTCAGTGCTTTTCGCAATCATTATACTAATATCACCAGCTTTCAGGGTTATTTATGGGGCTGACTCGTTTCCGTAGCTATTCTTGAGTCGACTGGCTGACCTTTACGTATCAATACTCTTTTGGATGTCATAATTTCAACTATTTTATTTTAATTCACACTTCTGTTTTTATTTTAACATTATTTATTTTAATTTACAGACACCGCATCCTAGACACGAGAGCCAAATACATAATGTTGCATGACTTTCGTCTATTCCGGAGCGAATTACACTATATTTGGCGAAGAATAGTCAACATCATCTTCATAAAATACCACAAAAAAATCACAGGGTTCGCTAAAAGCAAAGCTTGGTTGGAACTCTCTACCGTGCCGTTCCCCAACCCCATTAAAGGGGTTTTTGTACCGAGGCGGGTGGATATTTGGAAGAATGAGAATTTCCATTACAAAAGGCCTCTGTTCATGGATAAGACGAGTAACTTGAATGGAGAAGTGCTGAGTGTCGTGTACTTGGACCACGTGCCATCTGTAGTGGTAATGAAAAACAATGGTAGTAATAAAATAAGCGGTGTTGAAGTCGAAGTGAGTATTTTTGTAGTTGCCCTTTAATGCATTTTAAGTACAAACTTCAAATTCTAATTTCATTTATTTGTTAATATGGATAATTACATTAAGTTGTTAAAAGAAATAGATTATAGTTCCACCATATTACGCCTTGCGGCATGCAAATCTCAAGCGATTACAACATAATTACACTAATACAATAATTACTAATTATAAAAGATTGGAAAGTAAAAAAAAGCAATAATAATTATAATGACACTTAAAGAATTAAAATGTCATACACATACAGTATTAAACGAGAATAACTAAATAGATGTAAGTAGATATTATTTGTGAATAAATGTTAAAGTAGGATGTATGTCCTCCTAATAATAATGTCAATATTTTTATGCAATATTATCATATCACGTCAACAGTTTTATTTATGGGATTAACATATATCCTTACATCCTCTCTTAAGTAGTCCTGAACAGTATAATAACATTTTCGTATAACTTGCTCAAAAAAGTGACATTCTATGCCACAAAAAGCGAACATAACAATAGTCATTTTAATTAACAGATTAAAATGACTATTGTTATGTTCGCGAAAAACAGAGAAAGAAAATTGCTCAGGAAAATTGTACTGAATTTCATTCATCCTCTAGGGCATTTCTATAGGTACTTATTAAATAGATGTTTATTAGTTCTTGCAAAGACAGCATTCTCATGTATTAGTGTAGACACAAGGCAGAGTTAATATATTGTTCTTGATAAAATATTTATTTATTTCAGGCTACTAAGGCTCATAGAAAAAATATATAATATACATACATAACAACTAACTATAAACTAATACGAGTACCTACATATCTTAACCGAAAACTAACTAACTAGGTACGAAGTGGCGGCGGCGGCGTCGTGTTACGTTGCGTGGTGTCACGTAGTGCCCCACGGAAACGTCGAAACCGTGTCGGTTCGGAACTCGAACCACGTACGACTTAAAAGTTTGTGCTGTGGCGCGGCTCCAACTTCACTACCCTCAAAGTCCAGTTGGTCTTCACCCGATTGTACTTCACGATCTCTTCAACCTTCGTGGAGTGCGAATATGGTCTGTAGCTACCGGTTTGGTGGATTTAAAACATACCCCTAATACACGGCTTTTGCGCCTTAAAAGCCATATCCTTATTGGTGGTAAACTTACTTTCCTAGGATTTATCTAAAAACATCATTCTATTCTTCTTATCCGAATTAATTTGTGTAGGTATAGCTCGTCTTCCCTACTTGTATATCAATCACTGCACATCTGAGGTGACCTCCTCTTTATAGCCATACAATAATTTCACTTAGCCTATGCTAACCATGGTTACGTTTGTCTTCTCTATATTTTTTTTAAGACATCGGCATCCATATTCTTGAATAAATCGTTGGTCCCTCACATGCCTTACTAAGTTATCATTAAGACTTAGGCTAGCATTCGATTCAATATTTCAGATTCTCCCCACACTAGCCGAGAAAATGAACTTCAAACCGAGACCCTACCCGAACCCAGCACCAAGAGTGACCATTGATACGCTGAAAGAGCTTGTCGACAGCAAGGTAACTTGCGGCGGCTGGGGAAGACAGGCCAAAATGTTTGGACGAGTACACTCAGGAAATCGGCAAAAAATTCGAAACCATCGACGATCCTCTGCAAGCTGCTGATAAAGTTTCCCAAGGAGTGTATGTATACTATGACAACTCGGACTTCTTGAAGTACATCAGCATCACAAGAAAGAATGCTTTCAAAGATCCGAATCGGAACATGACTAACACAACTGAAGTAACTGCCAGAAAAGACTTGCAAAGGAATTTGCACATCATGACAGATTGTGTTGTAAACATACCTATATCTATTGGATCTAGTGTTGGGTAAATAGCCGGATGCTTTGAGTTATTATCGATTATAATCCATAAGTGTCCATTAGTTAGGCTTGTCGTCTGATACATATACATTCTTTAGTGAGGCTCACAGATGTAAACGTTGGCTAGACCATTGTTTAGTTACAGAATCCGCCTGGAAAACGATAGTAAGTGTAAAAGTTGATTATGGAGTGTATTGGTCGGACCACTTGCCTTTAATAATAGAATGTGACTTTGACATAATTAGAAAGAAATGTACTGTTGACAATTGGATTTGTAATTATATTATTTGGGGAGAAAGATCTAAGGACGAAACTGTAAAATATTTTGACATTTGTAATAGTAAATTAAAAGATATTAATTTCCCTGCTGACCTTGGTGACTGTGCTGACAAGATGTGTGATAAGATAACTTAAAACACCGACTTGTTATTGACCAATTATATAATGGTGTTATAGATATACTGTGTTATGCTTCTGTACAAAGCAAACCTGTTAGGAAACATAGGAAAAGTAAGAGTGTGGTAGGGTGGAACAAGCATGTAAGGAGGGCTCACAATGAGGCTAGGCAGGCGTACAGTAGGTATGTGTCATGTGGCAAACCAAATAATGGGCCTTTGTATGACGACATGTATACAACACGCAAAGTATTTAAGTCGAGGTTAAAGTTTTGTCAAAATCACAAAAAACAACTTGAGATGGATATTTTAGCTGAAGATGTAGCAGTTAAAAACTTCCGAGCATTCTGGAAGAGCACTAAAAAGATGAAAAATAAGGTTAGCATGCCTGCTTGTGTTGGGGGATGTAGTGATGCTCAGGGTATAGCCAACCTGTTTAAGGATCACTTTAAAGTTGTCTCACCGCTGTCGTCTGGTGCTTCAGCGCCTTGTGTGAATATATACGAGTCACAAAATTTGATAGGCTTTTCCAGTAAAGATGTGGAAAAGGTTATCAAAAATATGGTACGAGGCAAGTCCCCAGGCAATGATGGGCTCAGTATTGAGCATCTGCAGTATGCAGGAAAGCATCTATTTAGGGTCCTGTCCATGCTGTTTACCTTTTGTATGCGACACTCTTACCTACCAACAAAGTTGACAGAAACGATTGTAGTACCGATACCAAAAAATGTAACTGGTGACGTCACAGATGTAAAGAACTACAGGCCGATATCTCTCGCAACTGTTATTGCAAGGGTCTTTGACAGTCTACTGGATGCACAACTCAGCAAGCATATTAAGCTTCACGATGCGCAGTTTGGCTTTCGTGAGAACCTGTCGACCGAAAGTGCCATCTTGACACTGAAACATACAGTCAACTACTATGTTAATAGAAAAACACCTATCTATGCTTGTTTCCTGGACTTGTCGAAGGCCTTCGACCTGGTCGATTACAGTAGGCTCTGGGCCAAACTTGGGGAGGTAGGAGCTCCTACTGAACTTATTAACATCTTCTCCTTTTGGTGTAACCATCAGAAAAATTTTGTAAAGTGGGGGAATGTTTTTTCGGACGAGTATGCACTTGAATGTGGTGTCAGACAGGGAGGCCTATCCTCTCCAAGACTATTTAACTTATATGTTAATCAGCTGATTGAGGGGCTCAGTAATACCCACGTTGGTTGTCATATAGATGACGTCTGCGTTAACAACATCAGTTACGCTGACGATATGGTGTTACTGAGTCCGTCGCTCAGTGGATTGAGAAAACTGCTCGATATCTGTGAGTCATATGCGGAAGCTCATGGTCTGAAGTACAACGAGAAGAAAAGTGAGTTTATGGTTATTAGAGGTAAGAATAAAACTCCGGAACATGTACCCCCAGTCCGTTTAAACGGAATAGCTCTAAAACGTGTCTCTAAATTTAAGTACCTAGGACACATAGTAACTGAGACCCTTAATGATGATACAGATATCGAGCGGGAGCGAAGGGCGTTGTCGGTTCGTGCTAATATGTTGGTGCATAGATTTGCAAAGTGTACAGTAGACGTAAAAGTGACACTGTTCAGGGCCTACTGCCAAAGCTTTTACACCAGTGCTCTATGGACCAGCTACACGCAACGGGCCTACAACGCTCTTCGCGTACAATATAACAATGCTTTCAGAATTCTGGTGGGGCTCCCACGTTTCTGTAGCGCTTCAGGCATGTTTGCTGACGCAAGAGTTGACGATTTTTATGCCATAATGCGTAAAAAAGGAGCATCTCTGATGTGTAGGATCCGGGGGAGCGCCAACGGAATTCTGAAAATGATATCAGAAAGGCCAGATTCTGCAGTGTTAGGAAGGCTTATTCAGCTTCACGTGAAGAGATGACGCAATGTTTTTAATTATTTTTATTTTTTTTATCTGCCTATATTATTGTTATTTTATTTTTTATTTTATGACATTAATTGGATTTTTTATTCGATTTTATTTATTTTTATTAGTATGAGAATAGACAAGAATGACATGAACACTAACATAGTTTATAAGACCTTTGTTACTAACATTATATGGACAATTTTGTAGTCTGAAAAAAATGTATTCAATTAATAGCCTTGCAATGGATGATAACCCTGCTATTAATGTATTGTTAAAAAAATAAATGATTTTTTTGTTTTATTGTAAAATCTGTGGTTGTGAACATAAATTGGGTGCGTGTACGCAGTGTGATTGAATGTATTGATATTCTTTTTATTTATTTTCACGTTATTTCATTTTTGTATGTGAAAAGTGTTAATAAACATAAAATAAATAAACATTTTTAGGGAAATTCATTTTTGTTAATTTAGAGGTCCAATACTATAAAAAACCATAATTACTATTGACACATCACTTTGTGATTTAACCATCTACCTAATTAATTAGGTACTTGATTTAACACAGCGAGCTAAATATGTAGGTGTATGTAACCCTGCTTCACATGGAATGGAATTAGATCCAGAAGAAGATATAAAAGTAATGCAATATATTTATGAACTGGGCCAACATTTAAAAATAAACGTCATGAAAGAATTAGCCGATTACAAAGCAAAAGATAACTTTAGGAAAATCCCTTTATTTGGTCTCAAGTTGAAGAAATAGACGCCCTTAGCTGGTGGAAGGGTATGTGCAGTTCTACTAAGCTTCATAAAATTGCAGTTGCTATTTTATCAGCTTTTTACACGTCAGCAGCTACGGAAAGGACCTTTAGTACTCAAGCTGATGTACATACAAAAAAAAAGTAATAAACTAACTACTGAACGAGCAGGAAAAATCTAAATATATATAACTCAAAGGTAGGTGACTGACTGACTGACATAGTGATCTATCAACGCACAGCCCAAACCACTGGACGGATCGGGCTGAAATTAGGCATGCAGGTAGATGTTATGACTTAGGCATCCGCTAAGAAAGGATTTTGTGAAATTCCCACGGGATCGGGATTTACACGGGAAAAACTTCCCACGCGGGCGAAGCCGCTGGCACAAGCTAGTAACTTATATATCACACAACTGGAATTTGGAAAACAGACCGTCAAGTATAGAAACGGAAAGTGATTTTGACATGGATTCGGAACCTTTCTCTCCAACATCAGAAATCGATGAAATATCCTGCGACTGTAATGAAACTGTACTTCTTAATACCTACACCAGAAATAGATCAATTAGCGTCCGATCCAATCGAAGTACCAAACTTAGGAGATTTTAAAGATACCATTGTTTCTAGCAGTAATTAGGCTGAAAATTATTTTAAGCAACAAACAAAAAAAAAACAACTAAAACCGAAAATAAATAAATCCCAAAAAAACCCAAATAAATGTCTGATTAAGAATTAAAAAAAACTAAGTACATAAAAATCTAATTATCAAAAATTAATGTAAATAGCTGATTGAAAATTTTCAAATGGGTCACATTAGTTTTAAATTGCACATTTATTTACTACAAAGAAAGATAATGAAAATTAAGTCTAATCAGACAGTCCTAAGCCTGAAAACCATGAAGGGAAACTTTCAATCACTAAAATAACATTAACAGCAGGGTTATCATCCATAATTGCTATTAATGGCTATTAACTGCTTTTAATCGATTATTAGCCAAATGATATTAACCGGATTATTATCATTGCCCAACACTAATTGGATCTCATAAGAACTCGCCTTTGAAGCCCTTAGTTGATATTTATATGAGGAGGGTAGTCGAAGTAGGGTTGGTTGAAAAATGGCTCAACGATGCAATGTACTCCATACGGACATTAGAAATGAATGAAGATGAAATCAAGGCACTCATGAATTTGAAAAAACGGTTGGTGCATTTATTGCATTGGCCATAGGATATTCACTTAGTGCCATTTGTCTAATCAGCGAATTAGTGCACTGGCAATTCATTGTGAAAAAAGACCCCAACTTTGACAAATATGCTCTCCATTTTTATTACAAGAGTAAGAATAAAAAGCACTATTAAATTTAATACAATTTAATAATATAATTTAATTTAATTAATTTAATTTAAAAGTAAAAATAGCAATTATTTTTGTTCTGGGTTAAATGCAGGTGGCACTGCCCCTTTTGGGGCATTCTCTGTGATCCAAGGATGTTGCAACACATGTGTCAATGGCAGTCTTTGTTCCGGGTTTATTACTAGCAGTTTACCCATCAAATCTTTTGCTTTATCTGATATAAAATCAGGATACTTTATTATGACGTACCTAATCTTTCTGCATGTTTGGTGGGAGTCTTGAGCATCAAAGGGTGGTAAGCCCACCAGTAGCTCATAGCACAGCACCCCAAGGCTCCATATATCAACAGCATAGCTGTGCGGCTTCCCTTCAATCATCTCAGGAGACAAATAATCAAGTGTACCACATAATGTCATCCTTCTTGATGATGATGAGTACTCAGACCAACCAAAATCAGCTATCTTTAGCTCCCAGTTGTGACCAATAAGCAAGTTTTCTGGTTTTATATCACGGTGAATGACCTTCTTTGTGTGGCAATACACTAAAGCTTTTGTCAAGTCTCTGATATAGATAGCTACAGTTTTCTCGTCAAAACGTTCGCGTTCTTTCAACAATTTATATAAAGAACCTTGTTCAGCATATTCCAAAATTAAATAAATTCGTTTCTCGTCGTCGAAGTATCCGTACATGCGTAATATATTCGGGTGACGAAGTCGGCATTGAATTTCAACCTCACGCCAAACCTGATGTTCCATTTCAGAATCTAAAATTTGCCTCTTAAAAAGGACTTTTAGAGCGACGACGTAGTGCGACTCCTTTTCACGTGCTAAGTAAACATTGCCGAATTTACCTTTTCCAAGCGGGTGTCCCAAGTCGAAATCTGAGAGCAACCACGGCTTTTTCTTCTCTTCGGCTTTAACAGGACCAATATTTTGACTCCCAGGATGATCTTTATTTTCATTGAGTTTACCGCTAAGTGGTCGAGTAACTGGAGCAGCTGGCACTTTGAAACTATCCACTGGCATTTTTTGACCGTTGTTACAACCGCAGCCGGACCGACCAGCAGTCGGCGGGCGGTTTTCTTTACAGCTACACTTTTTATTAATGTTCATCTTCACAAATTATTAGTTTTTTCAATAAATACAGTTATATTTCCAAGCTTCAGTATATATACAATTCAAAGTTTTGAAAGAATAACGTATTTCTCGATCACTCAGAGAACTGTCAAATAGTCAAACACTGTCAAAAAAAGTAGAGATGAGTCGTATTTACTAGAACAGATCCGAAGAATAGGTAAATTTCGATACTAGGCGGCACCTATTCTCACTTTGACAATACCTAGTATCATGAAGTATTGCGAAATCCGACTGCTCTTAGGCCTCATAGCACTAACGCCATTCCATTCACTCAACACGTTATAAATCTGCTTTACCGCTCACATGTTTGTCAAAATCATTCGTTTGTCAGTCACTTGAATTTAAACCCTAATTCAAAGTAAATAAAAGTAACGCGACGTGCACGCGTGTTATGCAAGAATATATATTCTGTCCTTTTTTAACTACGCTATTCCGTAGTCTTCCCATCTTTATCTTTCAATACTCGAGACTAGTCAGTAATCTTTCGATCCGAATGAGTACCAACTAGTCTCGAGTAGACTAAGTATATAGATACTTCGAAATACTTAGTCTTGTAGAGACTGGTTGATACTCATTCGGATCGAGTATACTTGGATCGAATGAGTACTGACTAGTCTCGAGTGTAACGTCCAATTACTAGGTACCAACCTAATCTTTTCACTGATTGCTGGTGCTAACACACTAAGTTCAATAGAAATATCAAGTACAGGAGAAGTGACAACTAAGTGAGTTCATGAAGTTTAAAGACTGTCATCGTAAAATTTAATCAAAATACGGTGTTCATTTGTTGTTTAGCAGTTTCCTGCAAACACAATAAAAACTTGACTTGGACTAAGTACGTGCACCATGACCACATTCGATAAGTAATAATTGATACTAGGTGGACTAGGGACTAGGTGGAATAGGTATCTGGATCACGTATTTTTAAATACTAAGAATAGGTGCACCTAGTCCCAAATTTACCTAGTACAACCCATCTCTAAAAAAAAGGACAACAGTCAAAAACAGACCAGTTTTTTGTCTGGTATTTTCAAGGGGTATTTTCTAAGGCTTGGATACTTGGCCTTTGTAGACTTAGGGATCCTCATATTTATTTAAGCTCTGTGTTTTCTGTGTTAAAGTTTAGCGAGTTCTCTTCTGGGTAATTAACCATTAGTAGCAAGAATCTTTTGTATACCACTGAGCGAGCCAGTTTTTCCATTAATTTAAAACATTTTATTAAAGGGTAAGCGTGCTCATTCTTCGACCACATCATCACTTACCATCAGGTGAGATGGTGGTCAAACGCGAGCCTATTATCAATAAAAAAGGGTGCATTACATGTGCACTATTTCGTACGTGCGATGATATTACGCGGGCTTACGCGGCACGTGATGAGCGTAAGCTCATCTCGCAATATTTACCAGAATGATATTATACGAAAGAGATAGACCTTTCATGTGTCATTGATAATGTTACATCCATTTTATCAATATCAAGAGTTGACATCTTGACGATGAAGTTACTGAAGTTAGGTATATCAATATATGAGAGGTCACACACGAGTACTGAGTCGCACTGAGTACCTCAGACTAAAGAAAGTCTAGGGTTTCATTAGTCTGAGCTGAGTACCGACCAATCTGACAGTTCCCCCCTGTCAAGTGTCAACATAGAGTACAATAATCTATGTCAGTCAAAATGTCTTAGAATTGTCATTGGGGCCATGAAATCCACTCCCATAAATGTTCTTCAAGTAGAATGTGCAGAACCACCTCTTCACCTTAGGAGACAATACCTGGCAGATCGCTTCCTTACTAAAGCTTTCTCACTTTCATCCCATCCTTTACTCCCAATTTTAGAACAAATCGACCTATCATTTAATACCTCTCCCTATTGGAATAATAAAACAATTCCTCTATTGATAAATAGGTACAGAGAGCTTAAACAACTCTCCGCGCCAGTTTGTCAATACTTAACTCTCCCGGTTTTCACCACCGCATATGAAACGATTCATTTCGAACCCAAAGCCGTTTTGGGACTGGGCATATCAAAGAATTCCCAAAACCCTAGAGATGACTTTGAGTCAGCTGTTAAGCGGTATTGGGAAGGATGGAATTTATTTTTCACTGATGCTTCAATACTATCTGATACCGAATCCACAGGGGTTGCTGTTTACTTTCAAAATTCAAAAATTACTTTATTATTTAAATTTCCACTAGAAGCATCAGTATTTACAGGGGAGTGTATTGGTATTTTAGAAGCCATACACTATATAAAATCCCATCAAATAACAAGATCAGTAATTTTTTCAGATTCGCGTACTAGTATCCAGGCCATTGTATATCAATGATCCAGGCCTTAAAACGAAATCAACTTTACAGCAAAATTAATAGTCAAATCATTATAGATATTAAGAACTTGTTATTTGATTGCTCCCAAAGCGGCTTAGACATCGAGATAGCCTGGATCCCCGGCCACTCGGGTATTGTTGGCAATGAGTGCGCTGATTCGTTAGCAAAGTATGCCACATAGAAACGACGAACGAACGAAAAAAACGTATCGTAGGTGTTCTTTTTGTGTTATTTTCACAAAAAGGCACTACTAAATATTGGTAATATAATTTTAAACTCATAATGAAAGAAAGACGACAGAAATCCTAACCTCAAAAACACTTTGTTGTTTGAGAAACATGACGTCATGCGACTTAGTGACAGCGATGGGTTTTTGGGCGGAAAAATATTTAATTTGAATTTTATTTTCAAGTTTCACCAATGTTACCCACTTATTTTTTACGAAAAACATTTTTCTAGCTTAAAATTGATCAATAATTAAAGCTAAACTATTTTTGAAAAATAGGCAAATACCCTATTGTCGAATAAGACTGTTTCGTCACTCTGCAGACTTAGACTCGGATATTATTGTAGCCCAGTATTCCTGCATAAAATACATGTCCATGACAGCTCCCTGTTCGAGTGCGGCCTTGCTGAGGGTACCCTCGATCATATTTTCTTCTCCTGCTCCATAAACAATAGATCCTTTGATTTATACCAAAAACTTCCCAAATGCAATATTCCTCTCCCAACCAGCTTCCATACCCTTCTTACCCACTTTTCTCCTAAATTAATTAACCTCCTATCTAAATTTATAACTGCTAATGAAATTAAAATGTAATTAGTGCGTACTATGTGTATAGTTATTGTGTAGATAATAGTTTGTGTTTTATAATATATATATAGTATATTACATCGTAGCTTGTATATAGTAGATTATATGTTTAACCCATGTGTTCGTCCTTGCAGCTGAACTAACAGCTACCACAAAGTACAAAGTTCGACGGCCTACCCTCGCTGCCATCATAACATGACTGACAGAATAGTCGACACCGGCTCAGTTGCCAAAGAAGAAAAATAAAAAAAACAAAAAGTTTCTGAAGTGTAAGTCAGCAGACTGTCAGTGTCTTCATCGTCACCTGCCATTCATTTGTCATGCATGTAATTTACTGTCGATAAAAATTGCAAAATGCTTCTAAAGCCGTCTCTACACGTTGGCCAACACAGTGGCGAATGTAGTCAAAGAGTATGTAAAACCTTGAATGTAGTGGCCAGTGCCTATTCGCCAACGTGTAGAGGGGGTGTTTGTGCATCTTGGGCAGGGGGGGGACAGTAGCCTAATGGTGAACGCAGACCAGTCTCTACAGTCCCCGCAGTCATCGCTTTTTGTTAATGGCCTCGCACATCTATCCGCGCCGCAGTCGCTGCTGTCGTTCCCGTCAGTGTTGCCAGATTTTTGAAAGCATTATCTATCCGACGATTTAAAAAATCTGTATTTGGTATTGGTATTTTGCTCTTTTGTGTAATTTTATCTGTAGGTGCTATAATAGGGAATAAGCAAGTAATTATTTATACGAGAATAAGTAATTTCATTATAAACCGTTGACAGAGATTCTCTGTCTACTTTATAACTATGGCAACACTGCGCGCCGTGGATGCGAATGACGTCATCCGCGCTGCGTGCGGGTGACGTCATCAGCTGCGGCTAGGGGAGTTCGGTAGTTTCAGGGACTGCGGCGACTGCGGCGCGGGTAGGTGTGCGAGGTTGCATAGAACTTCATATAAAGAATTCGAATGCAAAGACTGCGGCACGTGCGGCGCGGCTAGGTCTGCGTTCACCATTAAAGTGACATTTCTAAAAGATTGTGGTGTCATCTGTTATCTGGCCCCGAAAAGTAAGACCAATTAGTATCTAAAAAAATTTTTTCAGTGTGGTCTTCATTAAAATAACTACCGTAATTTAGGCAATAATAACATTTTAAATATTAGTTATTACTTGTTGATTTAAATCATTATGATGTAATTAATACATATTTAAAATGCAATACAATGTATCATTTATTGTAAATGAACTGTGTAAATAGACGTCTTATTATTTATATGTAAAAATGATCATTATTATAATCGAGGACGTGAATAACAAATAAGTATCAAATAATTGCAATTGTTATATTTAATTTATTTTAGTAATTTATTTTGCTGTTTAATGCCTGAAAGCTTGATTTACAATATTGTAGGAATGTTGAAATATGTTTTATAGTTTGGTCAAAAATTCAATCTTATAATTGGTAACACTCCTATACAAAATCTAAAGAATTTCTTTACCACAAAATGGCGGCTACTCCTTTTTCGTGCGAATGTTTGTAGTTCTCTCGTTCCATTTTGTATAGTTTTGGATGTGAAAACCAAGATTAAGTGCGTCGAGTCGAGCCTTTCTCCTCCTCCAAATAATGCATAAACATTGTTTTTTATTTTTATACCCAATTAAGCAATTCACGCAATTTAATCAGTCTATGTTGTGAGAAAATTAAATACCTAATGCTACACTTCAAAATAACAGAATGCTTTCACTATAATATAATTGTAGTGTAGAGTAAGTTATTTAACTTTGTCACAACATGGAATTAATATAACTTGTAATTTATTTTTAACAAAGTAGTAGTAGGTAGGTTAACGTTACAATTACCGGGGCCAAAATTCAGATGGCGCTATCAAACGGTCAGCACGAAAATGCATAGAGTGGGCTCTCTTTACCCTATAGATTATTATACTCTTTGATCTTGGGTTGTATTGGAATGATGGCCGACGAGTTGGCGCGAGATCCGTGTGGTGTCGGTTTTTTGCAAAAGATCAAAGGGTTGTGGCCGAGTATTGGCTACCGCGTCCACACGTTGGCTGCGCATTTAGTATCAAAGACTACTATAATATACCGGCTATGCTATGGCAACTTAGAACAAAACTAAAACTCCATTTTTTTTGTTGAAAACAGTGCCATCTATTAAAACGTTAAGGTAAACAAATTGCGGTGTTGCAACATTTAAATATATTATTTTATGCTGGGAGTACTTTATAACATTAATTAAGAAAAAAAATATAATTTCATAATCTTCTTATATGTAAATAATGTAAGACATTAATTATTACACAATTAGGTTTTTATTATCCGATTAATATTTAAAAAGTTATATTTTGTATTTAAACGTGCTAAAGTTAGTTTTTGTATGGCTACACTTTAATTGCAAATGGCTGCGTGAGAGTGTAACTACTCGTGCGCATTTGTTTTCCTTTTGTAATTAAGTTTTTGATGTTTCGCTATAATAGTGCAACTGCATGTTGAGTTTAGCTTTCGTTCTCCATGTTTTTGAGCCGCATTACAATTCGTTCGTACGTTCGTGTTGAGTTGTTTATGCTCATCAAGATCTTCCCAAGTAACACAGACGTGCTGAATAAAGATTGAGTAAGAGCAATCATCTAGAGCATATGCTGAATACTAAGCTGAATAACGTCTGAGTACCGTCTATTCAGCAGTTATTCAAGCAAAAAGGGCCCCAATTTTGAATGCTTAACTCTGAATAACAGCTGAGCAACATCTGAGCAGGAGCTTAATAACGTTTCAATTTGCTTAATAACTTTTGAATAACAGTTCACATTGTTTTTATTAAGCTCTTACAACTGAGTTATTCAGCTTAGTCGAATTGGTTATTGTATTCAGAATTTATAGAGCATTTAAATTATTGTTTACATTTTTGCAAACAATATTCATACATATTGTCAAAAAAATGGAATAAATATTATAATGTCGATGTCGAATGATGTTGATTTAACATGGCCGGTGAAATTATAAAAGCGGTAATTAAATTTTAATTTACAAGTTAGAGGTCTGCTACATGTTAATTGTTAGTGCGCAAGTAATTTTGTCGTGAATAGTATGTGATTTTTTTTAGTATTTATTACGCGCCGCGTGAATAATCAAGATAACTGATAGTAAATAGTATTTTTATACATACAAACTAGGTCTAACAAAAGTACTTGCGACGAAATAGCTAATAGGGTAAATACGCCAAAAGTCGGCCCCCTAACGGATTTTATGACTGGGGATCGCTCTGGCGCCATCAGTTTGCAACGAAGGATATTATTAAGGAAGGATATTCTGATGCGGTTTTGGATAGTTTCATATGTCTATTTCATGTTTATAGGCATAAGGTAGTTATTTCTATTAAAAGAAAAAAGTTTTAAGGTTTAGATGAGTCGAGAACGAAAAAACCCTAAAGTCGGCCATTCACGGCCTATGGTCGGTCGCGTTTTTCCCAAATGTCGGCCGGGTATAGGATGTTTTAAATTAAGACTGACAAATATTATTAATATGATTTATTTTGGCAGGAGTCTAATATCACACTAAGTATACATTTGTAATTGTATTTTTTTATTACTAAAATATATTTTTCCCCTCAACAATGTTAGGTACTAAAATTATAACAAAGTAAAACATCACAATAAAATAAAATACTTGCAACGTTGTTCGTGGGATGCCAAATAGTTCTTCTTCTTAATAGAACTTCTTAATAATATTAATAAAATATACTTGTCATAATACATATTTAAATTTGAGAAAATAAGTTTGATAAATAAATTAAAAATTACTAGCTACCACCCAATCAATGAAAAAATACAAAAGTAATCAGCCTGTATAGTGGCGTCCGAATTTGAGGCTGGTCGACATTACGATCTTTAATATTTCTAATGTCGGCCCCTATTTCGTGTACCTTATTTCTAGAGATTCAACTAATATCACCCCGGCCGGTATTTGGCAATTAAACGTAAAATAGATTTATTTGCCTGTAAGCTTTGCAAATTTTCTTGTTAAACCAATGGAATTGGTAGAATTGGAATTTATAAAACAGACTGCATTTACTTTAAGTCGGCCACGGCCGAGAATCGGGTTTTGAGTCAAAACTGGCGCTCTATTGACGGCCTCCTATTTTGCCCTTAAAACAATACGCAAAACGTTGAAAAAACTATCTCAAAATATAGTAAAAATAATGTATTAGTGATAAAAAAGCTCAAAACAAAAATAAAGAAATGTCTTACCGTAGTAATATCAATTCCCGAAGTATGGGTATTCACATCAAGTAAACTACTTTTAACGCAAACTTGACGCTTCAACGGCGCAGTCGCGACTTACGTTCAGTGTGCGAAGAGCGAGTGACGTAATCAAATAGTAACGGTTTGTACATATAGAGTATGAACAAAGGTTGTAATTCAAGTAGCAAAATTGTCACTTAATTACCTTTTGAATGAACGCAAGCTGAAAACGTACAGACGGCCGAAGATTGGGGGGGGGCGCCGACGTTTAGCGTATTTACCCTACTAGAGATTTTAAACCAACAAAGTAACATGCATCGACTTGAAAATGTTGTAGTTGTAAGATTAAGCATTTTGGTGATCTCTTAAATTCCTTGCAAGTATAAATTATAAAGATTTTTAATGGCGATCGAAGTTTTGCTTTATAATGCTGAATAAAAGTGCACACATGTCTTGTTACTGAGCTATAACTTGAAAAAGAGTAGTCTCATTGCACTAACTTCTGAATAACAATTAGATAGTTGGCCACATTTCTACATTACTCAAATTTTTAGGGTTCTCTAATCGAACGCATCGGGCCTACGTTGTCCACTTACGTAGGTACTAATGCTATAACAAAATAATCATGTCATGTGATGATGTGACTCATGTGACCGAAACTCGGCTTGTAAACAAAAAAATTCTATGAACTGATAGTAACTGGATCATACGATATAGGTATCAAATTGTTCGTAAAAATTTTCAATGTTAGGTACGGAAAGACGCGCGGTGCGCGGGAGTGGTGGCGATGGCGGTGGCGGTGTGAGTGGACAAATGCAATAAACTAGCGATGGCCGTTTTGTAACATCAATAGTTGTACAACTATCTATTTGAGTTTACAACCATCACTCGTTTTCTAACCAAGCATAACTATCTATTTTCACAACGTACGTTATGACAATAACTGCAGCTGTAACAACCATCGGTTGTTTTGTAGCGCATAATAACCGTAGCTATCTCACAACGCTCTAGAAATCACGCAATAGATATCGTAGTTGAAGTTGGCTACGTAGCGGTATCGCAACGGTTAGAGCGAGAAAAATATAGGATAGGTAGCGTGTCTCGTTCGCACAAAAGCAAAGATGGATGGTTATGATTTATTGCATAATGTGACGAATCTTATAAATACGAACGTCTATAATTGAATAACTAACTTTCGCCACTTAAAAAATATTATTTGAAAATTTAGTTTGGTGTTGACCTTGATACCCGCAAGTGTTCCATTTCCCATTTCTCCACGATTGTTTTTAGGGTTCCGTAGCCGAATGGCAAAAAAAGGAACTCTTATAGTTTAGATATGTCTGTCCGTCTGTCTGTCTGTCTGTCTGTCCGTCCGTCCGTATGTCACAGCCATTATATTCCGAAACTATTAAAACTATACATGTGAAACTTAGTAGGTAGATGTATTCTGTGAAAAGCTTCCCGATTTTAAGAAAAAAAAATTAAAATAAAGGGGAGTCCCCATACATGGAACTAGAACTGAAAAACTTTTTTTTCATGAAACCTATGCGTGTGTGGTATCTATAGACAGGTCTTTAAAAATGATATAAGGGTTTCTAAAACCACTTTTTCATAAAGTCAATCGTTTAAAAGATTTATAAGCTTCCAAAGTAGTAAAATGCGTTTGTCCCCCCTCTAACTTCTATAATAATGGAGTGAAAAATCTAAAAAAAATATAAGTCTGTAGATCTTAATGTAAACTTTCAACCAAAATTAGTTTGATTTTTGAGATAAAGCATATTTTCTAAAACCGCAAATATAACTTTGTAATTCATACAAACACTATGAAAAACAAAGTTATTTAGCGTAGTTGTAAAAATGTAAATAAGCTAGTTTTAAGAAGTCTAAGATTTTTTTTTATTCGTCAAATTAATAAACATATTATATTATATTATTATAGTTACTACGGAACCCTTCATGGGCGAGTCTGACTCACACTTGGCCAATTTTTTTTTCTAAATTCGTTACATTTTGTATGTGTGTTGAATTGAACAATAAGTAATTTTCATCTATAGTGTTAATAATTGTAAATAAATCTAACTTTTTTGACAATATCAAGTACTTACTTTCTTATTGCAAAAAACCTAAGCCTAAGCCTGGATAAGTACGAAAGAAAGTTGACTGTATGTTTAGTATCAATTGTAACTGCAACAGATATCACGTTATAAGGCGCCTTCTACACGAGACGTTGTCGAAATAGATAGTTGTCAAAATAGATAGTTTTCACAACGTTATTTGACAACGAACAACGGCTTCGTTACGTTATTAGAAAAACTCATAACGACACATGTCTACAATAAACGGCCCGCTCACTCTCACTCTTGCGCCCAGTCAAACTCCGCGCTCGCCCCCACCCCCACTCCCGCACCCGCGTGCTCGGCTAGCACTTCACAGTCGTGCGTCACACCAACTCGACCGACTGCCAATTTCAAATCAGTCAATCGGTCGCGTTGGTTGCGAGCTTTCGGTGACATTCGCTCACACGTCATGCAAGTCCCTACCAAACGGTAAACAATAAAACTAACGACGTAATAGGCTAAACTTTGCAGTATGTGTTCCGTTTTTTATCGAGGAAATTTATTATGTTGAACCGACATTAGAATACCTACGTATCATTGCATCGTAACGATAATTTACATTCATTTCGTTTCAGGAAAATGTCTTTTAAAATAATTTCAACACGTCGCGTGGTAAGGGTCGCACAGAATTGTGTACTGTACCATCCTTATGGGAGAACAAAGGACAACTTCGATGGCCAAGATATAATTCGGATTTACTAACTAAAGACAGCAGGGTCCAACCTCACGCAGATTGACGGCTTACAATGAGTTGTACTCTAAAACGAAAAAAACTATAAAACTTATGAAGAAGCTGAAGAAGAATTATCGAAAATGCTAAACTTAACGGATACTGACACTCATCTTGATCAGGTTGAAGCTTCATTTTGTAACTGTGATTTGTAGCTGTTGATAAACAATTTTGTAGGTGAAATAAACGATTAAACTTTTGACTTAAATTATTTATTTTTAATTAAACTTCGAACTTAGCCTATATATATAGTGTGCAATTAAGATACGAAATACAACTCATTCCTATATTCATTACACACAAACTTGAATTTTACATCTTGAGGAGATAGGCATATTAAGGTGCGTGTTTCAGTTGGCATTTTAGATTTAGATATATTAACTAGTATTTGCGTGTTGCGCGAGGTGCAAGCACCTCGCGTGCTTGTGAAAAAAAAAAGGGGGTGGTGATGGGGGGGTTTAGTATTTGCGTGTTGCGCGAGGTGCTTGAACACAACAAAAATAAATGGTTTTTACTTTACAGAGCCTCTTCTATACGAATCCGTAAAAAGAATAAAATACGGGTCTCGTAGTTTCCGAGATACGATAGGGAGGGGGGAGAAGGGGGGGGGAAAGGGGAGGTTTGGCACTTTTCCCGTAGGTTTGGGAGTTACTTGTTTACGAATCTGTCAAAATATACCCACCTCCCCATCCACCATCTGGGAGAACAATTATGTCAATGAGTCAGTCAGTCAGTGAGTGAGTGAGTGAGTGGTAATTTAGCTTTATATAATATAACTAGTATTTGCGTGTTGCGCGAGGTGCAAGCACCTCGCGTGCTTGTGAAAAAAACTAAAGCATTGCCCCTCTAAATCAAGTATTTGCGTGTTGCGCGAGGTGCAAGCACTTCGCGTGCTTGTGAAAAAAAAAAAAAGGGGGGGGGTGATGGGGGGAGATGGCGGGGGTTAGTATTTGGGTGTTGCGCGAGGTGCAAGCACCTCGCGTGCTTGTGAAAGAAAAAAAAAAAAAAGGGGGGGGGTGATGGGGGGGGGGGGTTGCACAAGTTTTTCGACTAAAGCATTGCCCCTCTAAATGAATCTGAAAAAAAAATGTTCCAAGTCTCTTAGTTTCCGAGATCCGCCTAAGGGGGGTGAGAAGGGGGGCAAGGGGGGCGACTTTGAAAAATGGTTTTTACTTTACAGAGCCTCTTCTATACGAATCCGTAAAAAGAATAAAATACGGGTCTCGTAGTTTCCGAGATACGATAGGGAGGGGGGAGAAGGGGGGGGGTAAAGGGGAGGTTTGGCACTTTTCCCGTAGGTTTGGGAGTTACTTGTTTACGAATCTGTCAAAATATACCCACCTCCCCATCCACCATCTGGGAGAACAATTATGTCAATGAGTCAGTCAGTCAGTGAGTGAGTGAGTGAGTGGTAATTTAGCTTTATATAATATAACTAGTATTTGCGTGTTGCGCGAGGTGCAAGCACCTCGCGTGCTTGTGAAAATAACTAAAGCATTGCCCCTCTAAATCAAGTATTTGCGTGTTGCGCGAGGTGCAAGCACCTCGCGTGATTGTGAAAAAAAAAAAACGTGGGGGGGGCGGGGGTGATGGGGGGTGGGGTTTAGTATTTGCGTGTTGCGCGAGGTGCAAGCACCTCGCGAGCTTGTGAAAAAAAAAAAAAAAAGAGGGGGGTTGGTGATGGGGGGGGGGGGGTTGCACAAGTATTTCGACTAAAGCATTGCCCCTCTAAATGAATCTGAAAAAAAAAATGTTCCAAGTCTCTTAGATTCCGAGATCTGCCTAAAGGGGGGGAGAAGGGGGGCGGGGGGGGGACTTTGAAAAATGGTTTTTACTTTACAGAGCCTCTTCTATACGAATCCGTAAAAAGAATAAAATACGGGTCTCGTAGTTTCCGAGATACGATAGGGAGGGGGGAGAAGGGGGGGGGTAAAGGGGAGGTTTGGCACTTTTCCCGTAGGTTTGGGAGTTACTTGTTTACGAATCTGTCAAAATATACCCACCTCCCCATCCACCATCTGGGAGAACAATTATGTCAATGAGTCAGTCAGTCAGTGAGTGAGTGAGTGAGTGGTAATTTAGCTTTATATAATATAACTAGTATTTGCGTGTTGCGCGAGGTGCAAGCACCTCGCGTGCTTGTGAAAAAAACTAAAGCATTGCCCCTCTAAATCAAGTATTTGCGTGTTGCGCGAGGTGCAAGCACCTCGCGTGATTGTGAAAAAAAAAAAACGTGGGGGGGGCGGGGGTGATGGGGGGTGGGGTTTAGTATTTGCGTGTTGCGCGAGGTGCAAGCACCTCGCGAGCTTGTGAAAAAAAAAAAAAAAAAGAGGGGGGTTAGTGATGGGGGGGGGGGGTTGCACAAGTATTTCGACTAAAGCATTGCCCCTCTAAATGAATCTGAAAAAAAAAATGTTCCAAGTCTCTTAGATTCCGAGATCTGCCTAAAGGGGGGGAGAAGGGGGGCGGGGGGGGGACTTTGAAAAATGGTTTTTACTTTACCGAGCCTCCTCTATACGAATCCGTAAAAAGAAAAAAATACGGGTCTCGTAGTTTCCGAGATACGATAGGGGGGGGGGGGAGAAGGGGGGTGAAAAGGGGAGGTTTGGCACTTTTCCCGTAGGTTTGAGAGTTACTTGTTTACGAATCTGTCAAAATATACCCACCTCCCCATCCACCATCTGGGAGAACAAATAATTGTCAATGAGTGAGTCAGTCAGTCAGTCAGTCAGTGAGTGGTAATTTAGCTTTATATAATATAAAGTAACTTGATTTTACTGGCTGATCAAAAACTTCAGTCAAACCTGAAACTTTGAAAATGTATAAAAATATATTGTAATTTTATTTAAGTATTTTCTCAATTTCCATAATGTCATTTTGGTATATACCAGTCAGAAAATTTGATAGGCTTTGCTATTTGAGTTTTCTGGGGTACGGAACCCTCTTCATTGCACGACAACCACGCATGCTGGCTGGGACCGGGTTCACTTTTGTTTAAACTATTTTCATTAATCCGTTGATGACCAGAAACACTTGGACAGTTAATACTGATATTTAAATATTCTTTTAACATTTTTCTTTTGATATAACCGGTTCTCTTATGTTTTTGCCACGACTTTCGATCCATGATATGATGCAAACAACAGAAAAAATAATATCTACGTACAATAATCTATACTTATAATAAATCTGTAGAGAGATCAATTCTGTACATGAAATATATTTCCAAAATAATTATCAGGGGGTGATTAAGGATCGATACTGATGCCAAAAATGCAATCAGTTAAATTTTTGTCTGTCTGTCTGACTGTCTGTCTATCTGTCTGTATAACCATTATAGAAACAAAAACTACTCGACGGATTTTAACGAAACTTGGTACAATTATTTTTCATACTCCTGAGCGGGTTATAGTATACTTTTTATCACGCTACAATCAATAGAAGCAGAGCAGTGAAGGGAAATGTTGGGAAAACGGGAGAAGTTACTCCATTTTTTAAGCTTCCGTCGCGTGTGCAAGCTTAATGGTTAAAGCTACACAAATCATTTCATGACGGAAATGTTCTCCTTAAAATTATATAAAAAATATCCCACGACAGCATATGTCTATATTTTATGGTTGACTCACAATAACACGTGTAACTCCCGATAGCTTAGCAGTTCGAAGCTCTCTAATTATGATATTTGTCTACTCTTACGTTTATAACGCTCTCAGTCACCCCTAATTGAAAAAGTTAACATTATTAACTATTCCATAAAAAAGAATCATATAAATCGGTATAGAAACACCAAAGTTATACATGAAATACGCTAATAATAAGCCATCGCGCGTGAATACTGAATCATGCTATAAGGATTATTTTTGAGAATCGGTCGCCGCGCTCGACGCGTCTCTCGCCCGAAGGTATAAAATTTCGTTCTATAGGTACTTAAGCCTCATGTGAACGTGAGCTAAACAATATTACCAATACATTAACTTAATAACACACAAGGAGTTACACGCTGACGGAGTCCCGGGCCCAGCTATTAACAATAATATTGTGAGGTACCGTATTGCGATATTTTTCAACAGTATTATAGATTGACATATTATATTTCCTAACTAAATTACGAAAGTTAATCTGTTTCTTACATCAAAACCACTGAACAGTGAGGAAAGACATAGGCTACTTTTGTTTTTTACGAAAAACGACGGAAACGCGGACGAAGTCGCGGGCAACAGCTATCTATACTAATAATATAAGGCTGAAGAGTTTGTTTGTTTGTTTGAACGCGATAATCTCAGGAACTACTGGTTCGAACTGAAAAATATTTTTTAAATTAAACAGTCAATATATAGAGAAAGGCTATATATCATTACGCTAAGGCCAATAGAAGCGGAGCGCCAATAAAGAATGCTTCAAAATCGGGGTTAAATTTAACGTTAGCCCAAAGTAACTATTCCACGCGGACGAAGTCGCGGGCAAAAGCTAGTATTTTAATAAAGCTGGTATTAAGCTATGGGCGCTATAACAATAGATACAAATGTGATCTTTAATTTGAATAAGTTAGTTTTAAGTTCTCTATTAAACCGAAAAAAGCTTAATAAAAAAATAAATAATATTGTCTATTCAGCAGCTGAATAATTAGTAAGACATAGAATCTTATCCAGTTTAAAGATAAAATAAAAACAATTATTCAGTATCAAGCTGTATAATAGAATATTTAACGATATTATTCAGAAGGTGTTACTTTATTCAGAAAATAGCTGTATCAAACGCTACTAGCTTAGTACTGCTTTAATAAGAGCAATACAGATTATGGTTATTCAGATAAATGCTGCCGGCGCGGGCTGTTTTTCAGCTTTAAGAAGGGAAGGACAGAAATACAGAATTTATTAAGCATTCAGAATTTTAAGGGTCCGAACTCAACCTAATCCAGTATTTGGCTATTCCCAAAGCTCTTATACAAACTATATTCATCTTTGAACTGTAAAATGTTCTAAATGTGTACTGTTATCTCGCTTACGTGTTACTTGGGTTGAAAGGTTACTGTGGACTTGCATAGGCACTCTTTAGAGTTTGGACCTGTAATTGCAAACAGTGATCTTAACCATGTCTCAAAATTCTTGTTGTGTACCTGGATGTGCTGTGGTTAGGAAAGACGGTAAGTAAAGTAGTTCTGAGATTTTTCTATGGCGGCGGGCTTAGCACCCTATCATTTTGATCACACATTGCAACTCAGAGTTCTAGGAGATATGTTTCACATATCCTTGTATTCCTATTGTAACAGCTGCAGAATGTGTGATGTTTTTTATTTACGTTTGAAAGGGTATACTTTCTAGTTGATCTCATTGTTATGAAATCAGGATCTGATGATGGTATCCTGGAGTAATCGAAGGAACTCTTCAAATATTATAGGCACACCTATAGCGTTTTGGGTATTTCTAATAGTAACTTGTGCAGTTGCTCTCGAAAAGCACTATATAGGGAAGTGGAACTTATGATGAAGACCACAGATGGCCACCGAAACTACTCAATAATAAGTACTTCGTGGATTTGATTTGATTACTTGAATATTCATATTAAGCACTTTATGCTCGTCACAATACATATGGTGTTGTAGAGCTGATGGTGAAGTACAAGGAGAACTCCTCAAAAATTAACGGCTCTGCATCGGGAAAAGCAATATTTTTTAAAAGGTGATCAGTAGTTCACGTTTTGGCTTTTGTAACTAGATAAATATTATAAACCGACCTACTAAAAGCGTGAAAAAAACTTTTTAGCAAAAAATAAAACCGACTTTCATATCAAAACACTACAAAGCCAAAAATAACTTTAGTTTTGGAAGGCGGTATCAAAAAAAAGAAAATACAGTACCAATAACACCGACTACCGAAATTAACGTTATTTTTGGCTTTGTAGTGTTTTGATATGGAAGTCGGTTTTATTTTTTGCTTAAAAGTTTTTTAAATCTTGGATCAAGCAGGGTGGAGGTAAAAAGTATCGATACTTCTAAAGTATCGGAACAAAAGTATCGATCCCAAAAGTACTTGGTATCGAAACAAAAGTATCGATACCACAAGGTATCGATACTTTTTGCGTATCCCTAAGTATAGGTATATCAACATTTTATCTTTTGTAATATGAAGGTTCTAAATAAATTCTTTTTTAAATATTTGAAGGTGAAAATCAATTTTACAAATATAAATAATAATTGCTTCTACAACTTAATCGCTGCGCTGATAACACAAGAGAACATGTTTTAGTGTTTCTAGGTATTCATAATTTATTTTAATCAAGTACAGTACAGTACAGTACAGTACAGTACAGTACGTACAGTCGGCCAAGAAAGTGGTGTACCACCCTAAGGTTGAATATCGCTTGCAGATTCATAGGTGATAAAGATTAGTTTCGCTTGCAGATCGATCTGACAACTTCTATTGCTGTCTTTATCTGATTATTGATAACGACTATTACTGTTTGTAACGTGACAGCTGTTCTTAGTTTGAACTTGATGGAACCAATGACGTCGTAAAATCAACGGCGGGGGGCTGTAGATTTTGATGACAAAATTGTATCTACAAATTCAGAATTGTAATCAACACGTTACATAAAATTGTAAAGGCACAAGGCGAGTCCACAAACCTACAATTTCTGTAAACTTGTAATTACAATATCAATAAAAAACAAGCTAAAAATAGATTTATCCTTTTATTAAATTTCTACAATCAATTTTAAAATACTTATAACAAACAAAAACATAGCATATATAGTAATATTTAGAAGATATTGAAAATTTTTAAAAATTAGACCTCTAAATTAAATTAGGCCTCTATAGAGGCCAACGGCGGTTACACCCGTTTCTAATTCTAACCTCTAAAAGACGAGACCTCATTGAACCAACAAGCCGTGAGCAAATATCGGTTCCCCGCATTTCCTCCCAGATATAATTACAGTGACTAATAAGAGCTTGTTTGGTTCTTTCATTTTGATGCGACCATCGTTGGACCATAAGGCCCCAAAGATTTTCTATCGGGTTGAGGTCCGGCGATCTTGAGGGCCACTGAATTACCCTTACGTCAGTGTGTGAACGAAACCAGGCTCTTACGATCCTCGCATTATGAATTGAACAATTATCTTGAACAAAATCAAATTGTGGCACTTCGTTCTCCGGGTAAACATTACGGACTGTCGGTAGCATTGCATTCTGAAGCGCGTCGATATAATTTACAGCCGTCGCTCGAGGAGGTAGAGAACACAATTCTCCTACACCATCCGTACTCATCCAGCCCCAAATATTTACGGAAATTCGACCTGATTCTCTATTTGGGATTACATGATCATCTTTATACCGTGTTGAATTATATCGCCAAAGGTGAAGACGTCCATGCTGACTGGATTTAAACGTTTTTTCATCACAAAACACTGTATTAGACCAATCAAACTCTAAGTGCTCTCTGGCGAAGTTCAGACGAGCAAGTCTGTGAGCATCCGTCAAATATATTTTCTTGGCGTAATGCCTGTGGTGCAACCCCATGTAATGTAGATGATTCCTTATTGTTTGGGCACTCACATCGAACATCTCCGCAAAATGTTTTGTGGGCTTAAAACCATTGATTTCATATTCCCGTCTCATGAATTCTCTATCGTTATTGGAGAGTGCAGGCCGGCGACCACTTCTTCTGTGATCCAACAAACTTCCCTCCTCTCCTTCACGACGAATCCAAAAGCGGACAGAACGCCTCGATATATTCAAATTCCGGGATATCGCACTGATACTGCTTCCCTCATTAAATTGGGCAATTATTTGTGCTCTTTCGGCAATGGTCAAGTTGGCAGGCATTGAGATGATTTTATATGCAGTTGATTGAAAAATAACACGGAAAATATATCGATTTTTTGCATATATTTGACAAAATGTCAATTGTCAGTTTTCTTTTTCAAATGGAATTCGGTTGTCTAAATAGTTTTTATTACTTTTGTTTGGAAACATTTCAATTGCTTTGTAGAAACTAATGTCCTTTTCATTTATACTAAAGGTTAAAATGTCATGTACTTATATGTTACATATGACGTATGAATACTAAATACATAGGTTTACGTCATGATAATGTTGTCTCTTTCAGTAATATCTTTTTATAACGAACCTTGTTGTAATTTTCGATGACCGGGAAACTAAATCAAAACTGGTACACCACTTTCTTGGCCGACCGTACCTACATACCTGAATTGTTAGCCATTGCACAAGCATTCTTTGGAGAGGCATGTCTAATGAAGACACAACCAAGCGATACTATGTACTCTGACGTTCACTAGTTTAAGTAGTATCGATTAAATCGATATATTTTTTTCGGTGACTTATAATATAATTGATCCTAAAACAACTGTGGAAATTAAATTAAATTTCATGAAAAAAATTAATCAAACCAGAAATCATCAGATGTAGATGACAAAAAACTTTTTTTTAATGTGTTTACCTATCAATCTTTTTCAGATATCTGGCGACTGGCACTACTAAACTTACGACCGAAACCACTCTTTCAGACGATACTGAGGAAGCTTAGCGTATCAAATATTTAAGAGAAATATACGAAAGAACCGGTGTAGAGTGTTGGCAATTTCTTGAAACTTTACAGGATCTGATTTACTCTAAAGTAGTGTTTTGTCCAAATACTAAATAGTATTGAGCTCAATGGGGACAGAATCAGAACTTGGAACTTCCGGTGAAGTTGAGCTGCTAATGGATAATAATTATTGTCCTTGCCTAAACCAAATAGAAAGCTCAGTATAAGTAAAGGGGGGGGTGGTGGTGGGAGGTGGACCACTAATTAAATTTTTTTAACATTGTTACTAGATGCTACGCCAGTTTCTGTCGTTGTAAACGAATATCGGCAGAGATGGCCAAGTGGCAGCGGAGTCAGGAATCACAAATTATAACTTCTGGTGACTTGACCACGATTATGTGACCTGGCACCAAAGCTGGATCCGCCCTTGGCTGGTTCAGATTTCAAGTTTACTGGAGAACGTTGTTCTTTACATTTCTATTCAAAGTGAATATTGTTGCTTATTTTCAATATGCCATTTGAAGCACCAATTGGAGGTGATCAATATTTGAACTATTTTTCGGATATTACAAGAATAGTGTGGAGTATAAATAATAACTGACCAATTACAATTCTTCTTTTTCGTGTCGTTGTCACGACATTGTATTTTTTTATTCAGCATAGTGTGATTGGTAAGTATTTATTACTTACCAATTGCACTATGATGAATAAAAAAAATATATTAAATTCGATACTCAAACATCAATATCGATTTAATGAGATTTGAAATATCGTTGATATTTATCAATTATTTTGTGAAATAATATCGATATTTTGATATAGAGATAATTTTTACCCAAGCCTAATGTTGTGACCAAAAAGTAAAGTAACATAGACTATAGAGGGGTTGTGACGTTAGCGTCGTTGAGACTTGCGACTTTGCGAGATCGAGAATAGAGATGGGTTGTACTAGGTAAATTTGGGACTAGGTGCACCTATTCTTAGTATTTAAAAATACGTGATCCAGATACCTATTCCACCTAGTCCACCTAGTCCCTAGTCCACCTAGTATCAATTATTAGGTACTTATCGAATGTGGTCATGGTGCACGTACTTAGTCCAAGTAATTTTTTTATTGTGGCTACTAATTTTACAGGAAACTGCTAAACAACAAATGAACACGGTATTTTGATTAAATTTTACGATGACGGTCTTTAAGCTTCACGGACTCACCTCGTTGCCACTTCTCCTGTACTTGATATTTCTATTGAACTTAGGGTGTTAGCAATCAGTGATAAGACTAGGTTGGTACCTAGTAATTGGACTTTATACTCGAGACTAGTCAGTAATCATTCGATCCGAGAATACTCGATCCGAATGAGTACCACCTAGTCTCGACAAGACTAAGTATTACGAAGTATCTATTTACTTAGTCTTTTGAGACTAGTTGGTACTCATTCGGATCGAGTATTCTCAGATCGAATGATTACTGACTAGTCTCGAGTATTGAAAGATAAAGATGGGAAGACTACGGAATAGCGTAGTTAAAAAAGGACAGAATATATATTCTTGCACAACACGCGTGCGCGTTGCGTTACTTTTATGTACTTTGAATTAGGGTCTAAATTCAAGTGACTGACAAACGAATGATTTTGAAAAACATGAATGAGCGGTAAAGCAGGTTTATAACGTGTTGAGTGAATGGAATGCAATTACGCGTTAATGCTATGAAGCCTAAGAGCAGTTGGATTTCGCAATACTTCATGATACTAGGTGTTGTCAAAGTGAGAATAGGTGCCGCCTAGTATCGAAATTTACCTATTCTTCGGATCTGTTCTAGTAAATACGACTCATCTCTAATCGAGAATTCGAGATCCGGCCCGCCATTTTGATAGGCGGTCAGGCAGGGTTGTTCGTTAGTTTGCGCTAAAATAGCGGCGCGACGGTTTTCATTTATATTATACTAGGAAATAAATTAACAATGGTGCCGGTGAGTAATAGTTTATGTGACGGTACGACTAATAATACATTCTCTTGTGCTTGTCTTGATGAAGTTTCATCTCTTTTCAGCAAACGAAGGTGTTCGTCGGCAGCCTGCCACAGGGCTCGAAGCCGGAAGAACTTCGCAAGTTGTTTGAGCGATTTGGTGTCGTGACCGAGTGCGATATAATGAACCGGTGCGGATTCGTGCACATGCAAACCGAAGATCAGGCTTTGGCTGCTATTCGCGCTCTCAATAATACATCGTTCAACGGTGGCGTCATCTCAGTGGAGCGCGGACGCATCAAGGAGCGCAGCCAGCGAGGGGGACCAGCAGGGCCAGGAGGTGGTGGCCGCGGCGGTGGTATGAGGGGAGGCATGCGCGGAGGAATGGACCGGCGTGGTGGCGGCCCCATGCGTGGCGGACCTCCGCCCCGCGACTCTCCTTACTCGCGCGAGCGTCCCTCGCACCCACGCGGGCCACCCTTTGGCGCTCCGCCACAAATGGCACCGCGGCCGCTGCCCTACGAGCGCGCAGAGCGGCCACCACCGCCTGCGTACGACGACCGGTACAATGGGTACGGCGGGGAGGACCGCCGCGGGTTTGCGCTGATGGATCGTGGAACGCGGGACCCGTACGCGAGCGCAGCGCCCATGTACGCGGAAGACCGGCGCTACGACGAGCTGCCCCCCATGTACCCCGAGGAGCGGCGAGCCCCCATGTACGCAGATGACCGTGACATGATGGAGCGCCGCGCCCCCATGCGTGCGGCACCGCAACAGATGCCATATGAACGCTCTCTACCACCGCGGCCATCCAATGGTGACATGTACAGCAGGCGTTCCCCTATGTGAGTTACTGAAATTAATTAATATTGGCTATTATTCTTACATGTCGCACCAAGTTATGAAAGTTCTGATTTAGTGGTTCCAAATAGCAATCTATCTATCTGGGTTCTGGTTGCTGCAGTGCAGTAATCAAATCGTTAAAACAGAGATCTTAAAAAGAAAAATCTGAGAGGCTGCCACCAACATGGGGCAGGTAATTTTAGTCATTTTCACATCAAATGTTAAAGTATAGTTATTTACTTGTTATTACCTACAAGAGAGTAATTCAGTCACAATTAATATATAAGCGGCTTTAAAGTTCTATAATTAGATTACCATAAGAACAAAATTTTTTATCATCCAGAGTATTCATGTAGCAGTAAAATAATTTAATTCATTCTAAACATACATTTAACTTCAAAGTTATTATGAGTCTAACACTGTAAATACTATGGAATGATTTCAAAAATTCGTTCACCTATAGAATTCTATAAGCAAATAAACTCCGCCCCTAAGACGACCCACTGACCAAAATATGTTATAATAGAGATGTGAAATATTGCTATTGCTTGTCCTTCTTTCATATCAAAACAGAACAATGGTTTGATGTGTTTTCTGTGTGAAGATAGTTGAAGGGCTGGATAGTGACATAGGCTACCTGCAGAAGACAATGTCATTTAATGATAAACCGAAATACCGTATCGTTGATACATCAATCAATCAATCAAAATAATTTAATTGAATGTGATATGGTGTAATTATATTGTCTTGTCATTGTTTATTATTATATAAGTGTAGGTATTAGTTTCTTTGTGGTTTTATTAGCTGTAAGTCCTCCATAAACTAAATAAATAAATTGTTAAAGATTTATTTACATATGGGTTATAAATAGTATCAGTTTTGCTGGGCATTTGCCATAAATATTGTATTGCTAAAGATCAAGCAGAGTAGATATGTAAATGAAGTCTAATGATCACCATATTATCATTCATTCTTGTGTTTAGCTGACATACTCAGGTTGTTAATTATAACATTTCAGGCGTGGTGCAACCCCTGGTGGATATGACAGAGACCCTTATGCGCAGTACCCCCCCATGGGACGGTAAGATCTAGCACTTAAATGATCATCATATCAGCCGCTATAGAGAAAAGTTACCTTTTGAGTTATATGTTTTCCTATATGTTCATAATTAATTTTAAAACAGTACACATCACTTCATTCTATCTACTCCATAAAGACAGTAGATTAATGGATTCCATTGGTTGCAATAATTTTTAAGTCAAGGTTGAAACATTTATTTCTAGGTAAGAATGCTCCATCTTCCACCACATCATACTTACCATCAGGTGAATTAATGGTGGTCAAAGACAAGCCTATTACCTATAATAATTAAAAAAATTGTACACTAAGCAGGGAGATTCTGGCTAACATAGCCTGACTATACCACATTATACAACTGCAGGGTAAAGGTGTTTTCACAATGGCATAAGTAAAGTTAATGTGTCACAAAATATTATTTTTACATCACTCACCTTGAATGTTGAGTTATTGGCACCAACATAATTTTTTATTTGGGCCCACACCAATTCCCTAGGAATTATTTTATGTAGGTAAGTAACTCGCAAAAGACAACCGTTTCACACTAAAGATCTGCAGTCAACTGGTCACTGTGATCTTAATCTTAGCTTTCTAATTTGTTGTGACCTAATTGGTTGAGTGGCCGGCGGACAACTATGACTCGCTATTTTCTTAACGCGGATGGAATATATCACCAGCCATACACAACATATTATATCACATAGGTTGCTTGAACTCAACTCAATTTCTTTAGCAAACATTGATTGATTGATTTAATAACTAGAAATTGCCATAAAAACTTTAATTTTGAACATGTAGGGGAACATGTAACCAACGAAGTAACTAAATTGTGTATCTGATCAGGCAAACCGTAGGCTTTACTTAAATATTATTTAACGATCTACATGCTGCTATAAGTAACTTACTGTTCACATGTTCACTTCCTATTCACGGTCACATTACATGTGTTACGGCTAGATCTTGGAGATATTTGGTTCGGAATTGGAACCTTAAGCATTCTCGGTACTTCTCTTTCTGACTTATTCTTAGCGAGGCAATGCTAAGCTATTTTAAATAAATTTGGCACAAAAATCAGCTTCACGAACTCCACTCTCTGATGCAGACTTATAAGATCTTGTAGTGCATACTGAACAAGATTGAAGGTGGGCCATTGTTTCAGACTTATAAGCCTTGTAATTTATGTGCGTGTGAACTGAGGTACCACACTGGGAATTCGTGAAATAAAAATCCTAGGATTTAGTAGTAGACTTAAAACAATTGTAGAATGAATCTGGGAATTTGTAAGCAAATATTTTATAAACTATGACCCATAAAGTGTGGTCCCTCAGTTCTCACAGATGATCAGCCAGATCTCAGAAAGTATCTTAAAAAAGAAGGTTTTGTGAATACAGACATTTAGTAAAGAATTTTTAAAGATATTTACTAAATAACAGACCACAAAGCATTAAAGATAAAAAATATAACGACTAAACTGTGGTCCCTCAGTCCACATAACAAAGAGAAATATTTTAGTGAATATTACTGAACAAAATTAATAAAACCGTTCTTTTTCTACATAAAGTTTTAGTAGAAGTCTTAAAACATTTTGTAAAAAGAAATGGAGCAATAATATCGAAGCATTTTGAAGATAGCGATGATTAAAACTGGTCCCTCAATCCTCTCCTCGACTGACATATATGCGTGTGCTAGCTGCTAGTTGAGAGGAATATCAGAAAGTCTAGTGTACTTAACTTTTGGTAATAAGTTTCTACTAAATAATAGGTATCTAAAATTGTGTATTTCTTACCTCTTAGCCGAGATAATATTATTTTTTGAATCCTATGAAAATAGATAGAGCAGTGTGACCACACAATAAAACAAAATATAGACAGTACTATTACACTTTATTTAATATATCATTATTTAGACGAAAAGAAAACAAGGTTGTATGGTTAATTTAATGCTATATTACATGGCTAATGTGTATATAGTAAAAAGTGGATTACAAAATTAACTAATCATTTATTATAATACTTTTGTCAGTACTTACAATAACTTTGAAATAATGATCATCATAGCAAAAGAAGCTCATTCAGAAAACAGTGATATCGGTAGATAAAGGAAGATTATGTAGTCCTAGTTTTTTATAGCATTTAATTATTTTTTGCTACTCGTAAATTTTAATAACTAAGTTGATGATTAGCAAGCTGTTTCCGAACGCAAACTTGAAGTAACATTAAATTAAATTACCCTCTTGTTTAAAATTTATGTTTAATGTGTATCAGCTCAGCGGTTTTTTAACGTACGCATAATGTTTATGATGATAAATAAAACAGGAAACTGAAATGAAAATAGATGGGATTACACTTGATAACAACAATAAAGAACAAACATTACAGTTTGTGGTATTAGTGTCATAAATCAGTTGTCAATATCTATCAATATATCAATCTATTTTCAGTTTCCTGTTTTATTTATCATCATAAACATTACGCGTACGTTAAAAAACCGCTGAGCTGATACACATTAAACATAAATTTTAAACAAGAGGGTAATTTAATTTAATGTTACTTCAAGTTTGCGTTCGGAAACAGCTTGCTAATCATCAACTTAGTTATTTAAATTTACGAGTAGCAAAAAATAATTATATGCTATAAAAACTAGGACTACATAATCATCCTTTATCTACCGATATCACTGTTTTCTGAACGAGCTTCTTTTGCTATGATGATCATTATTTCAAAGTTATTGTAAATACTGACAAAAGTATTATAATAAATGATTAGTTAGTTAATTTTGTAATCCACTTTTTACTAAATACACATAAGCCATGTAATATAGCATTAAATTAACCATACAACCTTGTTTTCTTTTCGTCTAAATAATGATATATTAAAAGTGTAATAGTACTGTCTACATTTTGTTTTATTGTGTGGTCACACTGCTCTATCTATTTTCATAGGATTAAAAAAATAATATTATCTCAGCTAAGAGGTAAGAAATACACAATTTTAGATACCTATTATTTAGTAGAAACTTATTACTAAAAGTTAAGTACACTAGACTTTCTGATATTCCTCTCGTCTAGCAGCTAGCACACGCATATATGTCAGTGGAGGAGAGGATTGAGGGACCAGTTTTAATCATCGCTATCTTCAAAATGCTTCGATATTATTGCTTCATTTCTTTTTACAAAACGTTTTAAGACTTCTACTAAAACGTTATGTAGAAAAAGAACGGTTTTATTAATTTTATTCAATAATCACTAAAATAATTGTCTTTGTTATGTGGACTGAGGGACCACAGTTCAGTCGTTATATTTTTTATCTTTAATACTTTGTGGTCTGTTATTTAGTAAATATCTTTACAAATTCTTTACTAAATATCTGTATTCACAAAACCTTCTTTTTTAATATACTTTCCGAGATCTGGCTGATCGTCTGTGAGAACTGAGGGACCACACTTTATGGGTCGTAGTTTTTAATATATTTGCTTACAAATTCCCAGATTCATTCTACAATTGTTTTAAGTCTACTACTAAATCCTAGGATTTTCATTTCGCGAATTCCCAGTGTGGTCCCTCAGTTCACACGCACATTGTAATTTGTATTCAATTATTAAAAGGTTTTATTAACTGGTTACATAACATGTATGGAGTCAATCCTCTAAATCAAACCTTAAAACAGTAACAATTGAGCTGATATTTTGGTTTGGATGACTATGTGCAGTTCAAACTAAGTAATGTAATTTTTAATCTAATACTAGGCAAATATAACTGCTTTGTCCTAACTAGAGAGCGAGAGTAGAGTAGTAAGTAGGAAGAGTGGGCTACGCAACTCCACCACAAATCAAAGTAGAGATACAGTGGTGTGCCATCATGATGATCACGACTTCTATATATATAGAAAATAGAAACAAAGTCATATTTATTCAACTTCACATTGTTTTTAAGGTATCAGTTTTTTTTTAAATTATAGTTTAAATTGCAAACATACAATCTCTTCATTCAATAATGATCATTCGAAGGCAGAAATCTTGACACTTATTTTTTGGAAGTACCAGAAGTCTATATCGCGGAAAATTTGAAGGACTACGACTGGGAGCAAGCCGTAGTCGGGCCATCGTTTTCATACTATGTGAAACGCCTCGTTGGTTGTAATGAATTGGACGTTAAAGCGAAACATTAGACGGTTGCATAAATTGTTGATACAGTAAAGATGCGCGTGGTTTAGTCGAGGTACGGTTTCACTATAAACTAAGGGCTCGTTCACATCACCAGGACACGACGTCGTCAAAGTGGAACTCTGCGGTGTCTTTGCGCGACAAAAATAAACGCCACGCGGGCTTTACAGGTTGTCGTGCCCTGTAAAATTTCCGGACATTATTCTCTCACGAACCTGTTAAAGAGCAGTCTCTTTCTCCATATGGGCTGCACAAGACGTATTCTTTTCTTGCTCTCGTAAAACACGCGGGAAAAATGAACCAAAATTCCACAAGACACGACGACGTGCAACGTTGCGGAATCGTGAGGCGCATGTTTATGACGCGATAATGTAAATTAGCCGCACCGTTCCACGTTGACGTTGTGACGTGGTGATGTGGACAAGCCCTAAGGCGGTGGTGACTATTTCGTTGAGGAGCGGTGGTGACGTTCGTGTTGTTTGTGTAGCGGGGGCGGCGCGGCGCGCGGTAGAGAGCTGAGCGGCATGGGCGGGCCACGCCGGTACTAGGTACACGGCGACGCGGAGCCTAGGCTAAGCTCGTACTCGTAACACTCACAAATCAGTACCAAGCGCCGTGTGACGGTCGAACTACCCGCATTCGCAATGCGTGTGCGAGCGCATAGAGCCTCTCGGACATGTAGATTGTAAGTCCAGTTCGAGTGACAAAGTAATTGAATCACCTTTTATTGTAAAACAAATAATATAATTTTTCGGAACGTTAATACCAATTTTTTTAATTATTGGCATTATGCATTATATACATGCTGGAAATAGTTTTATATAAATATATGATCAATTTCGATAAATATAAGTCTAAATGTTAAGGTTCATTTTGTGTATGTTGTATATTTACATTTTTAATTAAATTCATTAGAAATCACTTTTTACTTTGATTACTCATTACCCCGATGATGCAAGCAAAAATGAGACTAACTTTATCTTGTTGATGAATATGGAAATGTTCAATGACGTCTCTATGATCAATTCGAGAAAAAATAAGTGATCATATCATGATGAGAGACGCATCGTGAACAGATCATTTTCTGAACTCTAGAAGGTTTCCAGTGTTCGGGATCTGTGGATGAATACAGGGTTCGTGGAAACTGTCCATATGTCCGAATTCAACACCTGGCCATACTTATCGGAGTAGAAGCTCTCTGATCCTACTTGCAAACTCATGGCGGAGAGGCGGGGTCCTGCAGTCTTCTGACGAAACGTGCTAATCGATAGTTAAATGGAAGGTTATTTAAATCAAATGTCATAGGTGTTAAGTTTAAAGCTAACTTATGAAACTCTGACCTATGGTGGCAGAATCGAAACCGTAATGACAATATACCGTGAACGCCCCAGAAATGGCAGTATTCCGGCTGGACTACTAAAAGCGGGTGGAGAATATTTTGACCCGCTTCGCTGTAACTTAAACCCATTGCACGACAATATACCGTGAACGCCCAAGAAATGGCAGTATTCCGGCTGGACTACTAAAAGCGGATGGAGAACGTTTTTACCCGCTTCGCTATAACTTAAACCCGTTGCACGACGATATACCGTGAACGCCCCAGAAATGGCAGTATTCCGGCCGGACTACTAAAAGCGGAGAACATTATGACCCTTCAGCAGCTTATGGGTACCTATGCTTGGAGACATCACATCACACAGGCGCTCGGGAAACTGCGTGGTATATGTTTGACTCATCGTGTTTCAAGAGGAGTTCTTGGCTAAATATTAACAGCCGCACGGGTGTATCTTCAAGGGTAAGCAATGCTTGCCAAGGTCAATCTGGGAATGCGTGGCGTAGCACATCAGACCCTACAATTTATAGACAAGAATCGCACTGATCCCTGTCATACATGCTCAACAGGTGTAAGCCGTACCATTCTTCACAATATTTATGGGTAGTTATTCGACATCATAAATCCGTTCATAGTCGCACAGACTAATGTAGGTATTATTAGTAAGCGTACGTCTTGTTAGGAAAGTACAAGAAGCTAAGTACCGCAACTGCATATGAAGACCAAGTAAATTAATAGACAGATTTGGTAAGTGGGGGAGATTATCGTAATGTAACATTGTCTCATAAAGTTGTGGGGTTAGCTGTCAACTGGCAGTCAGGCGAGTGAATTAGCGCCGGTTAGATGTGCGAACTAGGCGCGTTGCTGAGCCAGTGATAATAATGATAATAATAATAAATCTTTATTGACATAAAATGAGGATACAAGACACTGTGAAGCCTCTGAATCCCAAACTAGGTTAGAACCTGTATATCAGGAATCAGCGCCTTCTTCCATTTTTCTTTTTTTAATGTCAAAAACCATGTTTACAGAGTATGTTTACAGGTATGAGAGCATGCAAAAAATAACAGATTTTAAATTAAATTAAAATGTTATAAATAAATTAAATTAAATAATATACGTACGAAGACAGTTCTAATATGTTTCGGATGTGTGATATCGAGATTCCTCCGTGTCTTGGAAGCACGTCAGGCCTTAAATCCGGGTTGTCATTTCTAAATCTGTACGATTAGTTAGAGGCCAAAAAATCAGACAGCAGTATTTCCTAGGGGTACCAATAGGTACCCCTACCTAACCTGACCTTCGCAATGCTTAGCTGGGTTGCAAGCATTGTGAAGGTCAGGTAGGCAACCCGTCTATGTAAAACACTGGTACGGTCGGCCAAGAAAGTGGTGTACCAGTTTTGATTTAGTTTCCCGGTCATCGAAAATTACAATAAGGTTCGTTATAAAAAGATATTACTGAAAGAGACAACATTATCATGACGTAAACCTATGTATTTAGTATTCATACGTCATATGTCACATATAAGTACATGACATTTTAACCTTTAGTATAAATGAAAAGGACATTAGTTTCTACAAAGCAATTGAAATGTTTCCAAACAAAAGTAATAAAAACTATTTAGACAACCGAATTCCATTTGAAAAAGAAAACTGACAATTGACATTTTGTCAAATATATGCAAAAAATCGATATATTTTCCGTGTTATTTTTCAATCAACTGCATATAAAATCATCTCAATGCCTGCCAACTTGACCATTGCCGAAAGAGCACAAATAATTGCCCAATTTAATGAGGGAAGCAGTATCAGTGCGATATCCCGGAATTTGAATATATCGAGGCGTTCTGTCCGCTTTTGGATTCGTAGTGAAGGAGAGGAGGGAAGTTTGTTGGATCACAGAAGAAGTGGTCGCCGGCCTGCACTCTCCAATAACGATAGAGAATTCATGAGACGGGAATATGAAATCAATGGTTTTAAGCCCACAAAACATTTTGCGGAGATGTTCGATGTGAGTGCCCAAACAATAAGGAATCATCTACATTACATGGGGTTGCACCACAGGCATTACGCCAAGAAAATATATTTGACGGATGCTCACAGACTTGCTCGTCTGAACTTCGCCAGAGAGCACTTAGAGTTTGATTGGTCTAATACAGTGTTTTGTGATGAAAAAACGTTTAAATCCAGTCAGCATGGACGTCTTCACCTTTGGCGATATAATTCAACACGGTATAAAGATGATCATGTAATCCCAAATAGAGAATTAGGTCGAATTTCCGTAAATATTTGGGGCTGGATGAGTACGGATGGTGTAGGAGAATTGTGTTCTCTACCTCCTCGAGCGACGGCTGTAAATTATATCGACGTGCTTCAGAATGCAATGCTACCGACAGTCCGTAATGTTTACCCGGAGAACGAAGTGCCACAATTTGATTTTGTTCAAGATAATTGTTCAATTCATAATGCGAGGATCGTAAGAGCCTGGTTTCGTTCACACACTGACGTAAGGGTAATTCAGTGGCCCTCAAGATCGCCGGACCTCAACCCGATAGAAAATCTTTGGGGCCTTATGGTCCAACGATGGTCGCATCAAAATGAAAGAACCAAACAAGCTCTTATTAGTCACTGTAATTATATCTGGGAGGAAATGCGGGGAACCGATATTTGCTCACGGCTTGTTGGTTCAATGAGGTCTCGTCTTTTAGAGGTTATAGAGGCCAACGGCGGTTACACCCGTTTCTAATTTTTAAAAATTTTCAATATCTTCTAAATATTACTATATATGCTATGTTTTTGTTTGTTATAAGTATTTTAAAATTGATTGTAGAAATTTAATAAAAGGATAAATCTATTTTTAGCTTGTTTTTTATTGATATTGTAATTACAAGTTTACAGAAATTGTAGGTTTGTGGACTCGCCTTGTGCCTTTACAATTTTATGTAACTTGTTGATTACAATTCTGAATTTGTAGATACAATTTTGTCATCAAAATCTACAGCCCCCCGCCGTTGATTTTACGACGTCATTGGTTCCATCAAGTTCAAACTAAGAACAGCTGTCACGTTACAAACAGTAATAGTCGTTATCAATAATCAGATAAAGACAGCAATAGAAGTTGTCAGATCGATCTGCAAGCGAAACTAATCTTTATCACCTATGAATCTGCAAGCGATATTCAACCTTAGGGTGGTACACCACTTTCTTGGCCGACTGTACTCAGCTGCATCCGGTTAGTCTGGCAGCCGACCCCAACACATTTGAGACGAGGATAAGCAATTGATAATGACCGTGTTTCAAGACAAAAGTCTATGACCAGTGCTTGTTGCCAAAGGTATATGAAAGTGAGTTATTTCACTTGGATTGCAATAAACTTACAGGGGTGAGAGAAAACTTCAAATTAAGGATCGGAGGAATCAAGTCTACCGCCGTAGCTTAAACAATGGCCATCCTTAGAGACATGGGCTGAAATATCCTGGAGTGACTAATGCGTACTGAAAGACCCAGCATTGGAGGGCCTCGAACAATGTGGACAGATGAACTGATGAAAGCGGCTAGAATAGATGCGAGATATCTTAGAATCGTCAACGTGGCGACACTTGTGGGAGGCCCAAGTCCAAAAAGATCATCTTATTTCCGTCGACCAGCGTGAGATCGACGGAAATAAGATGATCTTTGTGACAGCAAACTCTTCCTTAATTACGTTGCGGTACTTCTTTAAAAAATGGTTTTGTTTCAGGATTTCTTAAGTTGTCAGCTCGTGCTGATCGATATATGACGTTGGTCGATGTAAATATAAGATTGCTTGCTGGCAGTGATTCGTAAAGGGGTGCCTTAGATATATTGCATTAAATATAATTAAAGCGAAAAGATCAAAGCTTCTCTAACACTATTTAAGTATGATCGCAATACGATTCGTTTTAGATAACCTAGGAGTCTTTAAGTCCAGAGTGAATAGGTTACTTTTAGGTAAGCGTGCTCCATCTTCGATCACATCATCACTTACCATCAGGTGAGATAGTGGTCAAACGCGAACCTACTTTCAATAAAAAAAAACTTAAACTTGACTTTGAAACTACAATTGCGTCCACGTAAGTCAATTCGAACGCGCCGCAGGTTGACTGCTCTGCTTGGCTCCCAATACGTGATCACAGCAATCCGACAAGTGAGGCGCGAGTGACGTTTGTCACATCAACACCGGCTCTGCTTAAATAACTTTCGAACGGCGACGTGCGATGTGCGTGCGAGTCCTTTCAGGTAGTTAGACGCGGCATCATGATGACGAGGCAAACGGCGGCGATGCGTAGTCGATGCTACGCTTAATACTACGCTACTACGGCATTACGCTGAATGCGTTAGGCGACACCGAAAGAAGACAGGATGCGAAAAATTTCAAATCGTAAGTACGGCTCAGAAAAGCAGACGTTAGTGAACGTGCGATAGACCCTCGAACTAACACTTCAATCAAAACGATGTGCATACAGTGCGCTATCATATATCCAATCTAAATTTCGAGTTTTTTTGTGTAATAACTATAGCACAAAATGCAATACGCATAAATCTTGTGCTCGTGAAAAGAGTCGGCGACAATATTTGTAGGCTGAAGGTTATGATCGCCAGTTCTAAATCTGCGTTTCAATCTACACTGAAGTTACGGATAACCCAAACGTTCATCTGTAAACTTGTAACTGTGATAGTTACAATAAATAATACTTGTCACCTGAAACGTATACGGTACCGTGTATACAAAGATAGATCGTCTACGACGGCCGAAACAGTGAAACGCACTCTACAGTTTTATGTCTCGTATATCATAATCTTAACATTTTTGAGGTGAATCATCTATAGCCGCGACTTGGCAGCAAATCAACTGGTATGCCGTGACGGCAAACGGCATGACCAAGCCATGCCGTAATGCCCCCTTTACGCCACCTCTCTCGATTCCCTAGTGAGTGTGTGTGATATACCTAGGTATATTCCGTACCTACTTAATTAATATTATAATTAAAATAAATTGATAATGAAACTCTATATGTTCTTTATTTCACTTTGTATTTCGTTATAGATAATTTTAAATTCAAATATTAATATAGATATTTGCCGGGCGACCCGCAATGTCCTACATAAAAATAAAAATATGTCTATGCGGTGCTTATACTGTTTATATGTTCCACAGGGATTGGGCGCCTTGATGACATACTCAAGACTGAATTGGACCAAACTCAAGGAATGTCTTCCACACCGAGAAACTTGTACAGTGGTGACGATGCATGATAATAAATGTTTTTTCTACTAAAATCTAAGTTTTACTTTACAAAATATTTGGACCAATGGGAAACAACAGTTGAATACTGTGTCCTACTTTTGTTCGCTAGTGAATCATTGTTTCAGACTCAATCGCGCAACATCTCAGGAATGAAGTGGTTATGTCAAGATAAATAAATCCAGGTTTGATGAAAAGTAGGTACAAATATTAACCTTTTCACCGCCAAGCACTTCTATAGAAGTTCGGGATTTTCGTGCCACCAGCGCCACAACTTCTATAGAAGTTGTTCATTTTAACTATCTTATTAAAATAAATTTACTGTGATTAAAAGCTTTGTTTCATTTTATTATTTAAGATAGCACTTTCTACTACCCTGTTTTTTATTTTTCTACACAAAATAAGCCCTAGTTTGTCCTAAAATCGGCAAAAACAGAAACTCCGAATTTTGTTACTTTCCTCAGAACGCCAATCACTTCATATCAAGTTGGCCAGTGATGTGCCGTGAAAGGTTGATTTCACCATTGAAATATTTATAAATACAGAAAGTTACGAATATCGAAAACAATTTGAGGTCAATAAAATATGAACTTAGTTATCTACTTCATTACAAGGGATAGTAGATGAATTTCGACCTTCAGTTAGATGCCGATACGTAATTATAAAGTTGTTACCAATTCTTGTCGATAGTTATTTTCCCATCTCTACAAAACAATTGGTCGTCTATGCCCCTGTCCGCCACCGAGTGCCATGAACTACTATAGAAGTTGGTCAGTGACGTCATAGGCGTGCGGCTGTCAAGGTCACTGGCATAGTGCAGCACAAAATCGGATACCGTACGCATCTTTCTTTCACTTGATAACAAATAGAAAAATGAGTGAAGAACTTGATTCGGACGAACTTCTTAAAATTTTGCAAGGTGTGGAATCGGACTCGGAGTATTTTGTGGAGACCATTGAACCAGAAGATAATTCTGAGGTATGTCTAACTGGATGATAATAATAATGTTTATTCATCAAAGAGTAGGAATTCAATAAGTATGTAAAATGTTCGGTGAGCCCAGTATCTCCAGATGCACTGTAATTACAGTAGATTTAGGTACTGTTTTTGTACTCTCTACACAATTGTGCTAAATACAGTGTATGAAAGCACTGTAATTTTAACTTTTTTAGAAATGTCGAAAAACGTTGTCTGAAGTTATTAAAAAAACACAGGAATAAACAAAAATAGAAGAAAGAAAGACCATAGACCCCATCCCTGATCAGAATAGAATTCAACGTGCCCTCAGTGCCAATAACTTGATATGAAGTTAAAGAATGAGATCATGAAACAAATAGAGATGTACCCCATTCCTTATAGTTCTAATTGAGTTATGTATTAGTTTCTTTGATACTCATAATTTATACTGTTTTTTCTTATTAAGGATACTGTGAAATAAAACAAATCTGGAAATATTTAATCAGTTTTTATTTATATTCGTAAAATCAACTTTAAATCTTAACTTTATGCGTACAAATCTTATTCATCGATATGACGATATCCCCATCACTACTGTTTACTGTATATTTAGTTATACATTTATAGCTTGGCGCTCGGCGAAGCATTGCGTTTTGTGTACGTTGGCGGCGAAAAGGTTAACAATACTGGAATATTTTATTCTAATTTTGTTAACATTTGAATTGATTACTGTATGATTCTGTGACATAGCATCTTCGTGAACTGATCATGCCTTCAATTACCACAATCAATCATCGACCATGGTTTATCAATATTTCACAAGCAAGATATCATGAACAGAATCTTGGATCTTAGTTGCTTACCCTTTTCCCATGTGTGTAGTGTAGGCAGACGTTACTCGTACTTCACAAAAAACGATCAAGAAAGAGGGTAGACTGATTCTGTGTACCGGAGGTGCTCGCTGTTTCCGCTTTCACCCTGGCAGGCGTCCGTCACTCGCTCACCGTTACGACCACGCGTTATATGCCTACAGCTTCGCGTATCGCCGTCGGTACAACCGTCAGTGGGTTGCCGCACGCCTGCCTGAGCTTTTTTAAATAATTTTGACAACGTCATAATGAATCGGCCTAAAAACAATTGATTTTCCTCCGCTTTGCTCCTGTTTCCCTTTTGATTACTTGTTTATTATAATTATTTACGCGGTTTCGGATATTTTCTACAATAAAATTTAATAGTCGGGAATTCAGGGAAGGAAAAAAATGCATCTATCATTTTATTAAACTGAAACATATTTAATCAACAAATAAAAAATAATTGTTTTTCTACAACATTCGTTTTATTACCAATATCATCATATGTACAACCATAGAAATATATCTATGGGTATAACCCTAGCACATTCACTCGATGACGCGCTCGGAAGTGGGTCGCGCGGCGGCAAAACAATCTCAACGCTCTGTGTACGGACTTATGGTACATTAATTTCTTCTCGCTGCAAACAGCTGGTATTATTATTAAGATTTTGTAGGCTATTACAGCGTAGGTATTTTCGCTTTTGTATTAGTGATGTATCTGTTACGAAGTAACTATTTAGTAATCAGTGACCCTGGCCCGACAGATTGGAGATTCGGTCGCTTTATATTTTTTTTGCAAATTGTATTTTAATTAATTTCCATAGGATCTAAGTTGTAGCATTCTGGATATATTTTATTACTAACTAGCTTTTTGCCCACAACTTCGTTCGCGTGGGAGGTTTATTCCGCGTAAATCCCGACCCCGTTGGACTTTTTTATTTTTTTTATTTACTGGTGGGCCCACTCTTGACCTCGATCACACCTGATGGTAAGCGATAGATGAGGTCTAAGATAAGACGAGCGAGCCCAGATGATGCCTATTTACTCGTGCCTTAAAGGCTGAAAGGTTATAAGTGGCAGGGAACACAGAAGCCGGCAGAGAATTCCACAGCTTGGCTGTGCGCACAATAAATGTGGAGGAGAAGCGATTGGTACGACAAGACGGTATATCAACCAAGTGTGGGTGGTACCCAGCCGTGCGTCTGGTAGACCGGTAGTGAAAGGGAGATGGAGGAATCAGGTCATGGAGCTCCTGCCGATGTACAATCTGTAGAAAACCGACAGGCAAGCAACGGTTCGCCGATGAGCCAGGCTATAAAGCTTCTTAAAAATCCTATGACCGTCTCCTGGTTTTAAGCTACCTCCCTACCAATTTTCAGCCTAATCGTTTCAGCCGTTCTTGATTTATAAATAGTGTAACTAACACGACTTTCTTTTCGTTTCCAGGGGAATGTAAGCTTCGAAAGTTTCATATACCCTCTTACCTACCTATTTTTTCATAATAAAAGTATAATGCCAAATCAGGATCTTGAACACTACAAATCTTTCCAGTCTATTAAGTCAATTAAATTATATAAGTTACTGTAATCTGCTATATACATGTTACACTGAGAGACCTCACAAAAGGCCACAAAATATTCAAAATAACTACACACATTACTATTATTGCACGAACTTAAAACCTAAAATTACTGAATTACTATTATACATAATACACAATTTTAATTTTTGTTTTATCTACTTTAATAGAGGAATGCAACGGTATATTTATTTTTAATTAATAACTTTTTCAATTTTTGATTCTATGTCCAACCTCTTGTATGAGGATGATCCACTGTGCGCCGCATTATAGTTTGCAGTTCTTTTTACCGCCGTAAATAGGCGTTGCACGTTTATAACAACAAAAACGCTTACCATCAGGCGAGATCGAGCTCAAGTGGGCTCATCCGTAATTTAAAAAAAAAACCTGTCACAAGCAGTAATGTTTGTGTCGTATCAAAGTGATAAAAATGGCTAAGATCGAGTCAGACTCGCCCATGAAGGAATCCGTAGTAACTACGCCAAATAACTTTGTTTTTCATAGTATTTGTATGAATTACAAAGTTATATTTGCGGTTTTAGAAAATATGCTATATCTAAAAAACTGCTGCCCGATCTCTGATAGAAGTTAGAGGGAGGGACACATATTTACCACTTTGGAGGCGTATATCTTTTAAACGATTGACTTTTTGAAAAAGTGGTTATAGAAACCTCAATGACATTTTTGAAGATCTTTCTATAGATTCCACACACGCATAGGTTCGTTGAAAAAAAAAAAATTCAGTTTCAGTTCCATGTATGAGGAGCCCCCCGTAATTTGAAATATTTTATACTTAAAATCGGAAGGCGGTTCACAGTGAAGTAGTACAGGACTCCGTTATGTAGGTCTATTATACTACTTGCAGTATTATATAGGTATAGCTACTGAAGCGTCTAAGCAGTAGGCGGTGAAATAAAATCCAGAGCGAGAAGCGACAGGGTTATATTGCAGTGACAAGTATGAAGCAGTAATTGAATTATGAATACAAAATAGACGGACATTTATACTAGCAGATAAATAATACTAATAACGGTTCGTGCTTGACCGATCTACGCAGGAATCGACGCCTCCTCGTTAGCGCAGACAATAGACGAGTCCGACGACATCTTGCCTCATTAACGCTCGAACAATGGATGCGCGTGTGCCATGATTCGGAAGGCGGGGCTAAGCCCGACTGACGTCATGAAGCAGGCGGAGCTTTGCAACTTGTTTTGCACACGGCACGTTCTGACGTAAAATCGTATGATCTTGGTGCGCGTTGAGTCGTGCGAGTAAACTTGCCTACTCGCTACACCACTCCCCCGGTGAGACCGTGACTACGGGCGATAGTAATCGGGGAATCTCACTGTCCTGCCGCTTCTGGTCTTTCTGATTGCATTATCAGATTGCGCTGGATCCGGAGTTTGGGTTTAACTTTGACCTGGATCAAGATCTTCTCTCGTCATGTATGCTGGTTTGATCCGGTCAATCGACACCTGTCTCTTCCCACGCACCTCGATGTCCAACGTCTTCTGGTCGCGAGCTAGGACTTTGTGTGGACCTGTATATGGAGCCTGCAAAGACCTTCGACCTGGTCCTTCGCGTAGGAAGACGTAGGTTGCCGTGCTCAGGTCTTTCGGGACGTAGAAGAGACGACTGGAGCTCATATGCCACGACGTTGGCTACGGCGTTAGTTTGGTCATGTGTGCGCGCAACCTGTCAACCAGGTTACTCATGTCCACAACCTTATTTGTGTCTTCTGTGAGGAACTGTCCAAGTAAGCGGAGTGGCTCGCCGTAGACGAGTTCTGCGGTTGTTGTGCCTAGGTCTTCCTTCCATGCGCTGCGGATGCCTAGCAGCACCCATGGGAGAGCCTCTGTTCAGCTTGAATTCGCATGACACATGATCGCGGCTTTCAACTGGCGGTGTAGTCTCTCGACGAGGCCATTGGCGGCGGGACGGTAGGAAGTGGTTAGGTGATGAGTGGCGCCTATGAGGGCGGCCAGGTTCTTGAAGGTGCGGCACTCGAACTGCCTCCCGCGGTCCTTGGTGATATGCTCGGGACAGCCGAACCGGGCAATCCACCCAGTGGTCAGGGCAGCAGCGCAGGTCTCTGCGGTGATATCCTGCAGTGGGTACGCCTCAGGCCAACGTGTTGCGCGGTCGACAACAACATCTAACAAAATGGTTCTTTTTGCAGATGACAGTACAGCTATAATAAAATGTATTGATCAAAATAATTATAACAATGACATAAATGCTTGCTTAAATGACATTATAAATTGCCTCAATAATAATAATTTGGTTATAAACCTAAGTAAAACAAAAGTCATGCATTTTTATCAACGATCTCAAAAACCGCAGGTTAATATTTCTTACGAGGGTTGTGATATTGAAGAAGCACTTAGGGCTAAGTTTTTAGGTATCACAATTGATAATCAACTAACATGGAAACCTCATGTTGAAGAACTAAGTAAAAGACTTAGCAAATCCGCATATGCTCTTTTTCAACTTTCAAAGAAAGTCAACAGACATGCGCTTTTAATAGCCTACCATGGACTGGTAGCCTCTGCTTTACGATATGGCATTATTTTTTGGGGGCACTCTACTGATAGGGAACTGGTATTTAGGTTGCAGAAGCGTTGCATCAGGTCTATGTGCAGTCTAAGGGTGACTGATAGCTGTGTTCCCTACTTTAAATCATTAAGAATATTAACTTTTCCTTCTTTATATATTTTGGAAACGGCTTTGTTTGTAAAATGTAACCCACATTTATTTCAAAAATTGTCAGAAGTCAGGAAGAATCCAATACGGACTCAATATAGCAATCAACTTTGTCAAGTAAAATGTAAGACAGCACTAATGAGAAAATGTTTTTTTTGGTATGGCCCCACGCATATATAATAAAGTACCAAATGTTATTAAAAATGTGACAGTATCAAAATTTAAACGGGCACTAAACGAATTTTTAATAGAAAAAACTTATTACAGTATTGATGATTTTCTTAATGATGATTCACTGACTGATTGATATGCTGACCTGTATGACATTGTGATTGACAATTTTAATGCATTTCTTATGATATTTTTTTCAATTATACTGACCTTAATTTATTTGACATTACTGATATGACTATTATTTCTCTTATTTGTGACTTAGCCTAACATTTTTAATTATGTTACTTTTATTTTAATGTGACTCTAATTTCAATTGTGTTAGGAAAAGTATCTGCATACCCAAATGAGGATAAAATATGGAGGTCTGTATTGTCTGTGCTGACGATTTCTTAAATGGTAAATTAATTTAAAATGACAACTAATAATATAGCTATTTAGTATCTAATATTGGCAATTTAAATATTTTGACATTTTAATTATTTTTGATCAATTTAATCATTTAACATTTTTAATATGCATTTGACATTTTTAATAATTCTTCATTTAAGTCTGACGTCAGTTATTATTCAATTTAATTTATTTTTTTATTTAATACCAAAATTATGCATGATTTTTGCAAATATTTAAGATTTTTTTTGTGTATTTTTTCAGTAGATCTACACACCATATTTGTACGCCTCCTGGCATAACATAGCGCTCTTTTTATTAATATAACACCTATACATAATTATACCTAAGTACTTTACCTATGTTAACAAATAATTTGTAATTTGAGGACAATGGTAAGGGACCAATCAAATCAAGGTGAATGTGTTGAAAACGTGCCGATGGTGGTTTGATTGCCTGTAGTGGGGTTGAGGTATGGCGTGTCACCTTACTCTTTTGACACGCTTCGCATTCCTTTGCCATCTGACTGCAGTCCTATCTAACTCCTGGCCAAACAAACCTTTCAGTGACCAACCGAACACTTGCTTTTCGCCCAGGGTGGCTGAGGTTATGAAGGGAAGTGAATACCTGCTTGCGGAACGATCTTGTAATAAATGGGCGTGGACTACCCAACACGTCGCAGTGGATCTCAACATTAGATTCGGGTAGTTTCACCTTCCGCAGCTTCAAAGATGATCCCTCTCTCAGAAAGGTCTGCAGCTCGGGGTCGGCCTACTCGCTACAACAGAATATATCTACCTACTAAGTTTCATGTGTAGTATAGTCCTAATAGTTTCGGAATCAAATGGCTGTGTCATACGGACAGACAGACAGACATTACGAAACTATAAGGGTTCCGCTTTTTGCCATTCGGTTACGGAACCCTAAAAATGGATTTTATTAGGTATTAGTGAATGCCGAGGCGATATACCTACATGATATATTAAAATATCGTTGCCTACATGTTGACTTAATCGTTGTATGTAAAAGAAAATAATAGAGAACGCCTGCTACATCTATACCTACACTTTGTATTATTTTTAAAAAAGTTATTTAGTTTGTAGGAAGTGATCTCTGGATGCACTGAACCTATGTGTGAAATTTTTTCATCAACAAAAAGCTACAATATTCGTGAATGTTAAAGGGCAAATTAATTTTTCACTGAAAAGTATTTTTTCACATGACCGAAATCGCTGGCAGGTGCTAGTATAAAAAAAATTGGCCAAGTGCGAGTCAGACTCGCCCATGAAGGGTTCCGTAGTAACTATAGTAATATAATATAATATGTATATTTATTTGACGAACTAGTACTCACGCGGGGCTTCGCTCCCGTGGATTCTATCACGGTAAAAACATAACTCTTCTTTTTCCAATCGCGTAAAAAGTAGCCTATAACCTTCCTCAAGCTTCAAGCTACTTCCATACAAAATTGCATTCAAATCCACCCAGTACTTTCGAAGATTATCGCGTTCAAGCAAACAAACAAACTAACTTTTCGGCTTTATAATATTAGTATTGATAAAAAACCTTAAACATTTCTTAAAACTAGCTTATTTACATTTTTACAACTACGCTAAATAACTTTGTTTTTCAGTGTTTGTATGAATTACAAAGTTATATTTGCGGTTTTGGAAAATATGCTGTATCTCAAAAACTGCTGACCAGATTTCGTTCAAATCAATTTTGGTTGAATCATAAATCTAAAAAACATATATGTCTGTAGATCTTAATGTAAAAGATCTACAGACATATTTATGTTTTTTAGATTTTTCACTCCATTATTATAGAAGTTAGAGGGGACACACATTTTACCACTTTGGAAGCTTATATCTTTTAAACAATTGACTTTATGAAAAAGTGGTTTTAGAAACCCTATATCATTTTTAAAGACCTGTCTATAGATACCACACTCGCGCAGGTTTCATGAAAAAAAATATTTTCAGTTCTAGTTCCATGTATGGGGACGCCCTTTATTTTAAATATTTTTTATTCTTTTTTCTTAAAATCGGAAAGCGGTTCACAGAATACATCTACCTACTAAGTCTAACATCTATAGTCTTAATAGTTTCGGAATAAAATGGCTGTGACATACGGACGGACGGACAGACAGACAGACGGACAGACATATCGAAACTATAAGGGTTCCGTTTTTTGCCATTCTGCTACGGAACCCTAAAAAACGTCTGCCAATTTATTTCTTTGCAGGGTTTCCCTGTTTATATGGTATTCACAATAAGATACAAATGATGCCGTAATTAATTATTTATAATATAAAAGTCAAGATTTAAGCGACCACATGGACGCCCTGGTCCTGGGGTAGAGCATGAGCCCCTCAGTGGGTCCGATGGCGGCCACCGTGGGGCACTTGTTGTACAGGTAGCGGGAGCAGGCCGCGCGCACGTGCGCCGCTGTGACGCGCTTCACCGCGGTCAGCTGCGCGCTCAGCGTCGGCCAGCAGCCGTGGTATAGCGTCCATTTCCCTATGTCCATGCACATGCCTAATAAATTGTCCGTCTCCGTTAAAATTTTCGTCATCAGAATATTCTTGGCTTTCTCCACCTCCGGCTCCGTAACGCAGAGGCACAAATACATGAACTCGTCTTGTATTAACATCATCATGTCGTCTAGGTGCATTACATCGCTCACAAAATGTACTCCAAAAAGTCCGCAGTCTTTGTAGGCAATATTGAACGTGTGGTAAGAGTCGCAGAGGCCGCAGCAGGATGCTTCACGCGCTATTCGTAATGGATGCAACTCGCCAGCGGGTTGCGAGCGGTCCCAGCCGCCGAGCAAGAACCTCGCTACTTCCATCACCACTCTGTCGTCATCGCTAAAGCACGGACCCTCCACAGCCACCATGACGTGTGCGGCAGCCATCGAATCGTCTCGATATCGTACTTCTGACCCAGAGTACCTGTAGGCGTCCACGTCCAGGTACTTGAGTGGCTCCAGCTTGCCAAGGTAGCAGTTGGCGAGCGAGGCCATTTGCTCGTGCGTGACGCCGCCCACCGCGGCCAGTACTGTGCGGCACGGGTCGAAGCATTTTGAAAGGTACCTGCAGATGGTGTTGCGGCTGAAGTGGTACAGGTTGGCAGAGGGACCCATCACGGTCTGCGCTAGTGGTGTGCCCTGGTACGCAGATGCGTGCAAGTAGTCGAACACCACTGCACCAGGGTTTTTGTCGTGTTTCCGCATTTCTGCGTAGACGACTCGCTTTTGAAACTCGATTTCGTTCATGTCTAAGCCGTTGTTGTACACGCAGTCGATGAGAATGTCCGTGGCGAGCGGCACGTCTTGGCTTAAGCACTTCACGTAATAGACGACCAGCTCGCGGGTCACCCGGCACTTGTACTTAGTACCGAGACTCTCCATCTGGGTCTCGAGACTTGTTTTATCTCGATTGTTTGTACATTTGAAAGCCATATGCTCGAAGAAGTGAGCTATTCCATTCTCCTGTTTGCTCTCGTATCTGGAGCCAGCGTCGATGAAAAGTCCGATGCAGGCGGCGCAACTATCGCGCTCCGCCGTGGCGACGTTCACACCGTTCAACAGCTTGGTATAGCAAGTGGGCGGCTGGTTGAGGAGGTAATGACTAAAGTTAGGTGGGTAAGAGATATGTCTGGTAAAATAAATTAAAGGTTTTAACTGTCTTTTCACAATGTTTGTTGTTCTGAGCATTATAGAACAAAATGAGTGTAAACAATATTATGCAAAAGCGTTCAATGTCAATGAGACGGCCGGTGTATTTTAACTGACGGTTAGGCCTTTGCACTTAGAACATTGCCATCAAAGAGAATGTAATACACTATGTTTTAATTTCCATAAAAACTAGGACCTCTTCGCAAGGGATGGCACTGGGGATGGTTTTAGTTCAGAATTGAACGAATTTGATTTTTTATTGGATTATATTAATAAATCTACAGGATATTAATATGTATTTTAATAATTTTAACCACTTGTAGTGACACTACACTATTACCAAACCTATTACCATAACCTTTTACCTCCTGGCGAATGTCGTGATACCATACCGGTCACACATTACCAGTACAATACCAGAGCATAACATAAATACCATACCTCCTGGCCGATGTCGTGACATAGTACCCGTCACACAACCGCCAGTACAAAAAACCATTACCTACCTTACTACGTTTTTGACAATCTGATAAGAAACCAAGAAGAAACCCGCCTTGAAAAAGACGTGACAATCCGTTAAGAAACAATAATAATATAACATCAACATGGCGCGAAAGATCGCTGGAATGCTACGGTCCCCACGCACGTTCTTTCTGTATGCTAAGCATAAAATGTGTTGTATGACCATAAAATTGTAACAATAAAAGTAAAATCGAATTATTATTTTGTTCTCAGTTTTGCCGATATCGTGTTAAAATTCGTGTTTACATTGAATTTAAAGATTTTGTTCGTTCAATCACATTATGACCTCATTTATAACCTACACGGTTAAATATATTTTAAAAACTCTACAATATTAATTGAATTAACAACTAACTGATATCGTAGCTCAACGACGACTGACCGTGCGAATGGAAAAAACCTAATATATTCTGCATCTTAGTTACTTGGCTATCTTTGTTATAATAAGTTACCGTGATCGACATTTGGTCTGGATTCAATTTGTTACTAAATATCCTATTACCATACCTCCTGTTAATAATATCCGATCGCTGTCCCATCATTATTAAAATAGTGGTCGGTCAGGTTGGCAAATACTTGGAGCAGCTTAGTACTTATAGGTACCTACTGGTAGACACTCAACATGGATTTAGGAGCGACTGTAGCATCAGCCCAGTACTATCACAGTTTGAAAATCTCAGGCGCAATATTCAAATTCAGATTCTTTATTCGGATAATTAAAAATCCATAGATATGTTAGTATAATGCTTAGGCTAAGAGTGTACATACTGTTACGAGCAGGGGTTCGGGATATAAATAATTTACACCAATAGAATCAAAATTAACACTTTACTTTAATAACACCAAATAAAATTAACACAGTTATTCACAGTACAATACTTGTCACTCAACACTTAAATCGCACCGAAATTAACTTGTAAAGCTTCGATTATATCGCCTCGTATCTTGAAATAAGACTGCCGTCTCCGTTCCTCTGCGATCTATTTATACGCCGGTCTATGAGTTCTAGAATATTCTTGTAAAATCGACTCACTGCTATATTGCCAATATTCCAGAAGCTACTCGAGATACTCAGTACTGCTACTCGCCGCTAGATGGCGTTAGTGTCTCGAACGTATTAGATGTCAGTCGAACTTTCTCGATATACTCAGTACTGCTACTCGCCGCTAGATGGCGTTAGTGTCTCAAACGTATTAGATTTCTGTTGAAGTTTCTCGACGTACTTCGCTAAGCGACTGGCGTAACAATATTATCAACAAAAAGATAGGTATATTAACAGATATATCATTCATATTATTAACTAGCAATCCTACTTAATATTATAAATGCGAAAGTTTGTGAGGATGTATGTATGTTTGTTGTTCTTTCATGCAAAAACTACCAAACGGATTTGAATGGAATTTGGTAAGTAGGTAGGTAGTTGACATCCTGGAATAACACGTATAGGCTACTTTTATCCTGGAAATCCCACGGGTTCGGGATTTACGTGGGAAAACCTCCCATGCGAACGTAGACGCAGGCAAAATCTAGTAATATATATATTCCAGCGGTCTCACATCGCCGGGACTCGCTTGCACGATAGACAATAAAATTTATAAAGATACTCTAAGTAAAGTGGACATGTGTTACATATGTCATGCCAATCTACATTGCATTGAACATGTAGATTGGCATGGCATGTGATTTAAATATGTGTGTGGTCTCTACTACTCGTGCTAGTCAGGTTGGGTTTAATCATAAAAAATAAACAGTTTAAAAGTAATCTGATCGTTTATTTTTAGATTATTTATTTTTTATTATATATACTTAACTGTTTATTTAAAAGAAATTGTAAATTTCGTAACCAATGATAACGGTTCCGTACGTACCCGGCATAGATTACGAAATTTATGAATTGCTGTGAGGCACCCATTCCGGCAAGACCTCGGCCGGGACTTTCTCATCGAATTATGCTTATATAAGGGCAGTGAAAATCCCACTTCCCTGTCCAATTTCAGGTATCTTTAGAAGATTTATGAAAACTGGGCAAGCCAATACTCCGCTGGGTTTTTAAAACAAGCTCAGCAATAATCCCCGTAAGGTACTTAAATTACGGGAACGTTGAAGATGCGGACAAATTTTTATTTAAAAGCTTTTTGGCGTTTATTATACTCCTACCTACCTAAATAAGGTTATAAGATATTTTACAAAATATAATGATGACGATATCACTGTCCACCATAACGCCTAGAGGCTTCCCCGCTTCGCCATCAAGTCATACGCGCTGATTCGTTCTAACTTCTTAAATTACTTAGGTAATAGGTACCTACTTATTTTTATAATGCCGTCATCTCTTTGTAAGTGCCTAATGCGTCTAATATACCTTGAAACTATGAATCTAAGTACTGGTTAAAACTAAAGCTGGGGTGAATAGAAACAAACCGAATGGGGTTTCACGCTATATAAAATTGTATGAAGCTTTGAAGAAATTAAGAAACGGCTGCTTTGTTAGAAACCAATGTATTAAAGTGAAAATCCCAATTAAGGTTTTGTTTCTATTTGATTTTCCATTGCTGTTTTACGGTACTCATATCCCTTCGGGATATATTTCTGGCCTGGCCTGGCCATTACGTCTGATTTAGCTACGATTCCGTGTATCCACGTCAGATAGGGGCTGACTGGAGTGTAGGAGCGCATGTGGTTGAGATTCGCGTCGCCTATGTGCACGCCCACCAGCTTGTCCGAGTGGAACAAGGGGCTTCCGGGCTGGCCAGCGCTACCACGCCGCTCACGCTCCGAGCACTTGGGCGCGACGCACAACAGCGGCACGGGCGCAAAAGATAAAGTTGGCTGCTTCTCTTCCGCGTTACACGAGCTCACAACACCTTCCCCGACCAGTAACGGCCCAACACTATCCGAGCTTTTATTTTTGACAGGTCCGAACCCGGCGTACGCAATGGCGTGTCCTGCTATGGCCTTGTAGTCTACGGCCGACAACTGGCCGTAATCTTTCATGGGTACTGCGTTGACAAACATCAAGCCCAAGCCCGTTGAGGTTGGCGGCTGTTCCTTGCCTAGGACCTGACGTACTGAGTTAGTCTCGTTAAAGCTTAGCTTCAACTCGTCGAACTGTATGTGTGACATGTCGGTGAGGCAGACTGCTGCAGTCAGCACCCAGTTAGGAGAGATGAGCGTGCCGGTGCAGTGGCGGCGGTGTTGGCGGTCTTTCTTATTAAGCAGAGCCACTACAAAACGGTATTTCGATTCTGCATCATCGTTGTAATCGTTGCTTCTGGCGTCGAACTGTGACAGCAACACCGCCGCTATCAGCAGCAAAACATATAGGATCATGATATTTCATTCAGCCACCCGTCGCGCACAATGGCGAAAACGTTTTGAAGCTAGCTTAACTACGTGCGGGTACAAGTACCTACTTACAACCGCTCGTAATATTTTTACGAACGTCGTTTTAGTTACTTCACAAAGCCTCTTAAATCAATAATCCTTTTTAGCGTTCACTAGCAAAAAACGTAATCCTTATACATTCGTCATGTCTGTCAAAGAGTATGTAAAACCTAACGTGTCTGACGTCTGTCTATCTGTCCGTCCGTATGACACATGACACATTCATTTTATTCTGAAACTATTAGGACTACAGTGTTGAAACTTGTTATACCCTGTTTTTAGGGTTCCGTAGCCGATTGGCAAAAAATGGAACCCTTATAGTTTCGACATGTCTGTCCGTCTGTCTGTCTGTCCATCCGTCCGTATGTCACAGCCATGTTATTGCGAAAGTATTAGGACTATACATGTAAAACTTGGTAGATAGATGTATTATGTGAACCGCTTTCCGATTTTAAGAGAACCTTTTAAAAAATATTTAAAATAAAGGGGGCTCCCCATACATGGAACTGAAACTGAAAATATATTTTTTCATGAAACCTATGCGTGTTTGGTATCTATAGACAGGTCTTTAAAAATGACATTAAGGTTTCTAAAATGACTTTTTCATTAAGTTAATCGTTTAAAAGATATACGCTTCCAAAGTGGTAAAATGTGTGTGTCCCCCCCTCTAACTTCTATAATAATGAAGTGAAAAATCTAAAAAAATCATATGTTGTAGATCTTAATGTAAACTTTCAACCAAAATTGGTTCGAATGAGATCGAGTCGGCAGTTTTTGAGATACAGTATATTTTCTAAAACCGCAAATATAACTTTGTAATTCATACAAATACTATGAAAAACAAAGTTATATGGCGTAGTTGTAAAAATTGTAAATAAGCTAGTTTTAAGAAATTTTTAAGGTTTTTTGTTTTTTTATTTTCAAGTATATTATATTTATTATAGTTACCACGGAACCCTTCATGGGCGAGTCCGACTCGCACTTGGCCAATTTTTTAATCTTATCTATCAATATTATTTATTTGTGTTCGGTGTTGCAGATACAAGGCACAATGTGCTCAACCCATCATGGGGCAATTACCGTCATCGCGCACTGAATTACAGTATCCATTTTTACATTGCAGCGTTGATTACGCAGGACCAGTGATGATAGCGGACAGGAAGGGCAGAGGTTGCAAACTAATAAAGTCTTTTTTGGCAATCTTTGTCTGCAATGCCACTAAAGCCTGTCATATCGAGCTCGTTACGGCTCTATCTAGTGAAGCTTATATAGCCGCTCTTAATCGTTTTGTGTCACGTCGTGGAAAACCTCAAAGTATCACGTCTGATAATGGCACAAACTTTGTCGGAACATCTAACGAACTATCAAAGGTTCTAGCAAGATCAGACCTTGAAGGTCAGTTAGCTCTTGAAGGAATTGAATTTAAATTCATTCCTGCATACAGTCCCCATTTCAACGGCTTAGCAGAGGCAGCTGTTCGTTCCATAAAACACCATTTAAAAAGGTTGTTACATACCACTCATTTAACTTACGAGGAAATGGCTACTTGCCTCGCTCAAATAGAAGCTGTTTTAAACTCCCGTCCTCTTACTCCTCTTTCCTCAAATCCTCTTGACTTCTCCGCTCTTACACCTTCTCACTTTTTAATTGGACGACCACTTAATGCTCTACCTCATTCGCAGGGTACTGATGTAAACATTGAGAAGATCAACAGTTTGGAGCGTTTCAAGCGAATAGAGCTCATACGTCGACATTTCTGGGACCGTTTCTCTCTGGAGTATGTAGCTCTACTTCAACAGAAGGTGAAGTGGCACTCCTCAAGGTCAGAGCTGAAGCTCGGCTCTCTGGTCTTAATAAAGGACAGAGCTCTTCCTCCTTCACTTTGGAGCCTAGGACGAGTAACCAAGGTGTATCCTGGTAGCGACGGTATATCCAGAGTCGCAGAGATCAAGACGAAGAGGGGCACTATCAGGAGGACTTTTAATAATATTTGTCCCCTTCCAGAATTTTGAAGTTCCTTCAACCCGGGGAACATGTTGGGAATCAAACCCAACATACACGCGGCCGACGCGTGAGCAGCGCACTTACCTGCGCCTGAGTCATCGACGGCGAGCGGTGGCGGGGACGTGTGCGGCGAGGGGGCGACGGAGCGAGAAGGGCATGGACCCGGCACTCGCGCTCTCGGACTCCACCGACTGCGGTCAATTTATCGTTAATTTAAATATTTTTCTGTTTGTCCGCGAAGCTCTCATTTTTGTAAAAGGGAAGGCAATAAACCGCGCCTACAAATTTTATATACAGTCCATTTTATTTAACATCCCACATTGGCTTCAACATGTTAAGCCAAGTGTCAGCATGTCGGTCCAAGCCTCTCTCGCTCCGTCGCCCCCTCGCCGCACACGTCCCCGCCGCCACTCGCCGCCGATGACTCAGGCGCAGGTAAGTGCGCTGCTCACGCGTTGGCCGCGTGTATGTTGGGTTTGATTCCCAACATGTTCCCCGGGTTGAAGGAACTTCAAAATTCTGGAAGGGGACAAATATTATTAAAGGCCCTCCTGATAGTGCCCCTCTTCGTCTTGATCTCTGCGACTCTGGATATACCGTCGCTACCAGGATACACCTTGGTTACTCGTCCTAAATTAAAAAATTACAAAGAAGAGGAGAAGAGCGCGACTTATGTCGGGCAACATACCCTGACACCAGCCAACCCAGTTTTGTTTCATATAACTTGGGTTGATTTTTACCCAAGTCAATAGAATTATTACATATTACGGACCAAAATGCATCGGCTCCGAGTAAGATGTCTATTGCTGACGGTATATTAAATGAAGGGTCAGCTAGACTTATACCCAATGGAAGGGGAATATTGTCTATGTTTATAAATGAAGACGGTAAGACTTTGGTGACGTGAGGTAATATATGACAGTCCACAGAAAATCTATATTCCTCATCATAATTGGGAATAATAGTAAGGCTGCAAGATTGTGAACTATGCGAAGTATTATTATTTATACCTGTCACTGTGGTGCTCGCAGCACGTCGTGACAAACCCAGCTTACCGCACAGGAATTCTGACACGAAGTTGGCCGTGCTGCCATTATCGAGCAGTACCCGATGCATATGAAGAAGCGTGCTGTGCTTTTTCTTGCAATATTTACAAGGAACAAGATGACATTTTGAATCAATGTGCCCTGGTCGTAAACAATTAAGACAGACTTTAGCATCTTTAGCCTTTTGTTCACGATCTTCAATGGATAGGGATCTAAATGCTTCACAAGAAAATAAGAAGTGGTTCTGATTGCACATTGGACAAGTTAATGGTTTTTTATAAGAATTGTTGTGTTTTTTATTTGTATTATATTGTAAATGTGTGTTTTGATTATATTTAGTAGATGTAGGTAGATTGTAATTATGTTTTTGTGTTTCTGATGTATGTTTATTATATGATTTTATTTTACCATTACTTTCTTGCAAAGTTTCCAATAAGTCTGCCCTGTTGCTAAGAAATGTAATAAAAATTTCTAAAGAAGGAGGATTATTCAAGGTGTTTCGATGTTCTTCCCATTCCCTATGTGTAACGCTATCTAATTTCTCTGCCATCATATGAATGATAAGCGTGTCCCAGCTTTGAGTGGGCTGATCCAAAGTAGACAACGCACGAAGATTTTTATTTGTCACATCAATAAGACGGCGTACTTATTGCTGAACAAGATTCATGTTTTATGTGTTCAACATTCTCGCGCAAAAGATCAGCTGTGTCGCAGGTAACGGCCGGTCAGCTGTTACAGATAAGAATTTGAGTAAACAAGTTAATGACTTTAGCTATGTGATTGAAGAGATGATATTTTGCAAGCAGAAGTGGTAAATGTACGGAAATATATGGCTTTGAAAATTAAGAAATCTACTGTATAAGTTAAATTGAAATTAAAGGAATACACTCGCTTAAATATTACTTTTTAAACACGTAAAATAGTTACGAAGAAAGGAAATAATTGGAACGAACTCACAGAATGTCTAAACCATCCACAGGATAAACGATGATCTGTAACTTTTCGTTCTTCTTTGTTCTCGAAGATGACTCGTCACTTTCGATGGGTACAAAGTCCGCCGTACGGTCAAGTCTTCGATTTTTCGAAACGTAGGTAGGTATGCGGCTGCGATGCGAAGAAGTGTTCGTCAGGACCTTTATGACTCCTGCAGGAACTGTCGCTGCTGAAGACCGCAAATTGAAGGGCTTCGAAATCGAAGTCAAATGAAGATGCCCCCGAGTTCTTCTAATTCTTGTAATTAGGCCGGCGAGTTCCACGTAGGACCATGTTAAGCCACTGTGGGATGTTAAATAAAATGGACTGTATATAAAATTCGTAGGCGCGGTTTATTGCCTTCCCTTTTACAAAGAGTAAGAGCTTCGCGGACAAACAGAAAAAGATTTAAATTAACGATAAAATGACCGTAGTCGGTGGTGTCCGAGAGCGCGAGTGCCGGTCCATGCCCTTCTCGCTCCGTCGCCCCCTCGCCGCACACGTCCCCGCCACCGCTCGCCGCACACGTCCCCGCCACCGCTCGCCGCCGATGACTCAGGCGCAGGTAAGTGCGCTGCTCACGCGTCGGCCGCGTGTATGTTGGGTTTGATTCCCAACAGAGACAAAGTTGACATTACGACGGTTGCCAGTTTTTTGCAATTCTTATATAGTGATGTGCCACTATCGAAACTTAACGTTAATAAAATCAAGTATCGGTTTTTTATAATACGTTATCCATAAATAATGTGTAGGTGCTAATTTAAAACGTAGAAATGCAAAATTAATAATGTAATATATATATATATTTAATAACATAATTAATTACAGGTATTCGTGTTTGGTATCTATAGACAGGTCTTTAAAAATGACATTAAGGTTTCTAAAATGACTTTTTCATTAAGTTAATCGTTTAAAAGATATACGCTTCCAAAGTGGTAAAATGTGTGTGTCTCCCCCTCTAACTTCTATAATAATGAAGTGAAAAATCTAAAAAAATCATATGTTGTAGATCTTAATGTAAACTTTCAACCAAAATTGGTTCGAATGAGATCGAGTCGGCAGTTTTTGAGATACAGTATATTTTCTAAAACCGCAAATATAACTTTGTAATTCATACAAATACTATGAAAAACAAAGTTTTATGGCGTAGTTGTAAAAATTGTAAATAAGCTAGTTTTAAGAAATTTTTAAGGTTTTTTGTTTTTTTTATTTTCAATTATATATGTTAAGTATATTATATTTATTATAGTTACCACGGAACCCTTCATGGGAGAGTCCGACTCGCACTTGGCCAATTTTTTGATCTTAGAGACAAAGTTGACATTACGACGGTTGCCAGTTTTTTGCAATTCTTATATAGTGATGTGCCACTATCGAAACTTAACGTTAATAAAATCAAGTATCGGTTTTTTATAATACGTTATCCATAAATAATGTGTAGGTGCTAATTTAAAACGTAGAAATGCAAAATTAATAATGTAATATATATATATATATATTTAATAACATAATTAATTACAGGTATTCGTTAATCAGATTCAAGTAATGACTCCATATCTTAGGAATATTCTGAATCATCAGAAGCTACCCATTTCTAAAAACCTATCAGTAATGTCATCGACAATATGGCCCAGAACACTGCTGGTACACTTATTTATTGTGTACCAGCAGGCGGGTCCCACCCAACCGAACATATATATTGTTACGCCAGTCGCTTAGTGAAGTGCGTCAGGAAACTTCGACATAAATCTGGAATGTTCGAGACGCTAACGCCATCTAGCGGCGAGTAGCAGGAATGGGCATATCTAGTCGAGACACTAACGCCATCTAGCGTCGAATAGCGGTACTATGTATTTCGAGTATTTTCTAGGCAGTATAAACAGTGAGTCGATTTTATAAGAATGTTCTCGAACTCATAGACTGGGGTATAAATAGAGCGCAAAGGGGCGCGGAGAGTGAGTCTTATTACGAGGCGAATACGAGATATAATCGAAGCTTTACCAGTGAATTTCAGTGCGATTTAAGTGTGATCTAAGTGATTAAGTGACAAGTGTTGTGTGCGAATAATTGTGTTGTATTTTTATTTGTGTTTAATTAATTAAAGTGTTAATTTTGGTTTAATTGGCGTTAATTATTCTATCCCGAACCCCAGCTCGTAACAATTTGGTGTCAGAAGTGGGATAGAAAAATGCCGGTTTTACCGAAAGACGATATGGAAGGTGTAAGGACCAGAAATCAACGCCAGCAGGAGATCGACCAGAGACGGTTTGAAGGCTCACCATCGCCAGCATCGGGTGGAAGTCAGCAGACGATGGAGGCATCTGCGAGTACTTCCGGAGTTGCTCCAGTGACTACGTCCCCGGCTGCATTTGACATGGCTGCATTGATGGCTATGCTGCAGGAACAGGCCCGCCGCCAGGAAGAGCAGGCTGCTCGTCTCCAGGAAGAGCTAGCCCACCGCCAGGAAGAGGAAGCCCGCCGCCAGGAAGAGCAGGCTGCTCGCCGTCAGGAAGAGCTGATGCACCTCATGAGGGAAATGAATGCGAATTTCTGCAAGGACCTTAGTGCAGTAAAAGAACGAGTGCACCAGCAAGAGGAACGGATTACGGGAGCTGAGAACCGTATCTCCGGAGCTGAGCATCGTATCTCCGGAGCTGAAATCGAGATCGCTGACATGAAAAAAGCTCTGGGTGTACTGAAGTCTGGAGATTTGACTACAGTTCCTGTGGCCGCTGCTCCTTCGGTGCGAGGCTTCAAGGTACCTCCGTTTAATGGAAGCTCTTCATGGTCGGCCTATAAGATCCAGTTTTAAGCAGTTGTCAAGGCGAACGGATGGAGCAAAGCGCAGGCTATGACGGCGCTTACACTTGGCCTTCGTGACCAGGCCCTAACCATTCTAGAGGCCCTCGGGAAGGAGGTTACCTACGAACAGTTGTTAGAGGCGTTAGAATCTCGCTATGGTGACGCACATCTGGAACACGTATTCCGTGCTCAGTTGAAAGACCGGGTACAACGTAGTACTGAAAATCTACAGCAGTGGGCCCTCGAAATAGAAAAGCTGGTCCGAAAAGCTTACCAATCATCGCCTGCACTCATCGACGGTAATTTGGTCCAGGCGTTTGTCGATGGGATTCGTGACTTGGAAGTGAGGGCTGCTGTGAGACTCGGGCACCATGAGTCTCTGAAAGACGCCTTGGCCCATGCTCTGGAAGTGGAAGCCGTACGACAGGACCATCGAGCTCACCGCATCAGGGAAGTGATGTCATCACCTACCCATGGCATTCGACCAAGGTTTAGCCCTAGGTGCTACGAGTGCGGAGAAAAGGGCCATCTGAGATCCAGTTGCCCGAAGCGAAATAGTGAAAGGGAAGAGAGATCTCAGGAGGCTCAGGTGGCTAACCCAACAGCAGCAGGGAAACGAATAAATGCCAGGACCGCAGGGCGGGTGCTGGCTGGTTTTGAAAAAGCCCCAAGAATTTCGATCACACAAGCCCATGATGGAAACAGCCTAATCATCAAAGGCAAAATCAATAGAACACCTTGCAAGTTGACGATAGATACTGGTGCTTCTCGTACAGTAGTCAGCACTCAACTTGCAAATCGCTCTATTGGGGACTTCTTCCGGAACCACGAGAAAATCCAACTCATGACAGCAACCGGCCAGCACATACCCGTCCGAGGCGAGAAGAAGGTGGAGATGAAACTGGGAGAAAGGACTTTTTGGCATAGAGTCATCGTGGCCGACATAGTGGATGATTGCATCCTAGGTTTGGATTTCATGAGAGACCATCATTGTGAGATCGACATTAACCAAGGAATATTAAAATGTGGCACGGAAGAAATCTGAATGGAAGGTGGATCATCAGGAAAAGTCTACTGCCTGAAGAAAATTACCCTTCGTCCTAGATCGGAAACCATTGTGCCAGTAAGTTTATCACAAAATTTGGGACAAAAGCGTCGGTGCTTGTTTATTGAAAGAACGGATAATGATCATCCATGGATAATGGCACGCACTCTGGTGAGGCCCACAACTACTTCAGTGGTGAGGATTTTGACCCCAAGTAATGAAGAACACATAATTAAAAAGGGAACATTGATGGGCATCAGAGCCGGATTAACCCATCAGGGGCCTATAGGCAATGCAATCCTTTGGGGCCCTCTTATACCGACTTCAAAAAAGGAAGAGGTTCCCAATTCGGCTGTAATATTTTTATTTGTGTTAACTCATAACGGCTAAACTGATTTGGAAAATTCTTTTTTGTTTGAAAGGGTAAACTTCAAGGTTGGTCCCATTGTCATCAAGTCAGGATCTGATGATGGAATCCTGGAAATTCGAGGGAAAACTACAAATATAAGCACCGGTTGGTGAAGTGGAACTAATGATGAAGACCACAGATAGCTACCGGAACTACTAAGTATTGCATGGGTTGCTATTCGATTACTTAAAAGTAATTTAACGAATCGGGGATTCCACCAACGTGCATGAAGTACCCTCCGGCCTTTCACACAACGCCATCTAGTCCCAAACTAAGCAGAGCTTGTGCTATGAGTACTAGACAACTGATAAACATACATATATATTTCTAAATACATACATATTATAGATAAATTACACCCAGACAAAGAACAAATGATCGTGCTCATCACACAAACATTTGTCCTGGGTGGGAATCGAACCCACGACCTTGAGCATAGCAGTCCCTCAGTTCACACGCAATTCTAAATTCTCGTTCGATGAGTCATTTTTTTTTTCTTGGTGCGTGCAGTGGGCCCCTTGTGGACGCGGGGCCCCTAGGCAGTTGCCTACTCTGCCTAATGGTTAATCCGGCCCTGATGGGCACCTGTGAGGAAGTTGCCTGGATACGCCGGTGCCAAGAAATATCCAGTAGCAATAAACTTAATAGCACATTTAATGTGTCGTCTCTTCTAGAAGGTTGTCACAAGGATCTATCTGAAGAGGAAGTTGCATTGGCTAAGAAAGTGTTACTTCGGTACGCAGATATTTTCTCTTCCAGTGATGCTGATATTGGAAGGACCGGACTGGTTCAGCACACGATAAATACTGGTAACGAATTACCAATCCGTCAGCGGCCAAGAAGATTGCCAGTTGCACGAGAGAAAGAGGTAGAGGCCATGATTGAAGGGATGGTAAGGGATGGTGTGATAGAACCTTCATCCAGTCCATGGTGTTCTCCCGTAGTGCTAGTCAAGAAGAAGGACGGCAACCACCAACTAACCACTACCAAGAATTGACGACACTTTAGACACGCTGACAGGAATGAAGTGGTTTACAACCCTAGATTTGAAAAGTGGCTACTGGCAAGTGGAACTAGATCCTAAGGATAAGGAAAAGACAGCATTTTCTACGGGAAAAGGTCTATGGCAATTCAAAGTAATGCCATTTGGTTTGTGCAATGCGCCAGCAACTTTTGAAAGGCTAATGGAGCTGGTACTCACTGGGCTTATTGGAGACGCCTGTCTGGTATATTTAGATGACATTATTATTGTCGGGCGCTCATTTCAAGATCATCTTAAGAACCTGGAACGTGTGCTAGCAAAAATCCGTGCAGCCAATCTGAAGCTAAGTCCTAAAAAGTGCTCATTTTTTAAACGACAAGTGACTTTCCTGAGCCATGTAGTTTCGCAAGAAGGTGTGCAAACTGATCCGGACAAAATAATCGCTGTTAAGGATTGGCCAGTACCAAAAGACAAGACACAGGTCAGAGCGTTTTTAGGGTTGTGCTCATATTACCGCCGGTTTGTGAAAAATTTCGCTGATATTGCTAAGCCATTACACAAGCTTACTGAAGAGAAGCGAACATTCTGCTGGAAAGAAGACTGCGACACCGCTTTCCGCGAATTGAAGAAGCGTCTGTGCGATACACCTATTCTTGGATTTCCTGACACTGAGAATGAGTTTATCGTAGACACAGATGCAAGTAATACCGGAATTGGTGGCGTGTTATCACAGCGAAAAGGAGATAAAGAGGTTGTAATAGCCTACTTCAGTAAAGCTTTATCAAAACCAGAAAGAAATTATTGTGTCACGAGAAGGGAGCTACTAGCAGTAGTAAAAACATTGCAGCACTTCAGTAAATATCTGCTTGGTCGAAAATTTTATCTGCGGACCGACCATGCTGCATTAAAGTGGCTTTTGCAATTCAAGAACCCTGAAGGGCAAGTTGCAAGGTGGATTGAACAACTGCAAGAGTTCCACTATGAAACTGAGCACCGTAATGGAAGATCTCACGGCAACGCGGACGCGCTATCAAGAAGACCTTGCCCTGAAGAATGTAAGCACTGTGTTAGGCAAGAAGAAAAAGAAATAGTACCCGTCAAGACGCTGAGAACAGACCTAAGCAATGAGTGGAAAGAAGCGCTACAGCGTGCGCAGCAGGATGACTTAGACGTCAAACCCATTCTTGAATGGAAGAAAGCCGCTGCTCCAAAGCCTAGTTGGCATGACGTCGCTGGAATGAGTACCACAACAAAAAGTTATTGGGCACAGTGGGACAGTTTGGTGATCCACGAGGGAGTATTGTGCCGCAAATGGGAAAATGCTCGAGGAGACCATTGTCACCTAGAAATGGTCGTACCAAAGGCGAAGGTACCTGAAGTTCTACGGCTTTACCACGATGGATGTTCAGGAGGTCATATGGGAGTAAAACGGACTCTGTTAAAGATACGAGAGAGGTTTTACTGGAACCACTGCCGAGACGACGTAGAAGACTGGTGCCGCAAATGCACTAGTTGTGCAGCAGTTAAGGGACCTCAAACACGCAGTAGAGGAGCTTTAAAGATCTATAATGTGGGAGCCCCATGGGAACGGGTAGCGCTGGATGTTGCGGGACCATTTCCTGAGAGCGAGAGTGGAAACAGGTACTTTATGGTCGTAATGGATTATTTCACAAAGTGGCCAGAAGTTTTTGCCATTCCTAATCAGGAAGCTACCACAGTGGCAGATAAATTGGTTAACGAAGTATTTTGTCGCTACGGAGTACCCTTGGAAATTCACAGTGATCAAGGAAGGAATTTTGAGTCACAGGTATTTCAGGAGACATGTCGAGTAATGGGTACTCATAAAACCAGGACCACTTCGTATCACCCACAATCTGATGGAATGGTGGAACGTTTCAACCAGACATTGGAGAGATATCTGGCTAAAGTTGTAGAAAGCAGGCAAAAGGATTGGGACAAACACATTCAGCCGTTCCTTCTGTCATATCGAAGTGCAGTTCATGAGAGTACAGCTGTTACACCTGCTTTCGTGAACTTCGGACGAGAGCTTAGGTTGCCTGCAGATCTAATCACTGGAATACCGCCGGATGCACCTTGTAGTGTAACAGACTACGCGAGTGAATTGCGAAACAGAATGAACGACATATACGAGCATGTCAGACAATCCGGTCAACAAATGTCTCAGAAGGTGAAGACTCGTTACGACCGAAAGATGAACAATCAAGGATTTGATGAAGGCTCATTCGTCTGGTTGCATAATCCGGTGCGCAGCAAAGGAAAGTCACCGAAATTACAGGCAAAATGGGATGGACCATATCGCGTTGTGACTAAGATTAGTGACGTCACTTATCGGATCCAGAAAGGTCCACGAGCTGCGCCAAAGATTGTTCATGTTGATCGACTGGCGCGTTACTACGGGTCTAATGATGCTCGGGTCGAGCATGTCTTAGGAGGGGGCAGTGTTACGCCAGTCGCTTAGTGAAGTGCGTCAGGAAACTTCGACATAAATCTGGAATGTTCGAGACGCTAACGCCATCTAGCGGCGAGTAGCAGGAATGGGCATATCTAGTCGAGACACTAACGCCATCTAGCGTCGAATAGCGGTACTATGTATTTCGAGTATTTTCTAGGCAGTATAAACAGTGAGTCGATTTTATAAGAATGTTCTCGAACTCATAGACTGGGGTATAAATAGAGCGCAAAGGGGCGCAGAGAGTGAGTCTTATTGCGAGGCGAATACGAGATATAATCAAGCTTTACCAGTGAATTTCAGTGCGATTTAAGTGTGATCTAAGTGATTAAGTGACAAGTGTTGTGAGCGAATAATTGTGTTGTATTTTTATTTGTGTTTAATTAATTAAAGTGTTAATTTTGGTTTAATTGGCGTTAATTATTCTATCCCGAACCCCAGCTCGTAACAATATTTATAAAAATGGGATGGGATCATGGGACCCGTTTGCCGGCTTGTCAATTTTTTAAATAAAAATGTGCTTGTTTCTTTCCTTTCAGTTAAGCAGTCAGATTTTTTTATTTTTTCCTAATTAGGTACCTTTTTATTTTTAGCTCTTTTGTTTAAATGTGTTAAAGGTTTTACAGATTATTTTACTCTTGCTAGGAATTGTGGTCTTGAAGCTTATTTAGAAGTTTATTCGGATCAACTGCACAAATAGAGCCTTCTAGTGCCCTTACTCTGCTCGATACAATATAGACCTTTTGTAAATAAATTAGAAGTTAAATACATCACAGCTAAGGTCGTCCCTTGCAGTCAATGTCGGTGTCGGGCCGGGTCAATGAGACACTGATCCCTACAATTCCAAAAAATTAAGCGTCCACCGACGTCGTTGTCGTTGTCAGTATCGGTGTCGGGCCGGGCCGGCCAATGAAGAAACGCCCAATGTATTGTTACTGCCTAGCACAATATAAGCGGCAGCATCATCACAGGGCCAAGGCAATAAAATCATTTATTTGGACAACTTTAGCTGACCTATAAAGTTATCAAATAATAACATTATAAGTCAAGGAAGAAGGAATAATTCTAACTTTATCCTTTATTTTGATACCCCACTCGATGGCTTTGTTATATACGTGTTGTTATTTACTGCTGTTATTATGTTACGTGTTGTTAAGTATTCATAGATCTGGGGGCACGGTAGTGCCCCCGCCAAGACGAGCCAAGCGAAGCGCAAGGGCACTACCTACGTTTTCTCGAAGTGTTTCGTCGTTTATTTGAACCCTCATAGAGTTGGTTTCCGATGTACCAGATAGTTCATATTCTCAGGATATGATGTCAATAATAGACTAATTAAATATACAAAGTCTCAATTGAATAGCTCTAATACTTTAGATTTTATTGATATCTAAAATTCTCCGATTTCGTCACTGACACACTCACTGATTCAATGACACACTGATGATAATCAAAATATTTGGCTACTTCCTGAAGTGCTAGAAAGCTGAAATTTGGTATGTAATCTAAGTTTAGTATACAACCAACAAAAAAAAATCATAAACTTATAACTTTCACCCCCCCAACCCCTAAAATAGGGGGGTGGAAGTTTGTATGAGACTTCAAAGTGTTAGGGTACTTCCTGAAGTGATTTGATATGGGTGTCAATTTTGAGGTTAATGGGGGTGCTTGTTACAAAAATGCCATCCTTTTTGAAATCGAAGATGGTAGACGTCATTTTTGTATAATTTGATATGGATGTCTGTTTTGAGGTTTGACGCAGGTCCTCACCGGACATGGAAGTTTCGGGAGGTACCTGTGTCTGATGGGGAAGGACGAAATGCCTGGGTGTCACCACTGCGAGGATCGCCCTGAGGACACAGTAGAGCATACGGTGCAAGACTGCCCCGCTTGGGCAGAGCACCGACGTGTCCTCAGGGCGGCGATAGGCGGAGACCTCTCGCGCCCGGCACTGGTCGAGGCCATGCTGCGGGGCGAGACGGAATGGGAAGCGGTCGCCTCCTTCTGCGAAGCAGTCATGCTATCGAAGGAGGAGGCGGGCCGCGTGAGGGAGAGGATGGCGTCCTCCCTCCAGCCCAGCCGCAGTGGTAGACGCCCACGGCGTCGGACGTCGGCCGACGATCTCCGGCCACCGTAGGCGCGGACATGCGGATAGCGAGTAAAGGGCAACTCGCTGTCCGACCATGGACCATGCCCGGGTCGACGGCGCGTTGTGTTCCACGCGCGCCTCAAAGAGCGTCAGCAATATGACGAGGCCCCCCCTGTAGAGGGCCGAAGCCTGCCGGGGTCGTGGGACTTATTCCATTACCGTGACCCCGGAACATAAAGGGCTATTGAAGGAACACCGTGGATTTTAGTCAGTACAAGTCTGACAGTCCCTCCGGCCCTGCCCGGGGTGGGAGGACTTATTTAATGATTTTACCACGCTAAAAAAAAGAAATATGGCAGACGTCACTTTTTTATAATTTGATATGGGTATCAATTTTGAGGTCAATTGGGGTGCTTGTTACGAAAATGCCATCCTTTTTAAAATCCAAGATGGTGGACGTCATTTTTTATAATTTGATATGGGTGTCAATTTTGAGGTTAATTGGGGTGCTTGTTACGAAAATGTCATCCTTTTTGAAATTCTAGATGGTGGACGTAATTTTTTTATGATTTATTTATTTAAAAAGCCTTCACTTAAACAACATCACAGTACAATAAGTGTCACAGTACTTAGTTATCACGCCCAACTAGCACAAATGGGCTGCATTTAGAGCGTATCCGATTATTACATATGGTATTAGACGTAAGCGCTAGAGCATCTACTACAGACTTAAAGCAGCCGCTTTAGCGCTATTTGGGCGCTATTTTATGCAGCCTAAAATTCTATTTAACCTGCACAACGGTTGCATAAAGGTTCCTTAATAGCTATAACGATTTATTAACGCTATACTAAAGCTCTCGTAGCGCTACTTTTGAATGATTTTGAACTACTTTGAACGAATGAATTGATTATAGTTCTTTATTGTATATCTTCAGTTGACATTATTTGTAATATTTTGGTAAAGTGTTTTCGTCGCCATCATGAAGATAAAACAAAAGTACTTAAGTAAAAGTTTGTATTCTGTATTAGCAAGATATATAAAGATACTTAAAACGCTGTCCAGTTTACTGTAGATATATAAGATATATTTCGAGTAATTTTAACGCGCTTTTATGATATTTAAAAAATTAACAAAAGGTGTGATATTTTTTATTTGTTATACAGAATAAATTTTATTTCCGTATTTTTACGTGTCGATAACTTACTATTCGCAAGTGGCCGATTGTTTACCGGTACATTTAATGCACATTTAACTGAAAAGCCAATGTATATCAACTCAATTTTGCATGGCGTCATTGTAATGTAGTCATAACCTGCAGTTTTAGCTCTAATAACTCCCTTTTGAGAGTCATAACCACTAATTTTCACCCTTCTAACGCTTCCAGTGATTTTTGTTCCCCTAGTGCAACTCACAGCCACAAAAAGCTCCTATTTTCCTGTTTTTGAGGTTATAAGATCTAGTTACGTAATTATTCGAATGGTTTCCATTTTGGAGTTCCATGGTCTACCCTTAAAAACGTTCACTTAACATAGAAATTGTATTCTTTAAAATTAAAAGCTTAAAAATGAAAATACTTTAGTATTAGATGATTAGCAGATTCACTGGAATGTTCAGCAATGTTTGACGATTTTAGCAGGTTTTCATAAACCTTGCGTACTTTCCTGCGATAACCTCCACATTTCCTTATTAATTTCCATCGTTTAGCATCCATTTTTATTAAATGTTTTATAATAGTTACAAAAGCGGCTGTAAAATGGCGAATGGATTGAGCCTGCAAGGAATGACTATTGCTACTAAAGGCAGTAGTAGTTTTTAGTTACACTGATGAATTTTTTGTAACTATAGTATGCATAAGAGTATCTATTATTTCTATAATTAAACTTATAGTAGTATAATAGTGGTTACTATTACTATAACCTATAAAAGTTACAATGGAAACCACTGTACTGCTGTGAGTGGCAGAATGACCTTCGTAACTCTCATATAAAGGTGTAAGTAACCCTTAAAGCGCTATTTTACAGCCGAAAGTAACAAAATAGGCTGCTATTTCCACTAATGTGCTCGTTGGGCGTGTATCAGTTCAAACTTTAAATCTCTTTGTATACGCCTCATCTGCATTTTTATGGTCACCCTCAACTCCTAAATAATACATGCAGTGAATAGCGGGTTAAATTTGTTTTCATTATTATATTAAGTATTAATATTGCTAACGGTGTCGATCTGCAATAAAAATAATTTCATAAATATTGTGTACTTAGGACAACCCTGGCCGTTGCGATACTGTCTAGATGTTGTCGGCATTTTCCACAAGATCAAAGGCGTCGACCTACTGTATGATCTTTATACTGTGCTATTACTATACATAAGAGTCAAGGTCTATGTTTGAATAATGCTGTCATTGATATTGGGTCATCCACTTTCTCTTGTGGGCAGGCTTATGTAGCACTCTCCAGAGTGACCAATTTACAAGGTGTTCACCTTATAAATATAGACTTTGCTAGTATTAAAGCACAACAGTTAGCTATAGTTGAATATAATCGCTTAAGAGCGAAATATTGACCTGATTTATCGCTTATGGTAATCAGTAAACCATCAAAGAAAAAAGGCAAAGACAGAGAATGGGCTATGAAAACCGGCACTGCTGATGTGCAAGAAATACACCCCAAAAAAAGAAGAAAAAAATAAACACTAAAAAGACTGCCTAGCAACTTACAAAAAGAACCGAAATCCCACCAAAAACATTTTATGTAAAATGTTGCCAAGACGACCACTTAGGGTTTGTTTGCCCTGTGAAAAAGATATCAGATCTCATGTAGAGCCAAGCTTCTGAATCTACACGGCCTAACTCTACCGACCCTAACTTCACAAATTCTATATATCAGTACAAATGTATGGCTTGGCTCTTTCGTTACTTACTTCAGCAACTAAATATTCGCATCACCTCCACGACGGTAGCGAAACGGTGAAGCCATACATTTTTACTGATATATAAAATTTGTGAAGTTGTCGGTAGAGTTAGGCCGTGTAGATTCAGAAGCTTGGCTCTACATGAGATCTGATATCTTTTTCACAGGGCAAACAAACCCTATGTGGTCGTCTTGGCAACATTTTACATGAAATGTTTTTGGTGGGATAAGTCTTTAAAATTACATCAAAGTTCCTAAAACCATCTTTACTCAGCCAGTCGTTTAAAAGATGGACACTTCCAAAGTAGTAAAATGTGTTCCTCCCCTTTTTTTTTGAAGGATAGAGAATAATCCAATGACTGGTGATCTGGGTGAAGCGTGAGTGACTGTCAGACTTTTACTGACCAAAACACATCTGAGTATCGTTATTTGTCCTAACGTTTAAAATAATAGAGTGAAAATAAAATACGTAGGTATATGCTGTAGATCTAATGCTGTAAATAAGAACACGTTCAACAATTGATTGGAACGAGATAAAGTTATCAGATTTTGAGACATAGGCAAGAACATTAAAAAACGCAAATTTAACTTTATTATTTATATAAAATAACTACTCCAAATAACTTTGTTTTTCATAGTGTTTGTATGAATTACAAAGTTACATTTGCGGTTTTAGAAAATATGAAAATATATATATAAGTATTTAGATATATCTATCTCAAAAATTGCGGACCCGTTCTCGTTTAAACCAATTTTTGTTGAAAGTTTACATTAAGATCTAGAGCATATTATATATTTTTATAAATTTATCACTTCATTATTATAGAAGTTAGAGGGGGGACCCATATTTTACCACTTTGGAAGCGTATATCTTTTAAACAATCGATGTCTTTTTCAAAGACCTTTCTATTAAAGACCTTTCTAAAAATACCACACACGCATAGGTTTCATGAAAAAAATATTTTCATGTATGGGGAACCCACCTTAATTTTAAATACTGTTTTATTTTTTTCTTAAAATCGGAAAGCGGTTCACAGAATCCTACCAAGTTTCACGTGTATAGTCCTAATAGTTTCGGAATAAAATGGTTGTGAAATACGGACGGACATACAGACAGACAGACATGACGAAACTGTAAGGGTTTCGTTTTTTGCCATTCGGCTACGGAATCCTAAAAACAAAGTAATTTTTCGCTAATCTATCAATGCTTTCTGCTTGCTACTACGGAACCCTTCATGCGCGAGTCCGACTTGCACTTTACGTATATATTTTTAAGAACTTACCTATTATTTCTCTGCGTTCACGTGGACGGCATTGTGAAGCCAACATTTCGCTCACTGATTGTTACGAAATGCTAGAAAAAGATCGACGAAAGGTTTTGTTATCAGAGATTAAAAATTGATCTAAAATATCATAAGCATAAGCAGTTGATACAATGTCATAATTATATTATTCTGTTACAACCTTTTGTGTTCCGAGTTATATCTACGAGTCGTCGTACAGGATAGTTTTTTTTTATTGTTTGGCCTGTTTGCCTTAATTAATAAATTAGTTAAAGCCTCCAGCCAGGGCTTATTTCGTACAGGATAGTACAAGCGCAGTATATAATTAATTAATTATATATCATGTTGTTATATCCGAATGATATTTGCAAAGACATGTGGACTGTGCTCATGGTGAGTGTTCTATATAACGTAAGTAGAAGACTAGATTCTTTTTGTATTTTGTAAACGTTATATATATAGTTCACCATTTTTTACGTGAGCAAATCCTTAAGGGCATCGTCCGCTTAAGCGTAGGTGGAGGGATCTGCCAGACTTCTACTGCCTAAAACCATACGGAGTTTTATTTCTTACTTGAGTTCAAGTACACGTTGGTGTTTTCCACAGTCACCCTAGTTTGCGTTCGCTCTTTCATTTGGAGAGAAATGCTTACACATACTAATCGATACTAATAATATAAAGCGGAATGTTTGTTCAAACGCTCTTATCTTCGTAGGGTAATTTCGCCTCGGGCACGCCGCTATTGCGGCGGTAAGACCCCTCTTTGAGGAGTGGCTAGATCGGCGTCACGGCGTCCTTACCTACCGCATGACACAGGTCCTCACCGGACACGGAAGTTTCGGGAGGTACCTGTATCTGATGGGGAAGGAAGAAACGCCTGGGTGTCACCACTGCGAGGATCGCCCTGAGGACACAGTAGAGCATACGGTGCAAGACTGCCCCGCTTGGGCAGAGCACCGACGTGTCCTCACGGCGGCGATAGGCGGAGACCTCTCGCGTCCGGCATTGGTCGAGGCCATGCTGCGGGGCGAGAGGGAGTGGGAAGCGGTCGCCTCCTTCTGCGAAGCAGTCATGCTACCGAAGGAGGAAGCGGGCCGTGTGAGGGAGAGGATGGCGTCCTCCCTCCAGCCCAGCCGCAGTGGTAGACGCCCACGGCGTCGGACGTCGGCCGACGATCTCCGGCCACCGTAGACACGGGCATGCGGACAGCGAGTAAAGGGCAACTCGCTGTCCGACCATGGACCATGCACGGGTCGACGGCGCGTTGTGTTCCACGCGCGCCGCAAAGAGCGTCAGCAATATGACGAGGCCCCCCCCCTGTAGAGGGCCGAAGCCTGCCGGGGTCGTGGGACTTATCCCATTACCGTGACTCCGGAACGTAAAGGGTTATTGAAGGAACACCGTGGATTTTAGTCAGTAAAAGTCTGACAGTCCCTCAGGCCCTGCCCGGGGTGGGAGGACTTATTTGATAATTTTACCACGATAAAAAAAAGGTAATTTCGCCTGTTCGCGTCCATTTTTATTTTTATTTATTTATTTATTGACACACCAGTGACATATTCAACTTAAAATAACATGGTTTGTAACATATATTCTTATATAATATGAATATGACTATTGAAGGCGTGCACATCACTTGTATAACAAATTAAAAGAAACATTACAATTTGAAGGAAAAAAAATAATAATTACAAAACTTATGAATTAAATCGATTTACAATGGCTACGCTTTCGCAAATTATTAGTATACAAGAAAGAATAAGTGAAGTATTTAAATATTATAGTGTTGGCTAGTATAGTGAACTTGATAGTGAATGCAAAAGCACGATGTCCTAATACTAATGAGAAAAAAAAAAAATGACAACAGATAAGCATGTAATAAAAAATAATAAAATAAAATTGAGTTATATATTTTACGGATCTCCCTTTAAAAATCCTCGAAAATAAGTAAACTAACACACCAATCAAACGAAAAGTCATTATCGCTAATACCTCAATGTATAAGAGGCACACACATATGGACAAAAGGTCTTTGCGCCAAACCAATCCCATTTAGAAAAAATTGTTAGTCTCAGCTGTTCAACAAAGAGCGCGTACGCGCAGGATATTTAGATGAAAAACTTTTTACCAAAAAATTAAACCGACTCCCAAAAAACACTGCAAAGTGAAAAATAACTTTAATTTCGGTAGTCGGTGTCTTTAGTTTTGTATTTTCGTTTTTGGCACCGACTTCCGAAATTAAAGTTATTTTTCACTTTGCAGTGTTTTTTGGGAGTCGGTTTAATTTTTTGGTAAAAAGTTTTTATTTCACTCTTTTTAGTTGTTCTATTTTTAATTTACCTAGTTACGAGAGCCTAAATGTCGACTACTTATAACCTTTTACAAAATATTGCTTTTCCCAATGCTGGGCCGTTAATTGTTGAGGAGTTCTCCTGGTACTTCACCATCAGCTCTACATCACCATATACATTGTGACGAGCATAAAGTGCTTAACATCCATATTCAAGTAATCGAATCGCAATCCACTCAATACTTATTATTGAGTAGTTTCGGCGGCCATCTGTAGTCTTCATCATCAGTTCCACTTCCTCATATGGTACTTTTTGAGAGCAACTGCACAAGTTACTATAATAAATACCCAAAACGTCATAGGTGTGCCTATAATATTTGAAGAGTTCCCTCGATTTCTCCAGGATCTCATCATCAGATCGTGACGTTTATGAAAATGGGACCAATTTCAAAGTATACCCTTTCAATCAAAAAAAGAATTTTCCAAATCGGTTCAGCCGTCTTCGAGTAATCGGTGATCATACATAAAAAGAAAAAATATATGCGTCGAATTGATAACCTCCTCTTTTTGTCGTCGGTTGAAAATAGTGTGCAGCGGCGCGTTCGATGGTAAGCTTTTTATTGTTTTATGTGAATTTTAGGATACATAGCTGTTTCTAGACTTTTATAATGAAATAAGGAATAATATTAATTATGAATTTGCTTATGTTTTTTATATTTAACGGTTAAAATAAGGTGGACGCTAATTACTACATCGAATTTACAAAACTTCCACTTTGCGTCCGCAATGGACGCAAACGATACCTACAGGGGATAATAATAAACCAAATTGCGTCCACTATTTTCGTTAAATACTTGGTTGTAAAAATAATTAAAAATGTATTGTTTATTATTATTGTAAATTTTTTATTAAGACGTGTTTATAATTCTATTTTTAAATGAAATGCGTAATTTCTTTCATCCTTATTTTTTTTTATATTTAAGATGATTTCTTCAGATACAAGAAAGAATAAGGAAAAGAGAACATACACAGATGACGATTCAAAGAAAGCGTTAAATGAAATTCGAGAGAAGAATAAATCGATAAGACAAATATGAAATAGTCTAAAGCTCAGATTGCAGCCAAAGAGCTGGGAATCCTACAAAAAGTGAGGCAATACTTCACACCTGGACAGCTTATGAATTTATATAAAGCACAGATCCGTTCCTATATGGAGTATTGCAGTCACTTGTGAGATGGGTCAGCAAAATACCAGCTAGCTGCACTTGACTCGATCGAACGCAGAGCTAAAAGGTGACGAAGTTCTGGTAGGCAAGCTTCACAGCCTGGCTCACCGGCGAAACGTTGCTTGCCTGTCTATCGTCTACAGATTGTACTTCGGAGAGTGTGCGCAGGAGCTCCACGACCTAATCTCTTCATCCTCCTTTTACTACGGGTCTACCAGACATACTGCAGGATACCTTCCACACTTGGTGGATATACCGTCTTGTCGTACTAAGCGCTTCCCCTCTACATTTATTGTGCGCACAGCCAAGGTGTGGATCTCTCTGCCGGCTTCTGTATTCGCTGCCACATATGACCCGCCAGCCTTTAAAGCAAGAGTGGACAGGCATCTTCTGGGCTCGCTCTTTCGATGTTAGACCTCATCTTACCCATCAGGTGTGATCGGGCTCAAGAGCGGGCACATTGGTAATAAAAAAAAATGCAAAGAATATGCTATTAAAAATTGTTGTATTGTTTTGTTGCTTTAATATAGCCAAAAACGTATTATTAATCAAGGCTGATCTTTAGCAATAATAATATACCTTGTGATTTTAGGGTAAAATTAACAGAACTGATTACTGTTTCTCCAGTGCAGTGTTACCAACTTAGTGGATTTTCCACTAAAAGTGGTGGTTTGAACTCTCCATTAGGGGGCGTAATATTGCGTTAAGGCGCTAGTGGATCTTTCTGGTGGTCTATAAATTCATATTTGGAATATTAAATTCCACTAGACTTTATACAAAAAATCATATCAATGTAAAACTAATGGTGACATAGTAATAAAAGTAATTATTGTCTTTTAAACTATGTATTCTTTCGTAAAAATTATGTTTAGTGGAAAATTTTGCGATTTTTAATACAGGACCATTTTTATTAATGGTTTTCTCGTGGTTTTGATAGGTCAATCTGGTGGAGAGCCAGTTTAACTGTTGGCAACACTGATCCAGTGTCTATGTAGTTTGTAGTCTGTGGTTGATACCTTTAACCTATAACCTTCTTCTTCTTACTTAGAGGTGCAATCATTATTGGTAAATATTGATGATTGAAGTTCAATCAATGCTAGTAAGAATTATTTTTATTTTTTTAAGTGCTTTTTTTAATGATAATAATGTTGATTTTTAATATTTATATTCTTAAATAAAGAAATTGTTAAAATAAAATAATTATTTACAAATTATTAAAAATATCACCCCTATATTCCTTTTCTAAGCTGGTGGACGCTAAATAGTCCACGGGTGGACGCAATTTGGATTTTGTGGACGCAAAGTGGGTAAAACGACTAATTCTGAAGTTTATCTATTTAAAAAAAAAACACAAGATGTTTCGAACAAAATTGAAAGTTAATCTTAAAATAGACTAATATAATGAACACATGACATAAAAAATTTCATAGAATTTAGTGCTGGCATTTTTATTATCGCCGTCAAACTTGCCAACTGCACTAAATGGACGCGAACAGGCGAAATGACCCTATGTACTGGGTGGATTTGGATGAAATTTGGTGTGAAAATAGCTTGAAGCTTGAGGAAGGTTATAGGCTTTCTTTATCTGATTGCAAAAGAAGGGGGTTACGTTTTTATGGTGAAGCCCCGCGCTACTGATACTACAATATAATAATAATGAAACATAGTGGTACTCATACATGACCCGTTTATCACAGTCGGCCACTGCAAGCCATATTTCCCGCTTCCAACCATAGATTTGGTTATGGCCGGCAACGAGAGATGACCGCCACGCCGAGAACACTTTGATGGTATGCTGCGCCGTGTCTACGCCGTGACTTCGCCGCGGTTACAGCGATATCATCTCGTTGTCTGTTCTCTGCGCTCTATGTGACACAGGTAGACCGTACTTTCCGAGTGCCATGAGTGATATAGATACTAAACCACGACAGAAATTTTTTGGGGATAATTATGTAGAAGTCGGATTTTTACCTCTTTCTGCTTGAATTCGATGACGAAAATAACCCTATGATCGCGAGTGGTTCTGCTGAACAGCGTTACAGTTGCAGCTTCCTTCCGCGGTGTATGACGTGAGAGGAGGAGACTGACATCAAGATGGCAGGACCAAGTCCTCAATTTAAAATGTATCAAGTTAAAGTGTTTGTACTAGTTACATAATGTGATATGTACTCCTTCCCGGTTAGAGGTACAAATCTCTTGTCATTTGTAACTCTAACGGAAAAGCGATATACTTTCTTTCCAATTACAGGTTTTATTTAATAACTAATTTTTAATTATATTGGTATATTAAATTAAGATAAATAATATCAATTATACATATTGAATACAGCGGAAATTCTCTATTGACAAGCAGTATTATGTTCTTACTCAACACAAATATCTCGCGATTTAATCGTAACTCGTTATTTTTAATAAACACACTTATTATGTTATTTTCCCACTAGGTATTAAAATAAATACAGGATTCGGGATGTACCTACGCTCTGCAGTACAGGTTCCATAGGTCGAACGATAGTTCTTCAAACTAAAGTATGGTTTTTTGGCACTACGAGCAAATACTTTGTTTAACACAACTTATTTCATAAACCTTCTTACATAAAAGAAAGCAAGACCTTGTCTGTGAAATATGCACATAAATGACATTTACTCTCTGCGTATATCTAAATTAATTTGAAAATAATGTTCAAAACGATATCGAAATCAGTTTCTATAGCAATCTGCAGGATTGGTGTCCGGCATGCCAGTACCGCGGGCCAACTACCCACCACGTTCATGCAGTTGACGAGTCTGAAAAACGAAGTAAAGGTCGCCACGCAAAGGATGGAGTCACACCTCGCTTGCGTGACGCTGGCAGTAGCCGCCGGGTCACGCTATGAGACGTCCTGCACCAACGGCTTGACGCACTTCATAGAGCACTTGGCTTTCAAGGGGACCAAACGCATGACGGAAGAACAACTGCTAATGGAATTGACCGATATGAATGCTAATATGACAGTGCACACATCCAGAGAGGAGCAGTTATTCTCAGTGGTTCTGCCAGGAGAATGTGCTGCTAAAGCGGTGGAGAAACTATTCTGCTTGATCGCAGAACTAGACATCAATGACGACAAGATAGCGCGTGAGCGAGAGAACATCTGTCGCGAGCTCGTTGATGTCGAAGCCGATCCTAAACATGTGATTTTCGATTATCTTAATGCTTCTGCGTTCCAGGGTACGCCGCTGGGCCAGCGTGTTATTGGAACATCTGATAATTTATACCGATTTAATGCTGATGTCACTAAAACATTCATTAGTGAAAACTACACACCTTATAGAATGTGCTTAGCCTCTGCAGGGCTCGTAGATCATAATGTTATGCTAAGTGCTGCCAATAATACTTTCGGGACTATCGATCCAGTGCCAGCTGGAGAGCCGGATCAGGGGCCCAACCGATTCACCGGCTCGCAAGTGCTGTATCGCGACGATTCTATGCCATTGTGTCATGCAGCAATCGCGTTCGAAGCGCCAGGGTACTCCAGCGCCGACTACTACAAGATGCTTGTGCTAAAGAACATCGTGGGATCCTGGGACCGCAGCCAGGGCCGAGGCAAGGAACATGCGCCGGCGGTGGCGCGCTGGGTGGCTCTCAACAAACTGTGCGAATGCTACGAACCCTTCTACTTGGCGTACCGCGATATCGGGCTGTGGGGCGTGTACTTTGTTGCGGACAAGTGGAAGCTAGATGAAATAGTGGCCAGCGTTCAGGAGCAATGGATGGAATTGTGCACCGTGCTCTCGGCTACGGATGTGCAGAGGGGTTGTAACCTCGCCAAGCTGAGCATTGCGCGAGAGTATGCCAGCTCGGTGAAATGTGCGCAGGACACGGGGAGGCAGATGCTGTACACATGCGTGCGGGAGCCGCTAGACGCCGTACATGCACGCCTGTCCAAGCTGGACGCGAAGGAGCTGCGCGCGGTGGCCGACAGCTATTTGTACGACCGCTGCCCGGTTGTGGCCGTGGTGGGCCCCTCGGAGACCATGCCCGACTACCTGAGGATAAGGGGCGGCACTTGGTGGCTAAGACTATAATTTTCAAATAAATTAACTGTACAACTTTTATTTAGTCATCATCTACTTAGCCTTTTTCAAATGATGTTGGGGTCAGGTCTCAGTCCGTAGTCTCAGTATGTACTAGTAGCGACTGCCTATCTGACCTCTACAACCCTGTAGTTGGGTAACACGATACCCCTAGGCAAGACCAATGCCAGTTTTATTGTCTTCTGATTGCCTAACGACTGTCGAAGATGTACAAATGAAAGCCGGGATGGATGGAATGGATGGGATGGAGGATCTCGATAAGTTAAGACAGTCACCCATCTACAGTCCGACGTCAACAAGCAAGTAGTACATTTAGAGCGTGTACCGCAGACTCGTATACCCGAGATTTATTCTCGATTTATGGTCGCTGATAGCGTGGGGTGAGGACTTCGGTTTAAAGAAATTTATCTCACAAAAAGAACATACATAGTTCACTTAATTATGAGAAACTGAACATAAAACTATCTTAAATATAAACATTGTCGTTTGTACTATTGAGTACATTATGTAAGTAGGTTATTACTGCTGGTTGGCTAAAAAGAACTTTAATCTATTTTTAAATATATTTATTGATGTGGAGTGTCTTATTTCTTTTATATATACCCTCACCTCAAACTGATTAGTTCTTAATTCACGAGCGCACTCGCGTGACTGCAGATAACCGCTACCCGTACCCCCGACCCAAGCGTACATTATACAGTGTTATATCTACTTGTATGTTTACGTAGATATACTTTGTCTATGAAAATCCATACACTACAATTAAACCCAAATGTATTCAAAACTGCAAGCTCGGACGAGGAGCTTGTGACTAAAATATAACAGCCAGGAAGTCGGTGTCAAAACAAGAAATTTGAGTTATTTTTCACTCTGTAGTGTTTATTTTGGAAGTCGGTTTTATTTTTTGTTACAGAGTTTCTTATTTCTCGCTTTTTAGTGGGTCGTTTTGTAAGGATACAAGCCTAAATGTCAACTTATGTAACGTAACCTAATTGTAACATCTTATGGCCATTTGCAAAATATTTCTTTTCCCGATGCAGGGCCGTTAACTGTCGAGGAGTTCTCCTGGTGCTTCACCATCAGCTCCACTTCACTGTATGCATTGTGACGAGTATAAAGTGCTTAACAACCATATACAAGTAACCGAATCGCAACCGGTAGTTCCGGTAGCCATCTGTGGTCTTCATCATCAGTCCCATTTCACCAAATGGTACTTTTCGAGAGCAACTGCAGAAGTTACTATAAAAAATAGTTGTAGGTGTGCCTATAATATTAATTTGAAGGATGCCCCATTTGACGATTGCTCCAAGGTTCCATCATCAGATCCGGAATGGATGATAATGGTACCAACTGGAAAATATACCTTTCAAACAAAAAGAGAATTTTCCAAATCGGTCCAACCATCTACGATTTATGAGTTAAACACATATAAAAAATTCAGTTGAATTGAGGAACCTCCTTCTTTTTTTCAAGTCAGTTAAAAATAGAGTCTAGCCAGGGGATATTGTGTTACCCAGCTACCGGATTGTGGAGCAAGCATGCTCTGAAGAGCCCCGCCAGTTGAGGCCCCCTTTATTAAGACCCCTAAGTTATATGTACAGGAAATACAGCTGGGGGCTGGTATAATAATATTATCGAATTGGTGTGCCCACGACTTCGATCGTGTGGTAGGTTTAAATCCCATTTAATCCCACCTTCGCGGGAGTTCCGGGATTTTCATTTGGGTGTTACTCTTGTATAGGTAACCTACTCTATCTTCTAGTGAAATCGGTTCTTGCGTTCCATACACGTAATTACACGACAGACAAACATTTTTATAATTAGGACTTCAAAAAATAAACTTATTTTGAAAGAACACATTACTTTGGGTAATTTATAAAACCACAACGGTTAAGTAAAAATCGTGAGGGATCGCATCTATCCGGATGGGAAAAGCATTGAATGGCTTTTCTTGCTCGGGGTGGAACGGGCGTGTCAGACTTCTACTGACTAAAAATCCAGCCTATTCCTTCAGCTGTCCCTGTGTTCCGGGGTCGCGGAATCTCGTCAGAACATTCCCTCAATCCCAAACCGATATATCCTAGAAGTGGTACATGTGGTGGTATAAATCATACCTATTCCCTCTCACAGAGAGGCAGCCTGTGCCCAACCGGTGGGAACATTGCTAAATATTGTTATTATTAAATAGGAGTCCGCACGAGTAGTACCGGGGTTCAGCTATTCTATACAACACTTTCGCAAGTCACTCAATAGCATTCACGTAACGCAATAATTATACACAATCGGCGAATTAACGCGATTAAAACGATCACCGCCCTGACAGGGCAACGTCGACGACATGCGCGGCGGTAATGCATGTCCTTTGTATTGAACCTTCCACCTGATGTGAATGAATCTCGCGCTTACTACACCTCTTCTGTTACCATTAGCCCAAAATTTACAGCAGCCTGTTCTTGACCTCGTTCATGCGTAATGGTATGTGATAGATAAAGTTTAAACGATGAAGTGAGCGAGCCTAGAAGATGCCTGTTGACTTTTGTGTTGTTGCAAGTTGAACAGGGTGGGATTTTAGTCAGCAGAAGTCTGATACTTCCTTCCACTCCACCCAGAGTGGAAGCAGTCATTTGAAGATCCACCAAAAAAATCACATTTTTTTCTAACAAGAATTTTGCAATTTTCAAGCGTCATTATAGCTCACCATCAGGGCAGATGGTGGACAAATGCGAGTTTATCATGAAAAATGTTTGTTTAGTAAACACGAATCTGTGCCACGTAATAACAGAATCGTTTGATATAGTCTTGTACATTTACATATAGGTTCGGTGTTTGATGCTGTGTAAGATGTCATCATCAATATTCGTCACTGCTCCGCTTTTGTTGTTCTCCACGAGGGTGGAAACAAAACAGATGTGTTAACGAGTACGTTTTCAATTTATAAGAACGTCAGGTGGCTTTACATTTATTATGTAGCCATCTCCATGATGTGGAGCTCGTGGCTAAATAATCGTATTAAGCCGCACAGGTCGATCTGTGGAATAGAATAGAGAGATGTTTATTACCTACATTAGTTAAATTGACTCAAGCTATGTACATGTCACATATAAATTACTTTGTTGTACATAAATAGATAGATAGAACATACTTTATTGTACACCAAAATTTAAACACACCTATTGACTATACACCTATGGTAACAATGGCGGTCTTATCGTTGAAAGCGATATCTTCCAGACAACCTTTGGAAGGACTTTAAAAACTTTAATTAAAGTGGGGAGGGCTAAACTAGTGTACTTACTACATTACTCATAAAAACAGAGAAACAAAAATTATTTAAATACTAAAATAAATAAATATATGTGCAAATATATATATATATATATAAATACAATACAATACATAGGTAATTAAATAATACAATACATATAATGTGTTCGTGTATAATGTGTGTTTCTTTTGGCGCACTGTATCCGGGAGGGGTCTTTTGCAGCAAGTTGTATTTGGTCATTATTTGGTATCTCATCAGGTGTATGCCTGACTGCGTTTTGGTCTATGGAAGGCTGACCAACTCAACATGTCGAGATACCTCCATACCTCGGAAAGCACGTGAAGATCGTCATTTGCCTGGAGTTCACTTAATTCACCTGGGTTAATTCACCTAGATGCATTAACCAAACTTCTTGTAAATATAATTCACCCAGGTGCATTAAATATACTAAAAGTTAACTTTATTCACCTGGGTGCATATAAATATTAAAAAAATATAACTGTAAAATGTAAAAACTCCACAACTTTCCCAATTATAAAAATGTGTTTGGTAAGCGCAAAACTCAAGAACAGCTTAACCATTTCGGCTATTTATATTTTCATATTTTCTTTAAGGCATGAGGATGGTTCTTATGGAGAAAAAGATGGTGAAATTGCAAGGAAAATAGTAAAAGAAAAATTTTCTTTCCCATAAAAATTGTAAAACACCTTTTCATGATTTTCTTCTCCTGGTACTTGGAACCCTCTTAGTTTTACATGTTTATTATAGCGGTTGTATCATTCGGGAACATATTTGAGGTATAAGAACTTTAATTTTCCTCTTAAAGAACAATAATCTACATACTTATTATAAATTTGAAAATACTGATGTTTGTAAGTAGTTCCAACACGCAGAAGCTGGTGAAAAATATTTATTTTTTATTGATGCTAGACTCGTATTTGATCACCATCTCACCTGATGGCAAGCGATGATGTGATCGAAGATGAAGCATGCTTACCTAGAAGTAACCTATTCTGTATGTATATCGTCTGTTACATATACAGAATTTATTCCTACTTTGATTTCGTGGTGAGTAGTAGCAAACACACTCTGTAACATGGCCTTAAATATGTCAAGATCCCTCTTTCGGCTTGCTACAATATACGTACGAATATGTATTCAGAGAATGTGCGGAATGAGTGTCCTTTGTAAGCAGAGCTCTTGAATACGTTCCAAATGCCGTGATACGCATGACGCTCATAACAATTTGCGCGACCGTTGCCCCTGCCGGAATTTGGAGCTCGTTATGTAGGGTATACAAGGTGGACACTGAAATTTGATTCGAGTACAAACTCATAATATTTTATTTAACATAGGCCTACATGGGCACTCGTAAAACGTGAGAAGCTAGAGCACGGTTGGACATTAGTCGTTTCCATGGAGAAGAACCGGCAACAAACTCCACGGTTAATCTTTTCAATCTCTCATGGTGTTGAAAAGACAATGGTTTCTTGCTTGTAACATCGTAGACCTTATCAGTCGCTTACCATCAGGCGTGATCGAGATTAAGAGCGAGCTCATTCCTATTCATTAAAAAAAATACTTTTAACCGACGCACAGCCTACATCGTTAGGCCATAGATATGGATCTTACATAAGGTTTAAGCACTGAACAAGAGTTTTTTTTTTAAATTAATAATCGACACTTAAGCCTATTGACTTATTAGACTTTTACTATATTAAACTATTGACTATATTATTAGAATATATTGCTTGTATGGACTTTCAACCTCAATTTGCATTACGGGAAGTAAGTTCATTCAAAGTGTATTGGGTATTTTTATCTATAATTTCACAATAATGGAATCTGATGTTTTAGTCTCATTTAGTGCATCAAGCTCGCTTCCTGCTACAAAGAACTGTGTGTATGTATCCACTGATCTTCTATCTATCTATATATATATATATATATAAAATATTGAGCAATATTTTATATATATATACTAGACAACTATATATACTATTAACAGCACTGTTCGTTAGTCTCGCTAAAACCCGAAAGAGGCTGGACTGATTTGGCTATTTTGGTTTTAAAATATTTGTGGAAGTCCAGGGAAAGTTTAATAGGTGAAAAATTATGGAAAATAAAATAAAATATGGCAACACGGAGTGGCGGTACCTTCATATAAGCCCAAAATGCCTTACTAAAAAATGCTCGATAGAGAATCAATGTCAAACCCGAACTATTTAAAAGTTCGCGCGCTTAATTCTTATCAAAATAACACAATGTATCTACTGAGTACACTACTACGCATCGCGATTGTTCGCGCGCAGAGTTTCGCATTTGTAGCATCTAATGATCTACATATTGCTATCTCGCTTACACGCACCGGCTTTTACCGGGCTTTCAAATACTATATCTGTCACTTTCGCACTTATAGCGATGTGCCGTATAACGAGTTAGGCCTTGTGCGTAGAAAAAATCTATCACTATGGCAGATTTAAGCAGGGCATTCGTATGAAGTTGCATGCGTATGCGTGACCTTGTCAGCTTGCCAACTCTGCAGTGTTGCCGTTTTAGCCACACGTTGAAAGATCTTGGAGATTTTTAACGTGTTTGGAAACTTTTTTAACATTTATCAACAATAAAAACTAGCGACTTTTAAAATAACGAAATTAAATACAGTCAAAACCGTTTACAACAACATCATTTAGAACAACATACCGGTTATAAAGACCAAAATCATAGGTACAAAATACTTTGTACCTTGAAAACATCACCGGTTATTACGACTATCGGTTTTTACAACCAAATATGAGTGGTCCCTTGGATGTTGTTATAACAGATTTTGACTGTATTCAAGCAATATCTTAAAAATAAAAAAAAAATTAGCTAGATTTTTCATATACCTGGCGACTTTTTTTGCCTAAATGACAACACTTGAGTAGTTCCCGACATTATAGAGTGCAACTAACTTCAGTTTCATTTGCTTGAGTGAGTGAGAAAAGGTTTTGTTTGTTTTCTAAGATTTTCTCAGTGATACAATTGTTTTGGTGATTTACCTACAACAATGGAGGTAATTGTACCTTGTGAGGATTTAAAATGCGTTCAAGTTTTGATTGGCGAAGATAAGGTAAAATCTTTAAACTTTGCTCAGAAAAAACAGTTAATTTCTTCATTAAAACCGACGCCTAATCTGTGTATTTCTCAGACTAGTAAATCGCATAAACGAAAATTTAATAGATCAGTCAATCATTTCATTCATGAGAATAACCTCGAAGATGCCTTTCCCGAGCTGTTAAAGTTAGCGTATCTTGTTGTAACTATTCCGGCTACAAGTTCTTCCGCGGAACGTGCTTTTTCGTCTCGTATCTGAGAAATACACAAGGTCAAGAGCGTCTTTCCGAATTATCAATGATAGCTATTGAAAAACAGTTGTTGGTAGAATTAAAACGATCACTAACATTTTACTCTGATGTAATTAAATCATTTCTTAAGAAAGATAGACGATTCCAATTAGAATATAAATAATTTATTTAAATTCCTTATTACATTCTATCTAGCTATTTTTTAACTTTCGTTTTGTAACTTTTTGATTTGTTTTTTTTTCGTCTGTAACCTGGGTTCTGTTACGAAGGAAGCAACTACTTACCATAACTTTGTTCCCTCAAGCAATGAAGCAAACCAAACGGCTTTTTTCAAAGCCACCGGAGGTATGCAATTGATGATATGTTTAATATATTCAATCTAGCACTAGCATGCCTTCAGTGTGCTTTGGTTACCTCATTCACCGCACGACAAGCAAGAGTGAAATTGAAGAAAGAAGAGGAAAGAAGAAGATGGATGAATTCACTTTTAATTTATTGTACCTAACCAGTAGTTTATGAGAAAATTGCGATGATACATACGTAGGTACCTACATACTCAGTCGAAAACTGAACTTTCTTTTTTTGAAATCGGTTAAAATTTTATTGGGCTTGCGTTATTTTGAAACCCTAGGCACGCCACTGGCAACACGAAGTTCGCCGGGTCAGCTTGCACATAATAATAATAACCTATATTAGGTACTAGATAACGATCATCCAAATAATAATAAAATGATTACAATTCTAGATGTTAGTAATAAACTGTAGGTATGTTTATATAACTATGTTTGTCATTTGCCTAGGGTGTTGGTCATGCTCTTTAATTTATGTATAGGACATTCATATTTACCCCAGGAGCTTATGAAGACTCTTGTTGTACCAATAATTAAAAATAAGACGGGTGATGCCTCTGACGGGAACAATTACAGACCTATTTCATTGGCCACGGTGATAGCCAAGGTGCTGGATGGGCTGCTTGATAATTGCTTAAATCGGCACATAGTTTTGCACGATGCACAGTTTGGTTTCAGAGCTGGGCATTCGACTGAAACTGCGATACTGCGACTCAAGCAGACCATTCAGTACTATGTCACGAGAAAAACACCTGTTTATGGCTGTTTTTGGACCTGTCGAAGGCATTCGACCTAGTCTCATATAGCGTACTCTGGCGTAAGCTCCGGGAACAGACTAGCACTCCTGGGGACTTGATAAATATATTAAGATTTTGGTACGGCAACCAAACCAATAATGTTAAGTGGGCGGGTTCATGTTCGGCAGAGTACAGGTTGGAGTGTGGGGTGAGGCAGGGTGGACTAACTTCACCACGCCTCTTCAACCTGTACATAAACGGACTGATAGGTGAGTTCAGCAGGGCTGGAGTGGGTTGTTCAATGGATGGAGTCTGCATGAACAAAATCACTTACGCTGATGATATGGTCCTGCTGAGTCCATCTGTCAAGGCCCTCAACATACTTTTAGGCATCTGTGAGAGGTACTCAGTGGCACATGGCCTCAGGTATAACCACAATAAGAGTGAGCTACTTGTTTTTAAGTCGGGAAATAGAAGTCCCAAGACTGTTCTGCCGGTTAGGCTTGGAGGAATTCAGATAAGCAGGGTCACTAAGTTTAAGTACCTGGGGCACTGGGTCACTGAGGATCTCTCCGATGACATGGACATTGAGAGGGAACGTAGGGCGTTGGCAGTGAGATGCAACATGCTGGCGCGCAGGTTTGCGAGATGCACTAGAGATGTTAAAATTTAATTATTCATGGCGTACTGCCAGACATTTTATACCTGCAGCCTGTGGGTCAGATATACGCAGAAAACTTACAACGCCCTACGTGTCCTGTACAATAATGGGTTCAGAATGTTGCTGGGGTTGCCTCGCTTTTGCAGTGCATCAGGTATGTTTGCCGAGGCCAAAATTGACTGCTTTAGAGCAATAGCACGTAAAAGAGTTGCCTCCCTGATGCAGCGTGTGCGCGGTAGCGCCAGCAGCCTTCTGAAAACCATCCTGGATAGGCTGGATTGTCCTGTGGTGAAGCAATGGAATACTGTTCACGTTTCCGGCGGTGCTATTTTTAATGTTAGGTAAAATTTACTTTTATTATTATTTTATTATATTTTATTCGAAATTTGATTAATTAATTAATTGTTTTACTTTTATTATGCTATTTTAAAATTTAATTGTAATTGTTTTATTTTTATTTGATTCTTTATTAATAATGTTCAGCAATATAATTTTAACTACTAACATAGATGTAAGTATTACTAACCTATTTATGGATGTACTTAATCCGAAATAAATGTCAAAATAAATAAATATAAACTATGTTAGTACTTTTATTTTAAGCGTCACTCCATGGGGCTTTTCATGCCTGCCAGCTATGACTCTCTGAAGGCTGTTGCGACTGTCTCATAATAATCGGCGATATTATTATGTAGTTACAGCCCTTCGGGGATCACAAGCGTGATGGTGTGTGTTACCAGGATACTAGTAAATATAGAAAACACAGACAGCTGCAAACCCCACTTCCAAGAACACAAAATGTTAACACTTCCCTGTACATATATTTTGGAAATGTGCAAGTTTGTTAGACACAACCTATTCACTACACGAGAAAACATACAAACTCGCTATACATTACGACACAAAAATAGGCTTAACTTACCTGGTGGTTCTAAGCTGAAAATACACTCTACAAGCACATTAGTTATGTTAGTAAAAGTCTACAATAAATTACCCGATATACTTAAAAATGTACCAAAATGACCATATATTTATAAATAAATTAAAACAATTTCTAATCAATAAGTGTTATTATGATATAAATGAATATTTTAATGATAAATTAAATAAATAAAATATAGTATTGTAATAAATGTATAAAATAGTAAGTAGTTAAAGTAATATTTAATAGTAATATTTTCGTAAACAATTTTTTTTTTGTAAAATGTATTTTGTTCCAATAAATTATCTTATCTTATCTCATCTGATACACATTCTACATAATTACAATGATTGTAATAGCCCTCTTCCTCTTTTTTAATTTGCTGTGCCCGACAGGGTCCACAATGATCTAAAACAATGTATATCTTGTATGTACCTACCACCTAAGTTCACATTGTGGAATGCAAATAAACGTATTGAGTATTGTTTTGTCTATTAGCACATTTATACTAGCTACAAATAGGATACGCAGTATTTTGAGCAGTGTTGGCCCCAGTGGTTACGGGCCTGACTTGTGTGTTGCAGGACCTGGTTTTGAACTCAGTCAAGTACATTACTTTGCGTAATATGTATCTACATCCCTACATAAAAATGTTGAAGGAAAACATCGTGAGGAATTGTCCTACGACCAAACATACGACGACATGTGACACCCACCAACTCGTACTGCGCTCGTGTGGTGGGCTATGGTCTCATGGAAAGTGAATTAGTCATGGGCTTAAATTAAAATGTTTACTTAACTTGTCGTCATTTAGATTTCTTTAACACTCTACGACGCTCCGGAGAAGAATACAATACATTCTTATACACAAACCAGACACCCGTAACAATGAGCAGATTATAAAATATCAGTAAGATAAAAAGATACGAGATTCCCGAGTGTAGCCCGGAGAGACGTTAGTAAGAAACGCGTCGGTAACGGAGCAATATTGCGCGGGAGACACAAGTGGTAATGACACGTTAGCTTCTTAGGGCCAATTTCTCCGAACGTCTCTAAAACGGCGATCAGTAAAACTGCGTTTACACTAATTGCGTTTACTATCAAGATTTTATCTCGTTTAACATCGATTGCATTTCACAGAGCAAAACGCCACGATCGTTGATCGCGTTTACGAAAACACAGTTTACGGCATGTTAGAATGGCAACCTCGCGTTGCGTTTGGTCCTTGCTCTGAAACTTGTCAAAACTATTGCAATAGTTTTGTTAAAATACATGAAACAAAACGTATTCCTTCGGTTGTCAAGTCAATTGACAACTTGCTACAGTGAGTGAGGTTATAAAAACAGTGTTCGTTTAGCGTGGATCACAAAGTACATTGACAATGGTGTTCCTCTCTTTCGCGAATCCATCTTGGTCGTCGAAGTACAAATTCATCCTCATCTTCTTCAAAGGCCAATGAGTAAACTCTTCTCATTATCAAATATTCGTAATTATGTGATTCAAAACAGGTAATATCACAACAGTATCACTTCTTCAACACAATATAGCCGAAGCGAATGCGAACCTATCTTCAGTAAAAAAAAGGGCGCGCTACGTTATAAAATACCAGATGGTGGCGCACATAATCGCGTTTAGATCGTTAAACGGTCAAAATTGGGCGTTTAGTACAATAACTGCGTTTAGCACTAAACTAGTTTAAATATTGGTGGTGAAATGCCAAACCAAATTTTAAACTTAGATTAAAACTAAAACGCCGTTTTTGTTCAGTTGATCGCGATTTATTTGATCGGTGAAATTGGCCCTAAATATTATACTATATAAAGCTAGATTTTATATTATATAAAGCTAAATTACCACTCACTGACTGACTGACTGACTGACTCACTCATTGACATAATTGTTCTCCCAGATGGTGGATGGGGAGGTGGGTATATTTTGACAGATTCGTAAACAAGTAACTCTCAAACCTACGGGAAAAGTGCCAAACCTCCCCTTTTCACACCCCTTCTCCCCCCTCCCTATCGTATCTCGGAAACTACGAGACCCGTATTTTTTGTTTTTTACGGATTCGTATAGAGGAGGCTCGGTAAAGTAAAAACCATTTTTCAAAGTCCCCCCCCCCCCCGCCCCCCTTCTCCCCCCCTTTAGGCGGATCTCGGAATCTAAGAGACTTGGAACATTTTTTTTTCAGATTCATTTAGAGGGGCAATGCTTTAGTCGAAATACTTGTGCAACCCCCCCCATCACCCACCCCCACTCTTTTTTTTTTTTTTTTTCACAAGCTCGCGAGGTGCTTGCACCTCGCGCAACACGCAAATACTTTTTTTTTTTACAAGCACGCGAGGTGCTTGCACCTCGCGCAACACGCAAATACTTGATTTAGAGGGGCAATGCTTTAGTTTTTTTCACAAGCACGCGAGGTGCTTGCACCTCGCGCAACACGCAAATACTAAACCCCCCATCACACCGCCCCATTTTTTTTTTTTTCACAAGCACGCGAGGTGCTTGCACCTCGCGCAACACGCAAATACTAAACCCCCCATCACCCCCCCTTTTTTTTTTTCACAAGCACGCGAGGTGCTTGCACCTCGCGCAACACGCAAATACTTGATTTAGAGGGGCAATGCTTAAGTTTTTTTCACAAGCACGCGAGGTTCTTGCACCTCGCGCAACACGCAAATACTAAACCCGCCATCTCCCCCCATCACCCCTCCCCCCATTCTTTTTTTTTTAGTGAACACGCGAGGTGCTTGCACCTCGCGCAACACGCAAATACTTGATTTAGAGGGGCAATGCTTTAGTTTTTTTCACAAGCACGCGAGGTGCTTGCACCTCGCGCAACACGCAAATACTAAAACCCCCCCATCACCCCCCCACCATTTTTTTTCACAAGCACGCGAGGTGCTTGCACCTCGCGCAACACGCAAATACTAAACCCCCCCATCACCCCCACCCCGCTTTTTATTTTCACAAGCACGCGAGGTGCTTGCACCTCGCGCAACACGCAAATACTAGTTATATTATATAAAGCTAAATTACCACTCACTCACTCACTCACTGACTGACTGACTCATTGACATAATTGTTCTCCCAGATGGTGGATGGGGAGGTGGGTATATTTTGACAGATTCGTAAACAAGTAACTCTCAAACCTACGGGAAAAGTGCCAAACCTCCCCTTTTCCCCCCCCTTCTCCCCCCCCCCCCCTATCGTACCTCGGAAACTACGAGACCCGTATTTTTTTCTTTTTACGGATTCGTATAGAGGAGGCTCGGTAAAGTAAAAACCATTTTTCAAAGTCCCGCCCCCCGCCCCCCTTCTCCCCCCCTTTAGGCGGATCTCGGAATCTAAGAGACTTGGAACATTTTTTTTTTCAGATTCATTTAGAGGGGCAATGCTTTAGTCCAAATAATTGTGCAACCCCCCCCCCCCCATTTCCCCCCCCACCTTTTTTTTTTTTTTTTTTCACAGGCACGCGAGGTGCTTGCACCTCGCGCAACACGCAAATACTTTATTTAGAGGGGCAATGCTTTAGTTTTTTTCACAAGCACGCGAAGTGCTTGCACCTCGCGCAACACGCAAATACTAGTTATATTATATTATATAAAGCTAAATTACCACTCACTGACTGACTGACTCACTCATTGACATAATTGTTCTCCCAGATGGTGGATGGGGAGGTGGGTATATTTTGACAGATTCGTAAACAAGTAACTCTCAAACCTACGGGAAAAGTGCCAAACCCCCCCTTTTCCCCCCCCTTCTCCCCCCCCCCTATCGTATCTCGGAAACTACGAGACCCGTATTTTTTTCTTTTTACGTATTCGTATAGAGGAGGCTCGGTAAAGTAAAAACCATTTTTCAAAGTCCCCCCCCCGCCCCCCTTCTCCCCCCCTTTAGGCGGATCTACGAATCTAAGAGACTTGGAACAGTTTTTTTTTCAGATTCATTTAGAGGGGCAATGCTTTAGTCGAAATACTTGTGCAACCCCCCCCCCCATCACCCCCCCCCCCTCTTTTTTTTTTTTTTTTTCACAAGCACGCGAGGTGCTTGCACCTCGCGCAACACGCAAATACTTGATTTAGAGGGGCAATGCTTTAGTTTTTTTCACAAGCACGCGAGGTGCTTGCACCTCGCGCAACACGCAAATACTTGATTTAGAGGGGCAATGCTTTAGTTTTTTTCACAAGCACGCGAGGTGCTTGCACCTCGCGCAACACGCAAATACTAAACCCCCCATCACCCCCCCACTTTTTTTTTTCACAAGCACGCGAGGTGCTTGCACCTCGCGCAACACGCAAATACTAGTTATACTATATAAAGCTAAATTACCACTCACTGACTCACTGACAGAATTGTTCTCCCAGATGGTGGATGGGGAGGTGGGTATATTTTGACAGATTCGTAAACAAGTAACTCTCAAACCTACGGGAAAAGTGCCAAACCCCCCCTTTTCCCCCCCCTTCTCCCCCCCCCCCTATCGTATCTCGGAAACTACGAGACCCGTATTTTTTCTTTTTACGGATTCGTATAGAGGAGGCTCGGTAAAGTAAAAACCATTTTTCAAAGTCCCCCCTCCCCGCCCCCCTTCTCCCCCCCTTTAGGCGGATCTCGGAATCTAAGAGACTTGGAACATTTTTTTTTTCAGATTCATTTAGAGGGGCAATGCTTAAGTCGAAATACTTGTGCAACCCCCCCCCCATCACCCTCCCCCCCCTCTTTTTTTTTTTATTTTTTTTTCACAAGCTCGCGAGGTGCTTGCACCTCGCGCAAAACCCCTCCATCAACCCCCGCCTTTTTTTTTTTTTTTTTCACAAGCACGCGAGGTGCTTGCACCTCGCGCAACACGCAAATACTAGTTATACTATATAAAGCTAAATTACCACTTACTCATTGACATAATTGTTCTCCCAGATGGTGGATGGGGAGGTGGGTATATTTTGACAGATTCGTAAACAAGTAACTCTCAAACCTACGGGAAAAGTGCCAAACCTCCCCTTTTCCCCCCCCTTCTCCCCCCCCTATCGTATCTCGGAAACTACGAGACCCGTATTTTTTTCTTTTTACAGATTCGTATAGAGGAGGCTCGGTAAAGTAAAAAACATTTTTCAAAGTCCCCCCCCCGCCCCCCTTCTCCCCCCCTTTAGGCGGATCTTGGAATCTAAGAGACTTGGAACAATTTTTTTTTCAGATTCATTTAGAGGGGCAATGCTTTAGTCGAAATACTTGTGCAACCCCCCCCCCATCACCCCCCCCCTCTATTTTTTTTTTTTTTTTTTTCACAAGCTCGCGAGGTGCTTGCACCTCGCGCAACACGCAAATACTTTTTTTTTTCACAAGCACGCGATGTGCTTGCACCTCGCGCAACACGCAAATACTTGATTTAGAGGGGCAATGCCTTAGTTTTTTCACAAGCACGCGAGGTGCTTGCACCTCGCGCAACACGCAAATACTAAACCCCCCATCTCCCCCATCACCCCCCCACTTCTTTTTTCACAAGCACGCGAGGTGCTTGCACCTCGCGCAACACGCAAATACTAAACCCCCCATCTCTCCCCATCAACACACACCCACCTTTTTTTTTTTTTCACAAGCACGCGAGGTGCTTGCACCTCGCGCAACACGCAAATACTAAACGCCCCCATCTCCCCCCATCTCGCCCCTCTTTTTTTTTATTTTCACAAGCACGCGAGGTGCTTGCACCTCGCGCAACACGCAAATACTACACCCCCCATCTCCCCTCCCCATTTTTTTTTATTTCACATTCACGCGAGGTGCTTGCACCTCACCCCCTTTAGGCGGATCTCGGAAATTAAGAGACATCGAAGTTTTTTTTTTCAAATTCATTTAGAGTGGCAATGCTTTAGTCGAAATAATTGTGAAACCCCCCCCCATTTTTTTTCTCAAGCACGCGAGGTGCTTGTACCTCGCACAACACGCAAATACTAAACCCCCCCCATCTCCCCCCATCACCCCCCCCCCACTTTTTTTTTTTGTTTTTTTCACAAGCACGCGAGGTGCTTGCACCTCGCGCAACACGCAAATACTACACCCCCCATCTCCCCTCCCCATTTTTTTTTATTTCACATTCACGCGTGTTGCGCGAGGTGCAAGCACCTCGCGCAACACGCAAATACTAAACCCCCCATCTCCCCCATCATCCCCACCCCTATTTTTTTTTTTTTTTTTTTTCACAAGCACGCGAGGTGCTTGCACCTCGCGCAACACGCAAATAATAAACCCCCCCATCTCCCCTCATCACCCCCCCCCATTTTTTTTTTTCACAAGCACGCGAGGTGCTTGCACCTCGCGCAACACGCAAATACTAAACCCCCCCCATTACACCCCCTTTTTTTTTTTATTCACAAGCACGCGAGGTGCTTGCACCTCGCGCAACACGCAAATACTAGTCAAGCTATAAAATTGCTCTTCCGCGCCATTCCTATTGACTTAACTAGTGACAGCTCATGGCTTGTGATTGGTTATAAAAGTTTTCAATGTGAGATATTTACGGAGTTGACTCACAGATTATGGAAGCACCGAGTAAAAGAACACTTGCAAAATGCAACAGACACGAGGGTATGCGAGCAGCTGAGGTGAACATCGTAATAAGCCTATAACACCCCCACAGCTGGCACACAGGCGTGCTCTGTGTGAGAGGGAGTGGGCAGTGATCCAGCACGCGAGATTGGTGCGGGCTGGGTGATATCGCACGTCGTCGGTTCTAGAAGATTTTTCAACAGATTCCGCACGATATTGCCTCGGAAAACAAGTTAAACTGTTAGTCCTTCAACAAGTTCATCAAAATCGGTTTTCCTTCACAGTTTTGAGAGTAGTGGTGATGATGAAACTTACACAAAGTAATGCACCTGCCGGGGTTCGAGTCCACGACCTGTCAACTAGTGTATGGCGAATCGTAAGTCGTGTCTGTTACCAGAAACCGACAACCGTACTTGTACGAGTAGTCCCGAATACGAGCACAGTCAGTAGTGGTAATTGGTCATACAAACGTGCGTTGGAGCGCATAACATTATTGGATTATCCCCACTATATGAAATGAACCTTCTGTGTCGTGTCTTATAACGCACCGTGTTCTCAACTTTCTAGGTTTTCCTAGATTGTCTTTTATTTTTTGTTTTATCCGAAAACTCGTACCGGACGAGACCTAACCCCATTTTCAATAAGTTATAATAATAAATTTTTTATAAGTATAAAATAATAAATTAACTTCATTATTTGTGTCATGTCCAAAACATAGCAATGTTAAAAGTAATCTGTGGAAAATGTCGCAGTTATTACATTAATAATATTTATGTGTTATAAGGTACTGTGTTAAGTATATACCTACATATAATATAGTTGGTTGGTTTGGGAGCCTTGTACCCAAATAAGGTTGGATAAAAAGGTAACAGTTGTAAAATGGTTGCCATCTCCGTTAGGACATAGTCTTAGCCTTTGCGTAGCACGGGTGGATCCCTTCCTCGTCCTGCCGCCCTGCGGACCTCTGTCTTTTGTAGCAATAATCTAACAGAAAGAGCCACCACCACGAATAGCATGCTACTAGACATACACGTCTAGTAGTATTAGGATTATTATGTTTAAATGGAATGTTTTGATATGTCGCTATCTTTGTTGCTTTCGGACTTCGGAAGGGCAACACTTTCTATCTTAAATTGTTGGCTCAGTGGTGAGAGTTTTAGTTTCAGATGTGTGCAGACATTTAACCACTTACCTTCTAGACTGAGTCGGTAAACATGTACTGCATACTGATATATAAATTCTATTTCATGACTTTTTATACACACTAGCTGTAGACTGCAAATCCGTTCGCGTCGAAGTTCATCTACTCGGGTTAAAAAGTCTAACCTATATGTGCTATTAAAGATTCTAATCCATCTCTGTATCAAATGACATTCAGATCCATCTGTATTTCTAAATTTTATATTATTAACATAGGTGGTCCAGTGGTTACCACCATGACTTACGCCCACATTACCATTCCAAGCTTATTCATCTATTCCGTGGTTTTAAAAATTGTTACCTCGAAGCGCACGTGATGGTGCTTTCACAATTTTGAAATTAAAAACTTTCCTTTCGGCGATGGGCTGTGCGTTCTAAACTAAGTGCCTGTGTCTAGTGCCTACGGGCAAACTATTATAGCCAAAATAGTTTCCAAAGACGTGAGATGTTTTTTTTTTGTATTTTTAGAAAATAATCATAAAAAAGTGATGTAAATACTAATTTACAATAAGCCTGATATAGTGGTAATAGACCGATTAGTGCGTCGCATGGTGATTGTTGATATAGCGGTCCCTCATGACGAGAACCTCGTGAAAGCCGAGAAAGATAAGCAAATTAAGTATCTTGACTTGGCTCGCGGGGTTGTTGACATGTGGGATGTGGATACAGCAATCATTGTGCCGATAGTCGTCTCAGCCAATGGCATAATAGCCAAGAGCCTCGACAAACATCTTAGGAGGCTCTCGTTGGGCAGCTGGATCAAGGGCTTGATCCAGAAAGCAGTACTTCTGGACACGGCGTGAATTGTTAGGAGGTTCCTCTCTCAAGAGCCCTGACCACCGGTAGCTTGGACCCTGTTCCCGATGCCGGTGGGCTACTGTTTTTTATATTTTTAAATGTTTTTTGTTTTTATAGGAATATTTAAAAATGTAAATAATATGTATATAAAATGTAATAAAGGAAATAATAATAAAAGGATTAGCCAGGATTATTCACCAGCAACTTGCTCTTAAATACAATCTTGTGGAATCAGAAGTACCATACTATAGGTATGTGCCCGACCCAGTTCTCGAAAATGGCAATATTACACTGTATTGGGATCGGTCTATCATCACTGACAGGACTATTGTTGCCAATAAGCCTGACATAGTGGTGATAGACCGATTAGAGCGTCGCACAATGATTGTTGATATAGCAGTCCCCCATGACGAGAACCTCGTGAAAGCTGAGATAGATAAAAAAAATAAGTATCGTGACCTGGCGCGCGAGGTTGTCGACATGTGGGATGTGGAGACAGCAATCATTGTGCCGATAAACCGGTGTTTGTATAAAAGATAATAGCTGCGGATTTTAAAAATGTGCTATTTTTAAATTCAAAAACTGCTGACTATATTCAAACCAATTTTCATTGTAGTCAGTCTTTTTTTTTTAAATTAAGAAGCACTACTTAAAATTAAAACATATCTTGGTCTGAATGTAGTTGGTTGCCTCATAGCCCAATGATGTCAGTCGCAGCTCTATTCTGAATGCAGGTCAGTTCCACCGGCTCCACCATGTTTGTTGTAGGCGCTGTCTCCAGGAACACTGGCTGCTGTGTGTCAACACTGCCTCGCTGCGGATGTGTACCTAAGGCTTGCCTCGGATTATTGGCTCCCGGGACGCGCCACTGAAACAACTGTACCGAAAACTTTTTAAATTTCTGTTTAAAAAACTCCAGCAGTAAGTCTGAATAATGGCCGTTATAAAGTTTCGACTGAAACTTTTGATCGTTTTCTTGATAAGTATCACAGAACAAGTTTTGAAAGCGAAATATTCATTTTCTGCAGTATTTGTACGTACTGAAAAAATAAGGAAATATGTATATTAAAATGGTCGACAATTTGTTAAGGCCAAAAAGTTGCTCTCGTATTCAATAGAGTTTTCTAATAATGATTGCGATATAACTTACAACAGAGAAAAGGTTTTAATATAACTTGATTATAATTAGGTACGCTAAAATGTAATGAGTGGCTTACACTGGAACATTGGGGTCAGCTTCCAATCTAACCATGTGCAGCTGACTACTAGTGTTGTACACGGAGGACTGCCTATCTGACCACCACTATGTACTACTACTACTATACAACACATTACAGGAGCATGCACAACACTCACACAGGCTGACTATACTCACAGACACAACCAGGTAGCAAACATTATTCACCAAGTTAGCCATCAAACATAAACTCACACAAGACACAAACACACCATATTACAAATACATCCCACAAACCGTTCTAGAAAACACCACACATAAGCTATACTATGACCGCGCCATCCTAACCGACAGGACCGTCCATTACAATAGACCCGACATCACACTCCTAGATAAAGTTCATAAAATAACTTATCTAATAGATATTGCAATCCCGAACACACATAATTTACAAAAGACAATCGGAGAGAAAATAAGTAAATATGCAGAACTTAAAGAAGAGGTAACTAGAATTTGGAGACAAGAAAAAGTATACGTTGTTCCAATAGTTGTCTCCACTACAGGTGTTATACCAAACCACCTGCATCATAGCCTCAAATTAATAGACCTGAAAGATTCAATTTATATCACACTCCAAAAAGCAGCAATCTTGAATACCTGTGGAATAGTGAGAAAGTTCATGCAGATAGAGGAAAATGAAAACACCCATTCCACACCTTAAACCGCTCATCACACACTACAGAGACTTGGCTTGGCCCGTTGATGTAGTTTAAAAACTAGCCAAAGAGCTAAGAAACAGTCCATGTTTAGTCTAAATAATAATAAAATGAAAATGAAAACACCCATTCCACACCTTAAACCGCTCATCACACACTACATTGACTTGGCTTGGCCCGTTGATGTAGTTTAAAAACTAGCCAAAGAGCTAAGAAACAGTCCATGTTTAGTCTAAATAATAATAATAATAGTATGGCAGAGCAAGGAGCTTCACGGACGCTATTACCGGGCCCTTCATGGGTCTGATGTAGATACATTAGCGTCCGTAGCCTGGCTACGTTTTGGTGACCTCTTCGGGGAAACCGAAGGTTTTGTCTGTGCAATTATGGATGAAGTTATGATGACGAATAACTATCGGAAATATATTGTGAAGGATGGTACGGTAGACATATGTCGGGCATGTCACAAACCGGGAGAATCCATTCGTCACATTATCTCCGGTTGTTCTCGTCTGGCTAACGGAGACTATTTGCATAGACACAACCTTGAAGCTAGGATTGTTCACCAGCAACTTGCTCTTAAATACAATCTCGTGGAATCAGAAGTACCGTACTATAGGTATGTGCCCGACCCAGTTCTCGAAAATGGCAATATTACACTGTACTGGGATCGGTCTATCATCACTGACAGGACTATTGTTGCCAATAAGCCTGATATAGTGGTAATAGACCGATTAGAGCGTCGCACGGTGATTGTTGATATAGCGGTCCCTCATGACGAGAACCTCGTGAAAGCCGAGAAAGATAAGCAAATTAAGTATCTTGACTTGGCTCGCGAGGTTGTTGACATGTGGGATGTGGATACAGCAATCATTGTGCCGATAGTCATCTCAGCAAATGGCATAATAGCCAAGAGCCTCGACAAACATCTTAGGAGGCTCTCCTTGGGCAGCTGGATCAAGGGCTTGATCCAGAAAGCAGTACTTCTGGACACGGCGCGAATTGTTAGGAGGTTCCTCTCTCAAGAGCCCTGACCACCGGTAGCTTGGACCCTGTTCCCGATGCCGGTGGGCTACTGTTTTTTATATTTTTAAATGTTTTTTGTTTTTATAGGAATATTTAAAAATGTAAATAATATGTATATAAAATGTAATAAAGGAAATAATAATAAAAGGATTAGCCAGGATTATTCACCAGCAACTTGCTCTTAAATACAATCTTAAGGAATCAGAAGTACCATACTATAGGTATGTGCCCGACCCAGTTCTCGAAAATGGCAATATTACACTGTATTGGGATCGGTCTATCATCACTGACAGGACTATTGTTGCCAATAAGCCTGACATAGTGGTGATAGACCGATTAGAGCGTCGCACAATGATTGTTGATATAGCAGTCCCCCATGACGAGAACCTCGTGAAAGCTGAGATAGATAAAAAAAATAAGTATCGTGACCTGGCGCGGGGTTGTCGACATGTGGGATGTGGAGACAGCAATAATTGTGCCGATAGTCGTCACAGCCAATGGTATAATAGCCAAGAGCCTCGACCAACATCTAAGGAGGCTCTCGTTGGGCAGCTGGATCAAGGGCTTGATCCAAAAAGCAGTGCTCCTCGAAACGGCGCGTATTGTGAGGAGGTTCCTCTCTATGGAGCCCTGACCACCCGTAGCTTGGACCCTGTTCCCGATACCGGTGGGCTACTATTTTTTATATTTTTAAATGTTTTTATTTTTTATATTAATATTTAAAAATGTAATCTATATGTATATAATTATATTAAATAAATGGAATAATAATAATAATGTTTATTTCTTCTCACATAAGATCACATAAGGTTGCATAAATGTTGTGGTTACAGATGTGATGTTAGAGACTTAATTAAGTAAGACCTCTGTTCTTCAAACTAGGAACATCCTGTGTCTTGAAGAACAGTTACATGAATTAGGTAAATTAGGGCAGGTTGACACAATTTGGTAGCAATAATAGTTAGACTTAGGTACATTTACAACAAGTAATAAACATTTATCTTTATAAGGGTGAATTGAATAAAAATAAACTTTATAAATACTCTCGAAGTATAACTTTAATTTCGGTAGTCAGTGTCTTCGGTTTTGTATTTTAGTTTATGGCACCGACTTCCAAAATCAAAGTAATTTTTCACATTGCAGTGTGTTTTTGGAAGTTGGTTTAATTATTTGTAAAAAAAAATATTTCTCTCTTTTTAGTTGGCTGATTTGTAATTTACCTAGTTGCAAAAGCCTTTTTTTTCTGGGTGGGAAAATCATTGAATGACTTCTCCCGCTCTGGGTTAAGCGCCAGGGGGTGTCACACTGCTACTGACTAAAAACTCACCCTGTTCCTTCAGCTGCCCTTAAGTTCCGGGGCCGCAGTATCTTCTTAGCACATTTCCGCAACCCCAGCGGACAATGGCCTTATGTGGCCCCGTCACTGGTGCTGACAGGTCTTTGAAGCGCGCGTGGAACACAATGCGCTGCCGACTCGGGCCTAGTCCTTAGAGCCGCTTCAGTACAGCCCCCACCCGGTCCAGTCTTGGAGCCAAACGTCTGAAGTGCTCCAGTTACAAAAGCCTAAATATCAACTACTTATAAACGTTTACAATATATTCCTTTTCCCGATGCAGGGCCGTCAATTTATAAGGAGTGCTCCTGGTTCTTTACCATCAGCTTCACTTAACCATATGCATTGTGACGAGCATATTGTGCTTAATAATCATAGTCAAGTAATCGAATCAGAACCCATGAAATACTTAATTATTGAGTAGTTTCGGTGGCCATCTCTGGTATTAATTATCAGTTCCAATTCACTAAATGGTGCTTTTTAAAAGCAACTGCACAGCTTACTATGAACAATACTGAAATCGCTATAGTTGTGCTTATAATATTTGAAGAGTTCCCTCGCTTTCTCCAGGATCCCATCATGTGATCCTGATATGATGATAATGAGACCACTTCTAAAGAAAACCGCTTCAAACGAAAAAAGAATTTTCTCAATCGGTTCAGCCGTTTTCGAGTTATCGGTGATCATACATTTAAAAAAATATACGCATCAAATTGAGAACCTCCTCCTTTTTTCAATCAATTTAAATAAAGGTGAAGATTATTATTAAAGGTGAAGGTTATTGCACATATATAAAACAATTAGGCACTATGGTTTGTCTTTTCATAACTTTCGTCTTTAAGTCATTGTAGTATTCTCACTGACCAATTTTTCGAGAAATATGAGCTCGGTAATGCCCGATGCCGGCTATGTAGGCTATAAACTCTATAGCATGATTTAACTGGTAGAGAATGCCTATGAAATAGACATACACTTTGTGACGTACATTTAGTGTTGCATAGTTTTTATAAATAAATAGCTGATAATATAGCATTTGGCCCGGGTCGGCGGCGTTTCGTGTTCCACGCGCGCCTCTCGGAGTCGTCAGCACGAGTGACGGGGACCCATAGGGCCATTGCCTGCCGGAGTTGCGGGAATGTTCTAAGAAGATACCGTGGTCCCGGAACTTAAGGGCAGCTGAAGGAACAGGGTGGGTTTTTAGTCAGTAGAAGTCTGACACTCCCTTTCGCTCCACCCACAGCAGGAGCAGTCATTCGATAATTTTCCCTCCCGGAAAAAAGAGAAGGGGATTTTATCGAGCTGTATTTTATCGAGCTGTATTTCCATGAAAATGTTCATATAGTTTTTTTTTTCATAAAAATTGTTTATATTTTTCGAAAAAGAGAACTAGTGATATGAACTAAGCTAAATGTTTGCTTGTGATGTTTGTTTCCTTACTGCATACATCTGTCCAGTTCTATAAAAATAGACTAGAAACGAAAAACTTTTGATGTACCTACTAAAGCTATGAATATAAAAATTGCCCGCGTATAAGTACTTAGAAAGTACTAAGTTTCCACATTAGATTTTGTACGATTTTTTTACGATTTTCATATGAATTCAGCGATAACATGAATCATCAGAATGGCGGGACCAATGTTTTAATAACATAACTTTAGTTTGGCACTTACAATTGTATTGAAAATTGAGTATATACAGATACATACAATTCAATTTCAACAATTCAATAAAAAATTTTTTATTGAAAAGTTTGGATTAGGATTGGAGGAAGTTTTAACCGTAGCGGTTTTACGCTACAGTACCCCATTCCCAGTAAAAAAAAATTGAGAGTAGCAACCCTAAAGGTGAGTGGCAACCCTAAAGGAAAGGTGAGTGACAACCCTAAAAGAAAGGTGGTTGACAACCCTAAAAGAAAGGTGAAAGATCAACCCAAGTGAATGTATCAACCCAGTGAGAGGGTGACAACGCTATAACAGATTGACATCACAACAACAGATTGAAAACACAACAACAGATTGAAAACACAATAACAGACTGACAACACAAAAGGGATAGCATCAACCAAGAGTGAAAACCATAATATACAAATTAAATAAACTAGCCTAACTAACTTTAAACTAAATACATCAAATCAACAACAACGAAGTGCAGCTGATACTGAATAAAATTGAAAGCCGGCCTCCAGTTTAGACGTTAACAGTGCGAGCTTCAGATGCGTCTCCTAAACCTACATTAGAATAGAAAAACAAACGATAGATCTAGAATAATATTCTTAAATATATATAGGAACAAAGAACAATAATCAACACGAAACAAGTAAGAGTTGAGATTAAGAAATAACTTAAAAATACGACGAAAACTCAAAGGAAGTCAAACAAAAACTCGAAGTCGAACACAGAAGCTCGAAGTCAGATAAAAACTCGAAGTGAGACACGACTCAAAGTCCAACACGACTCAAATTCAAACACAACTCAAAGTCAAACACGACTCAAAGTCGAACACGACTCAAAGTCCAACACGACTCAAAGTCAAACACAACTCAAAGTCAAACACGACTCAAAGTCGAACACGACTCAAGACTGAATTTAAGAGCTTAAGTTATAGAGGGATAAGTTAGAAGGTTAAGTTGAAGAGGGTGGACCTTAAATCAAAATCAAAAATACGACGCCTAATGAGAGGAAATGGTTATGAATAAATATTAACTCCAGGGAGGAATGAGGATCGAAATAATAAAAGAGGTGTCGTTAATTGAAAACTAATGGCCTAACATAAGTAATGCTGATTAAGTTAAGAATATGGAACAAATTAATTCATTTAAGTATGTCTTTTATATGATATTGTCCAATATGATGAGAATCACAGTCTTGTAGGACATATGTAGTCATGGAGATGACTCTGATCACACGACATTTAATGAAACGAGGAGCAAGCTTTCCTGTTTACAGGAAAGCTTGCTGAATACTTTAGTATTCAGCAGCTGACGATTTTAAAAAATTACGCCTCCATACAATGTCGCCGGCATTAAGTGTAATAGCCGTCCGGTTCGTATTGTAATTTCGTGAATTACGGAGAAAAGCAGAAGAAAGATTGTCTCCGTTTCAACCACGCGGCCACCTCATAATATTGGATGAAACTTTGCCAGGAATTAGTGCTAATTTGTTACTTTACACTCCTCATTTCGTGAATTTGTTACAAAAAAAACTTAGACGCTATGACAAAGTATAGTTGGCCGCTAGAACCGCCACTTGCCGTAGTCATCGCCCGTGATTACACAGAAACTATATAACGCAGATAAACGAATGATGCATCAAAGGAAAGGTCTTGATCTTGTTCAATTTGTTACATAAATAAAATACTTCAAAACGAAACTAACAAAAAGTTATGCAATATTTAGTTTTAAGGTTATGAGTAGGTAGGTATGCCACCATAAATATCAAATTAGTGGAGGCTAACGTGTATGGACAATTAGTTACTAATTTGTTATAGCGAATAAACAGAAAAAAAATACTAGAACGTAGGTTCAATAATTTGTTAGAGGTGATTTTAGTTGGCCGCTCGGTCGGCAATATGCCTAAAATAGAATGACGTTTATCTCGTTATTAAAAGTAGGTTTAAGCTTAGTTAGAGTACTAATCGACGGGTAACATAACCTAGTTTGGTTAAATATAGCGAATATAACTTCAGCATTCATATTTTAGAAGATATTTACATAAAAACAGTATTATGAAACCGTATGAGAGTAGGGTGACCATGAATTTTCACAATGAAGTGAGACCGAATAGTGATTATTGGAATGTTCGATATTCATATCTTATTTTTTAAGAGCGAGCGGTTATATAAATACATTTTAATTTAAGGCATCCTGTAACATACTTTGTAAAAGTCACAAATTGATTAAAATTTCCTTATTCAAAATCAACACAAAGGCAAAAAAGTCAAGTAATAAAAGTCAACAAGATAAATATAAAATCTTTTTAAGCTAACATAATATTTAAAAATTAACTGACATGAATATATGACACAGAATGTCGAAATATATCCTTAGAGGTTCTTATTACTTATTTAAAAAAAAACAGTCATTTGTAGTAAACTAAAAATATGCTCCTATTTCTCTATGAAATGGCCTATTGGTATGTCACCGTGAATTAATTGTAGCTGGTTTGTCATAATAAAGTCATCTCGATCTAAGTCTTCTTTTTGTCTACGTGATAGATCATCACTCGTTTTCCATTTCCATTAACACATTTATCAATCACAGTATTTTTTTTTTAACGTGGTAAAATTATCAAATAAGTCCTCCCACTCCGGGCAGGGTGGGAGGGACTGTCAGACTTTTACTGACTAAAATCCACGGTGTTCCTTCAATAACCCTTTACATACCGGGGCCACGGTAACGGGATGAGTCCCACGACCCCGGCGGGCTTCGGCCCTCTGCAGAGGGGGCCTCGTCATGTTGCTGACGCTCTTTGAGGCGCGCGTGGAACACGACGCGCCGTCGACCTGGGCATGGTCCATGGTCGGACAGCGAGTTGCCCTTTACTCGCTGTCCGCATGCCCGCGCCTGTGGTGGCCGGAGATCGTCGGCCGACGTCCGACGCCGTGGGCGTCTACCACTGCGGCTGGGCTGGAGGGAGGACGCCATCCTCTCCCTCACGCGGCCCGCCTCCTCCTTCGAAAGCATGACTGCTTCGCAGAAGGAGGCGACCGCTTCGCACTCCCTCTCGCCCCGCAGCATGGCCTCGACCAAGGCCGGGCGCGAGAGGTCTCCGCCTATCGCCGCCGTGAGGATACGTCGGTGCTCTGCCCAGGCGGGGCAGTCTTGCACCGTGTGCTCTACGGTGTCCTCAGGGCGACCCTCGCAGTGGTGACACCCAGGCGTTTCCTCTTTTCCCATCAGACACAGGTACCTCCCGAAACTTCCGTGTCCGGTGAGGACCTGCGTCATGCGGTAGGTCAGGACGCCGTGACGCCGATCTAGCCACTCCTCAAAGAGGGGTCTTACCGCCGCAATTGCGGCGTGATCACAGTATTAATACACTTATATTTTTGTTTAGTTGAGTGTGCCAACTCTCGACAACACTATTGGTACGATGACTTACGTAAGTACGTTAACTGTATATGCACCATGATGAGCGGTACTCTTTGATCTTCCACTAATTCATTTTTATATATGTCAGAAATTTAGTCATAATTGGTGTATTTGAGCTTTCAGCCAGATTATAAGGAGGAGCATATTTTTCGTTTCTGGTGTCAATGGTATTAATTATATACAGGTGGTATAGATAAATTATTACTTAATACGTCATAGTAAAGCGAACAGAAACTGGTCTCCCTCGTGGTCCTACTTACTAGGACAAAATAGTAGAACCACAAGAAAACGGCGCTAGACATAGAGCAAATTTACAACTGTAGATCAGAAATATCAAAAACATTTTTAGGGTTCCGTAGCCGAATGGCAAAAAACGGAACCCTTATAGTTTCGAATGTCTGTCCGTCTGTCTGTCTGTCCGTCCGTCCGTATGTCACAGTCATTTTATTCCGAAACTAGTAGGACTATACATGTAAAACTTGGAAACTGAAAATATTTTTTTTCATGAAACCTATACGTGTGTGGTATCTATAGACAGGTCTTTAAAAATTATATTAAGATTTATAAAATTACTTTTTCATAAAGTTAATTGTTTCAAAGATATACGCTTCCAAAGTGGTAAAATGTGTGTCCCCCCCTCTAACTTCTATAATAATGAAGTGAAAAATCTAAAAAAAACATATATTGTAGATCTTAATGTAAACTTTCAATCAAATTGGTTTGAACGAGATCGAGTCAGGAGTTTTTGAGATACAGTATATTTTATAAAACCGCAAATGAGCGTTTTCACAAAAAAGTGTACCCCCTATTTTTCGGTTGTCCCTTGTGTTTGAAGTATTACTAACAAGTAATATGATATGATCTGGTGAATATTTTAATGACTAAGCATTAAACACATTTTAAACTAGTAAATGAAATGCCACAAATATGAAAAAAATGAGTGCAATTAAAATAATGACCAATTTTAGTCAGCAGGAAGTCAGTTTTTGACGTGTCCCCCACTTGAATTTCTCGATGTTAAAAGCTATTCTGAAAAATTTTTGTACGCGGTACATTAACTTTTTGGTACGGTTTGAAAGTACTTTGACTCGTCTATCGTCTCCGATAATTTTTTAATTTAAACCAAAAACACACAAAAACACAATTCAATTTCCAACAAACATGTAAAAAGTGGTACCGACCGGACATGACAGGTTTGTCACGGCTAAAACAGCTATTTAAACAATAAATAAGGACTTTTTAATTTTTGAACTGGCAAAATTAACCTTACAGTCCACCGTTCGAAATAAAATAAAAACTAGTTGTGATACGAAACCGAGTAAACAATACGTGTAATTTGTTATGCCACGAACGTCAAGATTTCTTGTGTCGGATTTGAGACACAATAACTGCTGATGCCGGTAAGCCGAACTGGTAAGTTAACATCATTTCACAATATATAAAAGATTAACAATTTTATAATGTAATCATAATATAGTTAATAACAAATTCAGTGTAAATTTTTTCATTAGAATACAGTTCAGAATATTATAAAGGAAGAGAGCGTCACGTCAGTTTTGCGACATTTTATCCCGTGACCTACCAGGCTGACTAGCAAAGTCGCAAAACCGACACCATAAAGCAAGGTTTACATTAGGATTTAGAGTTCTTTATTTATTTACTTTTTTGTATTATGTCTATCGGTCTGTTTGAATAGCGGGTTATTTTTTAAAACAAGTATCGTTTACTAACTTAGGTTTATTAAGTAGTACGTACGTAGAACTTTTTCTAAAGTTTTTATGTCACTATTCTTTAAAATTCCTGTTATTTATAAATCATTAAATACATTTTAGGATCTACGATGCCACTCACTAGGCCAGAAAGGTCTAGGAGGTCTAGAGAAAAGATGAAAAAGGAAAATCCTGATAAGATTGAAGAATAAAAAAATTACAAAGAATAAAAGAAAAGAAAAAAATCTGAAATAACTCTGGAAGAAGCTGAGAACAGGAGAAAAGTGACAGTCACTTTAACCGAGACCAATGATGATTTTTAATAATAATATGTTTATTAAAAGAATAACTGATTATAGAATAACACAATTTGTACTGCTTAGATTTGTAAATTTTATAGGATTTTTTTAATTTTTTTTTTATTACGGATGAGCCCGCTCTTGACCTCGATCTCGCCTGTTGGTAAGCGATTGATGAGGTTTACGCTGTGACGAGCGAGCCCAGAAGATGCCTATTTACTCTTGCTTTAAAGGCTAGAAAGTCATAAGTGGCAGGGAACACAGAAGCCGGCAGAGAATTCCTCAACTTGGCTGTGCGCACAATAAATGTGGAGGAGAAGCGCTTGGTACGACAAGACTGTATATCAACCAAGTGTGGATGGTACCCAGCCGCACTGCGTCTGGTAGACCGGTAGTGAAATGGAGATGGAGGAATCAGGTCATGGAGCTCCTGCGCACACTCCCTGAAGTACAATCTATAAAAAACCGACAGGCAAGCAATGGTTCGCCGATGAGCCAGACTATAAAGCTTGCCCGATAGCACCTCGTCGCCTATAAGCCTTTTAGACCTGCGCTCGATCGAGTCCAGTGCAGCAAATTGGTGTTTTGCAAAGCCATCCCACTAGTGGCTGCAATACTCCACGCAGGAACGGACCTGTGCTTTATATAGATTCAGAAGCTGTCCAGGCGTAAAGTACCGCCTCACCTTGTGTAGGATTCCCAGCTTTTTTGCTGCAGTTTGAGCTCTGGACTCGATGGTTGAGCCGAAGTAGAGGTCTGATGTCAACTCCATACCCAAAAGCTCCAGGTGGTCGGTAACTGGCACAGATGTACTTCGGAAAGTAGGGGATAGTTGAAATGGGCTCCTTTTAGCGCTGAAAAGACAAGCCTGTGTTTTCAGAGCGTTGAATTTGACCAGATTGTCATCACCCCATTTGGAAACAAGATTTAAGGTCAAATTCATGCGCTCTACCATGGCCTTTCTGAGAGTGGCAATTTCGTCCCTGTCAGCTCTAGAACTGGATAAGTATCTTTCTGAGACTGTGCTGTCATCCGCGTACCCAACTGCTCCCAGCTGAAGTAGGTCAAGAAAGGAAAGAACAGACCCTTGTGGAATACCGGCATTAATTGCCATAAGATTCGATGAACAGCCATCGATGACCACTCGGATCAACCGCTCACTCAAGAAGTCGGAAATCCAGTTACATAAGGCAGCAGGAACACCGAATGCGGGAAGCTTGCTCAGCATACTAGCGTGCCAGACCCTGTCAAAGGCCTTTGAGATGTCGAGAGATACCGCAAGGGCTTCTCCGTGTTTCTCAATGGCCTCGCCCCAACAGTGTGTGACATACACAAGATCTCCGGTGGACCGGCCACAGCGGAAGCCATACTGGCGGTCGCTGAGGAGCTCATTGTATTCAAAGTATGCCAGCAACTTGTTGTTGAGTACCCTTTCCATTACTTTACACAGTATGGAGGTTAATGCGATTAGTCTATAATTAGCAGGATCGGCACGGCTACCCTTTTTGGGTACTGGTTGCACATTAGCAATCTTCCAGGACACTGGCACCACTCCGGTTTTGAGGGAAAGGCGATACAGGCGAGTCAATACAGGTGACAACTCTGGAGCACAACTTTTTAGGACTCTGGCAGGTATTGTTCACGTCTAGACTACAAAGGGCTTTACGGACCTCTTTAACGTGTATTGCGTTTTCCGGCATTACGGAGTCCCAGTGAGGTTGTTAGGAGTTAGGTGGTAAGTTAGACCCTGTGTCAAGACGCGAATTTTCCGCAAAGAGAGAGGCAAATAAATTTGGTTTATCTTGCGCGGTATGGGCCAGTGTTCCATCCGGTTTTACCATCGGAGGTAGTGAAGGACGACAGAAGTTCTACTCGACCGATTTGGCGAGGGACCAAAACTGCTTACTATCCGAAGGGTAGGTTGCCAATTTGGTCCCAATTCATCCAACGGTGGTTCATATCGGGATTTTTCGCGAGGTGGTGGGGCAGCCTTTTGCACGTGGCTGGCGTGCTACTTGGGCCCCCAACTTCCTGCGGTCGGCCAATGGCAAGACCGTGCTTTTGATCCCGCTACCCTCCAGAGTGAGTTGCCATGACGAAGCTCGCTTGGAGGCTGAGACCAGCTTTGAACAACGCAGCTGCTTTCACTCTAAAACCCAAAAAGGCACTGGCACTCCCACGCATCGACGAAACACAGTGAACTGCTTGACGTCGAATGCCGGGGTCGCGAGCCAGGCGGGCGTGAGCCCTACCACCGCAAACGAAGAATTGGTCAGTCACTAAAGGTCATGGGTGTGACTGTCCAGGATGCGCCGAGCGCTAGGTTCAAATTAGTGACTAATGGAACTAGTTGCGCTACACGTGGAGGCTTCATGCGGTGTATTCCCGTTCGTCCCCTCGACTTCGTCCCCCTAGGGGGACGAACGGGAATTCACAAAAATAATATTTAATTTGTTCCCGATCGTCCCCCTAATTTTTTTGGGGGGACGAACGGGAATAATTTATTAATTATTTTTTTAGTTCTATTGCTCCCACCAAATAATATATATATTTATATATATATATATTTTGACTAATAGGATGCACAAAGCGTATTTTGGTAGTGTTCGTAATAGTAAGTATTAATATAATGTTACACGCCCTGTACTCACAAAACGTTTTGGTGACCTCTTCGGGGAAACCGAAGGTTTTGTCTGTGCGATTATGGACGAAGTTATGATGACGAATAACTATCGGAAATATATTGTGAAGGATGGTACGGTAGACATATGTCGGGCATGTCACAAACTGGGAGAATCCATTCGTCACATTATCTCCGGTTGTTCTCGTCTGGCTAACGTCGTCACAGCCAATGGTATAATAGCCAAGAGCCTCGACCAACATCTAAGGAAGCTCTAGTTGGGCAGCTGGATCAAGGGCTTGATCCAGAAAGCTGTACTCCAGGAAACGGCGCGTATTGTGAGAAGGTTCCTCTCTATGGAGCCCTGACCACTGGTAGCTTGGACCCTGTTCCCGATACCGGTGGGCTACTATTTTTTATATTTTTAAATGTTTTTATATTAATATTTAAAAATGTAATTTATATGTACATATATTAAATAAATGGAATAATAATAATATATCCTTTGAAAAGCAGTCTTTTTCTATATGTACACCTGCGACTTTCAGTGTCTTTCTTTGAGCTTTGTTTATGGTCATTGCGGATGCCGCTTATAGGGGAAATTTGAGTTATTCGAACTGAATGCAAGGAATAAATACGTTTTCACCGCTTGCTGTTCCTGTCATAATTATTGCTTGAAAACATTGCATCCAAGGTGTGTAATTTGTAGTCGCATGCCATTACAGAGCCTTGGTGCGCCCTGATTACGCATCAACAGGATTGGGACACCAAGTTTAAGACTCAAATAATATGATGGGGTACCCTGACAATTCCAGAGAGTTGATAAACTCTACAGGGTACGACGTCACTTGCTTTGTATCCATGACATTGTCGACGGACAGATACTCGACAACATCACAATCCACATGAGACATAATCTTTTCGTTGATCTGCCCTACAATTTCGTTAGCCGGTGCCAAAATTACTCTTTCACGCAGCCATTCTTTATCCCTCATATTTGTTTTCAAATCAAAATAAACGTGGTTTTTTAAATTATCTGTATCTTGGACTATGTTACAGAATTCAGAGCTCAAATAAATCATCCCGTTGATATCTGTTGCCACACGATGTTCTCCTATTTTCAAAAGGGCAAATGCATATTGCCCCGATTTTGAAATAGAAATGATTCGTATATTAACTTGATGTTGACTGGTCCATGACGTGGGTTCCCCAGCCCTAAACAAAGATTTGTATAGCCTACATGCAGTTGTGTAGTTTAAAAATAAATGTTATGAGTGGTTTTTGAATACGCGATTTGAATGAATTGGGAGGGGGGAATATAAAGTTCCAACACCCTTTTACATCCTTAAGGGATGATTTCCAGGATAAAAACTATCCTATGTCCTTCCCAGGGTCCTAAACTATTCTCATGCCAAATTTCATGTAAATCGGTTCAGCGCGAAAAGGTAACAGACAGACAGTCAGATAGACAGACAGAGTTACTTTCGCATATATAATATTAGTATGGAAGTATGGATTACATTAACACCCGTGCACTTTCATTGTTTTGTCAACACTAACCCGACCGGTCTAATTTAAGGATAGGAAAGGGAGAGAATGTCAGGTAAACCAATAGGATTTACGCAAATAACACAATGTTATAGGCACTCTTTTGTTAAGTCCGGCATCGCCGACGCATGCCGCCAAAGCTGTTACATTTAGTGTAGGTAAACATTTTAAATGAAACAATGATAAACTTAGGATACGTTTTTATAATTCATAACAAAATAGAGAAGAATTTTGTAAAATAATGATTAAATCTAACGAAGCAACTAATTTAAAAGTGAACTACGAAATAACAAATAAACATATTATGCACAAATCTTTTAGTGGGACGAATGGCACTAATCAAAGAACATATTCCAATTCGTCCCCCCAAAAAAATTAGGGGCACGATCGGGAACTAATTAAATATTATTTTTGTGAATTCCCGTTCGTCCCCCTAGGGAGACGATGTCGAGGGGACGAACGGGAATACACCAAAAATAATTAATAAATTATTCCCGTTCGTCCCCCCAAAAAAATTAGGGGGACGATCGGGAACAAATTAAATATTATTTTTGTGAATTCCCGTTCGTCCCCCTAGGGGGACGAAGTCAAGGGGACGAACGGGAATACACAAAAATAATATTTAATTTGTTCCCGATCGTCCCCCTAATTTATTTGGGGGGACGAATGGGAATATGTTCTTTGATTAGTGCCATTCGTCCCACTAAAGGATTTGTGCATAATATGTTTATTCGTTATTTCGTAGTTTACTTTTCAACCGACGACCAAAAGAGGAGGTTATCAATTCGACGCGTATATTTTTTTTTTTTTTTTTTTATGTATGATCACCGAGTACTCGAAGACGGCTGAACCGATTTGGAAAATTCTTTTTTTGTTTGATAGGGTATACTTTGAAATTGGTACCATTTGTCACCAAGTCAGGATCTGATGATGGGATCCTGGAGAAATCGAAGGAACTCTTCAAATATTATAGGCACACCTATGGCGTTTTGGGTATGTCTTATAGTAACTTGTGCAGTTGCTCTCAAAAAGTACCATTTGGGAAGTGGAACTGATGATGAAGACCACAGATGGCCGCTGAAACTACTCAATAATAAGTATTTCGTGGATTTCGATTCGATTACTTGAATATGGATATTAAGCACTTGGTGCTCGTCACAATGCATATGGTGATGTAGAGCTGATGGTGAAGTACCAGGAGAACTCCTCAAAAATTAACGGCCCAGCATTGGGAAAAGCAATATTTTGTAAAATGTTATAAGTAGTTGACATTTAGGCTCTTGTAACTAGGTAAAGTAAAAATCAACCAACTAAAAAGAGTGAAATAAAAACTTTTTACCAAAAAATTAAACCGACTCCCAAAAAACACTGCAAAGTGAAAAATAACTTTAATTTCGGAAGTCGGTGCCAAAAACGAAAAAACAAAACTAAAGACACCGACTTCCGAAATTAAAGTTATTTTTCACTTTGCAGTGTTTTTTGGGAGTCGGTTTAATTTTTTGGTAAAAAGTTTTTATAAATTAGTTGCTTCGTTAGATTTAATGATTATTTTACAAAATTCTTCTCTATTTTTTTATGAATTATAAAAACGTATCCTAAGTTTATCATTGTTTCATTTAAAATGTTTACCTACACTAAATGTAATAGCTTTGGCGGCATGCGTCGGCGATGCCGGACTTAACAAAAGAGTGCCTATAACATTGTGTTATTTGCGTAAATCCTATTGGTTTACCTGACATTCTCTCCCTTTCCTATCCTTAAATTAGACCGGTCGGGTTAGTGTTGACAAAACAATGAAAGTGCACGGGTGTTAATGTAATCCATACTTCCATACTAATATTATAAATGCGAAAGTAACTCTGTCTGTCTATCTGTCTGTCTGTCTGTTACCTTTTCGCGCTGAACCGATTTACATGAAATTTGGCATGAGAATAGTTTAGGACCCTGGGAAGGACATAAGATAGTTTTTATCCTGGAAATCATCCCTTAAGGATGTAAAAGGGTGTTGGAACTTTATATTCCCCCCTCCCAATTCATTCAAATCGCGTATTCAAAAACCACTCATAACATTTATTTTTAAACTACACAACTGCATGTAGGCTATACAAATCTTTGTTTAGGGCTGGGGAACCCACGTCATGGACCAGTCAACATCAAGTTAATATACGAATCATTTATATTTCAAAATCGGGGCACTATGCGTTTGCCCTTTTGAAAATAGGAGAAGATCGTGTGGCAACAGATATCAACGGGATGATTTATTTGAGCTCTGAATTCTGTAACATAGTCCAAGATACAGATAATTTAAAAAACCACGTTTATTTTGATTTGAAAACAACTATGAGGGATAAAGAATGGCTGCGTGAAAGAGTAATTTTGGCACCGGCTAACGAAATTGTAGGGCAGATCAACGAAAAGATTATGTCTCATGTGGATTGTGATGTTGTCGAGTATCTGTCCGTCGACAATGTCATGGATACAAAGCAAGTGACGTCGTACCCTGTAGAGTTTATCAACTCTCTGGAATTGTCAGGGTACCCCATCATATTATTTGAGTCTTAAACTTGGTGTCCCAGTCCTGTTGATGCGTAATCAGGGCGCACCAAGGCTTTGTAATGGCATGCGACTACAAATTACACACCTTGGATGCAATGTTTTCAAGCAATAATTATGACAGGAACAGCAAGCGGTGAAAACGTATTTATTCCTTGCATTCAGTTCGAAAAACTCAAATTTCCCCTAGAAGCGGCATCCGCAATGACCATAAACAAAGCTCAAAGAAAGACACTGAAAGTCGCAGGTGTACATATAGAAAAAGACTGCTTTTCAAAGGATATATTATTATTATTCCATTTATTTAATATATGTACATATAAATTACATTTTTAAATATTAATATAAAATCATTTAAAAATATAAAAAATAGTAGTCCACCGGTATCGGGAACAGGGTCCAAGCTACCAGTGGTCAGGGCTCCATAGAGAGGAACCTCCTCACAATACGCGCCGTTTCCTGGAGTACAGCTTTCTGGATCAAGCCCTTGATCCAGCTGCCCAACTAGAGCTTCCTTAGATGTTGGTCGAGGCTCTTGGCTATTATACCATTGGCTGTGACGACGTTAGCCAGACGAGAACAACCGGAGATAATGTGACGAATGGATTCTCCCAGTTCGTGACATGCCCGACATATGTCTACCGTACCATCCTTCACAATATATTTCCGATAGTTATTCGTCATCATAACTTCGTCCATAATCGCACAGACAAAACCTTCGGTTTCCCCGAAGAGGTCACCAAAACGTTTTGTGAGTACAGGGCGTGTAACATTATATTAATACTTACTATTACGAACACTACCAAAATACGCTTTGTGCATCCTATTGGTCAAAATATATATATATATATAAATATATATATTATTTGGTGGGAGCAATAGAACTAAAAAAATAATTAATAAATTATTCCCGTTCGTCCCCCCAAAAAAATTAGGGGGACGATCGGGAACAAATTAAATATTATTTTTGTGAATTCCCGTTCGTCCCCCTAGGGGGACGAAGTCGAGGGGACGAACGGGAATACACCGTTGTAAGGTGAACGTAAATAAGACGAGATTGTAACATTTGATTTAAACGGAGCTGTATACTCAGTTTTACTCACTGAACTGCCGATTACTATTAGCATTAAGGATAGTTATTTTTTAGTTGGTACTATAGGATTTATACCAGGCACAAAAATAGGCCACTATTAATGTAATTTTTTAAATAACAATACATATTTTTGTCTTTGTGTTGATTTTGAATAAAGAAATTTTAATCAATTTGTGACTTTTACAAAGTATGTTACAGGATGCCTTAAATTAAAATGTATTTATATAACCGCTCGCTCTTAAAAAATAAGATATGAATATCGAACATTCCAATAATCACTATTCGGTCTCACTTCATTGTGAAAGTTCATGGTCACCCTACTCTCATACGGTTTCATAATACTGTTTTTATGTAAATATCTTCTAAAATATGAATGCTGAAGTTATATTCGCTATATTTATCTAAACTAGGTTACGTTACCCGTCGATTAGTACTCTAACTAAGTTTAAACCTACTTTTAGTAACGAGATAAACGCCATTGTATTTTAGGCATATTGCCGTCGGAGCGGCCAACTAAAATCACCTCTAACAAATCATTGAACCTACTTTCTAGTATTTTTTTTCTGTTTATTCGCTATAACAAATTGGTAACTAATTGTCCATACACATTAGCCTCCACTAATTTGATATTTATGGTGGCATACCTACCTACTCATAACCTGAAAACTAAATATTGCATAACTTTTTGTTAGTTTCGTTTTGAAGTATTTTATTTTTGTAACAAATTGAACAAGATCAAGACCTTTCTTTTGATGCATCATTCGTCTATCTTCGTTAAAATATTAATTTTAAATTGTAAAAAGAGTAAAGGAATATATTTTTAAATTAAAATACACTGAACGTGAACTCGGCAATCATTGTACCGATAGTCATCTCAGCCAATGGCTTAATAGCCAAGAGCCTCGACCTACACCTCAGAAGACTCTCGTTAGACGGTTGGATCAAGGGCTTGCTTCAGAAAGCGGTACTCCTGGACACGGCGCGTATCGTCAGGAGGTTCCTCTCTATGGAGCCCTGACCGCCGGTAGCTTGGACCCTGTTCCCGATACCGGTGGGCTACTATTTTTTATATTTTTAAATGTTTTTTTTTAGAATATTCAAAAATGTAACTTATATATATGTATATATTGGAAATAAAGAGAAAATAATAATAAACTGTTTTGTATTTTTAAATGTTTTTTGTTTTTATAGGAATATTTTAAAATATAAATAATATGTACCTATATAAAATTTAATAAAGGAAATTATAATAATATTCCACAACTTTTATTCACACAACGCCATCTAGTCCCAAACTATGCAGAGCTTGTGCGATGAGTACTAGACAACTGATAAACATACATATATGTTTCTAAATACATACATATTATAGATAAATTACACCCAGACAAAGAACAAATGATCATGCTCATCACACAAGCATTTGTCCTGGGTAGGAATTGAATGTGCGTGTGAACTGAGGGACCACACTGGGAATTCGCGAAATGAAAATCCTAGGATTTAGTAGTAGACTTAAAACAATTGTAGAATGAATCTGGGAATTTGTAAACAAATATATTAGAAACTACGACCCATAAAGTGTGGTCCCTCAGTTCTCACAGACAATCAGCCAGATCTCGGAAAGTATCTTAAAAAAGAAGGTTTTGTGAATACAGACATTTTGTAAAGAATTTTTAAAGATATTTACTAAATAACAGACCACAAAGCATTAAAGATAAAAAAAAAATATAACGACTAAACTGTGGTCCCTCAGTCCACATAACAAAGATAAATATTTTAGTGAATATTACTGAATAAAATTAATAAAACCGTTCTTTTTCTACGTAAAGTTTTAGTAAAAGTCTTAAAACATTTTGTAAAAAGAAATGGAGCAATAATATCGAAGCATTTTGAAGATAGCGATGATTAAAACTGGTCCCTCAATCCTCTCCTCCACTGACATATGTACGTGTGCTAGCTGCTAGACGAGAGGAATATCAGAAAGTCTAGTGTACTGAACTTTTAGTAGTAATTTTCTACTAAATAATAGGTATCTAAAATTGTGTATTTCTTACCACTTAGCTGAGATAATATTATTTTTTTAATCCTATGAAAATAGATAGAGCAGTGTGACCACACAATAAAACAAAATGAAGACAGTACTGTTATACTTTATTTAATATATCATTATTTAAACGAAACAAAAACAAGGTTGTACGGTTAATTTAATGCTATATTACATGGCTTATGTGTATTTAGTAAAAAGTAGATTACAAAATTAACTAATCACTTATTTTAATACTTTTATCAGTACCACAATTATTTTGAAATAATGATCATCATAGCAAAAGAAGCTCGTTCAGAAAACAGTGATATCGGTAGATAAAGAAATACTTTCGTTTTGGGAATACTATCATTGTGCGTACGGCTAAGGAGTAGAATTCCCTACCGGAGTCTGTGTTTCCCGATAGCTATAACCTAGGGGTCTTTAAGGCAAGAATGAATAGGTTATTTTTAGGTAAGCGTAAGGTTTATCTTCGACCACATCATCACTTACCATCAGGTGAGATGGTGGTCAAACGCGAACCTATTATCAATAAAAAGGAAGATTATGTAGTCCTAGTTTTTTTATAGCGTTTAATTCTTCTTTTGCTACTCGTAACTTTAAAGAGAGACGTTATGGCCACTTTTGACAAAGATTTAATTCCATAATATATAAAGAACCTCGGCGACATGGACTCTACAGACGATGACATTTATTTAATGAGAGCAAAAATTGCTGCACAGTATTTTAGCTCATTAAATGAGAAAGGAAACCATATTAGCTATGATTGCCAGTGTAATATCTTACTTCTTTCTTACTAATATTATAAATGCGAAAGTTTGTGAGGATGGATGGATGTTTGTTACTCTTTCACGCAAAAATTATTGAACGGATCTGAATGAAATTTGGTAAGTCATAATCATAATCATAATCATTTATTGACAGTTTATTTAGTACATTCAAGAAGTCCCTAGCTCCTGCGCTAGTATTTACTGTATTGCAGGAGCCAGGTTGTTCCCCATGACAATAGGTTACAATTTTAAGCCAATAACATGAGATGAATAGAAAAATACAAAATGAATTAAAATAAATGATGCTGGAAGAGCTTAAACAGTAATAAAATTAAAAATTAAAAAATTAAAAATTAAAAAATAAAAGATGATGAATTTAACAAAGCAATTTAGACTTATACATAATATGATTAACAATGGTTTGTTTGTGTGTGAGGGTGAGTGTGTGTGAGGGTGGGTGTGTGTGTGCGTGTGTGTGTGTGTGTGTGTTTTGTGTGGGCATGTATATGTTTATCGGTGCATGTCTGTGTTTGTGTGGGTTTTAAGTAGATAGTTGTCATTCTGGAATAACACATAGGCTACTTTTTATCCCGAAATTCCCACGGGATCGGGATTTACGCGAGAAAACCTTCCCACGCGTACGAAGTCGCGGGCAGAAGCTAGTTAGCTAGTATTTGAACATATTCTTCTAAGATATATTTTCAGTGCAATTTTCATAAAAAAGTGTTCATTTTCGACCTATATCCATTCTCCCTTTCCTGTCAAAAGTGCTCGAGGCCTGTGTTCACAAACAGTTTTCTGCGTTTGTTTACCGCAATAACCTTGTAAGCCCATTCCAGTCTGGATTCAGACCCGGGCACAGTACATCCTCTGCTCTTCTTAAAGTGACTGGTGACATTAGAGAAGCTATGGAGGATACTAAAGTTACTGTATTATGTGTGTGTGTATTAATTGATTTCTCCAATGCCTTTAATGCGGTCAGTCACGATATACTCCTTGCTATCCTCTCCCATCTTATGGTTTCTTCCGAGGCGCTGGAATGGTTCTCTTCTTATCTTCGGGGACGTCAGCAGTCGGTACGCGTTGATGAGAGATCTTCGAGTTGGCGTGGCCTGGATGCTGGTGTTCCACAAGGCGGTATTCTTTCTCCATTATTATTCTCTGTCTTCATTAACTTTATTACTCACTGTCTTCGGTGTTCGTGTCATCTTTATGCCGATGATCTTCAATTATATACAGCTGTGCGGGTAGAAGGTTTGTCAGACGCTATAGGGGATGTAAACCGGGATTTGGAGGCTATCAATGACTGGTCTGATAGATTTGGAGTGTCAGTAAACCCCTCAAAATGTCAGGCCATCGTTATTGGTAGTTCACGTATGATGGGTAGAGTGGCGGCTATCTCTCTACCTCCTATTATTTTTAATGGTGTCGTCATTCCCATTAGCCCCAGCGTAAAAGATCTCGGTTTGCATCTTGACTCGACACTTGGCTGGCAAAGTCAAGTATCTAGTGTCAGCCAAAGGGCCAATGGCACTTTGCGTTCTTTGTATCGTCTGAGGAACTTTTTGCCTGTTAAGACAAAGACTATGCTTGTGCAGACTTTAATTTTCCCTTTGATTGACTATGGTGACGTGTGCTACTACGACCTGAATGCGGTCTTGCTGGATAAGCTTGACCGTATTCTTAATAACTGCATTCGGTTCATATTTAACTTAAGGAAATATGACCATGTCTCAAGTTTCAGGTCTGAGCTTAAATGGATGACCATTCGTCAGAGGAGAAGTTTGCGCGCTTTGACAACGCTTTTCTCACTACTCAACTCTCCCAGCCCACCTTCTTATCTAATATCTCACTTTCAATTTCTATGTTCTTCACACAATAAGAATCTACGTTCATCCAATAATCTTGTCTTACTCTGTCCTTCTCATACTTCTGACTTTGTTCGTTCTTCTTTTCATATCCAGTCGATTGTCCTCTGGAATGCGCTTCCTCTCGAGATCAGGACGGCTGACAATCGCTACGCATTTAAAAAGAAATTGCGGATCCACTTTCTTCACCAATGAGCAGAATTTCCATACTTAATTTTCATTTGCTTCTTAAGTATATATGTATGTATATGTATTTACATTAGTATTTATTCGTATATATTATTTATGTTGATTTCTATTTTATGATATTTCGATTTTATGATATTAGGTTTTTTTGTTTTATCACTATTATTATAATTATTTTTCCAATATAATTTTCACGTACATATTGCACCTTCCACTCTATCTCTTCACCACTCATGGTTGACTGGTAGAGAATGCCTACGGCATTAAGTCCGCCTTTGTACCTATGTGCATCAAGTGTAAATAAATAAATAAATAAAAACATCCTGCCAATCAAACTTAATCAAAAGAGACATTGCTTTTTTGCCCTTAAATATAAATTTTATTGAAATATTTGGCACAGGTATTTTAGAAGAGGCAATTAACATCGATGAAGGTAACAGGAACTGTACCACTTGTGATGACCAATTAAGTTACAATTACGAGCTTTCAAAATTAATGTAATTCGATTTGAATGGCACTGATAAAAAATCTCTTACTAATGTTCCTGTTACCATAACAGTAAAGAACAAAACCTACACAATCATGGGCGCATCTGAATTCATTCCAGCATTATTTCCAGGCGGTCTTGGCCATTACTGATGTCACTGTTTTATGAATGAGCGTTTCTTTTGCTATGATGATCAACATCTCAAACTTATTGAAAGTACTGACCATCAAATATACTTACATTCATTAAGCTACATCCAAATGTCACATACATAAATAAAAGTTTTATAATAAGTGATTAGTTAATTTTGTAATCTACTTTTTATTAAATACACATAAGCCATGTAATATAGCATTAAATTAACTAATGATATATTAAATAAAGTATAACAGTACTGTCTTCATTTTGTTTTATTGTGTGGTCACACAATAAAATATCGTCTATCTATTTTCATAGGTTAAAAAAATAATATTATCTCAGCTAAGTGGTGAGAAATACACAATTTTAGATACCTATTATTTAGTAGAAACTTACTACTAAAAGTTCAGTACACTAGACTTTCTGATATTCCTCTCGTCTAGCAGCTAGCACACGCACATATGTCAGTGGAGGAGAGGATTGAGGGACCAGTTTTAATCATCGCTATCTTCAAAATGCTTCGATATTATTGCTCCATTTCTTTTTACAAAATGTTTTAAGACTTCTACTAAAACTTTATGTAGAAAAAGAACGGTTTTATTAATTTTGTTCAGTAATATTCACTAAAATATTTCTCTTTGTTATGTGGACTGAGGGACCACAGTTTAGTCGTTATATTTTTTATCTTTAATGCTTTGTGGTCTGTTATTTAGTAAATATCTTTAAAAATTCTTTACTAAATGTCTGTATTCACAAAACCTTCTTTTTTAAGATACTTTCCGAGATCTGGCTGATCGTCTGTGAGAACTGAGGGACCACACTTTATGGGTCGTAGTTTTTAATATATTTGTTTACAAATTCCCAGATTCATTCTACAATTGTTTTAAGTCTACTACTAAATCCTGGGATTTTCATTTCGCGAATTTCCAGTGTGGTCCCTCAGTTCACGTTAGCGTCAGAATGGCTGGTCGCCTAAGAAAAGCGGCTCTAAAAGTATATTCAAGAATTGCTACCTAATTGCTTATATTTGCTACATTTCTTCAATAATTGCTACATATGATACATTCAGAGAAATATGAATATTTTTTTGACCAGCCATTCTGACGTCAGGATGGATGGTCAACTTCGTGTTCGGCATGAAGGGCGCAGAATTTGTAAAAGTTTGTTGTGTCAATAATTGCTTAATAATTGCTACATTCACGAATTTAAGTTTAAGCTTCGTACTTGTACTAAGTAAAAAGATATAGTTTTTATTAAAATTTGCATGAACAAGTGCCTAATAATTTGGAAAAGCAACAGATTGTTTCACTACAGCGTCTTGTTTGTCAAATCTTGCAGGCGTTTACTTCAACTTAATTAAATGATGTTTGGTGTGTACAGTGTGATTTTTGAGTCGACGGAATTTTTTGGCATTTCAGATATGCTAAAATTTATATAAATTACTAGCATTTTTGGATATAAAATAACGAAACATGAAAGAAATGAGATCAAGAAAACTATATGACAATGTAAAAATATACTTTTTATATGCATTCAATGCACATTTTTTTTTCAATATGTACACAGAAATAAAGTTAAAATAAGATTTTATGATAGACTACGGTTTATTCCTATAAAAGCATAAATACAAAGATAAGACATTATTAATCAATGCTTGATGAATAATTAGGTTGTATTTTTCAACCGACGACAAAAAGAGGAGGTTATCAATTCGACGCGTAGGTATATTTTTTTTTTATGTATGATCACCAGTGATCGGAGTAGGTAGATTGATTTTACGTACTTGCATCATAAATAGTCATAGAAATCATAACATCGATAAGCCTTTTTTCCGGGATTTCATTTTGGTACTTACGTGATTGAATCAAATATTGTGAATGTAAAGATTTTTAAACTACTTACTAAATTTGAAATTTATACAATGCGATAGTTAAACGATTAAAATTGTTTTTTTCTTATTTATCAAGTAATAAAGTGAATCTTACTTTTGTGCGTCCATTCGAAACTTACATAAATGACTAATTTAGTAGTTATTTCTTGCAAATTTATTATCTGCTGCTTGTAATTATTACATATTATATATATTTATTTTATTATTTATGTACACACAGCAAAATACATTAGGATAAGCATAATAATTATAATATTTGAGTACAAAGGTACTGCTTATTCCCGTCTTTCGGCGCACGCACGCACATTAACTATTATTAGTAGAATCCCACTTTACGTTTGCTACGTTTTTACTCAAGTTTTGCCATGTCATAGTTTTTTTTTCATTATAGAAGGCCGATCACATATTCTATTAAAAAGACAGCAAAGGGTTAAACATTTCTTATTCATATTGATATATTCTTCATCCTACACATTACAATATTTGAAATTCCTAAAAAAATCTTAATTATTATTAAATCCCGGAATCCCGGAGGTATATCCATATTAATATATACGTGCCAGTTCATTGAACCCAAATCAATCTACCTACTCCGATCACTGATGATCACCGATTACTCGAAGACGGCTGAACCGATTTGGAAAATTCTTTTTTTTATTGAAATGGTATACTTTGAAACTGGTCCCATTTTCATAAAAGTCAGGATCTGATGATGGGATCCTAGAGAAATCAAGGGAACTCTTCAAATATTATAGGCACACCTATGACGTTTTGGGTATTTATTACAGTAACTTGTGCAGTTGCTCTCAAAAAGTATCATTTGAGGAAGTGGAACTGATGACGAAGACCACAGATGGACGCCGAAACTACTCAATAATAAGTATTGAGTGGATTGCGATTCGATTACTTGAATATGGATGTTAAGCACTTTATTCGTCACAATGCATATGGTGATGTAGAGCTGATGGTGAAGTACCAGGAAAACTCCTCAACAATTAACGGCCCAGCATTGGGAAAAGCAAAATTTTGTAAAAGGTTATAAGTAGTTGACATTTAGGCTCTTGTAACTAGGTAAATTAAAAATAGACCAACTAAAAAGAGTGAAATAAAAACTTTTTACCAAATAATTAAACCGACTCCCAAAAAACCCTGCAAAGTGAAAAATAACTTTAATTTCGTTAGTCGGTGTCTTTAGTTTTGTATTTTCGTTATTGGCATATTATTGGTATTTTCAATTAACTAAATTCGATTCTGCGTTATCAGATCTGGGGTGGGTGACCCATAATTGTGAAATATTGTCAAAAAATTACAGCTGTCAGAATTCCGTCGACTTAAAAATCACACTGTACACACCAAACTTCATTTAATTAAGTTGAAGTAAACGCCTGCAAGATTTGACAAGCAAGACGCTGTAGTGAAAAAATCAGTTGCCTTTCCAAATTATTAGGCACTTGTTCATGCAAATTTTTATAAAAGCTATATCTTTTTACTTAGTACAAGTACGAAGCTCAAACTTAAATTCGTGAATGTAGCAATTAGTAAGCAATTATTGACACAACAAACTTTCACAAATTCTGCGCCCTTCATGCCGAACACGAAGTTGACCATCCATCCTGACGTCAGAATGGCTGGTCAAAAAAATAATCATATTTCTCTGAATGTATCATATGTAGCAATTATTGAAGAAATGTAGCAAATATAAGCAATTATGTAGCAATTCTTGAATATACTTTCAGAGCTGCTTGCCATAGGCGACCAGCCATTCTGACGCTAACCATAATTGCTTATATTTGCTACATTTCTTCAATAATTGCTACATATGATACATTCAGAGAAATATGAATATTTTTTTGACTAGCCATTCTGACGTCAGGATGGATGGTCAACTTCGTGTTCGGCATGAAGGGCGCAGAATTTGTAAAAGTTTGTTGTGTCAATAATTGCTTACTAATTGCTACATTCACGAATTTAAGTTTGAGCTTCGTACTTGTACTAAGTAAAAAGATATAGCTTTTATTAAAATTTGCATGAACAAGTGCCTAATAATTTGGAAAAGCAACAGATTGTTTCACTACAGCGTCTTGCTTGTCAAATCTTGCAGGCGTTTCCTTCAACTTAATTAAATGATGTTTGGTGAGTACAGTGTGATTTTTAAGTCGACGGAATTTTTTGACATTTCAGATATACTAAAATTTATATAAATGACTAGCATTTTTGGATATAAAATAACAAAAAATATGAAAGAAATGAGATCAAGAAAACTATATGACAATGTAAAAATATACTTTTTATATGCATTCAATGCACATTTTTTTTTTAACGTGGTGAAATCATCAGATGAGTCCTCCCACCCCGGGCAGGGCTGGAGGGACTGTCAGACTTGTACTGACTAAAATCCACGGTATTCCTTCAATAGCCCTTTACGTACCGGGGTCACGGTAATGGGATAAGTCCCACGACCCCGGCAGGCTTCGGGCCTCTACAGAGGGGGCCTCGTCAACTTGCTGACGCTCTTTGAGGCGCGCGTGGAACACAACGCGCCGTCGTCGACCCGGGCATGGTCCATGGTCGGACAGCGAGTTGCCCGTTCAATGCACATTAACTAGTTAGCGTCAGAATGGCTGGTCGCCTATGGCAAGCAGCTCTGAAAGTATATTCAAGAATTGCTACATAATTGCTTATATTTGCTACATTTCTTCAATAATTGCTACATATGATACATTCAGAGAAATATGAATATTTTTTTGACCAGCCATTCTGACGTCAGGATGGATGGTCAACTTCGTGTTCGGCATGAAGGGCGCAGAATTTGTAAAAGTTTGTTGTGTCAATAATTGCTTACTAATTGCTACATTCACAAATTTAAGTTTGAGCTTCGTACTTGTACTAAGTAAAAAGATATAGCTTTTATTAAAATTTGCATGAACAAGTGCCTAATAATTTGGAAAAGCAACAGATTGTTTCACTACAGCGTCTTGCTTGTCAAATCTTGCAGGCGTTTCCTTCAACTTAATTAAATAATTTTTGGTGAGTACAGTGTGATTTTTAAGTCGACGGAATTTTTTGACATTTCAGATATACTAAAATTTATATAAATGACTAGCATTTTTGGATATAAAATAACAAAAAATATGAAAGAAATGAGATCAAGAAAACTATATGACAATGTAAAAATATACTTTTTATATGCATTCAATGCACATTTTTTTTTTAACGTGGTGAAATCATCAGATGAGTCCTCCCACCCCGGGCAGGGCTGGAGGGACTGTCAGACTTGTACTGACTAAAATCCACGGTATTCCTTCAATAGCCCTTTACGTACCGGGGTCACGGTAATGGGATAAGTCCCACGACCCCGGCAGGCTTCGGGCCTCTACAGAGGGGGCCTCGTCAACTTGCTGACGCTCTTTGAGGCGCGCGTGGAACACAACGCGCCGTCGTCGACCCGGGCATGGTCCATGGTCGGACAGCGAGTTGCCCGTTCAATGCACATTAACTAGTTAGCGTCAGAATGGCTGGTCGCCTATGGCAAGCAGCTCTGAAAGTATATTCAAGAATTGCTACATAATTGCTTATATTTGCTACATTTCTTCAATAATTGCTACATATGATACATTCAGAGAAATATGAATATTTTTTTGACCAGCCATTCTGACGTCAGGATGGATGGTCAACTTCGTGTTCGGCATGAAGGGCGCAGAATTTGTAAAAGTTTGTTGTGTCAATAATTGCTTACTAATTGCTACATTCACAAATTTAAGTTTGAGCTTCGTACTTGTACTAAGTAAAAAGATATAGCTTTTATTAAAATTTGCATGAACAAGTGCCTTATAATTTGGAAAGGCAACAGATTGTTTCACTACAGCGTCTTGCTTGTCTAATCTTGCAGGCGTTTACTTCAACTTAATTAAATGATGTTTGGTGTGTACAGTGTGATTTTTAAGTCGACGGAATTCTGACAGCTGTAATTTTTTGCCAATATTTCACAATTATGGGTCACCCACCTCAGATCTGATAACGCAGAATCGAATTTAGTTATTTGAAAATACAAATAATATGCCAAAAATGAAAATACAAAACTAAAGACACCGACTAACGAAATTAAAGTTATTTTTCACTTTGCAGGGTTTTTTGGGAGTCGGTTTAATTTTTTGGTAAAAAGTTTTTATTTCACTCTTTTTAGTTGCTCTATTTTTAATTTACCTAGTTACAAGAGCCTAAATGTCAACTACTTATAACCTTTTACAAAATATTGCTTTTCCCAATGCTGGGCCGTTAATTGTTGAGGAGTTTTCCTGGTACTTCACCATCAGCTCTACATCACCATATGCATTGTGACGAGCATAAAGTGCGTAACATCCATATTCAAGTAATCGAATCGCAATCCACTCAATACTTATTATTGAGTAGTTTCGGCGGCCATCTGTGGTCTTCATCATCAGTTCCACTTCCTCAAATGATACTTTTTGAGAGCAACTGCACAAGTTACAGTAATAAATACCCAAAACGTCATAGGTGTGCCTATAATATTTGAAGAGTTCCCTCGATTTCTCCAGGATCCCATCATCAAATCCTGACTTTTATGAAAATGGGACCAATTTCAAAGTATACCATTTCAATCAAAAAATGAATTTTCCAAATCGGTTCAGCCGTCTTCGAGTAATCGGTGATCATACATAAAAAAAAAGATATACGCGTCGAATTGATAACCTCCTCTTTTTGTCGTCGGTTGAAAAATACAACCTAATTATTCATCAAGCATTGATTAATAATGTCTTATCTTTGTATTTATGCTTTTATAGGAATAAACCGTAGTCTATCATAAAATCTTATTTTAATTTTATTTCTGTGTACATATTGACAGGCCCGTTGGTCTAGTGGTCAGTGGCCCTGACTGCTATGCACAAGGTCGTGGGTTCAATTCCTACCCAGGACAAATGCTTGTGTGATCAGCATGATCATTTGTTCTTTGACTGGGTGTAATTTATCTATAATATGTATGTATTTAGAAACATATATGTGTGTTTATCAGTTGTCTAGTACTCATCGCACAAGCTCTGCATAGTTTGGGACTAGATGGCGTTGTGTGAATAAAAGTTGTGGAATATTATTATAATTTTCTTTATTAAATTTTATATAGGTACATATTATTTACATTTTAAAATATTCCTATAAAATCAAAAAACATTTAAAAATATAAAACAGTTTATTATTATTTTCTCTTTATTTCCAATATATACATATAAGTTACATTTTTAAATATTCTAAAAAAAAAACATTTTGAAATATAAAAAATAGTAGCCCACCGGTATCGGGAACAGGGTCCAAGCTACCGGCGGTCAGGGCTCCATAGAGAGGAACCTCCTGACGATACGCGCCGTGTCCAGGAGTACCGCTTTCTGAAGCAAGCCCTTGATCCAACCGTCTAATGAGAGTCTCCTGAGGTGTTGGTCGAGGCTCTTGGCTATTAAGCCATTGGCTGAGATGACTATCAGTACAATGATTGCCGAGTTCACGTTCAGTGTATTTTAATTTAAAAATATATTCCTTTACTCTTTTTACAATTTAAAATTAATATTTTAGTTAATGTGCATTGAACGGGCCATGCCCGGGTCGACGACGGCGCGTTGTGTTCCACGCGCGCCTCAAAGAGCGTCAGCAAGTTGACGAGGCCCCCTCTGTAGAGGCCCGAAGCCTACCGGGGTCGTGGGACTTATCCCATTACCGTGACCCCGGTACGTAAAGGGCTATTGAAGGAATACCGTGGATTTTAGTCAGTACAAGTCTGACAGTCCCTCCAGCCCTGCCCGGGGTGGGAGGACTCATCTGATGATTTCACCACGTTAAAAAAAAATGTGCATTGAATGCATATAAAAAGTATATTTTTACATTGTCATATAGTCTTCTTGATCTCATTTCTTTCATATTTTTTGTTATTTTATATC